>OX383902.1:10015000-11271785 GCA_947532125.1 Saturnia pavonia | reverse complement strand
TGCCCTTGTTGAATAGCAATGCTCATCCCATCACTATTTTGTCTATGTATTCTAATGAACAAAAGCGGGTAGTACAAAAGTGGTTGCTATGTTACAAACATGAATAAAAGAAATGTGTTATAAAAGGAAAAGTATTTTATATTAAATGCCTCGTAATCCCTCCTCAACAGTGGTAGCAGAGCGTTGTTAATGAATTAGTAGTTTAAAGAATTTAATATATTAATGAAATATGTATCAGTCACAGCGTATTCCAATTACGCCATTCGACGGAAGAAATTTTAATACATGGGCTTTTCGATTGAAAAGTGTTTTAAAAGAGAATGACGTATACGAAGCGATTGCTGATGAAAAATATGCAAGTAAGTCTGAAAATAAGAAAAGTGAGGCTAGGGCACAGGCACTCATTATCGCTGCCGTATCCGACAGCCATCTTGATTATGTGAGAAAAGATTCTGCGTACGAAATGATAAAAACATTAGAATTGAATTTTAAAGCGAAAGGTGTACGCTCAAAATTATTTCTAAGAAGAAATTTGGCGGATTTAAAATATAACGAAAATTCATCTTTGTTGGAACATATATCAAAGTTAGAGGCGATATTTATAGATTTAAAGGAAGCGGAATCCGAATTAAAAGAAGATGAAAAGGTTAACTACCTTTTACTATCGATGCCAGAAAGTTATGAGGCAATCGTTACAGCTTTGGAGACTGTTGAAAATTTGCAATATGACTTCGTGAAAAAGAGATTGATGGGTGAAGAAGAAAAGAAGAAAAAGAATAGTAGTTCAGGACAGTATAACATTAGTAATGTTTTTCTATGTTATACTTGTGGCAAACCCGGACACAAAAAGTTCCAATGTCGGGAGAAGAATCAAGAATACAACAACCAAGGACGTAAAACAAATTCAACTCAGCGTCGGTATCAAAGAGGAGGTGGATACTACGGACAAGGTCAAGGACGTGATGCGTATCAAAGACAAGGAGGTGGCGCATACCAAGGGTATGGTCGTGGTACACATCAAGTGCAAGGTCGAGGCGCATACCAAGGACAAGTTCGAGGAGCGCACCGAGGACAAGGGAGATTTCAAAGACAGCAGGGAAGTTACAATCAAGAAATAGATCATCAAGTGTTTACTATAGATAGGAGTGACATTTTTATGTGTGAAGACGTTTTAATGGCTAACAGTTCTCAACAAAACACGGACAGTTTGGTATGGTGTGTAGACTCTGGGTGCTCTGATCATTTAGTAAACACGAAAGATTATTTTACAGATTATATAGAGCTTAAGCAACCTAAATATATTGCAGCTGCTAAAAATGATGTAACTTTGCAAGCGGTAGGTATCGGAAATATAGAGGTAATAGGTTATGTTGGTAGAAAAGCATGTCCATGTACTATTAAAAATGTATATTATGTTCCTGATTTAAGAAAAAATTTAATATCCGTGTCCAAAATTAATTTAAGTGGATGTAAAGTGACATTCAAACAAGGTAAGGTTAGAATTTATAATAGATATGATAACATGATAATGATAGGCAATTTAGACGGTAATTTGTATACTATTAAGACAAGTATTAACCAACAAAATTGCAATTATGTAAACAAAGAATTTAATGAAATAGCTAATTTGTGGCATAGGAGGTTTGGTCATTTAGGTATGCATAATATTAATCGTATGGTAAAAACAAATATTGTAAATGGGTTAAATGACTTAAAAAATAGTAATATAGAAAATACATTATGTGAACCATGTCTGCTAGGTAAAATGACGAGACAACCCTATAATAAGATAGGATATAGAGCTAAACGGCCACTGGAAATAGTACACACAGATGTATGTGGACCTATAACTCCAACCAGTAGAGACGGTTATAAATATTTCTTAACTTTTATCGATGATTATACTCATTTTGTAATGGTATACCTAATTAAACAAAAATCTGAAGTATTTGAGAAATTTCAAAACTATTATTATTATGTCACCAATCATTTCAACACAAATTTACTAAAGATGCGTTCAGATAACGGCGGAGAATATGTTACTAATGACTTTCAAAAATTTTGTGCTCAAGAAGGAATATCACTGCAATATACAGTACCATATAATCCACAAATGAATGGAGTAGCGGAGCGAATGAATCGTACACTTATGGAGAAGGCGAGAACAATCCTTTTGGATTCAAAGTTAGGAAAAGAATTTTGGGCTGATGCTGTATTATATTCAGCTTATGTAACAAATAGAAGTCCATCAGCAGGGAGAGAGTTGACAGCAAGTGAATTATGGACAGGCAGAAAACCAGATGTATCAAACATGCGTGTTTTTGGCTGTACAGCATACAATCATGTACCTAGAGAATTGAGACGAAAATTGGATAATACGGGAAAGAAAATGATCATGATTGGATATAGTACATCGGGATATAAGTTATTTGATCCAGAAACAAGTAAACTAGTACATGCAAGAAATGTAATTTTTGATGAAAGGTGTAATGGGAATGAATGTGCATACTTACCATATTTAGATGTAGAAAATAAGGAAGAAGGAAGTAAAGAAGACGAAGAAAAGATATATGAACAAGAAATAAAAGAAATGAGAGAAGGGTCAAATAATATAAAAACTAACAATACTAAAAATATGTCTACGAAGAAAAGAAATATAAAGATAAACGAAGATATAGAAAGTAAAGAAGAACAAGAAGGAAGAGGAAAAAGAAATATACATAAACCAAAATGGCATCAAGAATATGTTATGGATTTAGATAATGACAGTGATGAAGTTTTGTATGCGTTGATGACAAGTCAGGAAGACATTCCATCATGTTTTGAGGAAATAGAACACAGAAAAGATAAACAAGAATGGAAACATGCAATAAAGGAAGAGTTTAAGGTATTAGAAGAAAGTGAAACGTGGGAAATAGTACCTAAACCAGAAAATGAAAAATTATTAGATAGCAAATGGGTTTTTACAAGGAAAAATATAGGACAGAAAGAAATATGTAAAGCAAGACTTGTAGTAAAGGGATATCAACAAAAGGAACAATTAGAAGGAATATACTCACCAGTATTAAAGTTACAAACTTTAAGAATAATGTTGTCAGTTGCAGCATGTAGAGATTATCAAATACATCAAATGGATGTAAAGGGTGCTTTTCTATATGGTGATATAAAAGAGAACGTATATCTTAAACCACCAGAAGGACTAAAATTGCTGGAGGGGCAAGTATTAAAACTAACCAAGTCATTATACGGATTGAAGAAATCACCAAAATATTGGTATGAAAAATTCAATAGCACAATAACCGGATATGGATTTAAGAGATCAGAAAATGATTATTGTTTGTATAGCATGAATAATACATATTTATTAATCTATGTCGATGATATTTTGATTATGAGTGATGATATAATAAAAATAAATAAACTTAAAGAATTTTTATCACAACGATTTAGAATGAAAGACATGGGACATGATAAATTACTGTACTTAGGGATAACAATTAATAGACAGAGCAATAAGATAGTAATTAACCAAACTAAATATTTAAAAAATGTTCTTTAAAAAATATCAGATGTTAGAATGTAAAGGTACTGCAACACCTATGGATGTAAATTTTAAATTTGATGATACTGAACTAGATTTATCTTACGAACAGAAATGCAGATCACTGACAGGATCATTGATGTATGCCGCTGTAGGAACAAGGCCAGATATATGTAATGCAGTATGTTATTTGAGTAGATTTCAGTCGAAACCTAACGAAGCTTTGTGGAAGGCATTAAAAAGAATTTTAAGATATGTAAAAGAAACTCTACACTATGCATTAGTTTATTATAAAAATGATTGTAATGATACTGTACCTTTGATAGGATATGCAGACTCAGACTGGGCTAGAGATAAGGATAGAAAATCCACCAGTGGGTACTTATTTAAAGTGTTTAATAATGTTGTAATATGGAGATCTAAAAAGCAAGCAACAGTTGCGTTAAGCACAACAGAGGCAGAATTAATTTCATTATGTGAATCAGTGGTAGAAGCTTGTTGGATTGTAAAATTATTAAATGATTTAAATGTAGAATGTCCAAAAGTAACAATGTTTGAAGATAATATAAGTACTATTAACTCAGTTAAAAACCCTGATCAAAAACGCCTTAAGCATATGGACATTAAGTATAATTTTGTGAAGCAAAAAATTGAGGAAGGTTTAATTAATGTTATGTATGTGAATACTAAATATCAGTTAGCAGATGCTCTGACAAAGCCTCTTGCTAAAATTCAATTTTCTCAGTTTATGTTTGCATTAGGGATGAGATGTGCATTGAGGGAGAGTGTTGAATAGCAATGCTCATCCCATCACTATTTTGTCTATGTATTCTAATGAACAAAAGCGGGTAGTACAAAAGTGGTTGCTATGTTACAAACATGAATAAAAGAAATGTGTTATAAAAGGAAAAGTATTTTATATTAAATGCCTCGTAATCCCTCCTCAACAGCCCTTTGGCCCAGCCACCAATGTGCACACATTATAAGGAAATAATAATACAAAACAAATAAAAATTTGTAATTTTTCTGAACCATATTTTAGCTCCTGCAGTCCACAGATCACTGATAGAGAACTACTGTTCTAAAGAAACAATACTAATATAGTTGAGTACCTTGGTTGACCACTGTTTTCAATAACATATGTAAACTGGTTTTTCTTAATAACATTCCATGGAGTATCCTCATCAATACATAGTTCTCCTTTGGGGCAAGGGATGCGTCTAAAGAGATCCTGGCCATATGCATTACATTTCGGATGGAAGGCAGATTCATTTAAACTTTGAAACATCACTTGACATGCTATTTCCTTGTTAATTATATTTCGACTTTTATAGTAATGTAAAAAGTGTCTCCTGTCCAAAACAGCGAAAGTTATCGGATATTTATATTCATCTTTCGATGTTATATTACCGAATATATATCCATATGTTTCCTTTTGAAAGTGTATATCAGTTTTCTGAAAACCAAATTTCACTAGAAATTTGAAGAAATCATCTGTTGAAAATTCACCAGATATACGTATACTCGATGCTACGACTAAATAACTCCACAATAATATTATAACTTTGATACACATTTTGAGAGTGAGGCGCAAATTAATAGACACAGATATTTCAATAAAAGTAACATTTCTATTAGATTATGGTCATATAACAATATCTTAAAATCAAAAACATCATTTTATATTGTTTTTAGATACAGAACAACACTGGATCATAAAATTCAAAAGACATTCACAAGAACCACATCATTAAAATGCAAAGAAGCAAAATGTAAAACTATGATGTGAATCTGTAAAGTAATTAATCACAGATTGACAGTTTGACACAGTGCACCAGTGTTGCCGCTTAAGAAAAAATAAACTCACCAAAGTGTTACTAAAATATCACTAGATTTTGAGAAAAAATAAATTCAAAAAGTCACTAGAAGTCACTAAAAAAATTCACGTATTACTTAAAGTGGTAATTAAAAGCAATTATAAAAAAATCACTTGTTTATTATGTTACAAAATACACATTTCAATTAATCAAAAATACTACTTATGTTAAAATATTAATAAGTTGAAAAAATCCTCGTCTATTATGACTATATCAACTTTGTCCAGCAGGGTGAAAGTGGACGGTTGCTCTGTAGTTACAGTAGTAGAAGTAGAAGCTTGCGGTTGTATTTATGTGCATTTAGTTCTATGCATTCTTAGATCCGTAGATTTTGAATATGTAAATGTATCTGTATCTGAATCTGTATATCTTTGCAAAAATCCGCAAAATGATCTATTTGAGAAACTGCACCGTGTTCAGCTATGTATAAGGCAAGTTTACATTCAGCCTTTTGGACGAACCTGTTTTCTCTGTGAGCTGGCCCAAGACTTATTTGCGCATTTTTTGACACTGCTTTACATTTTTGTTTGTGGTTTTTATTTTATATCTGCTTGTTGCTTTATATCGGCTATTCTAGAAGGAAATTCACGGTGACAAAATAAGCAAGAGGCTTTAAATGGATCACTTATAACAGGTTTTAACCAGTTTTTGAACTCTTCTTGTTGTTCCCACTCAGTTCTAAAATTCTGACTAAGCGATTTCTTTTTTAAAGGCATTGTAACTTAAGTCTAATCAAACTTGAAATCAAAACGATAAACTAGTTTACTTAAGTTAATGTTTCACGCAAACAATATGGAGCGAACGAATAGACTAATGAAACTATTATACATCTACATTATATTGTATGTATATGTATAATGTAAGATGAGATAGAACATTGTAAGATGAGATAGGAATATTAATATTACTCCAGACAGAGTGAGATGCGTAATCATGGGTATAATTGGATGATATACTGTAACGTGGAACATTAATTGTAGGGAAATCCCCGGTTACGTAATCCGATAGTCATATGAACATTTCATGTTCAGCATACGTTATTAAAAAATTGGCTAGTTAGAAGTAGATATTATAGATTGCATTAACAAGTTAAATATCACATAACTCCTGTGTTGATCATGAAGAAGCTGTCGGTAGAGAGTATCAGTATTCTTTGTTATTGAATTCACTAAAAATCACCAGATATTTTTTTGTCACTAAATCATAAAAAAATGTCACCATAGACATTGAAAAGTCACTAGGTCTAGTGACAAAGTCACTAAAACGGCAACACTGCAGTGCACAGGACACAGTGACACTTAAGCAGTGTAGCCAGATTTAATTCTACAATTCTACTAGACTGCATGATTCTATTTTTCTCAGATTAACTATCATATAGATCAGACAACAGTGTACTACCCTAAAAGACAGCAATATAGTATAACCCGACAAATTAAATATACTAGTAGGGGAGCCCATATAGGTATTTCGGGATTTAATAAAGCGCGGCAGATTAATATAAAGGGGGATACCTTGTATCCGGTAAAGTACTTCCACCAAATATGAGCCCCATATATAAAGCCGCCCGTCAGGGATATAGGATCAGATTAGTAAAAAAAATTGATCATCAGAAATTCTCGAGCGCGTCAGATTAAGGTAGAGTGGGTTAACTACATGCTAAAAAGTGTAAAATAACGAAAAATATATAATCTGATGATTTCCACAAGCCGAAGTAACAAAAATTCGTCGATAAAGTTTTTTTTTTTTAGTACTGACTATCCTGTTAGCCTTAGGGGCCCTGGAGCCTTTGCGGCTTTTACAGCTTCACCGGGCTTGGGGGCGAGCGCGGAAGGCACTCAGTCGCGAAAGCTAGGCAAGCTCTAAGGGTGCCAAAGTGGCCAAACCTCGGCTTGGGCTGTTGCCGATCATGAGAAAAAGTCGCGATCTGACTAAATCCCTATCCATAGAAATTCAAGCTAACTAACTATAAAAATATACATGTTCCTGCCTTCTGGGAGGAAGGAAGGAACATGTGTATATCTATTTAGTGATTTGGCAATTTTTGTCTATACTAACTAGCCAAAAAAAGAAAAAAAAAGGTCCCTTACAGAACTTAAACTTTAACGTTTAACGCACATTATCGGTCTCTCCTCTTTGTGTGAGCCAGAGCGAGAGAGCAATATATTATCGGTCTCTCCTCTTTGTGTGAGCCAGAGCGAGAGAGCAAATGTCGGTGTGTATGTATATTGCACACTGTTTAAATAAAATAGAAAATGTCTTTTAAAATGAAGTTTCACTTCTATCGTGTGTGAATCGCACACACACCTTTTTTTCTCTCCTTATAATCTAAGCTTTGCAACCCAATAGGTCTCTATGACGCTCGAGTAAATCCTCATTTAGCATCGTGGGCTCCCCTACCATACAGTACAAAGTGGCCACTTTATCCACCAAGTTTATCCGGTTAATTTCAGGAAAATTTTAAATAATATTTATCTATTAATTCTTCATTCTATACGAATTAGTTGCTCGTAATTAAAGAACTAGCGATGTAGCCGTAAGTATGTTTGACTGATAAACCAAAATAATATAAAAATATCATACTCACAAATGAAAGGTTATCTTTTCACATTTAGGTTTACTGCAGCTATTACAGCGACATAACAGAACAATGCACCATATTTGTTGTGTTTAAGATATATAAATCAATTAATATTAATCACAAACAACAGGTCGTATTACGAAAATATTAAATTATTTGTAATTACATTGAGCACATCAAAGTGTGTCAGCCACGAAACAGATCTGTGGCCAACAACAAAAACCGTATACGTAGACAAAACCAAGAAAAAGTAGTTCTATCTCTTTTACCCTCAGTTTTTTCTGTATAGGCCTATAATTAGAGCTCATTCGTTCTTAGTACTATTGTTATTATGTCAACTCCATATTATACTTACTCCAAGTTTTTTTTTAAACTGGAACTAGTAAAATAAAATACTGGCATACATGAATAAAGTTTATATTTAATGCAATAGCCTGTCTGCTGGAATTAAACACGGCTTAAGCAGAATATTGGAAATATAATAATATAAATAATTTGTTTTCTTGCCTGATACACTGTTATCGTTACTTATATTCATATGTTATATACCTATACATATTATAAAACTCAACGTTACTCTGTCTGTCTGTCCGTTTATGTTTTTTCACGCCATAATCACTTATCCGATTTACATGATTTTTATTTTTATTTATAGCTGAAGACAATCCAGGACCTTCGCCTTAATTTCCCGTTTAACGTTCCCGGAGTTCTCCAAGGCACTTTTGCCGGACTGGAAGAAGTCATTGGCACGTATACTCGCCATATCCATATATATTCTTGCTCTCGTTTTGTATGGATGCAGTATACTCTCCCTTTTGTTAGAGCTCAACTCTGCCGCCGAGTCCGCCATACAGTCCTATGAAAACGCACCTTCGTCGCGTCGGCTGTCAGAGACTGGAGATCTGGGTCTAATACTATATAATATATATTAAAAAAACGATAGATTGTAATTTTTTTTAAATCAACAAAAATCCACTAACGATAACAGAAAATTATTAATCTGAATCCAAACGTAACACTGATACAAAAACCTATAGTAACACTGATACAAAAACCTATAACCAACCAAATAACTAATAACAGAAAAATTCTAACTCAGAAATGTTAAAACGCTTAATACGTACAACATTAACAATAATTATGCTATCGCTACTGGCCTCTTTAGGCGACAGTGAAGCTCCGCGCGGTGAACGAGAGAGGGGTTTAACTCCAAGCGAGGTGTCATGTTAATTCGCCCGACATGTATTTATTTCAGTGAAAATGATAAACGAGACATTAAACTTCCCGTGTAGGTACCAAATTTCATAAAAATTGGTCAAGCCGTTTTTCAATTAAGTCCAGACAGGAAAACAACAAATACACCCATATATTATACAGTACTCCAACTTATTATTTTCAGCCCCAGGTTTACCGTGTCCTTTCCGATAATTTTTCATAATTGATTATATTTTGTTCAATCGATAACGTTATATTATTCAATTAAACAATTATTGATAATCGGTTGTCACTTCACTAATAGTCTGTATTGTTCATGGCGGACGGTGTTTGAACTATTATGTTCCAAATTTCTAATAAAAGTGATAAATTATATTCGAAAGGTGATTTTTAGTAACGCGAGCATTTTTATTATGGGAATAATATGAATACTGGTTAATTTTGTCACTTTTGTCGAGTATATATCCAGTAATTGAACTTACAACATTATCATCACACTTCTGCACATTTCCTTTGTGGTCTAGATACTTCTTTTTCGCAATTATATCTGATGTTTTATATTTTTTAACTGATAATGGATAAGACTACTCATATATTATAGTTCGTGTGTTATAAGTGGTTCTAAAGTGATTGGATAATAATTAGTTTCTGTGTAATCTCGAATGCGGAAGTTGTATAGTAGTTGTTCCGATTTTGCACATCTTATCCGAAGATTTATTATAGTGTTCAATGCTTACCTTTGTGTACCTAAATTGTAAAATGAAATAAACTGATTTCTTAGTCACTTATTAAAAACTTATGATGAAATAATGGTTGAAATTGGAGTCCCACAACAAGCAGCAGATGAGAGCTTGGAGAACGCAGAATGGTATTGGGGTGACATCACACGGTAAGTAAGAACACGATAAAGATATAATGGGTCCTATAATAAAATTTGTTTATAAAGTAATGTAAGATACATTTCATGTAAATGTATGTTTCATAAATCTTTGAGCAATAGAAACATCTTATTAAATTTTTTTAACCGGACATTTGTTTTTGAGCATAATTGAGTGAATAAGAGAGTGATTTTCCCAATTACCTAATTTTTTTTTTGTTAATCTATTTATAGTGCAGTTGTTCAGTAAATTAAACAATGTATGAGTATTTAAACAAAAATGCCGTAAAAACGTGAATGCCTTAATTAATAAGAAAAACAAACTTGTTTGACTCAAGATGTAATGTTATCAAACTATGTAGGTGGAAAAATAGTAAATAGGCAAAATTGTGGAAAAAATCTAGTTATAATATTATCAAATGTAGTCACATATACTCATTGAACAGAACAACATCACTGATAAAGCTAATCAATATGAGATTTAGCCTAAAAGACTTTCCACCAACCCTATTAAGTATGATATTGAAACTGGATAAGCAAGTACTTTCTAAATACTATAAATCAATTCTGTCTAAACTACTCAGAGAAGATTACTTATGAAGCATTACTTCATATAATACTGTAAAAGAGCATCATTACCAGACATTACAATACAAAATTAAGATCTGATTGTTGGATCTAAAAATGACTTTAAATATCCAACATAGCTTTATTTTAATTACTAAAGTTTTAATTATAAATATACTTATGGTTAATTTAAGACCAAAGGTATATTGGCTAAAATAATATGAATATATATATAATTTTTTTATTTGATTTTTGAGTTATTACTCATAATGCCCTTTAACTCTGTTATAAATGTATCAGGAAGTTGATAAGGTACAGGAAATTGGATGCTGATATTTAGAGCAGTTAAAAAAAACTGATAGTCTATAATGCTACCAACTATTGTAGTAGAAACTAAACACCAGAACCATTCTTTGCTTTGTTGGGCCTTTGAGCAGATAGGTATATAAGAAAGTGTACTTTAGCTGTATGGAAATCTTAAATGTGTAATTAAGAACCTTGATACGCTTAATATTTAAAAAATAATAATTTATGCAATAGACTATTTTAATTACTTTTGATAGATTTCCATGCTTTTTGAAAACTAATTAATGGAAGAATAAGGACATGAAAGTATGAGTTTTTCTTTAAATTTAAGATATGCATATTGTTCTTCAGTTTTTAATTTACAATTTAAGAAATAGATACATAGTAGTAATTAAACTTAGAGATTTCAATTTTGTATATTATAACACAGCAAGTTATACAAAAACAATAAAAATTGTACACCTAAAATTCATGAAAATTTGATAAAAATGAACTCATATCATTATCTGCTAATCAAAAATCTTATATGACTTTTTTTTTTAATATTTATAGAGATGAGGCCACAGAAAAACTGCAAGACACACGTGATGGCACATTCCTTGTGCGTAATGCATCAAACAAAGATAGTGGGTATACATTGACAGTAAGAAAAGGAGGTTCAAACAAATTAATCAAAATTTATAACCATGAGGGAAGGTATGGTTTTCGTGAACCTTTTGAGTTTACGTCTGTTGTAGATCTTGTACGCTACTACTCAGAATATTCACTTGCACATTGCAACAGTATTCTTGACATAAAACTCACATATCCATTATCAAGGCGTCAAGAAAATGAAGGTGGAGAGAATATCAGTGATGAAACACTTGAGAGTAAATACAAAGAGATACATAAAAAATTTGTATTAAAAGCTAGGGATTACAATGCACAGTTTAGTAAATATACAAAGTTACGAGAAGAAGTTAATCTTAAACGACAAGCTCTTGATGCCTTCAGAGAAGCAGTTAAAATGTGTGAAGATCATATTAAATTACAAGAAAAAATGCAAGCAGAAGCTCAGCCACATGAAAAGAATATTGTAATGGAAAATAACAGACAGCTGATGTTAAAATTACAGAGTTTAAAACAAGCAAAATCAGAATTAAATGATATATTAAGAAATACATTGGAATCAAATTTACTCTTAGAAAGAGATTTGGCAAAGTTAAAATCTAATGTTATGGATTTGTATAACATAAAAGATCGTTATAAAGTGTAAGTATTGCTTGAATTGTTAAGACCAATGTAGTATAATATTGATAGATATCTCCATGTTTAAATGTCACCATATACCAACTAATCTTTCAAGAATTCAAATACATTGACTAAAAATTATTTAAACAGTATTTGCTGAATTGAAGGAAAAAGATTATGAGGCAACCGGAATATTTTTCAAATATTGTCATACTACCTGCCATGTTGTGGGATAATACAAAATTCTTGATGTTTGTAATCATAACTATGTTGTGGGCTAGTGTGATGATTACGCTCATCCCAACCCTCAGGGAAGAGGATCAAGATGCTTATTTACTACATTCAATACAAAAATATACATAATAAGTAAAATAAAAAGCACTGTAAGTTTCACACAGTGTGGCAATATTTGTATGATGCCTTATAGACATATAGCCAGAGTTTGGCTATGAAAACTAGAATAATTAATTGCATTTTTTATTTGAAAATTTACTTATATGGAATCATAAGCAGCTGTCACCTGGTAAGTGTGCTATCCATTAGTTTATAAACAAGCTAGTGAGATTGTACATTGTCCTCAATAATAATTTGAAGTTATGTCTATTAAATAAGTCATGATACTAGGACAATTGGATAGATAGGATGATGAGTCTAGCAAACATGCAACTAGGACTTGACAATTTTGAATTTTCATTGACTAATTTGTTTTTGGCACTCTTCAGCTGCACCCATGACTCGCTCACTCGGCTCATGTGTTATAATCAAGGTTTCAAGTTACCTAACCAATCCAGTTGGTTTATAAACCTTGGAAAATATAACCATTAGATTGCAAATTTTAGTATACATTCACAATCTACCTATAGTCCAATCTCACTAGATTGTTTATAAAGTAATATTCATACAATAAATTATTGGTTGACAGCCTAATGAAGGACTTCTGTTAACAATAGTTTTTTCACAAACCAGAAAAAAGTTGTGTTGTTAAAATTAAAACTAAATTGCAATCAAACATATGAAACTTATTTTAATTTTTTCTCTGCTAATTACAGATGGTTACAAGGAAGAGGAAAACCTGATGAGTATTTACAAGCATTGGAAGATGACAATCTTCATAAACTTGAAGAATTGTATGCCCACCGTGAGATGATTACCTGGAAAGTGAATTGTACACGTGAAACAGCAGAGAAATTATTGACTGGGAAACCTCAGGGTACATTCCTCATACGGCCTAATTCTACAGGTCAATTAGCCTTGTCTATCTGCTGCAATAATATGGTTTACCATTGTATAATATACAAGACTGAAAGAGGTTATGGTTTTGCAGAACCTTATAATATTTATGAGTAAGTTTTTTTTTCATAATAATATGAGAGGATAATCTCACAAATGGTCATTTTATCCCAAACTAACAATAGCTTACGTCCAAATAGCTGATATACATAAAATATTTAACATTTAGATGACCTCACAAATATGCTCACTGCTCATACAAAAAAAGTCCATCCCGAGCTGGGGTCGAAAGCGCGACCTCCCGGCTCATTTGTAGCCGGCTTGCTAACACTACAGGACAAGGCCTATTTTAAATATTTAATAATGTGATACCCTTTTTATACTATAAAAATGAATAATTATACATATTACATACTTATAACTATTAACAACAAGATTGGTTCCTTTGTGTGATGACACCAAAATATCAAATGTTTTTATTTCAATATATTACATAAGACTTCAATGTTTACTTGTCGATATCAATATTTTTCTAATATCGCTTATCCCTATAATATATTAATTTAACTTTAGAATCAAAATTATAACTAGTGACTTTGTTTCAGAACTTTGAGCGAGCTTGTATTGCATTATGCTGTGAATTCTTTAGAAGAGCACAATGACCAATTGAGAACTGAATTGAAGTATCCAATAAATGCTCATCTGTTAAAAAAACCAGAGAAATAATTTAACAAATGGATTCCAAAGAGCTTTACCACAATTGTGAAATGTGCTGTAAGAAAATTATTTTAAGTTTGCGCCTATTATGAATGTAGAAAGACTACTTAGTACGACAAGTGTTGTTTGTTGCCCTTATTATTGTTTTTTCAGAGCTTAAGAAACTTTTAGCTACTAGCATTCACCTTAGATATGTCTGTAGATTTTGAAATATATGGCCTAGTGGACATTTAATTGGTATATTCTGCAATATACTGTAGGTCTCGAAACTTACTATAGACCTTTTTTTTAAAAAATAGGTACAATTATTTTGTAATACCATGTGATACATTTTTGTTTTGAATCAACTTGAAATGATAATATACATATTCTTAGTATGGTATATTGATTTTCAAATTTATGAACAAAAGATATATATATTTGATTTAAGATTTTATATAATACAAATGTTTTGTTATCAATATAATAAAATAAGAATTATTATTTTCTAAAAAAATCTGAATTTTTAATGACATTATAACATAATGGAATAGCCTTTCTATTTCATTAATAAATATTATATGTAGGAGTAGAAATAAAGTGTGTCCTATAATAATAATTCAATATTTACAGGTTAATCTTATTTTTTTTAATTAACTTGATAATAATAGAGATTTTCTATGTAATCTTGGCATAACCCTCCATCATTTGAGTCTGTTTTAATACAGTAGTCTCATTAGTCCAGCACTATTAAAAACTAGAGGTGCCGGATTTCAAATGTTTGGATTACTAATTAATATATAATTTATTATATTTAATTAATAAAATAAATCATTTCGTAACGAGGATATGTTTGTATTTATCATGTATTAGACGTTTTTTATAACAGTAACATATCTTAATTATTTAGTCTTAAAATAATCCTTAATTGAGGTCTGTTTTTTTCTGCTTGTAGTCCTTGTTCAAAAACATTTTCTAGTAATTTTCTAAAAATTATAATATCTTTGGGAGATCTACCATTTTCTTCAGCCCATGTTATGCAGGTATTAATACAATCAAATGCTGTATCTGGTTTTATTTTAGGTATTGTAATAGTTGGTGGCTCTAATATTTCTACAAGGCTTTCTTGTACTTTTTCATATATTTCTTTATCTGTCATAATTCGCTCTGTTTTATCAGTCTTTTCAAAACAAGAATTGAAATCTCCTTCTCTTATCTCAAATCCACTTTCTGAAAAACTTTGCAACCGATCGGCAATAAGTAGATTATCTTCAGCATCCCATTCTTTTGTTTCTTGTGATAAAACATACATTGTAGGCAATAGTTTTTTCCACGATGATTAGATCAAGTCAGGTGTAACAGAGCGCCATCCGTGAGCAAGGAAGAATACAACATTTCAACTTCAATTCTTGCTTTATGTCAACACCCTGAAAAATAATATGAAGGAGTAACTTATTTTTATACATGGACTTTCTGGATAACATTTTGATCCATTGGCTGCAATAAAGGAGTGCAGTTTGGTGGTAGGAATATGGTTTGGATCTTCCTATCACTTGATCTAAGATGTTGTTCATTGGCGTGGCCTGGCACTTCTTCAAGTACGGGTCCAGCTTTTTCGAGAAAAATTGATCTTTTCACAAACTTCTTTACCTCTGGGACAAATTCTTTATGGAAGCATTCACAAAATACTTCTATGGTGACCCAACTTCTAAATTGGTTCCTGTAGAAGTTTGGCTGGCAAATATTCTTGAAAGCATTAGATTTTTTGTTTTACCAATCACCAACAAATCAAGTTTGTGCGTACCAGTAGCATTTGAACATAGCATAAAGGTGATTTTATTTTTACTTACTTTACGGCCTGGTGCACTCGCTTCTTTAGAGAATACGAATATTTTATTGGGTTATTAGTCTCCAGAATATACCACTCTCGTCTGCATTGTTTATTTGATCCGGAAGAAGACCAAGTTCCTCTACTTTATCTTCAAAACGTTGGATAATTGGCTACACTGCAGATACGTCGTTTGCTACTTTTTCACCCGATACAGTTAACAAACGGATACCATATCGCTTTTTTAATTTATTCAACCATCCAACACATGCACCATCATCATCTTTTATGGCAATTTTTGATTAAATTCGTTTGTTTTAGCTTTCAAAATTTCAAATACACATAGGATTGCGTTTAGAACGAGTCTTGCATGAATCACATGTGGAGGGCGTTTTCCATCTTTGAACAATCACCATGTCTTAATGTTTTACACTTTCTTGGTCCGTATTCCATTGTCTTCACGTGTTCCACTATATTTTGTTTATTTTTCTTAAGTCCGTGCACGCCCAACTATTAACTCTTTTGCCGATTTGCATATGTTTTCTCCACTATATAACTTCTTTAAAATGCCCATTTTATCTGTCATAACTAAAGTTTTTAGTTGCACTGATGCCGGATCGAGTGCGTAGAGCGGTCGTAGGGAGCGTAGACGGAGGCGCGGGCGGAGGGTGCCGTATTATCGAGACTACTGTATTGTGATTATAAAAAGTACAAGCTATTTATTTTATATGTTTGCAACAATGAGCTAGATTTTAGACTTGATTTTATGAAAATCCAAGCACAGTGAACGAACCAAACGTAACCGATGATGGAAAGAGCTGTGTACGATGTTACTACTGCACAATTAGGTTACGAGGTGGTAGGACACGAAAATAATGTCCGATTAGGCGTGTTGCGTGCCAAGGTCAGCTGGTATATATCCAGTAAAGTGTTAATGAAAATGGACCGATTACATTTATCAAAAAACCGATAAATGTTAAAGTATAAAGTAAATATTACATTTAGACAAACATAAAGTAAGATATCGTATAATTAGCTATCAAAACACCGAAAATTGGTAACAGTGGCTTACCCTAGGATAGGTCTATGCTCAACAGTGAATTTTCGTGGGTTGATAAAATACGATTAACGATGTAATTGATGTTTTAGATTTTGGTAGAAAGTTAAATATTTAAAACGTGTTATAGTATAAGTTAACTATCTTTAGTCACTAAATATCAGATGTTGTTGTATTAAAAAATTAAATAAGATTTTCACCAATACAATCAATTAATAAATTTTTTGTTTTTTTTTTACATTGGCGAAAAAGAGTCGATATAGGTATTTATCATTGCACGGACACTTAAAAATATAGTATTAATTTGAGGACTGTGCAAAGATTTCTTAGATAATCTCCAATGTTATTTATACAAAATAGTAATAAATTTTAGATATTTTTTTTCAGTTGTTATTTTACTTAGGACTAAATTATTTTAAAAACGCATAACAGTATCAAATTAATTTACTAAAAGCTATATACACTCCATTTATTAAATAAAAAGTACTAAAATGTTTTATAATGTGTTAATACTAGAATTAATCTATATCTATACATATTATAAAACTCAACAGCTCTCTGTCTATCTGTCAGTTTATTTTATTTTTCACGCGAAAACCACATCCGATTTACATGTTCCTTTTTTAATTCATAGCTATCTTATATGGCCAGGTTATAGTATATATTTTGTAAGATAAAGCAACATAAGAAATAAGCAGTAACGATAATGGTGAATCAATTCGGGAAAAAAGCGCTATTGGCGGACGACCGCCGTGGTTGGGAGCGGGGTCAATTATGATTCACGCAGCATTCAAATAGTCTACGCGAGCGGAACCGCGGGTACAGGTAGTCATATCAAACTTAGCTCATTGTTGGTTTATTGATTAAATATATGGAAGTCTCCATTCGATATACTGGATTTATGAGTAGGTAACAAGGTTTTAAGCTTCGGGGCTCCCAAACGAGTGGGGTATATATTCCACGATATGAGTAAAAGATCATTATTTTTTAAAATAAGAAAAATTAACACTCGTGCTGGCAAAGTAATAAAATTAATATTTGCAAAGCACTTTTTAAAACAACTCAATTCAACAAAAAAAAAATATCAAAAATATTATTCGATGCCATTTCTTCTTTGCTCCAAGGCCAACAACACCGGCCCTGCCATAATGTATTCATAAGTTGTGATAACATTTTTTGCAATAAATGCATTAAAGTTTTAAATGTTTCGTCACTTAGGAAAAGTTACATAATTATATTTTTAAAAATTGTGATTCTTATTTTTAATACGCTTATAACTATATCACTTGTAACTAACAAAGAATGTAATAAAATCTTAGAAATCAATTTTACCCTACTTCTAAATGTCTCATCGATATGAAACTTTGTTTGTATATTTACTTCGGATGACAACAATATAAATTGGTATCTTGGAGCTGATCTGATGATGGAGCCAGTAGGTGGATAGTGGAACAAATCAGTTGCTACTACTAGTAAACCCCTCGAGTTTGGGTACATATGATTTGTTTTGACAAGTCCAATAGATTGCTCTTGGTAACGAGGGTCTGATGATGTAGGAGACAGGAGGTGGATAGTGCAACTCTTCAGTGGTTACTTTCAAATCCCTCGAGTTTAGGCTCATATGATTAGTTTTGACAAGTCAATCAGATTGGGCTTGATAACGAGATGTTATTATAAGACTAATTTTTTAGTGTGTAGTTAAAGCGTGTTTTTATTATTTTTTTAACTATTTAAACATATTGTTACAGAATAAGTTTTCACTTGAACATATAATATGTGGTAAGTGATCATTATGTAACTTACATAATACTACATATTTTTATAACTGTTGTCACTTTTGAACGACAAAATACAACTACCGCATTGGATAACTCCCAGTTCTCGAGAATAACTGGCGAGCAACTCGATCGAACTGTACAAATAATATTTACAGTTAAAAATCATAATATCTATGAATGGCACAGGTACGCAACAGATAAAAAATATATTTTGAGATTGTGAAAAATGTGTTTTAATATAATCAATACTGAGTTATATAATACGGGTTAAGTGTACTATGTACATATATATTGAAAATAGATTATATTTATTTTAAATTTTTTGCTAAGTAGTAGTCTATGAGACATGTTTATTGTAATATAGAATTCTTATGTTTATGATTGTCTCACCTGTAATTTGGAATTAACTTTTAGAAATACTAAAGTAAGAAAAAAAATATAAACAAGGTATTTCCTTTTTGGTAACTTTTCGTCTCTCAACGTCACAACAAAATTCGCGTAAAATTGGCATTAATGCCATCCATGAGAGTAAAGTTATTAACAACTAGCTGTGCCCCACGGTTTCACTCGTGTTAAATCTATTCGATAAACTCCGCGGCGCCCGTCAATGCGCCCGTGTATCCCTATCGTTGTTCCGCTTCTCGTACTTGCTTAAAATTTGTCAGATTGTTTGATGTTCATAGTTACTGCTCCAATCCTTAGAGTCGTAGCGTGAAGTTTTATAGATTATACTATTCCTCATGAACCTGGCTATCATATACAAAATTATTTTAAAGAAATTACAAAAATACAAGGATTTTTGTAATTCGACAGTTCCAGAGATTAACGCGTTTAAACGCAAACAATCGAACAAAAAAAACCTCTTCAGCTTTATTATATTAGTATAGATTTCACCAAACTCTGTGGCAAACGAATAAGGCAAGGAAACTAACCGAGTTACTAACATTTCGTTTATTTGTTTCTGGTCACATAAAGACTGTAACTGCTATCGATCAGATTCAGGCAGGAGTAGCAAATTAGTATTAAAAAATATATATACGCAAATGCTAGAACCTATAATATGGTAAAAACAAAATTTGCATTAACGAATTAAATGCGAAATACTTCTACTTTTTTCTATCAATTGAATGCAAAGTATTTTGTTTTTGCTTTCAAATATGGTCAACGGACCATAATGTAATTGGCCATTGACCATAATGTAAAACTCAATATCTCTCTGCCTGTCTATCCATATACGTTTTTTCCACGCTGATTTACATGGTTATTCTTTTAATTCATTGCTATGCTATCTGGTCAGGTTATAGGATATATTATGTACGATAAAGTATCATATAAATAAGCAGAAACTATAAGGATGGATCAATTCCAATAAAGACTCATTTGGCGCGCTTATATGGATTACGCTGAGTAAACCATAAGACATATATCAAATGAATGTTCTACATAATTGTAGATTTTAAAAAGAACTACAAAAAAGTCAGCAATAGCATTTATCTATCTACTAAGGATCACCTACAATAATCAGTTTTTTTTTAAACTACGATAATTTTGTACTCCACGCGGGCGGAGGCGCGTGCACAGCTAGTAATTAATAATGGTGTTGCGTCGTCTCTACTATTTGTACATAAAATTATATTAACTCATTACAAGTATAAGTTTTATTATGCTGAATAATATGAGTATTTTTTTAAAACAAATTAATATAATGTTTAACTTATAAGGTAGTTTTCTGATTAAGTGATTTTAACATTTGGATGAAAAATATTTTATATCCGAAATTGCATTTAACAGTTACGGTAAACACAATTCTAGAAAATAATTACAGAAAGAATTCAAGAATATGAGCACTATCGTCCAAGAAAATTGTAACTTAGCTACTATATAAAATAACAGAATATACATGGTATGCATATTTTTTTTCTCTGCACCAAACTTTTTCAGTCAGAACATTTTTAAAGCTATAGAATGAAAAAAAAAAATTAACGTGTATTTATACTATTCTATTAATTGAGGTCGAAAATCGTAAATGAATAAAATATGTAATAAACATGTATTATATAGTATACCTATGTAAGTTCTAACATTTATTGTATGTGAGATTATTGAAATCGACTTATTTTTATATTCTACCGTGTCGATTTTCAGTTTTGATGCAATGCAAATGATTATAATATGGATAAATAGATATATTAAATAATATGATCTCAAGTGAATAATTATGTAAGCTACAAATGCCATGTTCATTTTATAAAAGTTGTTAAAAAACTGCTCCAATTGTTAACAGTAATAAAATCATAAAGACGTTGTGCCTGCAAAAATGTTAATTTTCAGAAAAGTTAATAGCTATTTTTTTGTAAAATAATAAAATTTAAAAAGTTAAAATAAAATTTAAAATATATAACTTGAGTAAAACATGCAGTGGATTTCATTTATAACGACTTATTGTTATAGCGACGTAAAACATAAGTCCCTTGAATTTAAAGGAAGTTTTAGAGGAAAACTATTTGGTTATAGCGACTACGGATATAACGCCGATTTCGGGTATAGTTTTATGAACCATTTGTAACAAGTTCCTAGAATACCCTTGCAAATACCACGATCGAGTCAACAAGAAAACCCACAAAGGTTCATTCATAGAATAATAAAGCGTTCTTATCTTTCGTTTTCATCCACAGATGGTAAGCAGTTTTAATAATTCACTTTTATTTATAAATGTTCAGGTAGGTAAAGTTAAATCTTAATCTTAAGAATTTAGGCTATTTATGCTTATTACGCGGCCATATTGTCTGGCAATAAATATTATTTTTGAAGTGAAAACTTTGGCACCGTTGTGATTTGTTCGTTCATCGAGTTGATGAAACGAAAAAGCGAGAGTAAAATGAGACAACCATACAAATCTGACCTACGAGAGCATGAGATAGAATACATTTCATTAGGCGCGGTTATGCAAGTCCTGATTTTCATGATTGTGATTGTCGTCGGATTGGCTAGTGGTGTGAGACGACCAGACTTCATACACACGAGTGATCAAAAGTTCGAAATCCTCTGATTAAGAATATTAAAAAAGATTTTTTAAAGAACTTATTTTTGAACTTAAACTGAGGTTTGACATCAGACACGTGTGAACTGCTGCAAACATTTTTTTCTTTCTCCTATATATATAACAACTTCCGGATATAACAACGGAATTACAGTAGTTCCTCATCGTCATTCTAACTAAAATTCACTGTATTAGTATTGGATACCTATTGGTACTCAATAGTAATGCATCAGTACTACTTTTCAGTTTTATTATTTGGTTATTGAAAAACGTTTTTCAAATCTTTCGAAAAGTAAGATGTTTACGTAGCGGATTTTGCAGACGCAACAAAGAAATATTATTTTTAACAGTTATAGCAGACAAGATAAACTTTTTAAATTTTTATGTAATTCTTACAACAAAATTCTACTATGTATCTAGAAATATTAATTAACGTCCTAAGCAAATAATTTATAATTACATTTAAATAAATTAAATATTTAAGATTTTTTTTCGAACTGACTTATAGTGTTAGCCATAAGGACCCTGAAGCCTCAAACGGCTTTTACAGCTTCACCCGGGCAAATATTTAAGATATTTACTTGTAGATTTTGTACCCCAACATGACCCTGGACTAGGGTTGTCAGATGTTCGGGTTTTAACCGAATTGTCCTTTATTTAGCCCCCGTGTTTGTTGGTGCGCTGTTAATAATGGAAAAATAATGAAAGTTCCATACAACAATACATACGTTGACCGACTATTTAGCTATTGCATAATTTTATTTGTGGCCAGATAAACAAATTAACTTGTTTTAAGACTGAATTATGCATGTGGTGGATGTTACATCAATGTCAAAGGGAATCACAATTTACTACAATCGTGCAACAGTAATTATACATATAATTTACAATTGTGTCCTAGATATTTTTTGTTGCTAATCTTAATATTTTCTTTATTCAGTATTGTTGTTAAGTTTATCTGGCAATCCTACCCTTGACATGTTATTTTACAACAGCAATCACAGAGTATATTTGTATATACAACAGCAATTTAAAACGCAATAGTTTGCGACTCCATGTTTAACACTGAAATGCCATTGTATCAGGGTCGTAGCTGGATTCTTTGTTTTTTTATCAACTTTACTTTGAAACACCATAAATTTCAAATTAATTTATCTGACAACATTACGAAAGTTTGAATCACAAAACACTCTGTCTATAACCCTGTATTTTATACATAATTGTAGAATTTTCTAATAGGGAAGTTTTAATAAACATTTTATCGATCTGTTTTTTTTTTCTTAACCACGAATAAAAAAAGGCTCGAGACTTTGGCAATCAGTTACACTTTTTCTCGAATAATAAACCTAAAAGGGCAAGGCATTTTAGTATATAGTGATATTATAGTATTTGAGTATATAAGAGAAAGTATGAAAACATCATAATAGAGAAGCTGAGGGGTAATAGGTATAAGCTCATGGTATATAGCCATGAGGAGGGATGAAAATCATGTAGGTAACTATAAAGAATAAAAGTATGAAGTTGGACGGATATAGGGCCAGAAGACGAGACCAAGGTTTGGATGAAAATGTGTTATGCAGACCCTAATGGCGGCCCGTTCACACATAATAAACACATCCGTCATTGGCGATTTGTACGATACAATAAAATTTGACGGGATTCATGATTTTTCACGATTTGTGGGCGTGTGAATATAGTCGTAAAAGATGATGTACATACCACTGAAAAAATAAAAAGAAATCACAATCCGAAAAAAATAACGATTTGTCAATGTGTGTATGTGCCCTTAGGTGAGAAATGACTAGATTACCCTGAATTTATATTAAAAGAACATGCTAAAAAATATTTTAGGTCAGTTGTAGACAAAAAAGTGTCTAATCGAAACCGTAACGGAAACTTTGGACATAGTTAAGGTGGCTCAGTAGTAGAGTGTACGGACACCACGTCGTTCGAATCCCTAAAATGAGTACCTATTCAGTATTAGTGTTTTAAAATAAATGATCAGGATGAATCGACAAGAGCAATAATGGATATAAATAACATACTACAGCGTAGATTCTCAAATTTATTTGGCTCACCGACGACTGAATACAATTTTTAGTTCTCCTTTATTTAAAACGAAAGCTTGTTAGCAAACATACAAACACAAACATTTGTTCTACAAACACTGCACGTGGCGTGAGGCGGCACACAATCTAAGAAAGTCTTCTTTCTTTCTTGGGCCTACTGTCTACCGCCGGCGGTAAAGAAAATCTCCAGTGCTCACAAGGGCCGTTATCGAAAACATTGGAAAAGCCGAGAACGTTTCCAAAGCTGATTCAAAACATCGAGTATGATTAAAAACACACTGATATGTCGTCATGACAGAAGTTTTTTTTTCGAACTGACTATACTGTTAGCCTTAAGGGCCCTGCAGCTATTAGAGGCTTTGACAGCTTAACTGGGCTTGGGGGGAGCGCGGAAGGCACTCATCCGCGTAAGCGAAGCAACAAGCTCCAAGGGTGCCAAAGTGGCCGAACTTCGGCTTGACTGAAGTGTTCCTAGCTTAACATATATATGTCTGAGTTATCGAGTCGTGCAGGTCTATTTTATGTATAGAGGTTTGGATTGATAAATGAGTGTCTTTTTTAAATTGTTTATATTTGAGCGTTATAGCCACAATCTCACCGGATCTAGTGGGAGGACTAGCTCGCAAGTGCAGCTGCTAGAACACACCTATTGGTGCTTGGCGATATATTTTCAACTATAGGGTGGTCAAGCTACCACAAGGTGGGTATTAAAAAAAGCCTTACCACCATGCTGTGGTTTGCATCATGTTTTCCTTCAGCAAAAGCTTAGGCTTATTGCAAGGATTAAACTCGCATCCATCGACACGATGTCCATATACGTTACCAATGTACTAACCTTAATTGTGGATCGTTTTTTTGTTTTACAAATTAGCTAGTGGTGGTACAAGTCAATTTTTTATTCAGCTTATTTTGTGATGGCTCCCTTTGTTCGGATTGGCAAGGAAACTACTTGACGCAAGCAGAATTGTGGTATAACACCACAGGGGCCATAGACCAAAAAAAAAAGCCATCATTACTTCAGTTATCATGTCGATGACAATTCAAGCTGTCGTCTCACTTTATATGGGTTTTGTGTTAAGTAATATGCAAGTAACGATACTATGATAATTATAAGTTATTAAAGGCTAATGTTTTGAAATAATTTTTCATAATTTTGTTACTATTTTTGTCAATAAGTTCATATATATACATTATAGCTTTTTGATATGGTAATGAAGAAAAACACAAATTTGATTAGAAAAGTTATTTTATTGATTACAAATGAATCTTATCCAGCTTATCATCATAATCAGGAATGGTATTTAATTAATAAATTGGTGAACTAACTCAAGTTGATCTTGTCTGTAAAATACAAATATTGCTCTCATAAAAAAAAACGAATGAGAATTATGTGAATACATATTATGTCAATGTGAAAGTATTACGTTTTGAAGTAAATATCTAGTTTGACTTCTTCGAATCTTTGGAGGCAGACCTTGATCGGGAGCGTGACATCGAGCGCGCCTTGGAACGCGACCGGGAGCGGGAGCGGCTGCGAGAGCGGGACCCGGAGCGCGGCGAGCGGGAGCGCGTGCGTCTGCGGGACCTCGAACGGCTGCAATTATATTTATATTGTGTTACTACATAATGTTCATAAATGTGACCATGTTTGCTGAAATTGAAAAAAGAACTCCTATTTTATGCGTTTATCATAAAAAAGTGATAATTTCTATTACCTATTTATAGATTTACCTGGAAAATATTTATGAACGGAATATAAATGAATGATGGATTCACATAGTTATTTGTAAAATACATAGTTTGAGACCGGCATATAACAAATATAATATTAAACAAATGTGTACGTGTGTATAAATATATATTATGCATATCAAGGAATTGTATTTTTTAATTGGCCCCCACTCAGCATTTGTGCTGCAGTAGCATCATAAATTAAGAGTTGATTTTACTAAAGCCATGTTTGTTGCATGTACTAAGTACAAACAAACAGTAAGTACTAGTTTTTATATATTTTTTAAATTATGCAATAATTGTTACTTTTATCACCTCATAAACATTAGATTACACTTAAACAAACCTTCAGCTGCAATGAGTATTTACCTGTGTATAATAAGTTAACAATAATAACAGGTTTTCATTTCTCGGTTAATCTATAATGAAATCATTTAGGTACTACCTTCACTTTCAAGTAAGTTATTGTGTATCAGCAAATGGGACCTTTCTGATTACAAATATGTGATAATAGTAACTCACTGAGTGGGCGCAGTGAATATAATACACGTGTGACGCGATGAGTAGAACGAACATAACTCTCAATGAAGTTCACGACAAATGAAGTGTGCACGTAGGCTGTAGCTACGTAGTTTGCAGAGCGAGGTTACCGATGCGGGAGACTCTATTGGAGTACACGCCGCGAAGTGAAAGCTACGTAGCGCAGACAATAAGAAGTGCAGACACTGAAGAGTTTGTTCTCGGCGCACAGGCCAATGATAACCTATAACATAGTTATCATTGGTATAAGTGAATCCAAAACTATGGAATTCTTTTTTAAGGGGATCTCACGCTCTACAAATTTTAAATTTCTGGTTATTAAATAAACCAGAATGCCATCACAGTACTGCCGATACCTATACCTAACAGATATAAACTATTACCTGCGTCTACGTCTTCGTGAGCAATCGCGTGCATAATGGCCTCTGTCTCCGCAATCATAACAGCGGTCGTCATATGGGCGTGGTGGCAGGCGTGAACGCGGCGGAGGGCCACGGCCACCATAACCACGCCCACCATTAGACATCTCTACGCGAGCGCGACGTCCACATATTGTACGACCATCTAAACCACGAACCTGTAAATTTAAAGATAATGAATGTTTATTTTCCAAAACTAATATTACCATCCTCCCAATGGGCAACTAGGCGAATACTTCTCAATGGTTTATTCAACACGCCATACTATGCTGTAAATCCGACTCAAGCACTGAAGTTAAATGCTGCATTTTTCAGTTATACTTGTTACAACAATATTTCTCGAGGCTCAGCTTTGGAAACGCTACCGTCGGAATCACACTCGCACTCCTTTTTTACAGTTAGATCACTTTATAACTAGGCTTATTATAAAATTTTACACTCCGGAAATTTATAGTTTATGAGATAATCACAAGTTTATTTTTATTAATTAAATTTTAAAAATCGTATTTAAATTAGTAAATTTGACAATACAAATGTCAGATCAAGCTATTCTGAACGTATAGCACAGAGTACGTAATGTATAGACAAGAGAATTTCACTCATAGAGCCTAATTATCTTAAAGTTTCTGAACGTTTTTTTTGAACTTTTACAAAATTTTCGTATATTATTGCATATTATTATTAATAATTAATACATATTGTTATATTTTAGTTTTATATATAATTTAATTTAAAATTTCGTATTTTTTTTCTTAACTTGTTTTTATTGGTTTTTGAACGATCAATGTTTTGTTTGTTTATTCTGTTCCGAGTTTTTCGTGTCTGGGTTATTTTCTTTGTTCCGTTTGTTATTTCTTGGTATTGTTCGTTGTTATTGTTCATTGTTATTGTTAGTTTTAGTTTGTTTTACTGTACTTTTGTTTTTAACTATGTTGGATTGTATGACGATTGCCGATTGCTCGGATGAAGCAGCTGCAGTTGTGGCTGCGCAAACAACGCTGACATCGTACTGTATTGATACAATTGGTTAGGTTAGGTTTGTATTGTGAACAAAACGCACGAGCCGAGCGAGCGAAGCGAGCGGGCCGCGGCAGCGGCCGGCGAGTGCCAGAACACTAATTACCTGTTGGGAATTTATATACAAGTCTCAGTAGGTAACATAATTTTGCTTATTGAATGACTTAACCTCAAAATTTTCAAATATGATTTCTCGAAAACTACTTGTTTCCGCACTTTTTCTTTCACTGTGGAGTTCCCTTTCACCCTCCCGACCCTCCTCCGTCCCTTAGCGTCATCAAATTTAGCGTAGGTGACCTAATTTTGCTTAATAAATGACATAACCTCAAAATTTTAAAAAAATAATTTCTCGAAAACTATTAATTTCCGGAATTTTTCCTTTATAGGGGGATTATCTCTCACCCTCCCCCCCCTCCCCCACCCCCTTCCATATTCAAATTCAGCGGTAGCGTTTCCAAAGTCCAACCTTTCTCGAGCATTTAGATTACC
The DNA here is from genome assembly GCA_947532125.1 of Saturnia pavonia. Lineage (NCBI taxonomy): Eukaryota > Metazoa > Arthropoda > Insecta > Lepidoptera > Saturniidae > Saturnia > Saturnia pavonia. Next base: position 11,243,700 of record OX383902.1, on the reverse strand, counting down.
TCCAGTCCAACAGTGAATATAATTTAAAAATAAAAGTATGTTACTTTGAAAAATAGGTTGGTAGATGTAGAAGCTCAAAGAAAAATAGATAAATCGCCGGTCCTCACCGTGCGACCTCTATGATTTTACAAAACCAAAGTAATATAAAATAATGGTTACCATAATGATAAACACTTGAATTATTTTAAGATTAAAATTTTTAATAACATGTTATCACTTACGGCATCCTCAGCGTCACGAGGATCTTCAAATTCTACAAAAGCGAAACCCGGTGGATTTCTAGCCACCCAGACATTTCTTAAAGGACCATAGTAAGAAAACGCGTCTTCAAGTTCCGGCTTGCTGGCGTTGTTTCCCAAATCGCCAACGTAAATTTTACAGTCGCCATAACGTGACATGATATCTAAAATAACCAAAAATATAAGTATGTAAACGACGCACGCTGCTTAAAAATTTGCAGTTAGGTTACTATAAATATAAAATGTTATAATTAAGTGACACATACCTTTTAACAATACTTAATAACACAATTGTTTTACCCTACAGACAATTGATCAAACGCTATCGTACAATTATTTTAAAACTGAAGTGAACAAAATGGCCGATTCCTCGGCAAACCCTTAACCCACGCTTAGTAGTGATGTGATTTAGGCATGGGTAGGTGAATCTGAATCGGTATCAAGTGATCTGAAATCGATTAATTAAATTATGAATATATTGGGGCAAAAATCGTTTTTTTTTCATACATAGTACTGAATTCTAATCTGAATCTATATTTAAACCTACAAAATCAAGATTCGATTTTTTTGATTTGATACGAACCATAAAATTTGTTACAACTAGGTAATTTTACCCAACAACGTAAAGAAATGACAGTTTCCACTTAATTAATTAAAATACTCGCGAGATGGCTGTATTAGTTGTGTGCTCAGTTTTCTTCGCCTCTCTTTAATAGAAAAAATAAATAATAAAAAAGGCCCGTTTCTAATAATTAGAGGTGGTTACAACATCGAATAATGTATATAGACAACAATTTTTTTTATTGATTCATCAGCTTCAATTTGAATCGATTTAAAAATCAATATTTTTCGGAAAGGATCGCCATCCCTAGTCATAGGACATAATAGTATTGAATTGATCTAGTGAATCGATATTTCATCCCAGAAAATAGACACTCGTTTATTTTACGTGAAACATCTAATGAGACAGGTTTGACAGACTGTAGGTGTGGCAACGCGTCGCCACACTATATGATAAAATGAAACATCTAATACAGCGTGATGATGTGTCGCCATGCGCAAGTATCTGTTTATTTTTGATTATGCCATTTTTATTTCCATGCATAAGCTATCCTTTTATGCATATAAATAATTTTGTTGTTTCAAGTCTGACAGACGTGCCGCGACGGCTTTTTTTATACAACTAAGATGGCAAGCAAATATACGGTCCACCTGATGGTAAGCGGCTACCTTAGCCTATAGACGCTATAGCACGTTGCCAACTCGGAACCTCGCGAAAGCTCGCGAAAAAAATATATTATTATGGTATATCTTTTGTTTTCAATAATAATAATTTATATTGTAAATATATACTGGAATAGCAAATCAAAAAAGAATTATTTATGAGAAATCGATTTATCCGATAGTCTGAATAATCTATTTTTTTCAGAAAGAATAGCATCTCTTATTAGCATGACCTGTAGGGTTGCAAACTCTATGCCACAGGTGAGTGCTAAATAACATCTAAAAAAGTGTAAGATTGCCAGGGATTTTCGTAAATACTACTAAAACCTGTTCAGAAAGAGAACTGTTGAGGGCACAGCTGTGTAATACTTGCTTGTTTAGTGTGCAAGACACACAATTTACGTTTTAGCCTTTCCACATAGGGTATAATTTAGGTATAATTTTTATTTACAATAAAGGTATAATTTTGTTGGACAGGTAACAAAATAATTTTGGACACAATTTTCGAAGAGGGATGATAGATGAAAATCCTTTTTTAGCTCAATTTTTAACAAATTTTATGAAAGTATCTAAGTGCTTAAATATCACAATATTTATTATTATCGAAAACAAAAAATGATTTAATTATTTATTTTAATTCAGTGTGTAAATAGTTTTTATAAAATTATATTCAGTCATGTTCACTGCCATCTTTTTCATCTGATAACGAGGTATATAGGAGATAAGGTAGATAACAGGACAAACACAGCCGTGTTTTGTGTATATTTTCTTATTTCACGAGAAATCCTCTACCAAGTTGGTGCGAACTATAAAGTTATAGCGTTTTGTTCTTCCAGAAAATAATAAGCATCATTACTATTTATTCCTAGCTGCACTACATGCTAGATTTCAAGGCAGGCTTTTTGAAGTAGTCCCAAATCTAGCACCAATAGTGCTATGCTATGCTGGCGATGCTAAGTTGTGCTGTGCTAACGCTAATCCAATAAGTGAAACTCTATGAAACGGAAAAGCGATAGTAAAAAGAGAAAACCAAATACATCTATAGGATTTAGCCTACGAGAAAATGAGATAGAATACATTTACATCAGAGCTGGGCAAATTACATGCTTTGCTTTACTTAAAATACAAATTACAAAATAGTATCTCGCATGTATTTAAAATACTTTGAAGTCGTGTATTTAAAATATAAAATACAAAATACAGTATTTTAACTATTTTATGTAAAATACAAATTACAAAATACTTTCCAATGTTAGGTTATGTAAATAGAATAGAACTAGATATGGAACTTCCTTCGATCAAATCTTCCGAATTCATTAGTAGCATGCGCCGCAATATTTACCCAGACCCAGACAGATCGCGACTTTTTCGCATTATCGGCAAAAGCCCACGCCGAGGTTCGGCCACTTTGGCACCCTTGGAGCTTGTTGCCTAGCTTTCGCGGCCGAGTGCCTTCCGTGCTCGCCCCCAAGCCCGGTGAAGCTGTCATAGCCTCTAATGGCTCCAGGCACTATACTCAGTACGAAAAAAAAAGAATGAATTTGATCTTCTATCGTGACGTTCGTACTACTTCTTTTTCTTGATATGGCGCCGCAAAAAGCACTTGCCAGTGTCAATGTGGTTAAATCTTCGTAGTATTTTTCAAACATTCAAAATCGGTCCATGAAGATGGTGGCTCCCTTGTTAGAACTATCTAGGGAGCTTTTGTGACATCTCAAAATCCATGTTTTCAGTTATATTAATAATCCACTTCACGAATGCATAATAACCAAACTATATCATGCAAAATGCCACCAATATTACATAATATAAGGTCAAAAAACCTAAGTTAATGAATTAAAAATAAAAACCACAACATGACAGCTCCCACCAAACATCCAACATTCGTATTAACAAACTTAATTAATGCGTAGCAGTTTCGTGAAACTAACCGTTTAAGAATGAAAATGATTATTGAAAAGATATTTTAAAATTTGACGTACAGTAGGTACATGTGCAGTGTTGACAACTTTAAAGATTGAAATATTTAGCGGTCGCCATTTTGCTTACGAAAGCTATCGAGTGCAGAACGATGCGATGGAAGCGATGATGGCTCAGTGGTAGCGTGAACGACTTCGCGTCGAGTGACGTGAGTTCGAATCCCTGCAATGAGCCTGAGCTTTCGGTGAAGGAAAACATCGTGAGGAAACCATAGCATGGTGGTAGGGCTTTTTCTAATGCCTGCCTGGCTAGCTACCACCCTCAAGATGAAAATCTGTCGCTAAACACCAATAGGTGTGTTCCGGCAGCTGCACTTGAGAGCCAGTCTTGCATTAGGTTTAGCGTTTAACATCTCGAGCCACATCGTCACTTAAATAAAAAAAAACGCACCCATTAATAAGATTGCTAAATGTATTTATGTTAAAATTTATTTTCAAGCCATAAGTATTTGAAATACTAACTACAAAATACATCTGCGTCAGGTATTTGAAATACCAATTACAAAATACATTTTTAAGAAGTAATTAAAATACAAATACAAAATATGTATTTGTATTTCAACTACGTATTTTAATTACAAGTAATTCAAATACTGCCCAACCCTGATTTACATTATACACGGTTAATGCAAGTCCTGATTATCATGATCGTGATCTTCGTCGGATTGGCCTAATGGTGTGAGGTGACCAGACTTCATAAACAGTGCGCACGAGTGGTCAATAGTTAGAACCCCGCTGATTTAGGATACTTAGAAATAATTTACAAAGAACATATTGATTGGAGTGAAAACTTCTTTAGCACCGTTGTGATTTGATACTCGATAAAATGAAAAAGCGACAGTAAAAAGAGGCAACCATATATATTTATAGGAATTAGCATCCGATAGAATGAGGTAGAATACATTACACACTTTTCTATTTGTTTAGTTTTCTGAATGTTTCATTTTTACCGCATCTAAACAAGTTTTTTTTTAACGATAACGCCTTCGAACCTCTTAACTTTCGTTTTTGATTGATGAAAACACCTTTTTGGCAAATGCTTTTTTTTATTACTGGACAGACGACAATCAAACTATAAATTGCGCTAGCTTGAATTCTGTCATGTGTGCGCTATAGTCCTTGAAATTAGTATTTTTGACGATATATTTCATTAGATATATGTGTTTGTCTTTTTTACCAAGCTTTTTTTTTCATCAAGGCTCAAATCACAATGGTACCAATGCCAGAAGTCACGGGTACAAACGATGCTAGAGTGAAGTTGTTGGTTTATTTCTGGTTTATCATGTGCATTGTCCAATTAAAATAGTATTACACCTATGGTATTGGACAAAAAAATAATTATTTACGTGCGAACAAAACGAGTAGAAAATAAATACGGGCGCTAGAATCATTTGGTATCCCCTGGGATAATATTATTTTGATTGGGCATATAGTACACTGTGACTAGAATAGTTTTGATACTTACTCATTTTTAATTATCTATTTAATACTTATTCAAAATTGGTCAGTTGATGTTTTCTTCATTAGCGTATTTAATCAAGATCTTAACGGCTTTACAGTTACTAAAAATGTAAGGGATTAATATTTTTTAATAAAATGATTATGCACGATAGAGAAGATTAATGTTTTAGAATAATACAATTTTGATGTAAACCGTAGTAAACAATGTACACTATTCTATGGTTCTGAAGTCTACTGCGTTACAAAGTATATGGTGCCCGTGAGATGTTTTATCTAGTAAAGTTACGAATATTATGCGGTCAAGAAGTTTCAAACAAAAAAGGTATAATTTCATTTAATATTATCAATTAAATTAATTTAAATATGTATAGGTATGCTGTCACGTGAGTTCACTCACAAGATCTTAGAACAATTTATCATAGAAACATGCAGAAAATGAAACAAGCATACATACCGTTTATATTTACATTTTATTATATTACATACAAAAATATTGTTATGGTTAATATGATGCAATGAATGGATGGATGAAAGGATATATTCTTAATAAAAATAATAATCTATTATCCTATAATCCTTGTTTAAATTAAGTCTTAAGTTTCCCATGATACTGTTAATTTTCTCTCGCAATATTGTGTTTTCAGATTCACATGAAACAATAAAAAAGTCTACTGGCAACAATTTTTAATTTTATTCAGTTGTAAAATCACATTATCGTAATATAAATATTATGATAAAGAAAACTTCGAACATCTTACGAATCAAAAATTATTGAATATTACCTATGGTTAAATACATTTTTGAGCTATTTCTTATAAATAAATGTCCTGTAAAAATTGAACAAAATATAAGCATAGCGCACAGGGATATTTATTAAAACTTTGACAGAAATTTTAGTAACCACACCACACCAAACTACTGTATCACAAAATATTGTACACAAAACTACAAATTATTGTAGTTTGGAAAACATTAATTTCTACTCTTTTTATGTCGTTCTGTAGGTATCATTAAAATGATGATTGATAAGGCTTATTTCAGCTTACAGGACCCTTAGCAATTTTTTAGTCGATTATTCTGAAGAGATTGTATCTATGGTAATTTACTCAATGCCAAAATGGCAACAACGAAAAAGTAATGTAGCTGTAGCGGACGGACGTCGTTGCGACTTTTCTTTCCGTCATGCAATAATTTTTGTCATTCATGATTTCGACGACAAAAATTAATACAGATGGTATCATCTACATGAATGTTAGCTGAGATATAGATTTTAACGATGTGTTAGTATTTCATTTGCATAGTTCATCGTAGTTAATTTTTGATAGGTGTGTGACAAGTAAAGTTCGGTAATGGTGGCCATGTCATGAAAATCCCTACAGCCATGGATGATAGCTCCGTATCTCATCATAACGGAGGGCAAGTGGGATCTCAAATTGGAGTCAGTGTAAATAACAAGCAGAATGAAGAACCTAGCCAAAGTGTCCAGTATTCGATACCAGGCATTCTTCATTTCATTCAACATGAATGGGCGAGATTCGAACTGGAGAGATCACAATGGGAGGTGGACAGAGCAGAGTTTGAGGTGATATTTTTTATTTTTACTTTTGCAGCACACCCATTCTCAAACTAACTTAATTTTTGATAACCATTCTCTTTAAGTAGGTAACAGTCCTGAATATGGGATTTATTTATGATAAATGTTTTGTTCGTTTTAGTGTTCATTATATAAATTTGTTTACATATAAGCTAGTGGATAGTTATTTTTGAGATGTCAATGAATAAATTCCATAATTATAAATACTGTAAGTTTACTATTATATTTTATAAATATTTAGTTTTATGTATACCTGTGTGTGTTTAAATTTGTAATAACATTACAAATGTATGAAAATAAAATAAATATATTGTTGAATGTTATGACATAAATAGTAATAATGAATAATAATTGTCGTCTGAAATTACCCTAATGCCGAATAAAAGTCTCTGGAGTTGTGCCTGAGGAAGGCATAGTCTTTTAAGATCAGGCTAGCACATGATAATGTTGTCACTGCTAATACTGAGAAATTGTTCAGTTTTTTTTTAATGGGTTGTGGTACTATTCAATTTTCTTTACTTGTAATATTTTTCTTCATCAATAATAAATTATTTTACATTTTTTTTAATTCAAATTCACAAATTAATGTGAATTCTGAAAAGTTCCTTGTTGTTGAGGCTTGAACCTGCAGACTTTTATCTCACAAAATTCAGCTACTATAAATGAAGATTAATTTACTTAAATTTGGCATAATTATGTTCATCATGGTTCTTATTTTTATAAAGTGACCTAGTTCAAATTAAACTGGTTAAATATTAACCTACTTACATAATTAGGCAACCATAGATATCCTTTTCTGAAAAATTTACATAAGTAAACCTGATATCTACTTAAATTTATTATGCAATATTCTTTACTAATTTAGAAATATAAATAAAATAGCAAAAATTTTAAATTGTGTTTTCAAAGACAGGCACTATATTATTTCATATACCTATAAAGAAAAATTATAAAGTATAAATAATGATTATAATTATTCAACATTATATATATCCACCTCAGATGTTAATTTTCTTTATCAGAAAATATGTTTACCTGTAATTGGTTAGTACATAAAAACTTTAAATGAAGTAGTTTTCCTATTATTACCAATGTATGCTGTATCTGTTGATGTTCCTATAATAAATAAATACTTTTTTGTTTGTACAACATACTATAATAATGTTTAATTGTATAATATTTTGTATAAAATATGAATAGCAATATTTATTTTTGGAGTCTAGAAGCAGTTTTACTTATATTATATGATGGATATAAAAGAAAAGATGTCACTGTTAATAATATGCAGGAAAGTAAAACAAGAAATATTTATCTCAACAAAAACATAAATGTTTGGTAGAAACAATATTTCGGATACTTGTTGTCACCAATAAAAGAGTTTAGATCTAACAGATGCCAAGTTCGATAAGAGTTCTTTTAATATCGCTGTAGGAATGTATGAGCTTCGATTCATTTATGTAACAATTTGATACTTTCTTTGATTTGGGTTTTTCTAACTTGATTTCAGTGACTGGACCCATAAAAGACAATTACTACTGTGAGAAATCTGTTCATTAATATTAATCCCGACGTTGCTTTTAGTTCGACAATGTATCGTTTTTTTTTTAATTACACTTGTTTTTATTTTTATTCCCTTATATTTATTTGATATTTGAGGAAATAATGAATATTTAATATTGAATGAAAACATTGTTACTAAATCTACTCTAATCATGTAAGATGCATTTAACGATAATGGGATAATTAAAAAAAATAATTAAAATGTAACAAAGTTTCAAAATATATTCAATTTAATAATTAAAATTTTCTATTGAATATAGGTAGTATTATATTCCTAAACTAACTGTGCTCGCGGATCGCTTGTGTGGACTACTAAAAAACATTTTTTATTTTTTGTGCGGAACCCTAATTATGTGTAAATTGTAATTATATTATATTCTGTAAAAATTTGGAAGGTCTTAGAAAGTGTTTTAATTGTGTTAAAACTTTTATATTTCAAGTAATAGATTCAGACAGATCTGTATTGTAAATTTTCACACTGAAATGATCTATACTATATACTAATATAAAAAAATATATTTCTCATATTACTGAAGAAAATAATACTTGTAATCTGTTTCATAGGCAAGGATCGCCTTCCTCCAAGGTGAGAGGAAGGGTCAAGAGAATCTAAAAAATGATCTTGTAAGGAGAATTAAGATGCTGGAGTATGCATTGAAACAGGAGAGAGCAAAATTCCATAAGCTTAAGTATGGTGTTGAACTACAACAAGGTGATGTGCGTCCTCCACCTGAAGATCCACCTGCAGAACCAGAACCTGCAGAAAGAGCTCAATGGAAGCAGGGTCGACAGCTTATTAAACAATACTTGCAGGTATTTATGAAAACTTATTATGAATATGTAATATAATGGCTTGCGCACATTACAGCCACGGCGAGCCGCAACGCAACGCACAACAGTGGCCGCAAAAATACGCCTGGCGAGCGATCTGCCAATGCGTTGCGCTGCGACCTGCCGTGGCCCGCCTGTTGTGTGCGATGGTTCATCTATACATATTATAAAACTAAATGTCTGTTTATGGTCATCTGAAAAACACTTATTCGATATAAGTGTATATACATGGTCTTCTTTTAAATTCATAGTTATATTATCTGGTCAGGTTATAGGATATATTTTGTTTCATAAATTTACATACGAACTAAGTAGTGACGATGGTGAATCAATTCGGAAATAAGGCGCTTTAACGGCTTACACTGAGTAAACCATAAGAGATATATGAAATTAATGTAAAAATGCCTACAAAAAATTTATCGATAGCTTATGTGTATCTTCTAAGGACCGCCTACAATAAGAATTTTTGTTTATATTAAGTGGAAGCGAGGAAAGTACCGTTAGCGCGTGCGGTCGACGGACGTCTGTAGTCCAAGCGAGAGGAGCCGCGGGCACAGCTAGTATATAATAAACGAAAGCGATGCAGGAGCATTTTTGTAATACCATGTGTTGCCGCGCAGCTCACCCTAATGTGTGCGAGCCTTTATGATAATCTTAAACAGAATTGGTAATTTTGATCATTTGCCCAGAACTGTTTGTAATTTTAAATTAAAAGTAATAGTGTTGATTATTATTGCTGTTTCAATTTAAAGGAACCGGATTTTTAGTGTTCACAGTTCACAGACATGGTCTTGACACAAAATTGTTACAGACTATATTTTATTTTTGGATAATTTTACGCCACTTTAAAGCTAAAAACTGTGTACAATAAATATGTTATGCATATAAATTGAACAAGATATTTTAGTACTTTTGGAAACCTTACACAAATGAGGTTATTATTTGATTTGGCAACATTTTTGTTTACATTTTTGATCTCGTGTTCCATTTCCTACTATAGTATAAGTTAATAAGTTTTATTTTATATATATAAAATGTTATGTGCGTTTTTTTCGTAATATTCTGGGGACCAAGTGCTTAGGTAGAAATAAAAAAGACTTGTGTTATCGTTTTATGGCTCAATTTGGTAGGTAATAAGATAATTATTTTATTATCAAATAAATATTGAAAATGGTTTTTTAACAGGAAATAGGATATACAGACACAATCCTCGATGTTCGCTCAAACCGAGTACGAGCCCTTTTAGGCTTGAACAGTGAGGAAGCAGAAAATCAAAACTATAGAAACTATGACAAGCAACCACATGACAGATGTGACTACTCAATGAACCATATGGTTCGCAAATACGATTATGGTATGTTAATGTTTTGTTTCTTTACTGTATATAATAAACCAAGTTGGTACAGTATGTTAAAAAAATATTTGAGCACTTGTATTATTATAAAAATGATTCAGCTATACTTCAAATTAAACACTATAATTGCTTGAAGTATACATAAAGTAAAAAGTGTCCTCTACTTAAGTAAAATAGTATTCTTTCCACTTCCCATAGTCGATTATCACTTTCCATATTGACCTTTAGATGTTCTGAATTATTAAAAAGGTGGTAATTTCATAGATAATTAAATCTTTCGCAGGTGGAAAAGAACCTCGTAAAGGGTCTGGAAGCGGAGGATACAATGAGGAGGGGCTTTCAGTGCAGGAGACTGCAGCCGTCTTTGCTAACTTTGAATTTTTGACTAACCAGGAAATGGATATGGATGAAATTGACGATCTTGATTCGAAACAGTCACACCATTCTATTGGTAAACAAGGTAATGTGTTATATTTTTCATTATAACTAACTCGTAAGTTAGCAGTTAGTCCTACTTTACCATTAGTGCTTAGTTTACTACAAAAAGAATTGTGGAAAAATGGCATTCCTAAAAAACTAGACGCTGTGAGGGTTTTTACCGGTATGTAGTTGACATTCCCCCTATTCACATGAAGCGTTTTCACTTCGGTATTTTTAATGTGAACGGTTATAGGGTAGAATTCTCTCTGGTGTCTGTTTAAAAAAAAAACTTTTCAAAAGTTGTCTATTCCCGGATTATATAGTTGTTTTAATATATTATACAGGTGAGGAAATTGATCATGAAGCTGAAGAGCTTGTAAATGAGTTGAATCAGCTAACTGAGAGCGAATCCGTTGGTGTGGGCCAAGGAGATGAATATCCAGTTGGTAAGCAGAATTCATTGTTACAAACTTTTAGAAAACCTTCAAATCTTTTGATAAATCTACTATGTGAGCTTTTAAATGTAACACAAAAGACTTGTAATCATCAAATAATAAAAATTGAGAAGTGACGATGAGGATGACTTGAGGAAGCTTCTACTAGTTATGAGCTTTATCATAGAATACCATGGAGAAGAAAACACTTCTATACATATAATAAAATTGAAGTGTCTGTATGTAATGTCAAAATAACTGGTTTTTACTAAATGCATATGAAAGTACACACCATACATATATATATATTTTTATTTTGTCTGTCTGTCTGTTTGTTCCGGGTAATCTCCGAAACGGTTGGATTGATTTTGACGGGACGCTGGCAGATAGCTAATGTTATGAGGAATAACTTAGGCTACTTTTATTTTAGAATAATAATTGGGGTTGCGCAAAAATAACCTTTTTGGTAGTTCACGCGAGCGGAGCCACGGGAACAGTTAGTTGAAATATATATTTTAAGTTGATTTTACAATTATCAATTCTTTTTTAATGTTAAATATAATTGATAATACGACTATGCTTTAAATCAATTATGGGATGTGTAGGCTGTGAAATGACAATAATAAACTATAAAAACATTTGAAATCGCAACCTGGAACACTTGAATTATTGAATGCCTGACTCCAAACAACAAGATTAATTCTACCAGTCAATATTCTTCCTTTCATGTTGCTGTAGTAAAAATGTATGAAGTAAATGTATATTTTAATTCGAAATTAAAAAATAATCTAATATATTAAATGTACAGCGGCGTGCGACCAATACGATTAATTTTCGATTCGTACGATTAATACGATTAATTTTCGATTCTTTCCTTTTATTATTTTGGTCAACTCTACTTTTAAGTAACATAGACAGTAACATAAAAAGCACGTTATAACAAAAAATAAAAAAATAAAAAACTTCACAAAAATCATTGTATAGAGGAAGTTATTTAGGTTTTTGTCTTACAAAATGTTATTATAACGTTCATCAGTATCAAAATAATTTTTAATTATAATTTACAGTTGAAATTCTGTGTTTTTAGGTTATGTCGTAATTTACACGACGTAACAATTTACGTTCTATGGATATGTCATGCAAACTTTTTTATGATGAAAAAAGAGAAGAGATGAGTTAGAGAACTTGTGCGATGTTATATAATATACTTTTTATTAGTGATGTAATAATACATAATTTTGCTGTGACTATACCGATTATTGTATTGAATAATCGGCGATACCGAATAGAATCTTTAGTAACAAATAAAGTAAATAATGAAGTATGTAACCTCCTACACAATTTTACACGACTGGCCGAGGGTAAATTTTTTTGGATGATTGTATGTATTTTTATTATTCACAAAACTGGCGATAATCTTTTTAATGATAAGTAGGTGTTTGGTATTTAATTTCAAAAGGAGTATTTAAAAAAAATAGGCACTAAACAATACACTCTTAGTAAAGACAGCAATGTCGCCGCTAGAACCACACGCGGTTCTCTCGCCTGGGCAAAATTGCTGCTTAGCGCGTTTTTCAATTTGTTTAAATCGTATTGGTATCGGTAACGTAATATCCTTTTTATACGTAGTCTATGTGTACAGGGTTATTTATTAAATAACTTGTTTATACCAATAAATGGTAATTGGGTTAGCAAAATAATCGAATAAATCGTTTTTTTTTTTTTAATAAAGCACTTACTGTAAGCTCTGACTTTACGATTTTTTTATGTATAATACTTTATAGATAATTGTTTAAAATTGCTTAAACAATATACAGATATAATATGGTAGCTTAATATAGATTTACAAACTAAGATAAATGAAAATTTTTTTTTGAGTTGATTAATTTATTTTATTGTAATGATGTTACTAGGGGGAGCGAGTGCAGTGAGTACGGTAAGCGCGAGTGGTGGTAGCGCGGGCGCTGTCACCGGCACCGTAGCTGGCGCGGGCGCGGTCGCGGGCGCGGGCGAGTCGGACGAGGAGCCGCTCGCGCTGGGCGAGCTGGCGCAGCTCACGGTCAGCAACGAACCAGAAGCGTACGACGTCGCCAGTGCAAACAAAGAGTCTTTCCGTAAGACGTGGAACTCCAAATATACGTTGCGCTCGCACTTCGACGGGGTTAGTATTTTTAATTTTTCATTAGGCATATGTTTTATATTGAGAATAGTTCAAACCATATTCTATAGTGGATTGCACATAGTTGAGTAATTTACTTCTTTTTTGTTAAGCAATGATTACTTGTATCGTATTTGAAGAGTTACTTGACTTAATCCCATCACCTCCCTTCTACTACCAGAACCATGCGGTCTTGTCTACAGAGCCACAACTACATGGTAACGCTTATCATGGTATGAACAAAGAAGTTTGCTAATTCCTACTTTTGTCGTACTATGCAGATATGGAATAGTTTCCCAGCCAATACGTTCCCTCCTTCCTATTACATTGGGTTCTTTAAACGAGGCATGAAGAGCCGTCGACAACTGCAGATGATATTTGTCTCACCGAGGGTCTCCGTTGTATATGGACTGTACTGTACTTACCATCAGGTGCTCTACAGTTATTTTGCTGACATAGTATTAAAAAAAAGTATGGACGCTGTGTCAATTGGTATAAGTTTGAATTCGTACATTGAGCCTGAGTAGAGAATAATATCTTGTTAAAACCATAGCATGGTAGCAGTGTGTTCCAGCAGCTGCATTTAAAAGTCAGCCTTCTACTAGGGTTAGCGTGTTCTCATCTAGAGCATATATGGGTAACCACCGGCCCATGAAACATTTTGAAAAATATCATTTTGTTATTTTAATAAATTGTATTCTAATAAATAATATTGACGTATTATTTCATGTCTAATATCTATGGCAAAAAATATTATCACTACTTTAAAATGCACTAAGTACTTTTAAACGCGGGCAGCGAACGTATTTACACGCTAAACTTTGGCCTTCAATATGTCAAAGGTTGCCCATACCTGATCTATAGCTACATTGTCACATAACATCGATTGATATTATGGACAAGAAAGAGAATAGTTTTATCCAAGACTAAATTGGCCTTTAATCCGACCAGACAAAATACAACTCCAGCTGGGTCTAGCTAAAGGGAATCGAATTTATTAATTTATGTGTATTAAATTTATAATAATAATAATATCAGCCTTAAGTGTCCTACTGCTGGGGAAAGGCCTTTTCCTAAGGGAAGGTGTTGTCTTAATCATTATGCCAGCCTGCGACGTATTGGTGATTGATTTCAAACACTGAGGCATCAATGGTTCGGTTATGATACGATTAATGTTACATAAATTACAGGTGAGAGCGCTCGCGTTTCACCCAACGGAGGCGGCTTTGGTCACTGCGTCAGAAGATCATACGCTGAAGCTGTGGAATCTGCAGCGCACCGTGCCGGCAAAGAAATCAGCGGGCTTGGACGTGGAGCCGCTGTACACGTTCCGAGCGCACACGGCGCCCGTGCTGTGTTTAGCGATGGGAGCACCTCGCTCGGAGGAGTGCTTCTCCGGCGGTCTCGATGGCACTATACGCGTCTGGAACCTACCGCCGCCTACAGCTGACCCCTACGACCCTTATGACCCCTCCGTGCAGGTATTGTCTTTACATCTTCACCTATGTGCTTATAATAAATGCAGTATAAACTTTATATAGTGAAATTGAAGGGATCCGGTATTTTATTACGTTATAAATAGTTTTCGCTAATCTGAGACTAAAAGAAAACAATACTGTTGGAGATAATGCAATATGTTCTATGTCAAATTCAATCTATCGGCAACAGCCTAAGCCGAGGCCACTTTGGCACCCTTGAGCTGGTTGCCTCGCTTTCGTGGCTGAGTGTTAAGTGAGCTTAAGTGCTCGCTCCCAAGCTCGGTGAAGCTGTCCAGCTGTGCTCCAGGGCGCTTAAGGCAAACAGTATAGATAGTCAGTAAAAATAAAACGAGTATCTTAAGTTCTGTGAAATCAATATTTATTAGGGTCTATATAATAACGTATTTCTTCGCTATTGGAGTAGCTATAAAGAATGTTTTAATTTATCAGTAACAGTATAAACCAAATAATTGCAGCAAGAAGGTTGGCCGTCGATCACTTGATGCCCACATTTTTTGTGGTCACTCGCCGATACTATAAGTTTGAGCACTATATATTGCTATTATAATTTTCAGTTTCATTGATTTAAATGGGTCTACCTGACCATAGAGAGAGAGAGAGAGAGAGAGAGGGAGAGAGAGATATATATAGAGCGAGAGAGAGAGATAGATAGAGAGAGATAGAGATAGAGAGAGAGAGAGAGAGAACATATGTAGCGTAAACATTTGTTAATGTTCATTACAGGGAGCTGTGTTACGCGAGCACACCGACGCTGTGTGGTCGCTGGCGAGCGCCGGCGGCCGGCTGCTGTCTGCGTCCGCGGACGGCACGGTGCGGCTGTGGGCGCCGCGCGGCGCTCGCCCGCTGCTGGCCACGCTGAGGGCCGAAGACGGAGCCCAGGCGTCAGCTCCGGCTGCTGCAGACTTCGCCGATGCGGCATCCAGGGCAGCCGTCGTTTACCGCGACGGCACGCTCTTACTGTACGACCTCGAGACTGGACAGGTGGGATACAGTAAATCATAATCTCTGCATCTGTGTTAATATGTTGCCCCATAAATGTTGTATATCGTAGTTATAAAAATATTAAAATATATCTTAAAAATACAAGCATATTAATCCGTCTGGGATGATGACACAATAAAAAAATGATTTTGCTTCCAAATTAGGCATATATGGTGAATAAGATCGGGGACGGGTTAATAATAGACTTATCAACGACTAGTTGTGCCCAACGGTTTCATCCGCGTATAATTAAATAAAACCCTGATTGATGATTTATAATACTTCAGTATAGACAATATTATTATCGGGTAGCCAGGGTTATACACCTCACACGGCTCGTTCCTGCCACTACAACTATAGTCATAGATCCGAGCCGAGTGTTCAATTATTTTCATTTTACCATATCCCCCAAACTGTGTCCAGATAATATGCTATAAGGGCAAAGTTTATCTTCATAAAATTGTATTGGTATCTCGGACATTTTTAGATGTACTAAGGAGCAATATTATTGTAGGACACATTATATTTCCTTATCGTTAATCATTACGCCAGCGCACGCGGGTAGAGCAGTTGGGATTTCTTTTTCCTCATATTTACTTAACAAAACTGAAAATTTAAGGCTAACTGAGAGGTGTGGCCTATTGCTATTCCTCGTGAATCTGGCTATCATATACAAAAATATTTTTTCGAATCCGACTGGTAGTTCCAAAGGTTAGTGCGTTTAAACAAACAAGAAAAAAGAAACAATCAAAGAAAAAACTCTTCAGCTTTATTATACTGATGATTAGTATAGATTAGATAGTAGAATAACAAAATACAGCCATTACAAAAAAAGTATTTTATGGAAAGTTTTAACAAAAGGGTCACCATCTTGTTAAAGTGTTGCTTGAACAAGATTAGAAAAATATTTTACTCACGTGACATCGGTAGAATTGTGTATAAATAAACACACGTTGGCATTAAATAAGAAGATGAAGATTGTACAGTTGTTATGTATATGTTTCAGCCGGTATTGCGCGTGCCGTGCGACAGCCCAGCGAACCGAGTCCGCTCGCACCCGACGCTGCCGGTGCTGGTGACAGCGCACGACGACCGCCACATTCGGTTCTGGGACGCCGTCTCGGGCCGGTGCGCTCACTCCATGGTGGCGCATCTCGACGCGGTGACGGGCCTCGCGCTCGACCCCAACGGGCTGTTCCTCTTGTCCGGCTCGCACGACTGCTCCGTGCGCCTCTGGAACTTGGACACGAAGACGTGCGTGCAGGAGATCACGGCGCACCGTAAAAAGTTTGACGAGAGCATCTTAGACGTCGCGTTTCATCCCTTGCGGCCCTACATAGCGAGCGCCGGCGCCGATGGACTAGCGAAGGTCTTCGTATAAAACGTTTGCGACGTCGGAACTTATACATAATATATATATATACAATAAATGTAATTTACTTTCGATACGAAGTTTATATAAGGCAATAGTGTCGCACGATCGCTCGTAGACGAGCGTTATAGCTCGACCGTCGTAAGCGCGACCCTCCTAATGGGCTGCGGGACGCGGGAGGGGAATAGGAACGACCAGTACGCTAGTCTGTTGCCGACCGCCGGCGACAATAGACGTTTGACGTATGGGCGTACGCGGTTTTATTTTTGTGACTGCTTACATGAGATTATTTTACCAGGATGGAATTACGGACGCTGAATTTTAAAAAACTATACAGTCAATCAAAAGTACTACTTTAACGAGTCTATATTCAATTATATTGTCAGTATAAACTATTAAATTCGTAGAAATTTCAATTCAACTGCATGTAAAGATTACACGCACAATTTTCTTTCCATAGTAGTTTTTGGTTAGCATTTTAATAAATACAATAATGTTATGTGTATAAAATGTATTATTTATTATAATATATCTGTCCCAGTTGCCATAACAAGCGTAAACGATTGATCTTAAGATATAGGGTATGATCACAACACCGTGTATATCCGAGCACACCCGCCGCCCCGCGTCCCGCAAACCATGAGGAGGGTCGCGCTCACAGCGGTCGGTCTCTAGTAGCGGCCGGTACTCGCGGATTACGCGTCTAGTCCTTTCGGTACGGTGACGAGTAGCGACGTGTTTGCGACTCGACGGCTGCCGTGTGTACGGACGGAGCCGTTGATTCCATTTATAGTATTTAATTATAACTAGGTAACGTAACGTAACGTAACGTAACGCGCGTGCCGACACGTCGTTGTTGGCGCGTAGTGAACACTCACCTATGTATAGACATTTGAAATCTATTATAATATATTTTTAGACTTTCAGTACGTGGATTTTAGGTTTTTATTGCGTCTTTTTCACGGATATTACGATAGGCAGTGAGACTATGGTCGGTTTCTATGCATCTTCAAGCGAGATCTTTTATGATATAACTATTATAATTATTATTATTACGTGGACACTGGAGACGTTTTCTTGTCTTCTGTGTCCCTACAGTTAGTGTGTTATTCAGTATTTGCTGATCTTTTGCAAAGAACGAACGGTTTTTCTTTAGATAGATTATTTTATTTAAATCGAATTGATTTCTATAGAGAATATTTCTTTGTTTTATAACATGTTACATGTTTAAAATGCTCTCATGGTAATTCTCTTGTGTAAGTGATGAGCGATCGAACAAAATTATGATTGAGTAGAATTCTGTATGGTAAATATCGAAAATACATAAGTAATGTTTGTTCGTAACAAGTTATTCGTTGTAGAGTATATTTATATATATATATATATATATTATAAAACATTACATATTCCTTTGTTTTCCTCAAATTCATACTTGTACACATCATCCAAAAATTGCTAGTAAAAAGAAACATAATCGAATTGCATTTTGTTTTTTTTTTTAATTTGTCGTTTTTATGGTCCTCTTCCTTCTAGCATGAAACCGATTTCTTTATTCCATTTTCACTAAAATAACACTTTAGTCGGTTAATTTATTAAAAATAAATGATATATTTCAAAATATCATAAAATGATGTATATAACATTACTACCTGAAGCTTCGTATTTTTAAGAAAATTTAAGTTAACTGTTTTTTATGATCTGAATCTGTTTGTGGTGTGAATTATGAAACGTAGGTTTAACAGTGTTAAACATTAAAAAATTAGAAAATCAAAAGTAATACAAAATAAACTTTCTGGCTATAATGTGTAATTAAATTCTTTATAATTTACATTAAGTTAGCAAAGTGAAGGATTTTGAGAGTTTAAAGCCAAAACTATTTCAGAAATATACTACTTTAAAAAAATTAAAATATTAAAAACAGTTCTCAATTTTTTACTACTTTGCAACAATTACAGCACATAAAATCATAACAAACAATTATGGGAGAAAAATAAACAGCGGAATTCGGTACTTTAGGATAAAATAATATAAAAAATCGACGTGTATCTGTGTCAAGGACATGGCCGAGTATTTTACATGAACATATGTCACGGACACTTTTTACGTTCCTAGCACAGCTTCACTCTTATCATATGGTGTTTTATGGGTATCACTGGATTGCTGTTGAGAAGCCTGTATACGATTTATATATTTTGATTTGGCTTTTTGACGAGTATACGCTGACATTGTATTAAGTTTTATTAATTTTTAACTTTAAAACTATAACTATATCACAATAACTATTCCACACTTAACGTTTTGTATACGCAATCGATAAATATTACGACAGCGACAAAGCTTTCGAATGAAATTAAATCGAGTATCGTAGATTCGCGGAGTTATAATTTATACAAAATGTAAATTATGCGATGCAGCGAAACAACATCAAAATGGCGGCGCGTACTCCTTCCCGCGCGTGATGAGTCACAGTCCTCACTCTACGTAACGAATTCTTTGATCGTTTAATTACCGAGTGGTATAATTTAATTTTGGGAGTAGCTGATAGAATGTAGATGCAATAACCCCGATTTTATCATCCGTTTTTTGAATACCCTCTCGCTATGAAAGCAAAGTTAAAGATGTATTCACGTCAAATTATTATATGGTTATTTTTATTGAGTACTTAAAATTATACGAGAGAATATATTAATCAACTTTCCTACAAAATCCTAGTTATAGTCTTGTTCAGTGGCGTAACTATAACGTTGAGGTCCGTGTAAAATTCATCGTATGTGGCCCTCCCGCAATATAAAGAGTCTCGACCAACTTAGTTTCTTTTTAATAAATCACTACGTAAAAACACTGTTTTTATTAATTCGTTGATTTTATTGTAATGTCGGAACTAACAAATGTCATAAACCTTAATATATATTAGGATCCACTTGTGCTCGCAGTCCTCTTGGACCGTAGTACCCTGCCGGCAGGGGTTTCTTGAATATTACCTGTCCTGCAACCCTATCGTTACTATAGTGGTCTTGTAGATCTTCAGGGCGCTCCAGGGCCGGATTAGACATATAGGTAGAAGTAGTAAATGCTAGGGGCGCCGCGCCTAGTAGAAAAGTGAAATGTGTGTAGGACGCCAAGATCTTTTTTAATGTTTTCTCAAAATTTACATTAAATCGAGAAAAGTTTGTAAAAGTTTTGTTTTATTTTATTGTCAAGCAAAAACCTAGGCTTTCCCAGTAACTAATCCGCCTCTGAATCCGAAGTTTTACAAAAAATTACCGCATGTATTTGGGAGTTTTTGGCGGGATTTTGATTTGTCATTTGGTGGTTTTTACTTTAAGTTAATAAACTTGATTTATTTAACACCATATTGTGGGTGGCATTTTGCGTGATATTGTTGGTTATTGTGCAGAACTGAAGTGAATTAAAAATAATAACTAAAAGCATGAATTTTTGGTTGCCACAAAAGCTCCCTGGTCTGTTTTTAGCAAGAGAGCCACTAGCGTTGTTTGAACGCTTAAGATTAGAAAAATATTCTATCCACATGACATTTATGTGTATACACCATCGATATAATAACATAAAAGAGTAATAACAAAGTATTAAATACATGATATACACACGTTGCAATTAACTATTTTCAACTGTACGTACCTACCTACTGCATGGCTGGGAACGTTAAAAGTGAGAACGCTTGTAGCCGAGTAACGAACACTCAAATCGACACGACATATAGGTGTCATTTAAAATACAAAATTCTTTCATACCAAATTGAGTTAGATGTTCTTCGTTGGAAACTTGGAAATCAATAATGAACATATTGTGAAAGGTAGGTATGTATTAGAAATCAAGATAAATGGAATCTAAGTGTCCGTTCGTGTTCGTAATTATTTCGATATACCTAATAATGCTGCACACTTAAATCAATTTCTATTAACTAATGTATTTGTTTTAATTCACTATAAATTACTCCACTATTTATCGTGCAGAATATCGAGGAAATCAGGATTCGTTCGTGTTACAGAACAATAATTAACGAAGTCCGTCATTGACCAGTATCGAATTGACCGAAAGACTATGATTTAATACGGTTTTAACATTAAGCTGGATATATTTTATTCAATATGAAATTAGAGTGAAACTATATAGTGGAACGTTACAGAGAACTGATGTACCGCACCGAATACCATCGGATAAAATAAAAACTTAAAACAATACAAAATTTGGCAAATGTTTGAGTCTAGAATGTAAAGTATATTATACTTACAATATTAACATGTTGTAATGTTGTACTTAGGAGGTCCTACTAGGTTTTTGTGTAAGATAATGAAAGAAGTGAGTAAATGTAGTGAAACCAGAAAAGATCGTCCAATCGGAAGACCGACATTTATGTTATCATTTGTGCCCTTGCCGCCCACAAAAGTGCATTTGCCGCTCATGCTGTCATTGTAAACCACTGAGAGGTAAGCCTTCATTTTACACTTAGGTACCTACATCTCCATTATGTAGTGTACGGGCATCGCGTCGGTCGACGTGAGTACGAATCCCTGCAATTTGCTTGAGCTTTCGGTGAAGGGAAACATAGTGATGAAACCATAGCATGGTGGCAGGGTTTTTTCTAATGCCCACCTGTCTAGCTACCAGCTACCACCCTCAAGTTGAAAATCTGTAGCCAAGCTTGCGTCTTACCATCGTCACTTAACATCAGGTGAGATTGTGGTGAAATGCTAAAATATAATAAATATAAATGCTATAACATAAATGCTAAATATAAATGCTATAATGAAAAAAAAAAATGTTAGCCTTTACTTAACATTTTACTTTAATGTACATTATATATGGTTTTCCAATAGAAACCGAGTATTTTTTAAATAAAATAATAACATTGATTGTTTACTATTAGTAGGTATTTATATTTTTTAGAAAGCTTACTCTTTGGTATTTTTATGGAATAGTAGGAGAAAAGGGGCAATGGGTGTCACTTAAGCAAGAATCGATAAAAATCTGAAGTTATTTATTTCAGGTTTATTAAAAAATTCATTTTTATTACTATAACTAATAATTTATCTATCAGAAGTTTTTTTGAATTTTGGAATTATACTCTGGTCATAATTACACTTAAAAAAAACGTCTTTGACCACAATTGCCTGACATGCGGGTAATGGTAGTCATCATATAAGACAATCGGAGTCAACACATCTTAGGCACTTGTCGCACACATAACCTTCTGCTGAATCCGTTGGAAGCTGTCAGCGTGTGCCCACTATCCACACGAAGTGCGCTGGCGCGGTACCATAGGTAGTCATCGTAAACCAAGGATCTATTTTCAGCATCTTTTGCATCGTGATTTTCATCGTCATCACATATATTACAGAAACTTGTATCTGAATCTGAGAAGGAGTGTTTATCTTGAAGAACACGTCCCTTGGGCTTGCCTACTGATTTTTTGCTTTGCTGCTTTCTTTTTCCATTCAAGGGAGGTCCACTGACTCCCATAACCCCAAAATTGGCAATGAAATAAAATAAAAAATCCTTTAATATTTCACTAAAAATGTGTCACAACAAGATTGTATAGTAATTACTTAAATAAGTAAAAAGTTATATTAAAAAAAATATTAAAATAAACAATTCACCTATTATGTTGTACACAAAAAAAAAAACAGCAAAAAACATTACACCTTTTTCGTTCAAACGTCACGTGCTAATTAAACCGTTGATCAGGCGGAAGCAGGGTGTAGTATGGCCGATCATTTCGTTCGATATTCACTTGTCAACGTTTTCTTATTATTGTACTGACTACCATTATCCTTTTCTCCCCTACGTCATTCAAACGACAACGACGGCTTGGTATGGTACGAATACGAATGCCGAAAAGTCAAATTTTTCAACACTTTTTGACATAACGGCTCCTACATCAGATTCAGAGGTTAGGCATGTAAATACTAATTTAGTTAAAATATCAGAAAGGCTTTAAATAATGTATAGTTAAATGCAAACAAAACAAAATGTATTCAGATTTGCCTTGCAATGTCCATCTTGTTGACAGTGATATCAAGATATAAGATAATTTAGTAAGCTAGTTAATAACACTATCATTTGCATCATACTACCTAAATGTAAAATTAAAATAGAACCCACACACTAACACCTGGGCGGGAAGATTAAGCTCTGCTGCATTCGCAGTGCGTACCTACGATTCGCCAGCCCAAGCCCGGTGAAGCTATAAAAGCCGCAAATGCTCCAGGGCCCTAACGCTAACAGTATAGTCAGTTCGAAAAAAAAAGATTCGCCAGTTAACAGATACCTATTGTTATTGTTAGGTTAGTCAACTTCGCTTACTTCAACAGTTTAATGTCCTACAGAATTTTACTGTGGGGTTCAGCAGCTGAGGTGTATACCATATTTGTACTACAAAAGCGGGCAGTTTGTGCAATTTATGAATGGGACCACGCGAATCACTGAGGAACAAGTTTCAAGAATTTAGTATCGTAACTTTGTTTACCCAATATATCTTGGAAAATCGAATGTTCGGAATGTTCGAAAAAAATTACATAATTTTGAACTTGTGAATGACAGGCAAAATTTAATTAACTACAAATAAATATTAGTCATTCCATTTTTGAATTAGTAAAAAAACTAAAAGTTTTTTTCAGTAATCGTGTTAGATTCTATAATAAATTTCCTAAGAACATTACCGATTTGCCGGATAAAATTTCCCGCAAGGTTCCATTCTGGCGCCTTGCCTTTTCAATCTGTACGTCACCGACCTCCCGAAGCCCCCCGGGGTCGAGGTAAGGCTCTACGGTGACGACACAGTCATATATGCGTCAAACAGACACAGAAAAAATCTCGCCTGCGCAGTCCAACGTGCCGTAACCACTCTCGGGGAGTGGTTTCGAACGTGGCGAATAGCTATTAATCCGGTAAAGAGCGCCGCGATTATGTTCGAACCGCATACATGCAAACTACCGCGCACGGTAGGACCCCTCTAATTATTCGGTACGAATATCCCTTGGGCCACCAAGACTAAATATCTGGGTGTCACCCTCGACTCGAAGCTTAACTTCAACGCACACGTTACTATAGTCAGGAATAGGGCCATCTGGATCCTTTCCCGCTTGCGACCCTTGCTCAGTTCGGTAAGCAAAATGTCCTTAAGACATAAGCTCACACTGTACAAGATGTGCGTCCGTCCGATCTTGACATATAGCTGCGCCGCGTTCGCACATATGTCCAAACATAACTTTGCCCGCATGCAAAGAGTCCAAAATCGGTATCTCCGTCGCCTGCTTGACCCTCCAGCCTTCGTTAGGAACATGGACCTGCACAGGGACATGAGGCTTCCCTCGATAGAAGCCTATGTGAAATATCTCACCAGGAGATACTTCGATAGCGCTTCGAATCATCCCAACCCGCTCGTAAAATCCACCGCGAACTACGTCCCAAACAACTCGATCCCCGTTGCCAAACGTTATAAACGCCGTCCGCGAAATCTCTTTGTCGATCCCGATGACGACATCGAGAAAGCTAACAATTTCTACGCGTCCGCTCCCGCAACATATGCGTGCTCGCGCCCACGCCCGCGAAACCACCGTTCCCTCCGCAGGGGACGTACGGTTAACTTCGCTCCCGCACACCCGCCACGACCGCCCTCCTCTGCGGCAACTCAAGCCTAGGTCCGATCCATCGGCATGGAGCCCTTGAGCCAAGCAGCCGCTCGCGCGATACAAGTGACTCTACAATCACTAGCTTTCACAGCCATACATGACACTGCATTATACACACATGCACAACACACATAGGTACATAGGTTCTGTAAGGGACCTTTTTTTTTCTTTTTTTGCCTAGTTATATTAGACAAAAAATTTCAGACCACTAAATACACATACACATGTTCCTTCCCTCCTCCCACGGGGCAGAAACATGCATATATGTATAGTTTAGATCGAATTACGGATAGGGATTAGTCAAATCGCGACTTAATTGCATACGCGCAACAGTCCGAGCCGAGGTTCGGCCACTTTGGCACCCTCGGATGTTGTTGCTTAGCTTTCGTGGCTGAGTGGCCTAAGCGCTCGCCCCCAAGCCCGGTAAAGCTGTAAAAGCCGTAAAGGCTCCAGGGCCCCTAAGGCTAACAGTATAGTCAGTTCGAAAAAAAAAACAGATAAAATAAGTTCAAGAAACATGTTAAACAAGTTTTATTGTCGAAAGTATATTTTAGGGTGGATTATTACATGATTGAAGGTATTTTCTGGAAGTGATTTTCTCTCTGTACATCCACTGAAAAGGATAATAAAATATTGTTGAGTTTCTTGTCAGTTCTTCTCGATGATAGGGATGTTTTTCGAACCACTAGTAGTGTATTAATGTAAATTATATCATAAGTGTCTTCTTATGGCTTATGGCCTAAATTGAATAAAGAATTTTTATTAATATTAATATTTGATATTATTAATATTTTCATTCAACTCGTCTAATTTAGCTAATGGGTAGCTGTAAAAGCTATAAATATAAACATAATTCTGAAAACTAGTTACCCGAAAGAATGAGGAGAGCTCGTCGAAAAGTTTCATTATTGTTAGATATTGAACAAGCATCATTTCATCAGTAACTTAAGCGAAAACAAAGAGAGCTAATTTTTTATATTGTAATACTTTTTTTTACTAAACAATGTGAACATCATCCGTAACTCGACACAAATGGACGCGTATTTGGTTAATATGTTTATCAATATAGTTAAACACAAAAACAATAACGATAATCGTATTAAACCTTGCAGTCCACTTACCTATATAAATAATTTTGCAAAATGCTTCTAAATATTGTTAAGTTTCTGAGATCGTATATAAATTAATCGGATAATTATTCATCTATATGTCAATTAATAATCAAAAATCCATGAAAAAGTTATTTATTCTACTTACAAAAAGATTAAGGTAAAACCACCAGTAATTGACACTGCACCAATAGTTGACACTCTGACACAGAAAGTTAAATATTAAGAAAAAAAAAGGAAGCCCAAGATCGAGATGGCCAAAATCACTGATTACTGATATATTTTTAATGTTATAAATACATATAGGTACAGTCAGTTATAAAAGTCGGTTAACAAACTCAAGACTTCAAATCAATTTAGTACCAAATATTTAATTTTCTTCGTCAGAGTGTCAACTATTGGTGCAGTGTCAATTACTGGTGGTTTTACCTTATATCGCTAAACAAAATCTTTGTTTGGAACGTTTCCAACTTTGTTTTACGACAGAAATATCTCGGTGGGCATATTACGGCCGCGGCACTCTGTTACACAAGATAAATTAATTGTCACTTAAGTGGTAAAAAATATTAATAAATTACAATTACATAGACAATTCTTTTTGTATTTATACTACTTACTAGCGATGCGCCCGCGGCTCCGCACGGGTTTATTACACAGTAATTATTTTCATCCCGTATTTTTATTTTTACTCATATTATTAACAATTCATTTAGGCTATTAATTGAGAAATAACGGAGATACAAAGAGACAGACAAAAAAATTTTAAGGCCATATTCGTTATATCAATGTCCTTCATTCCAACTACAGATTTACTAATATAGATGACGTGTTGGGAAAGATAATTGTAGAGTATGTGTGGTTTATAATTATCATCAAATGATTAAACAAAAAAAAAATCAACCCTTATTTTACACCCTTCGAGGTTGAATTTTCCAAAATCCATTCTTACTTAGCGTCTACATCACGAAATGACTAACTACGCTAAATTTCAAGTCTTATTTATATATTATATATTTATTAGGTATTAGGCTATTATATATATAGATAATAATCTTGTCTGATTTGGAGTAATAATATCGTCGAAGAAAACGCTCTAGAAAAAGGACTTGCTCTCAGATACGACTCTCTTTCATCGTATAATATTTTTTATGAGGTTTCTCTTAACCAAAAATACAGTAATTTGAGAAAATAAAGTTGGTTATTAAAGGTAAGAAAAAAATACCTAAGTAGGTACATTTTACCGAAACAAAGTATGTCGTAAGATATCAGTATGAAATGAACTATAATGGCCTGATATAACGTACAAATCTTTATTATAAAGTACGAATGGCAACTCTAAGTTCACCTATATCATTTGATGACATGTCTAAGCGCGCTACTAATCGACAATCATTGTTTATATTATACATAAATATAGCAATGTACTTGCACTGGAGCACAGGAATCTCTTATTGTAGAAAATGATTACAAACATATTGTTGGCACCTATACTAGTTACTTATCAATGCTACAATTGCCTTTGTTACGTATTAAAAACTGACCAGCAATATTGAGACAGTTTGCTGATAAAAAATCTTTTGGAGAACCTATTTTAGTGTTTACCTCTGTGTAGGTAGGTATATGGTAATTTACTTACACCGACTACGTCTCGGAAATCCTTTAAGATGATGAACATGTAAGTTCCAGAATAATAACAACTAAAATTAAAAGTTAGTAAAACGTTTAAAGAAATTAATATATTATATGAATGTTACATCTATATACATATAATAAAATTGAAGTGTTTGTTTGTAATTTGAAAACAATAGATTTTCACTAAATGCATATGAAAGCATATACGGTACCTATAAAAACGGTATTTTTATTTTTTATCTGTCTGTCTGTTTGTTCCGGGTAATCTCTGAAACGGTTAGACCGATTTTGACTGACTTTCACTGGCAGATAGTTGATGTTATAAGGTATAACTTAGACTACTTTTATTTTAGAAAAATAATTAGAATACTGCGCAAAAAATAAAAAAGTTCTTTTAGTAGTCCACGCAAGCGGAGCCGCTGGCATAGCTAGTTTTTTTAATATTTTTGGAGTTTTTTTTGTTTTGGCGCGTTTTGTAGAGGGTAAAATTAAAAGACGCGCGCGCATCTTGTGACGGAAATACGACATGATGAATTTAACCATCAATGATAATAATTGAACCATGTATAAATAAAAAATATTTTATTTAAAATATTGATTAAATTAGTTATTAAGTTATTTTTACACAATTAAAATATAATAAGTCAGTAAGATGAATTTACATTACTATCGTTGATGGTTAACTTCATCATGCTGTTCACATGCGGGGTCAAATATTTGGAGTTCTTTTTTTTTGTTACGCCAATTAAGTAGAAATTCATACGTGCATAGGGTGTAATGGGAGTCACTTAAGAAATAATCAATAAAAATGTGAAGTTATTTATTTCATGTTAATTAAAAAAATACATTTTTATTACTATAACTAATTATTTATCAATCTTAAGCAGTTTTTTTTTAAATTTTGAAATAATTATTTAGTTATAACTAGCTGTGCGTGCGGCTCGGCTGGCGTGGATACCTAAAAAGCTTTTTTATTTTTGTGCGAATCCCTAATTATTTTGCTAAAATAAAAGTAGCCTAAGTTATTCCTTATAACATTAGCTAACTGTCAGTAAAAATCCCGTCGGTGTCAACGGTTTCGAAGAAATAACCCGGAATAAACAGACAGACAGATATATTTTTTTTGTTATAGGTACATACCGTGTACACTTTCATATGCATTTAGTAGAAAGCTGTTATTTTAACATTACAAACATACACTTCAATTTTATTATATGTATATAGATTAAAATAAAGAAAATCGACTTTGACCACCATTGTGCCCCGACATGCGGGTAATGGTAGTCGTAATCGTAGTCGTAATTAGACAATAAGAGACAGACAATAAAATATATTCAGCACTTGACGCACACATAACCTTCTGCTGAATCCGTCAAAAACGGACAGCGTGTGCTCACAATCTTCACGAAGTGCACCGATGCGGTACCATAACTCATTGTTGCGACCAAACTTATTGCAAATCAAAGATCTATTTTAAGCATCTTTTGCATCATCATCATATATATTACAGTATCTTGTATCTGACTCTGCGGAGGAGTGTCTGTCTTGAAGAACACGTCGCTTGGCCTTATCTGTAGATTTTTTGAGGGGTCAATTGGCTCCCCCATTACCCCACCATTGAAAATAATAAAATAAAAATCAAAATAAATAAATCGTTAAATATTTCACTAAAAATGTCTCACAACAAGATTGTTTAATAAATTTTAATAAATAAAAATGAATGTTATAAATTTAAAAAGACTGAATTAAATATCTTATCTCTTATGTGTATACACAAGAAAAAATACGAGTATAATGAAATTGCGGCAAACAACAATACGCCCTTTACATCCAAACGTCACATGCTAATTAAACCGGTGATCGACGGGAGAAGGTTATATGGCCAATCATTTCGCTCGGTACTTGTCAACGTTTTTTAGTTTTCTTGTTATTGTACTGACTACCATTACCCACTGACTACCATTACCCATTTTTCCCCTATACCCTTTTTTTAGATTAGGAGGAATGGGATTCTTTGTATACGTTCTTTTATGGATAACAAAAAAGTTAAATGAACTACCGAGTCCTCCTCCAGATGAGGAGCTGACCACTCTTAATCCTGATCTACGTTATGTACCTCCACCTATACAAGGATAAATATGTGACTGCGATATCATATTTCAACTGGTAAGTTACACGTTGTTACATTAAGATTAAAATAAGTAAGAATATACGTTGCTCCAGAGCTCTTCAGGAAAAGGGAGGTTCAAAGAGTGGACATTTCTCTCTAGTTGGTCAGTCCGACTGGTGAAATACCTTCACCCTTCAGAAGATTGTGTTGATTGTGGTGAAATATACTTGTGTTGTGTACCTGCGGTGAGTAGAGTTACCAGAGCTCATTGGAGTAGGATCATTAGGGTTTTATTATGAATGATAGTGATGTCTGGAAATGACTTCCTTCACACCTTCCTTCCTTGGATGCACACATCCACTAATATAATGTTATATATTATTCTTGCCGGCTCTTCTCATTGACTGGGATGTTTTCCAAAAAACTAACGCTACTACCGGAGTAGTGTTTTCAAGGCATTTTTAGGGCCAAAATTCAATACTTTGATTTGGATTTTTGGGTTCAATGGAACTCATATTTTATTTCTCTGTAGCTAGCTATACAGATCTAGCTACATGATTATAAATTTAATTATTGTTAAATATTGTTATTATTTGTTGTTAAGTGTTATTTCATTATGAATAGTTGCTTATTATTTCAAAGCATACAAGTGTTTGCATTCAATTAATGATGACGTAACTTCTAAACAATCATATTATGACTGTGCTAGTTTTCTTTGCGTATCACTATTGCAGAATCTGGTATTCGTTTATAAAGTTTATCAATAGTAATCAGTATACTGTTAAATTTCTTAAATGAATAGCGTTAATTAGCGTGGGTAATTTACTGAATACTTATAATTAAGTTCAAACTTATTTTAAATTTATAAATTAGATACAATTTTTAAAGAGTGGTACATTGGTATTGTGATTTTAAAATACAGCCTTAATCATCGTAAAATGGTTTATGTTGCGTAAATATTGATTTTATTATTATTTGTGCGAAATTTAGACCGAAGTGTAATAGACCGGTGGCATCCTGCGATTTCTCTCACGCCCCAAGTAAATAACTTAGCACGTTGCACTTGCAACATTTTACGTCTAAAATGATACTACTGCCTAGTGTAGCATAATTGTCATTAATATCTTACTAATTGTTGAAATTATAAAACTTTTTTTTATAACTTTATTAAAACAGATTATTACTTTTGTAATAAAGGAAATATTTTGCTAAATATTCTTTCCTGTCGCAATACACTGATTTAAGATATTAGCCAGATGCAGTTATAATGTTGATATGGAAAATTATTACTTAAAGATTGATCTATCATTACAAATAATAACTTAATGTCTTAAGTGTGTTTAGATAATATTCTTGCTACTATTACATACCTTCACTAATTCATGTAAAACTTGTGTTCTTGTTCTTCTTCTTTATTTGGCGCAGCAAAAAGTACTTGCCAGTGTCAATGTGTTTAAGTCTTCGTAGAATTTTAAAAACATTCAAAGTTGGTCTAACAAAATGGAGACTGCCTTGTTAGAACTGTTAGGGAGTTTTTATGACATCTCAAAATGCATATTTTCAGTGTATATTTATAATCCACTTTACGAATGCACAATAACCAAACTATATCATGCAAAATGCCACCAATATTACATAATATAGTGTCAAAGAACATAAGTTAATGAATTCAAATGAAAACCACAACATGGCAGTTCAAGATCCCGCCAAAAACTCTCATGGACATTTTTTTTAAATTTTATTCGTAGTTGGAATATTATTTGCCAACCCTTAAGTTTTTTTTTAAAATAATGATGGCTCAACAGTGGCGTGTACGGACATCGGGTTAATATACGTGAGTTCGATTCTCTGTATGAGCTTGAGTTTTCAATAAAGGAAAACCTCGTGATGATATCTTATCATGGTGGTAAGGAAATTTGTCAAGGAGGTTTATCAAGTTGATAATTTGTCGCCAAGCATCTGTAGGTGTACTCTCGCAACTGCACTTGAGAGCCAGTTGTCTTACTAGACTTAGCGTGTAAGCGTCTTGGGCCACGTCGTCACTTAACACCAGATGAGGTTGTAGCCCAACGCTAAACCTATAACGAATAAATATACAAACTTGAGAAACAGTTACTACTATCTTCCAACTATTAGAAATATTATATATATAAATAGATATTCCAACCAAGATTACGGATCCAATAAACATTTTTGCTATTTTTTTCTTGTTTCTCTAAAACTCTCTAAAATCCATTTTCTCTTTATACCTTACATATGAAAGTTTTTAACGAAGATTGTATATAAGGCATAATTAAAATAAACCAATTTACATCAAAATAAGATAAAACCTAATAGAATAAATTAGATATTCATGTAATTTAATTAACATGTTTAAGACTTATTTAATTATCTTAATTGTGTTGATAATGGGTATATTTTCCTATACTATTTTATGTTAATTTCAGATTGACGTCAATGGGATTTTTTGTTTATTTATTAATATGGATGACTCAGAAGCTGTCTGAATTACCGAGTCCACCTCAAGAAGCCTCATCAACATCGTTGCCCTATCCCCAGCGCATACTACCGCCACCGCCTTTACAAGGATAAAATTTTATCACAGTATATACTCCCAGCCACTTGACTTATCATATATGTATTTTTGTTTTTTTTTTTCAATTAATATCTGTTTTTGTTAAAACATGCGATTCAAATAACTCGAATTTAACATTTTTAATTATTTTGCAAAATTCTGAAATCAGATAACGTATCTACTAAAATATACAAACCTTATTTTTTTAATATCATTGTTGAGTACAGAAAAATATTAACATAGGTACCTACTGATATTAAATTAAAATAGAATATGTATTTTTAAACAACCATTATTTTTAGGAAAATTAATGGATCATACTTTAAACTGCTAATAGGAACTTTTGCTAGTAAAGCATAGGTTAGATAGCATAGATACAACCTGATAAAGCACGTAATATCCAACGGATGGTAGGATGAATTCCTGGATAACAGTTAAAATATATAACTGTTTTCAAAAACCTTTTACGACTATCATAACTGTCTCCGTGCAAGTAGATTTGCATGATATTTAAAAATTTTTCAAATCATATTGATAATAGCGATAATAATGCTTATATTGCTACTAGTTTGTTAATAGATAATAATTCGATTATTATAATTAGATAATAGTTAATAATAAGTAGTAGATTAATATGTAGATGTTTTTTTTTCTCGATCTGACTATAGGTACTGTTAGCCTTAGGGGCCCTGGAGCCTTTGCAGCTTTTACAGCTTCACCGGGCTTGGGCGCACCTACATAATAGTTATAAACTATACATCTCTTTATTCTATTTTGTCAATAGCGTGGAACATAACCTTTAAAATGATGTTCGAATAATACATTATAGAACTAAAGGAGAAACAGCTTTGCTACAAAAAATCTGAGAAATAATATATAGAGATACGTAATGAATGAGTAAGAATAAGTCAAATAATATTATGATAAAAACGGAAATCTGATCAAATCTCTACCCGAAAATATCAACTTACGGAAGATGTGGCTGGGTTATTTTAAATTTGGACTTGTGACAAGAAATAGCGCGAGACGGTCGCCGCAGCGGTTTATGGAAGAAATGTGATACAAAAAATATCATTTAATTAATGATAAAATTTAAAATATGATAAAAATAATAACAATTGTGTTGTTATCTTATTACTAAAACAGTTGAGGGATTTCCCACAGAGTTGATTTTAATTGAGTTTCAATTGAGTTGAGTTCATATTCCGTGAACTTCGTAAATATTTTTAAAGTTAAAATAAAATTAAATGTCCATAAAATGTTTTAAAAACTTTTTTAACAAATGTTTTATTATTGCTGTTTTCGCATCTAAAAATGGCATTAAGTAAGACTGGATAAAAATTGTTTACGTCATGTCTTAAGAAATTACTTGTAAACAAATAGACAAGTTTAATATATAAAAAAAAATTAAAAATACATTTTTTTGACATTTCATTTTGTGTTAATTAAAATATATATATAATTAACTATATATTAAAAATATATATGTAATAATGTAGAATAATAAACTAATTAACCTAACTATATAAACTATAATAATGAATATAATAAACTTAATCGCGTGATCTTGTTTTGATCCAAGAAGCAAAAACATTTTTGGTCAAATCACTAATATGAGCTATCGCTCGTATTTTAGGAGCTTTATATCGAATTGACAGACTAAGAGGATCCCTACAGTATACAATATTTGCCGTATTATGTATCCCATTTATTTTTTAATGTATTTTACTTCATACAATGAACTACAATAAGGTTGTAGACAAATGTCACTGTATTATTAGTTTTATTTATGAATCCCATGGCCCGCGCTGTATCAACATAATCGTCCATAAATTCCTCGGACAGCTCTTGTGGAATATCGAAAGGGTTCACAGACATTATTGTGGCTGAAATAAAGATAAAATGATTGAACCAGAATTTGCCTTTTCATAGCTAAAAGTGCTGGAGCCTGATATAGACCCTGCTTCTGATTCAAAAAAATATTTCACTAATAAATAACTACGTTCCCCGAGTAATACCGGCTATAATTAATTAACATTTATTTAAATGGTATATTGTAATTAACGTGAACGAAGTGCTGGCGGTTGCTAGTATTATTATTATAAAGAAGTAGGGTTTTGTATTATGTTTGTTGGAAAATATTGACTGTGAAAATATTGACCCGATTCAAAAAAATCTTTCACTAAAAAGAAGTTAAATTATACATGAGTGATATTGGCTATTTTTTATTGTTATTAAATATTATACTGCAATTAAAGCGAACGAAGTCGCGGGTGGTTGTTTGTTAGTGTTAAGTAAATATAAAAAAAAAGTTTTCAAATAATAGATAGCGCTTGATAGACCTAGATTAAATAAAACACTCTATACATAATTTTATCAGGGAAGGAAAATATAGGATAAGAGAAAAAATATTATACATTTTGAAAACTTACATCTGAAGACATCTATATTTTCATAAATGTGCATTTTTTGTTTACATCTGACATCGACATAACGGAATCCTATTTTCGACAATATCTGTGATATTTTCTCATCTGGATCCTGAGGAAAAATATAATTTGATTAGTATAAAAATAATTGTATTAGTTTGTAAATGTGCCACTGTTGGACAAAGGCCTCTTCCTGAAGGTAAGCACGGGCTTGATCATGACGACAGTCCACGACGAATTGGCGATGTCAAACGCCGAGAAAATTCACAGTTCTGTATTTTTCCATATACAGTGGTACTAGAAGAACTCTTTTCAAGCGATCAATGTTTCTTCACGATGTTTTCAGTACAGTACAAAAAATATTGGCGATAACAGGGGTATCGGCAACCATCGCCGGCCACCGCTATCTTACCGTCTTTCAAGTCTCTCGACAGCTGGATGTATGTATACTGGGTTTGGCTGATCCCGAAGAACAAACATACCAAAAGATAGTCACTGGTCGCAATCCAGTCGGATAAAGATAACCTACCACCCCGCTTAATAACTAAATAGAGGTACATCATCTGATCCCGTAACAAGTTTATTACCACCACTATTAACTCTAACCTATTAACATTATTACCACTATTACGGGTGTCTTACTTGGTGTATGGTGGTCGCGATCTAGTAGGAAACATTCGCGTCGGGCCACGATCACCTCAATGAATGTAATATAGCATAGCATAGCATATGTTACAAGGAGCGGCTTCCAGTGCAAACAAGTCATATTTAATAACATACTATTAGAAGTCAAGTGAGAAGTGGCGTATTTCATAAGTGGATATTTATAACTACCCTACTAAACGAGCCGAGTGCAAGAGTATAAAAGGCGTAGCGCACAAGAAGTACTTCAGCGATGGAATAGTAACATTTTAGTACGAGTTGTTGTATAGTAAAGACCTGCAGTTATTAAGTCAACTACAAATAACTGAGTGACGTCACACTGCCCGTCTCGGCGAAATTATACTTATACCGTTACAAATAGTAATAAAATTAATTCCATATTCACTAGCCTAGATAAGGATTCAGTGATATGTATTTATATATGCACTCCTGAGGTGTAGACCCAATACCACTGGATACTAAGGTCTACGCCGTAACTTCTCAGCAACATCAGGTGGCTGATAGACTTCCTATACAAACTGACTTGACTTTTTTCTTTCACAATAGATTAGCGTTTGTTCACAATCTCACCGGGTAGCTTAGGGAACACATCTATAGGTGCTTGGTAAAAGATTTTCAACTTAAGAATGACAGGTAGCGAAACGAGCGTTAGAAAATTACCTTAACCTTTTACGTGAACTTATCGTAGTGACCTTTATGACAATGCTGATCGCCTTTCTTTTTATATATCATATACTATATAGGTCTGAATACAGTGCAGTCTTACTAAACTAATACAACATAATAAAAAAAAGGTGTGTGTGCGATTCACACACGATAGAAGTGAATCTTCATTTTAAAAGATATTTTATATTTTATTTAAACAGTATGCAATATACATACACACCGACATTTGCTCTCTCGCTCTGGCTTAGACAAAGAGGAGAGACCGATAATATATTGCTCTCTCGCTCTGGCTCACACAAAGAGGAGAGTAAACGTTTAACGTTTAACGCGTTGGAAGTCGCATAAGAAGTTTCACTTCAAAAATCAAATATAGATAAATACCTCACATTGATGATACGGTGATACCATTTTATCGTAACTCTTGAGCAAATTTTTCCACTTGTTTGTATTGGAAAGGACATGGAATATGCTGTAGAATGGTGTTAGGCCTGATATTGTCATAAGACATTCTCCCCCTTGGCTTAAAAGCTTGTAAATATTCAACATTCCTTTTCTGCAAGAATAGAGATTCTAATGAATAATCTATATACATACCTAATGAATAGATTACTAGATTGTTTGGGTGCATGCCCTCGTTTTCTAGCGCGTCACCATATCTTCCGTAAACATTTGCGCTACCGGTTCGAATTATGTTAGGTAGTTACGTTATTGTTAGAATCCTTTATCTTAGTAAAATATGGTCACAATTGAGACATTTTTTTTTTTTTTTTTTTTTTTTTTTTTTTTTTTTTTTTCGAACTGACTATACTGTTAGCCTTAGGGGCCCTGGAGCCTTTACGGCTTTTACAGCTTTACCGGGCTTGGGGGCGAGCGCTTAGGGCACTCAGCCACGAAAGCTAAGCAACAACATCCGAGGGTGCCAAAGTGGCCGAACCTCGGCTCGGACTGTTGCGCGTATGCAATTAAGTCGCGATCTGACTAATTCCCTATCCGTAATTCGATCTAAACTAACTATACATATATACATGTTTCTGCCCCCTGGGAGGAGGGAAGGAACATGTGTATGTGTATTTAGTGGTCTGAAAATTTTTGTCTAATCTAACTAGGCAAAAAAAGAAAAAAAAAGGTCCCTTACAGAACCTATGTACCTATGTGTGTTGTGCATGTGTGTATAATGCAGTGTCATGTATGGCTGTGAAAGCTAGTGATTGTAGAGTCACTGTATCGCGCGAGCGGCTGCTTGGCTCAAGGGCTCCATGCCGATGGATCGGACCTAGGCTTGAGTTGCCGCAGAGGAGGGCGGTCGTGGCGGGTGTGCGGGAGCGAAGTTAACCGTACGTCCCCTGCGGAGGGAACGGTGGTTTCGCGGGCGTGGGCGCGAGCACGCATATGTTGCGGGAGCGGACGCGTAGAAATTGTTAGCGTTCTCGATGTCGTCATCGGGATCGACAAAGAGATTTCGCGGACGGCGTTTATAACGTTTGGCAACGGGGATCGAGTTGTCTGGGACGTAGTTCACGGTGGATTTTACGAGCGGGTTGGGATGATTCGAAGCGCTATCGAAGTATCTCCTGGTGAGATATTTCACATAGGCTTCTATCGAGGGAAGCCTCATGTCCCTGTGCAGGTCCATGTTCCTAACGAAGGCTGGAGGGTCAAGCAGGCGACGGAGAAACCGATTTTGGACTCTTTGCATGCGGGCAAAGTCATGTTTGGACATATGTGCGAACGCGGCGCAGCTATATGTCAAGATCGGACGGACGCACATCTTGTACAGTGTGAGCTTATGTCTTAAGGACATTTTGCTTACCGAACTGAGCAAGGGTCGCAAGCGGGAAAGGATCCAGATGGCCCTATTCCTGACTATAGTAACGTGTGCGTTGAAGTTAAGCTTCGAGTCGAGGGTGACACCCAGATATTTAGTCTTGGTGGCCCAAGGGATATTCGTACCGAATAATGAGAGGGGTCCTACCGTGCGTGGTAGTTTGCATGTATGCGGTTCGAACATAATCGCGGCGCTCTTTACCGGATTAATAGCTATTCGCCACGTTCGAAACCACTCCCCGAGAGTGGTTACGGCACGTTGGACTGCGCAGGCGAGATTTTTTCTGTGTCTGTTTGACGCATATATGACTGTGTCGTCAGCGTAGAGCCCTACCTCGACCCCGGGGGGCTTCGGGAGGTCGCTGACGTACAGATTGAAAAGGCAAGGCGCCAGAATGGAACCTTGCGGGACGCCTGAGCGTATAGGGTGGGCGGTAGATAGTACTCCTTCCACTCGGTAGTGGAAGGTGCGGTCGCGTAGAAAATCGTGAACTAGATGAACTAACCTATCCGGGACTTCTAATTGATGTAGCTTGTGGACTAGTCCGGCATGCCAGACCTTATCGAAGGCCTTAGCTACGTCGAAAAAGACCGCAAGCGTACGGGCGGGGGCGATACTACTTTTGGCAAAGTTGCTCGTGATGTGCTCCGTGAGGCGGTGCACTTGATGTGTACACGAGTGTCGGGCGCGAAAACCGAACTGTTCGGGAGGGTATAGATTTTTAATATCTATAACGGTTTTGAGACGGTTCAGAAGGAGCCGCTCGTAAAGTTTCCCTAGTGTGTTTAAAAGGCTGATCGGGCGATAGCTATCGGGAAGCGAAGCTTTTTTGCCGGGCTTGTGAATACCTATAACTATAGCTTTTTTCCAGACGGCTGGAAAATAGCAGTGGGCTATGGCTACATTGAAGATGCAGACCAAAAGAGCTATGAGGTGATCGGGAAGAAGTTTAAGTACTTCATTCCTGATACCGTCGGGGCCGGGGGACTTTCTAGGCTTAAGGCCTTTAATAACAGAACAAATCTCGTCATGCGTGACCGGGTTTAACGTTTCCGCGGGGGGAATCGTCGTTAGTTCCTGAACGGCGGTCTCGATGGTTTCGATGTGGGCAGTGTCTACGTTGTCGCAGTTTGGAGAGCACTGGCTCTCCAAGCTTGCGGCAAGGCATTCTGCCTTATCGTCACTATCGAACGCGGGTGGGAGATCGGGGCCCCTTTCGAGGGGCGGCATCAGGGCGGAAGCTTCTAACTTCAGAGAGCGGGCGAGGTTCCAGTAAGCCAGATGGGACGGCTTGAGACCCTCTAGGAGGTTATCCCACCGGTGACCTCTGTACTCGCCGATGCGAGTTCTAACCTCTCTCTGAAGTCGCCGTAACCTACAGGTGTTATCCCTCGTCGGATAAGAATCGTGTGCACGTGTCGCGGCGTTCTTTTCAGTGATTAACGCTCGTAAGCCGGGGGGGAGTATAAAACGGCGTTCGTTTGCCGCTTGCACCTCTCTCGAGGCCTCCCTTACACCGGTTTGGAGGTAGTCGACCAGGGAATCGATCGCTAAGTCGGCGTCTGCTGTTGACTCTAATACGTCGGGGATCCTAGCTAAGCTGGACGGGGTAGCGTTATCGGTTAGGTAACGATTTAATATCGCGTAGTCAACTACTTTGACTTTTGGCGGACTGGGGTCGAACGGTTGCCCGAGTTGTAAGATAACCGGGCGGTGATCGGAGTCCAGTTCGTGTACGACTTCTATAAGTCGTAACCGAAGTGAGACACCTTTGAGGAGGGCTATGTCAAGTACTGTCGGTTGACAGTTATCTTGAAAGTGCGTGGGCTCTAGCGGTGCTATGACGTCAAAGCCGAGCACATCGCATAGTAGGTCGAGAATAACCCCGTTAGGGGTGTTACGCGAGTTGTTGAAATGGGTGTGACCGCTATTGAGGTCGCCTGCTATTATTACGGATTGACCGAGTGAAAGTAGCGCCTCCAGATCGGACTGAAGGAGTCTTTTACTCGGGGAGAGATATGCAGAGACAAGCGTGATTGACGGATGGCCAGTCATGCCTATTCTACAGATGGACACTTCCATATTGGTAAGTGCGGGAGGGTCTATTGGCATGCAATAGAGGGAACGCTTGTAGTAGATGAGCGTGCCGCCTCCTCGGGTGGCACGGTCATTTCTGACTGTATTGTAATTTGCTATCTTAGGGTCGCGCCTACTGGGTTTTAGAAGTGTTTCTTGTACTAGAAATACGTCTATCTCCCGTTCCCTAAGAAAGGTGGATACTAGGTCCCGTTGTGGAAGGAGGTTTCGCGCGTTAAAGAAAGAGATGTTGAGACTCCTAGGTTTAATGCGAGCCATTTATAACCGTTATCTATTTCCCGGCACGGGCCAGGCGCATTAGCGTCGCTGTCATCAGGGGAAAACGCCTGATGGATTCGGCGGGGCCGTACTCAGCGACGCACTGGTCGTATGCCAGTACTTCCTGAGGGTCATGCTCGCGGAAGAGCATGACCATGTAGTCAACGCCGCGGCGCGTGCTAACGGGCGGGGAGGCCTGAGCCTTAGGAGGCTGAGGGCGGGGAGTAGAGACCCATGCTGCCTGAGGGGCTCGCATGGCCGGAGGGGGTGCGCGGGGTGCGGGGGTGGCCGCCACCGGGGCGCGGGAAGCGCCCGGGAGGCTGGGAAAGGCTTCTGGCGTGAGCAGAGGCATGGGTTGACTATTGGCGGCGGGACGTGCCCTCTGAGGAGGGGTGTGTCGCTCTTGCCTTGGGCGCGTAGGGCGCATAGGGCGCGTGGGACGCGGGGCA
Source organism: Saturnia pavonia (assembly GCA_947532125.1). NCBI lineage: Eukaryota > Metazoa > Arthropoda > Insecta > Lepidoptera > Saturniidae > Saturnia > Saturnia pavonia. The sequence goes on along the minus strand of OX383902.1, from coordinate 11,203,129 downwards.
CGGGGACAGCCGCGATAGTTCGCGGGGTGACCCGCGTTACCGCATAGCACGCAGCTCGGAGGGGTAGACGACTCGCGAGTGCGCGTGCACTCGCTTGTCGCGTGGTCCCCGAGGCACTTAACGCACCTGGGACGTAAATGGCAGTTACGGGCCGAATGTCCGTACAGCTGGCAGTTGTGGCACTGCGGAGGGCTGCGGTTTTTGTGTGGGGGCTCTACGGCTATTCCGGAGAGCTCGCACACTTTCCTGACATTAAAGATGGCTCTGCCCTCGGGGGTCAGATCCAAGATAACTACGACCATATCTAATGGTCGGTTTTTGGATTGTCCGCCGTGCATTCTATGCACTTCGCGGACAGGGAGGGCCTTCGCTAAGAGGTCAGTTTTGACCTCCTCGGGCGTGATTTCCACCGGGATGCGGCGGATTACAACCCGGAGGTGACGCTCATCGTCTAGGGTGTATGAGTAGTAGTGTAGGTTGCTTGCTCGGAGCAACTTTGTGAACTGACGGTGTTCGTCAGAAGTGGTTACTTGTACGCGGATACCGTTGGCCGTGTTACTGGCCGAGGTATAATTAATTTTTAAGTCTCTAAGCTTGTCCGCGAGCTTAGTCCAGACCGCCTTGTTTTGGACTACTACCGGCGGTGGGCGACGCGCCTTTCTGCCGGCAAAAGTACCGGCAGGCGCTGAGGGCGCTGCGGAGCGGGGGGCGTGGCTGTTTAGCCCAGTTTTCTGCGCCTTTTGTGGGCGGGACTGAGTCTCCGGAGACTCGGGACGCGAACGCGATGCCCGTTTGGCGGGCTTGTTTTTTTGAACGAGGGTGAAGCCCTCGTTATCTGTGACTATCGCCGTGTCCATTTCGTTGGACTCGGGTTCGGGATCCGGATTAGTGGGCGAGTAGCTATTGTTCGTAGCTACTAGCGTCGGCGTGTCCGCTTCGGGAACTAACGACGCGAAAGAGTTCTTGATCGGCAGCGCAGAGGGCGCTGGGATCGTGACTTGATTGCCCGGGGAACGCGAGCGCGATGACGGCCGTTTGTACGGCGTCTGACGGTGAGCGCGGGGTGCCGTTGAGCGAGAGCGCGAGACGGGCTTCTTGTCCGTCGCGTGGGGTGCGGCGGGGTCGCTGGTGGCCTCGGTGGCCTGTGCGACAGCAATGGCGGGTTGCGCGGCCGCGATGGCCCTATTGAAATCCGTCCATATCGACGGGTGTAGGCTTGTTGCGAACGCAACGAAGCTTTCCAAGTCTGCCATTCCGGCGGCGGCGGTTGGGCGGGCGGGGGTGAAGTTAAACCTCCCTGCCGGAGAGGCAGGGGGGTGCGCCGAGTGAATTTAAACGGCTATCCCGAGCCGTGTAAAGGGACCTGCGGGTCACGGTGTAATGACTCGCAGGAAAGAACCTACCGGGCCCTACGTGGAGGTCCCTATCAATCCCGAGGCAGAGAACGCAGCCGGTATAAATACCTAGCTACGCCCAAACAGACACTCGGGGATGGATGTGTAGCAGGATCGGAAGGGTGGGAAGGAGACACTCAGGGCTTGACTATGACTCTATCAAGGGCCAAGATTCCTGAGCCCGACCAAGTACTATCGTTTGCCTCTGAAGGAGGCAACCGAGGGGCGCTTGGGTCACGCACCCACTTGCTTTAGTTGGCACCGTCAGGTATCAGGCAAGTGACCACTAAAGTGTGGATTTCGTCGAATAGAAACAATTTGCTCTTAAAAGAGCAGTTTTATGGTTGTGCAGCGCGACACAATGGGTGCGAGCGAGACGGCGATACGCAGGTGCGGCGCAGGTGCGATGCAGGTGTGCAGCAAAGCCGGTCGGTCGTAAAACTTCACAAAGGCGGCAGAGAGCGGTCGTAAACACGTCCGTTCCCGCCGGCGGTCGTGATCGGTCTCCCAATTGAGACAAACTACCTCGTCATGTGAAACCGCTTCAAGCTTGCAATTAACAAATCACTGTGCACCTAATCCCCTTAAATAAAATCGCACTTTATTTTATTTTTAAATAAAGTAATCAGTTCACATAAATATTTTTGCGCTCTCACTGCGCGTGACCCCTGGGGAAGTGGTGAACAAATGTTGTTTGTAGTAGCTGCTCTAATACGTAGTATATAATACGTCAAAGTAGCATATACAAGTACACTTACTCTGGGTTTAAAAGCCAATGTAAACAGTAAAATGAGAAAACATAATCAAAGTTTTCCTTTAAATCATCAGGTAGTTCATTTTCTATATCAAGCACGATAAAACTTCTTCGTTCATCTCCATAATGTTTATTTGCAAATTTTACCGATTTCTCGTTGACATCACATCCCATTAGTAGTTTGTAGTTTTTAGGTAAATAACGGCGCAATATATCTGTTACACTTCCGTCGGCGCTCCCTACGTCCATTATTTTTACATTGTCTTTCCAATTAAATTTGTGGACGTACTCTTCCAAACATTTCACTGCATCATTCCGTGTTACATTATTCGTTTTGTGATAAAGATCAGCATTGTCATTCATCCGAACACTGTTAAAAACAACCAAAATTACTCGAAATAGTTTAGTTAAAGTATTCAGATTAAAGTTACGTAAAATACCTACAGTTTCGAGTAGTGACGTAACATAAAAATAATAGGCATGGAAATTAAATACTTATGAATCAAAGTTCATACGTATCACAGTGTTTTATGGGAGCTCATTTCGTGAAATACTTTTCTTATTGCACATTCCTATAGTTTGAATCATTTCAAACGCGAGGGTAAAACTCCCGCGTGTCTATTATGCATAGGTCCTAAGAAATAATTTAATTTAATTGTTTTTTCTAACAACTGAAAAAACACGCCAAACAACACTTGTGTATACTTAGTAGAGTTACCGACTTAGTTATCGACGTCACAAATTATAGAACAATGATAAAATACCTAAGTGCAACCATTACGAAATTTGTATATTTGTAATTGTAATTGTATATTTTTTATGAACCGTATATGATGTGTTTTTTTTTTCATTAGAAAGGAGTTGCCTCAAGTGTGTTTCCATTTTAATGTAATTGGCATTGGATCTTCGACTTCGAAGATATGCCAGGGAACTTCTCAAAATAATTGAATTTGGTTTTATAGAATGTTAATTTGCTTATACAATTTTAAAGATTGTAAGCATTTAATAAGTAATTTATGAACTGTAAACTCAGATGCTCTAATTATAAAGTTAAAAATACCTGATTATTTTCTTTTTGTTAGATTCCATATCGTATTATTTTTCAGCGTTCACTTTCAATGAGTGTAAAATCTAAACTGGCAGGACCGTTTAAAGTAGGTAGTGATTTGCTACGCTCGTGGGTAATGAAGTGTTGTACATGTACTGCGACCATGGAATTTATTCGCTCACTAAAAAAAATAGAATAATATTACACTCTGCACCACAACAGTGAAGCTATGGCGGATAACGTGCATGTAATTCCACGAATTGAATGGAACTATCCACTTGATCTAAATAACTGTATATTGTTGGCGACACACAAATATGTAATTATTGAATAGAGATATTTAATGTAAATATGTTAGAAATGTGTTTCGGTATCAAACTTATAGAATAGTATTAATTTGTTTTACAATGTTTGGCGCTAGTACTGAACAATAAATAGGATTTCTACTTAACATGTGTGTTTTAAAGCTATAGGAAACCATGCATTTGTGTTTAGTCATATAGAGTAATAATAGAAATATAAATAATAGAATAGAATAACGAATAAAGAATTGTGTTATGGTTATTCTTCAAAATACATAGAGCGGACGTCGGGTTCGCCCATAGAAAGTAAGGTTTTTCGTATATAATTGTAAAACTGTAATTATTATCAATAAGTGTTTAATATGTATTGTATGGGGTATAAAATTAGGAACATTTTGATACATAATATATGTATGTAGAGAAAATAAATAAATATAGAGCGAGAAACAGGCCGACCAAAGTGAAAATGAACGAAAAACAATGAATAGAGCAGGGACTCTCTTTACGGTAACGCCTCGGAGTACTTAAGCCGTAAAGGCTCCAGGACCCCTAAAGCAAATGTCAGTTCGAAAAAAAAAGTACTAGGGCATCCCAAGCCCGATAAAGCTGTAAAAGCCGTAAAGGCTCCAGGGCCCCTAAGGCTAACAAAATAGTAAGTTCGAAAAAAAAAATACTAGGGCATAGATCCGATCCATCGGTATGGAGCCCTTGAGCCAAGCAGCCGCTCACGCGATACAGTGACTCTACATTCACTAGCTTTCACAGCCACACATGACACTGCATTATACACACACTAGCGACCCGCCCCGGCTTCGCACGGGTGCAATGCTGATACTAAATATACCTACCTACTACAGAATGTCCTTATAAACAACGTTTACAGCTTTTTTGTCATTAGACAATACAAACATGTTTTGTTTAGAGGTTACATTTGAAAGAGCGACATATAATTGACCATGGTATATAGGGCCGGTACCGCCGCACTTCCCTACATTTTAAATCTGTAATATCTTCGGGAATATTCATTTAAATTACATGCTGTAAAGGGCTTTATTGATCTATATTAAATGGACAATGTATTTAAGGTACTTAATTGGATAAGGATTAATGCTGTATTGCTTAAAATCACTTCGTAAATAAGCCTTTTTTCCCGTAAAATGTAAAGGATAAAAAATGGTTATTGTGGGTTATCCTTAAGAGATAGACGTATACCATCGCGGAGTTTTTTGTTGACCTTTTTAAGGTGTACAATACTGTAGTACATTATTTTGATTTATCTCGAGGGGTTCAGCCAGCGTTTGCAGTGTAAGCGCAAAAAAAAATGTGTTTATGTACGACATCACATTAGAAACCTCTAAATTTATCAGTGTTTCTCTACAATATTATGCATGTATTATGTATAATACAACATACAAACATGCAAACCTCCCTCTTGAATCACTCAATCTATTAAAAAAAACACTTCAAAATCCGTTGTGTAGTTTTAAAGATACATAGGGACGGACAGAGCGACAGTGACTTTGTTTTATACTATGTAGTGATGCATAACACATAGGTACATGTAAGAGACCTTTTTTTCTTTTTTTGCCTAGTTAGTTAGACAAAAATTTTCAGACCACTAAATGCACATACACATGTTCCTTCACTCCTCCCAGGGGGAAGAAACATGTATATATGTATAGTTAGTTTAGATCGAATGATAGGGAATTAGTCAGATCGCGACTTAATTGCATACGCGCAACAGTTCGAGCTGAAGTTCGGCCACTTTGGCACTCTCGGAGTTGTTGCAAAGCTTTCGTGGCTGAGTGCCATAAGCGCTCGCCCCCAAGCCCGGTAAAGCTGTAAAAGCCGTAAAGGCTCCAGGGCCCCTATGGCTAACAGTATAGTCAGTTCGAAAAAAAAGTACTAGGGCACCCAAGTCTGCGTGAAGCTGTAAAAGCCGTTTGAGGCTGTAGGGCCCTTATGGCTAACAGTATAGATAGTTCGAAAAAATAAAAAGGAAAAAAGCTAGGGCACCAAGCCCGGTGAATCTATAAAAACCGCAAAGGCTCCAGAGCACCTAAGGCTAACAGAATAATCGGTTCGAAAAAAAGAGTACTAGTGCATGTGATTCAGCGATTTAGTCGACAGATGTCAATCCACAAAAGAGCAGCTATACGAATATTGGTCGACCTGTGAACGCTTCAGTACTAGAAGATTTTGGTGTTTTATTTTGAAGAAATCACCACCTCGGGCGGACCGTGCAATATTGCACCCCCCCTCGGATCCCTCATCTCCACCTCGAGGCCTCGACTCGCCGGCATATTAGTAGGGGTGTCACCAGATGGGCATCCGGCAGATATAAATTTCGCCCGTCCCACCCGGGAACCCGTCAGGCCCCCTTTCTCAGCTGAGGAGAAGTGACACGAACCCAACAGTATATACTATATAAAAAATACGTATACATATTTAGTTCATCTAAAAAAAAGTTTGTTTATATATATATTATTCACTGGCATTCTAAAAAAAAGAGCCTTACAGTAGTCGCACATGATGTGTAACATCTGACATGTTATCCTACTATGAAATTGAGATGAAATATATGTGAAGTCAATTTATTCATTATATATATATTATGCTCTGGATTTACCCATCTCTGCAAATCACAAAATCAATCTATCAATCATGAAAATTTAAGTAGCTTGTTAAATGTTTAATAATTAGAAATATTAGAGAAAAACAAAATTACCCGTGTAATTAATTAGTTAGTTTCTTTAATTAAGGAAACTTTTTAAGTCACAATATTATATTGACAGCGATAGGAATTAACCTAAAAGTATGAAATAGATCCGCACTAAAATATTTATTCGAATAATTCCATGTTACTTACTCGCATTTTTTTAAGAATGATGAACTTTGTCAAACTCTTAATAGTAAAGATAACTATTAATATAGTTTACAAATATATATATATATATTTTTTTTTACTGTTAAACTCGTTCTGTACTCGTACTGTTCGTACTGTTAGCCTGAGGGGCCCTGAAGCCTTTACGGCTTTTACAGCTTTACCGGGCTTGGGGGCGAGCGCTTAGGGCACTCAGCCACGAAAGCTAAGCAACAACATCCGAGGGTGCCAAAGTGGCCGAACCTCGGCTCGGACTGTTGCACATATGCAATTAAGTCGCGATCTGACTAATACACATATAAATATAACCTGATATTTTATACATAACACTGTATATCTGTAGACGAGTGCTCATTGGTCAAGTCAAATAGCGCGCGCTTTTTTTCTTTCCCTTTTCCATTCCCACAAAAAATATCCAGCAACCGAGAGGAAAGATGCTACAACACATCAAAAATAAATTGGTGTGTGGGTATGCATGTAAAAAGTTACACTTACTTGGCCTAACTAAACAAAAATAGTCACAAAAAATTTACCTCGCGTGTCAGCAACATATTTTTGAAGAAATTTTATAATATTAAAATAATGTTTATAATAGGTCTTTACCTATGAAATTGCCGTTCTGCAGTACTGGCCATTTCAAATGAAAATAATTTTTGGTTGGCTAAGAATTCCAATTTCAAATTAATTTTATTTTAAAAACATGAAATTATTTTTCCAAAAATAGTCATTTGTTCATTGATTAGTGTTACATTTTCATCGCATTTCAATCATTTTGTCATCATGGATACGTTAAAAATTTGAGTAATAATTAAGGAATATGAGTACCGTCGTGGCAGTAACGCGGCACAAGCGGCACGCAACATCAACGACAATTACGGAGCTAACACTACAAACCAACGCACAACCTGTTATTGGTTTGCTCGCTTCCGTTCTGGGAATTTCGACCTGAAAAATGAACCTCGCGGTCGTCTGAAGACTTTGGTCGACAATGACGAATTAAAGGCGATTGTGGAAGCTGATGATACACAATCTACGGCTGAATTAGCAGCAGCTTTCGACGTTAGCGTCAAAACAATATTGGTCCATTTGCGTCAAATTGGTAAGGTAAAAAAGCTTGACAAATGGATGCTCCACGAACTCAATGATCGCCAGTGCGAAGTACGCGTCGAGACGTGCCTTGCATTGCTCAACAGACACACAAATGAAGGAATTTTGAACCGCATTGTTACCTGCGATGAAAATGGATTCTGTTTGATAACCGCAAGCACTCAGCAAGTTGGTTGGATCCTGGTTCAGCACCTAAACAATGCCCTAAACGAAAACTTACCCCTAGAAAAGTGATGGTCACTGTTTGGTGGTCTAGCGCCGGTGTGATTCATCACAGCTTCTTAACAAACGGGGTGAGCATTACTGCAGATGTGTACTATGAAGAACTGAACACAATGATGGAGAAGCTGGCACATCTTCAACCAGCATTGGTCAATCGCTCGTCTCCGCTGCTCCTGCACGACAACGCGCGACCTCATACTGCACAACATACGGTCTCCAAGTTGCAAGAACTGGGGTTGGAAGTTCTCCGTCATCCGCCCTACTCACCACCTACTCACCTTGCGCCTACAGATTACTACTTTTTCGAGAATTGGGATAACTCCTTAGCGGGAAAAAAATTCAATACCCGAGAGGCAGTACAAAATGCCTTTGAAGAATTTGTTGCCTCCCGTCCAGCTGATTTCTTTAAGAAGGGCATAAATAAAGTGCCACTGCGCTGGCAAAGATGCAATGATTGCATGGGTGATTACTTCGATTAATACAAATAGAAAATACATGAAAAAACATCGTTTAAATTTTTTCATACAAAACGGCAATTTCATAGGTAAAGACCTAATATATGGGGTTATTTGTAATATAGGGTTTGTTGTTTTACACTTTAAAAAAAGTCTGTTCAATGAATTTTACCTTAGATTAATAATTGGAGCGGTCGGAGCGCAGCGGAGACTAACCATGAATGTAAAGAAATTTATGTTTTTATCATTTATAGCTAACTTCATTATGTTGCACTTCCATCACATGATGCGTGCGCATCTTTTAACTTTACTTTCTACTAAGCTCGCCAAAAGAAGTAACTTCAAAAAACAAAAATGGTTCCTTTGTCTCTACAGTCAACATTTGGTACCTATGAGTACTAGCAATTTCTTCCCCTTGAGAAATATTTTTGTTTGTGAACCAAATGATTTGGGAGTTTTTGGCGGGATCTCAAACTGTCATGTAATGGTTCTTACTTTTTATTCATAATTTTGTGTTATTTGACGTTATATTGTGTAATACACTGGAGTTTTGTATAATAAAGTTTGTTTGTGAAATGGATTGGAAATAATAACATGTATCATGAATTCTGAGATGCCACAAAAACAGTTCTAGTCTGACAGACGTTGTCCTGCCCGTTCGTTGGATTGTCTGCAATAAAAAAATTCTAGAACTCGATCGCAGCGCCATCTGCGGATCCAATTGCGAATCTAAACCATCCAGGGACTCATACAAACACACACACAATAAAATTTTAGGAATTCAGTCACATACACACGGAAGAATTATATATATAAAGATAATATAATATGGTATTAAAAACATGTTATCCTTTATCAAAATTTATTAATGAACAAATATTTTGTACAATAAATCACAATTAAATTATAATTAAATTTCACTGTGTTGTTAGTATTGTTCACCAATCTCATGTCCCTTGCTACTTGGATTAAGTCGTCCATGAATTCATCCATCATTTGTTTTGGAATTTTAAAAGGGTTTATTGACATCATGGTCACTGTAAGGCCAAAAGTATGTCATAAACAAAGATGTACGAAAATGTTTTGATTGTAACGGTCACAACTTACTTTTTAAAGCATCCTCACTATCAAAAATATGTACTTTTTGTACACATCTGACATCTATGTTGTGAAAACCGACTTTCTCTAATAGTCCGGCTATTTTAATGTCTGGATCCTTTAAAAACAAGTAAATTATTTGATTAATAAATCCTGATATCTAAGCGAGATATTATGTTTAATACAGATACAAATTATATTAATACTAAGCATTTTTTTCGAATTCTAAATATAATATGTACATTTAATTTATTCACCACGGACAGAGACTAGAATGAATATAAGAGTCAACATATAAATATTTTTTTTGTAGTGTTGTTTTATTTTCTCTTTCTTGTATCAAATAAATTAGTTTTTGTTATGTAAACAGCCTTAGCACCAACTTAAAGGTATAAACTTTATAAATGCTTTTTTATCGGGTACCTGCTTCACTTGATTAAAGGCCTTGCAAAATTTTCAAATCTTAAACTCAGCTGCGTGACCTTTGCAGTGATAGATTAATTAGCTTGGATATTGGGTATCTTACCCTGTGGTAAGATGTACTACTATTGAAATATTTTAAGTAATTTTGTAGAGATAATTCAAAGTGTATAACTTTTAATGGCTTTATCATTATACACTTTGTCAGTTATCGGTCGATGTGTTTTTGCAACGCAATCATTTCAGTTGTGAGCTGTGACAGTAGGCGGCGCGAAGGTTCGTTTTTTGCGGCAAGCTCGCCTGGCTAGACAATCGGCACAGTGTTTAGTAGCAGCCTTAACCCAGAGATAACACAGTTCTCAAAGAACAACAAAGACATTGTTACGTTTGCGCTGTTGTTGGAATCAGCTAGCGTAGAATAAATGTTTATACAATCAGAAGAAAGATTACTTTGCTACATCATGTTTTAGAAAAAAATGAAAATTATCTAATGATATGTAAATTACATTAACAATATTTAGGTATTTACATATAAATTTGAAGTCGATGGCAGGCAGAGTTTTTGATAAGCAAAGGTAATTAACATGAATATAATTTTATTATACTGGCCGCCAGGTTAAATAAATCGTCTTATGTATGATAATTTTAATAATTAAATTAACTTTACCGGACAATCGTGGTACGGTGATATAAATTTATCAATATCCTTGAGCCATGATTTCCATTTATTATTTTGCGAAAGTGCACGAAATATGCTGTACATGGGAGAAAATCCTGAAACGGTGAGAAGGCATTCGCCTTGTTCTGCCAAGAGATTGTAAATATTTTGAAATCCTCTTCTGTAAAAATCATTATCATTAATAAATTAAGTGAGCAATTCCTGTATTGCTTATATTGTCTTGTATAAGGTGAAATGTTATAATCAAAATATACCTAAACATGTAGGTATTTTTTATAAGACACCGAGCAAAGCTTAGTTGCCCAGAAGTTAATAATTTATAGACTTTTCGTACAATTATCTAATATTTATGTATAAAATTTAATTTAATTATATATGATGAGATAATTTTTAAAGTGTTTGTTCCATCATTCAAACAATAAAATTCGTTGCGACATATTCAAATGGCAGAATCTAATTCTCATCTTCGTTTTTAGATAAAATACATATCGACGATGAAAAGGCTAATTGATAAATTTGCAAAGTTTTTCATATGCACGTTAGTCATAATTGACATTTATAGACATGTTATATGGACACATTAATAATGCAAATAATGTTAAGAAAAAACAACTTAAAAATGTTTGTAACCTGATCGAGCCTCTTGCCGGTTCTGCTTAATGACTTAAATGTTTTCCGAACCGGTATCGTAAGCGCCTAATAGATAAGATCATAAAACTCATAAAGTGAAGGAAATATTTCAGATTTTAACCTTTCCACCGTTGATATGAGTTTGTTTTTATTTGGATTAACAATTCTAATAATATATTCCCTCTAACACTAACACACATTAATATTATTAACACATTTATATTTAATTAAATAATATTTTATCACACTTACTCTTGGTTTACCAGCCAATGTAAAGTATAGAACGAAAATACACAATCAAAGCCTTTTACTAATTCATCTGGCAGCTCGCTTTCTATATCAAGCACTGTAAATATTGTTCGTTGATTTCCGTATCGGATATTCGCAAATTTTACCACTTCCTCATTTACGTCACACCCAAGAAGTAACTCAAAATTTTTGGGTAAGTAACTACACAAAATATTAGTTACACTTCCGTCAGCACTGCCAATGTCTATTACTTTTATTTTAGTGTTACCCCAACGGAATTTCTTCAAATACTCTTCAAAACAGTAGATTGCATCTTTTCTTGTCACATCGTTTGTTTTATGAAATAGCTGGGGATCGTTGTTCATACGTATGCTAAAACAAAATTAACACAGTACTTAGTGTGTATTTGAAGATATCCAAGAGTCCAAGAGAATGAATTGAAAACATTTTTTAAATTTATGTTTTACTAGCTGTGCTCGCTGCTTCGTTCACTTGGACTACTAAAAAAGCTTTTATATTTTTGACACCCTAATTAAAAAAAACTGTAGCTTAAGTACCTTACCTAAACAGCTATCTGCCAGTGAAAGTTTCGTCAAAATCGGTCCAACCGTTTCGGAGATTACCCGGAACAAACATTGTTATAGGTACCGTGTATACTTTCATATGCATTTAGCAAAAATCTGTTATTTTGACTTTACAAACATACATTTCAATTTTATTTTATGTAATTTAGATGTGTTTTGTTGATTGGTAGGACACGAAAATTCTGTCTGACTGGATTTTATCCTTAGTGGCACGCTTATCCGTGTCGAATTCCGGGACCAAACGATGTATATCCAATAATCAAACAGGGTCGCGACTGGTAGTCATGGCACATGGCGTTAAACCAGTTTTACTGATCCTCTTTTCGTTTGTCATCTTTCGGAATCAGCCAGTGTATATCCAGCTGTTCAGAGGCTTACAGGCCGGTTTAACAATGACGGCCGTAAATGGATGTGCAGATAGTTCAAAGGATAGTAAATTAATGATCATTATTTTCTGTTATATTTATGTCCTATCAAACGCTATGTATAGGTTCAACGCAGTCAGGCTTAATGTAATTTGATCTATCTAAGGTGAAAAAGCAAATAGAGAAACTTTCGGAACCTTTCCGATTTAAAAAAATAGATACTAGTTTACAGTGATCATCAAATAAATAAAAGAAAATAACAATAACTTACTCGCAATAATAATAAATCTATACTTATATTAAGATAATAAAGCTGAAGAATTTTTTTTTGTTTATTTCTTTAAACGTGCTAATCTCTGGAACTACCAGTCATCATGCATCAGATATCGTTTCTGATCAGTACTACGTATGCATTTAATAATGCATTTTGTCAGAATAAGATTAACCGAAAAATTTACTATATGTATATAGGAATGATTATTTGCATATTAAGTTTTAAAGAAAGCAGCCCTCATTTATTACTTTATTGGTTCTAAAGTTACTAACATTAACTTGATATGTTATTAAGATAAAAAATAATTCATAAAAAAACTATTTCATATTATATATTTTTTGATAACTCATTATTAATAGCTAAAAAAATACCTGGTTATTTTCTCTTCGGTAGCTTCCATATTGCGTCTTTCAGCGTTCATCTTCAAAGAGTGGAAAATGTATACTGGCTGAAGCGTGGAAAGGAGGTATTAATATATAATAACAATTAGGGATCCTTCTATGAATTTTAAATATGTTTAATGTATTAGAGTTTTCTTTAATTGGCTTCATATTCATTAAGATGACGTGCAAAACTATATGTACGCACATTTATGTTGTAACGCCATTTTAGCTTGAAAAGGAAATTTTTATCGTCATTATATTTTAATGGAAACATTTACGTACATTCAGTCGCATTAAAGCACTCATCAGGAACGGTTGTTTTCATCATTTATTCAATCGTCCCGTATCATTTCATTTTGGGCAGTTACTTTAAGTACGTAGTAGAAAGTTTAAGTAGAAAATTTATTTTCCAAGAAGATCATAAATTCATCGAGCTTTGGGATATCACGTGGTTGTTTACTTGGTTCTATATAATTGGAATATGTTGCTGCATCCAATTTCTTTGACATAATGTGAACAATTATTGGATCTCATGTGATTTTATCGATACCAAGGTTATGAATAGCGTGTAGAGTCTTTCCTATTAATATTATAAAGACGTTTTACCTCAAATTCTGGTTCGGCTGATTGAACATTTATACCTGCTTCGTAAATAATACTTGAGGGTTATTAAAACGGTGCGTGAGTATGTCCCACGCTGTATCATAATTTTCAGCTGGAATGTGTAGATGCTGAAATAGCCGCTCAGCTTCACCCCTGACCTTAGGTACCTTTTAAATGTTTTTTAAATTTTTTTGTGCTTTATTAAGGATTTTACTGTCAGCTTCAGGAGCTTCTGTGAATAAATCGAAAAAAGTTGGCCAATTGCTATAATTCTCGGAAAAGGTTATTTTCACATGGAGTGTGTCCTAAAATGTAAAAAAGGTTAACTAGTTTTTGTCCGTGACTTCACACCATAAATAAGCAGAGATCTAAACACTAATAAAAGCAATCAATTGAAAGTTACAGTTTACTTCTATTCTTCGAAGCTACAGTCGTTCGAAGTGCCGCCTGACGCGTTTACAGTATAAAAAACCTAGCGCCATCTTTTAGAACTATTCTCAACTACGATGTGATCGGTGTGAGCTGACCAACAGATTTAACCTTGTAAGAAGAGCGTGGTATTTTTGTATGATATTGAGAAAGAAAAACTTTTATTCCAGAATTAAATTTATTGTAGTACATATAAATTGAAAAAAACGTAAATATCCAATGTATTTAATATATAATTCAGCTCGTTGCACGTTCTTAATAAATAATTTCAATTTTTTGTGTAATTACTTGAAGTTATACTTCTTTTGCCACGTTTAGTTGAGGGTGAAAATTGAAAGCAGCATAATGCTAGTAATTTGAAATAATTTTATTAGCCTTTTTTAATTTTGTAAAATTAATTTAATGTTGTAATAAATAACATTAATTTGGTTAACATTGATGGCTAACTTCATCATGTTGTTAACATTTTTGGTTTTATTTTTGTTTTGTTACGTCAGAGTAGTATAACTTCTTAAGTGCGTTCATAAGTTCACACATTTTTTGAAAATAATAGTGTAATTAAATCTTTTCACTATATCAATAACATTTTTATAGCGATATTATAGCGTATCTTCCATTTTAAATAAATGCTTTAGATGCTTGAGACGTATAAAAAGTAATAATTTATGGCTAACAGTGTAGTTAGATCGAAAAAATGTAACAAATGGATAAACTCGCTTGCTCATATATTTATATTATCAGACAAGCGGTTTAGCCCTTATCACTCGAAATAATTATTTTACGGAAATATACCAACTTTTTTTTTAACTAACTATTTCGTTAGGTTTAAGGGCCTGGAGTAGTGACTTTGACAACTTCACCGGGCTTGGGAGCTACTCGTATGTGTTGCGCCCAAGCCCGGTAAAGCTGTAAAAGCCGCAAAGGCTCCAGGGCCCCTAAGGCTAACATATATATAGTTAGTTCGAAGTCAGTTCGAAAAAAAAATATGTGTTGCCTGATTGCCAAAGGTTTTCAATAGTTCATAGCATTACTAACTATTTAGGCACGAACCGAACCTATCATTACTCTTACTGGCTGTTGAGGTACGTAGAAAAAAGAAAGTTTAAACAATTCGAAGCTGTGATAGCTCAGTGTTGGGTACTTACGGACGTCGCGTTTAAAGATTTGTGTTTCAATCTTACAATTAGCCTGACATTGCATCTTGGACCACATCGACAGTGAACATCAGGTGAGATTTCGGCCAAACGCTTGTCGCGGTGTCCGAGTACGCTACCACTGAACCATTAACGCTTTAAAGAGAGGTAGGGCACAGATAAATTTGTTTGGAGATTTTTCTTTACTTGGGACATACCCACTGGTGGAATACAGTAGATCCTAGTCTAATGACCTTGTGTTGTGTTCCTGCAGTGTGTTATTACCATCAGGCGGGTCGTACCTGTGGTTGTTTGTCACATTTGTAGTATATTAAAAAAAAAGTTACGAAATATTCTTTCTCTATTTGCCAAGCATATATCTATGAATTCCGGCAGTAGAGGATCATTCTGTATTCCAATGTCAGCAATGTGCAAGTGAGCTCGTGATCAAAAGTACTAACTTTTGTTTTTTTTTGTTACTATGTTGTTTTTTACTACTAAGTCTTTAACATAAAAAAAAAAACGTGTTCGTAATAGATAAAAACTAATCATAAATTAATAAAGATATGAAGGTCCACAGCATTGAACTTTGACGTTGACATTTCAAATTAATCTGTTTTTAAAATTTATGTGTATAGTTTGATCTAATTTAGCTAGGAGCAATTAGAATTTAGTTTGAAGCCATGATGGCTCAGTGGTAGCGTGTATGACTTCGCGTCGTTTGACGTGAGTTCGAATCCCTGCAATGAGCCTGAGCTTTCGTTGGAGGAAAACATCACGATAAAACCATATAGTATGGTATGGTGGTATGGCTTTTTCTAATACCCGTCTGGCTAGCTACCACTCTCAAGTTGAAAATCTGTCGCCAAGCACCAATAGGTTGTTCCGGCAGCTGCACTTGAGAGCCAGTCTTCCAATAGATTTAGCGTGTTATCATCTTGGGCCAAATAGTCAATTAACATCAGGTGAGATTGTGACCACTACGGCAAAACCTATAACGATAAAGAAATACTATATAGAAATTTGAAAATTGGAAAGGATATTAACATTATTTTGCACTAGCTGTGCCCGCGGCTCAGCTTTCGTGGACTACAGAATACCGTCGGTATTGTGGTAACTGTCGCCCGCATAAAAATACTTATTATTTTATTAGTGTGTAACCCTAGTTCTTAAAAAAAAAGTACCCTAACTTACTCCTTATAAAATCAGTTATTTGCCAGTGAAAGGCCCGTCAAAATCGGTCAACTGTTTACGCGTTTCCGAGATTAGGCGGATCAAACAGACAGACAGGCAGACAAAACTTTTAAAAATAGTTTTTTGTCGTAAGTATCATATATACTTTCATATGCATTGAGTAAAAAGTTGTTATTTTGACATTAAAAACAGACACTTCCATTTTTCGTTTAGTGTTTCCTCTTATTCACGCCTGGTAGATTCGGGCGTGAGCAGGGACGGTTGTGCACGGGAAGTAGAGCGCACCTTGGTTTGCGTGCTCCCGCTTACCGTAGGAAGTGCGTTTCCGTCACGGGTAGTTGTATAGGTGTAACGCTGCGCCGCCGCGTTCGCGTTGTAATAGTACGGGATTCGCGTACCGTCCGTCCCCCCGTGCGTTTTGTTGTCGTGCGCCCCCGAGAGCGCGTCCTCTGCGGCAACTCAAGCCTAGGTCCGATCCATCGGTATGGAGCCCTTGAGCCAAGCAGCCGCTCGCGCGATACAGTGACTCTACATTCACTAGCTTTCACAGCTACACATGACATTGCATTATACACACATGCATAACGCATAGGTACATAGGTTCTGTAAGGGACCTTTTTTTTTCTTTTTTTGCCTAGTTAGTTAGACAAACATTTTCAGACCACTAAATATACATACACACGTTCCTTCCCTCCTCCCAGGGGGAAGAAACATTTATATATGTATAGTTAGTTTAGATCGAATCATAGGGAATTAGTCAGATTGCGACTTAATTGCATACGCGTAACAGTCCGAGCCAAGGTTCGGCCACTTTGGCACCCTCGGATGTTGTTGAGTTTCGCGTTCGTTTTATATATATGTAGATGATGTCACTATTTTATTATGTACGTTTGATTATTTAATTTCAATGTTTTAGAATCTAACTTCTTTAAATATTATCATAACCTTTTTATCGGGGTCCAAAACACTGATAAACTCACATTAGAAGATAAATTTAATTTCCACGCTCAAATCATTAAAAAATCGGACAAGTAGCGAGTAGAACTCGCGCCCTGAAAATTCCGTACTATTACGTACACGACATATATAAATGTTAGACTGCGTTAGATTTAAATTAATTTTTTATTCTGACGCAGTGTAATAAATAAATATATATAATATTTACAAGTCGCTAGTATATTACACTTTCTGAGATTATTAACAAAAACTTTATCGCATATTAATTACAAACGAAATTCGAAATATATCAGGTTCGGATTTATTCCATACATACCATATAAACTCCTTTCGTGTTAAATTTAAAGATCGGGAATCCCCGAGAAGTATCCTCTATGCTTTATTAACTGGTCAGAGAGCGGTACTCTTAGTATGAAGAGCCGTCACTCTTTATTGCGTTAATCTAGAAACTTGAAAGGAGATTTCTGCATCTGATATCCAAACTTTTCTGATGGGATATGTTCAGAATGTTACGTTCTATTACGTTTATTATTAAGTAGTATTTACTACGTTTGACATGTTTAATATAATATCACAGAACCAAGGTCATCAGTGGAAAATTTAGATCTCTTATCAAAATATTCCTTGTACATATTATAAACTGTTTATTTCCATTTGCCTAAGATTTCTGAAGTACGAACATATGTACCTCTAGTGAATGCCGCGCTGCCCGGACGCTGATCAAACTAGGACAAATCCAGGGAGACCCGGACTGGTGGCAGCACCCACCACTTAATCATTTGTGTGACAGAATCTACTGAAACTTGCATGTAATAATACCATTAAACTGCAATTGATAAATTTGTCTTAAGACAGTGAAACAGTCTTACTCTGAGTGCAGAGGTGCAACGAGCTAAATGGTGAAGTGAGCTCTTACTGTCTGTCAGTATAACAACATGATAGGATTTTGAAATGTGTTGTTTAATGCTACAAGACTTACCTTATTTTTCAGTTTCAGTAGAATTTATGTTTTAAATGACATTCGTTTAACGAATATGGCTTGCGGCTATGTACGCGTTTATTATGTAGTAACGGAATGTCAAATGTATGTGCTATAAAATTCATAAAATTATGTTAATATAAGGCATACATTAACTTTCTCAACTACTGTGATATTTTTGGTCATATTTAAATCGTAAACTAATTTAGATCAGAAAAAATGTACTTGTACCTTGGGATTAGGAAAAAGTTAAAATAAAATACATGATCAACTCCGAAAACAAGTTGTATTTACCTTGACGTGTTGATTGATTATAAATTCGTTATAAAAGTAATTAGACACACTTAAATTAATTGTTGCTTTATCACTAGATAGCCTGACTCTTGAATACGTAATTACCTATGTGCGTCAGTATAAGGTAGATAATTATAGAATCATTTGGTACAATATACTATTATTAGGTTGTAATTGTACTTTACTTTGTCGCTTATTTCGTCCACCATTTTCATATCTCGTGCCACTTTTATGTAGTCGTTATATAAATCTTTAGTCATTTCCTCAGGGACTTTAAACGGACTTACTGATTCTGCAAGCTCTGAAACAACAATTATTGCATATTCTTAACATTGAATAGGTCACACATGCTCTCCATTTCACCTTGCAAAGCTCAGAATCAGGGACTGCTCAATATGTGAATGTGGGTTAGATGAAGGTACTCTGGAACACATATTCTTCAATTGCCCTAATTTGTTGTATTCCTTTTATGATCCTTTACCTAACAATATACTTCGTCAATCTTATTTTAAATCTTTGCTCACATAAGCATTTTTCCCTTTTGGCAATACTCTGGCAAATTTTATATGTATTAACAAAATAAAACTTTAACATATCATAATAACTAATACGAATTATGTTATATTGTTTTAATATGCAAGTATATCTCTAGTGTTTGTGTGTTTTTCAGCAGCCTAATCTGGAAGAACAAAATTATATAAAATTCGAATATAAAATGACTGTCTTAAAACAGACTTGACACTGACAGAATTCGTATTTACGAGACGTCATTTAAAAAAAGTTGAAGTAATTTTCACGAGGCAAAACGTCGCCCTCGCTCCACTCAGTGACTATTCCTTTATATCGTAGTAATATAGCAGTGAATAGTAAGTAATAAAAACAGTCTCTTTAAAGTATGCTATTTATCCTACTTACACGTACTATACACAACATACTCACTAGACTGTACGGCATTATAATATACTAAACTTACTTTTTAAAGCTTCTGTATTCTTGTGGTAAAACAGTTTTTGTTTCCTTCTAACGTTAATGTTTTTAAACCCAATTTGTTTCAACATTTTTGTTACAATATTGTCGGGATCCTGAAATAATAAAATAAGGCATAATAAAATAAAAACCGATGTACTGTTTAAAAATAAACACATATGTATGTAATGGTTCTGATTAATTGAATTTTTTGTTAGATATGGTGGATACGGAGTTGAATATTAAAGATATTTCAGTATGTTCATCTTATCACCGGTCCTTTAGGGTTCTTTCCGTTTCACTATTTGCTTATAATACGAAAAAGCTAAAAACGGATTAAGCGGACTTTCTACGTTGATAACCTAATTTTTAGACAAAGTAACAAGCTTAAGTGTTCGGTAATATTAAAGAAAATACTAGAATTTTAAATATCTTAATAATTACCTATGTGGTAAATCATATAATTTACTAAATTAATATTATAAAGAGGAAATATTTGATTGTTTGTTTGCACTGATTAGGCTGCGAATCTACTGGACCAATTTGAAAAAATCTTTCACCATTAGAATCCTACATTATCTCTGATGAACATAGGCGATAGAATATTTTCAAAAAAGTTAAGGATCCGTATGAAAACTTCGTTAATGTAACACAACATGTGAAAAAAATACCAAAAAAGTCGTTATATTGTGTACGGTGCGGAAATCATTGACAATAGAGCAAATTAATGTACTACAATTTTATAGAGGACATAAAATCTACAAAAAAGTCCGCGATACCATTACTACGAGTATTACAGTTATGTCATAATAACAACTTTTTTATGTTAAAATAAAATATGCATCTAAACTAATATTATAAAAAGAAATTACAGGGAATCTCTGACCCAACAAATTTAATGGCTTGTTGGTGGATATGGTCTTTTTACAATCATAAAAAAATAATAATTATAAAATCATTATAAAACTTTCTTAGTAACTCCTGACGCAAAAAGGAGGGTGTGTATTGTGAGTGTTAAAATTTATAATTATTGTTAAATACCCGTGCGAAGCCGGGGCGGGCCGCTAGATTTTCATAAACAGTTAATTAATTTATATTCAAACATAGCTATATTCCATAGATCTATATATTCTTTACTGTTCCAGAATAATACAAGTAACTACTATTTGTAAAATATATAAATGACTTTTTTATACCACATAGTGGCAAACAAGCATACAGCCCAGCTGATGGTAAGCTGCTACCATAGCCTATGGACGCTTGTAATACCACTAACACTTTGCCGAACTTGAACCTCCTACACTAAGTAGCTATGGAAACCTTGCCTACCGCAGGAACACAACACAAGGTTATTTGGCTGCGATCTTCTGTATTCCACCACTCGGGCTGCCCCAAGTAGAGAGAAATCTTCAAAGAAATATCACTGTGCCCTACCTCTCTTATCACTTCTCATATTTATATAATTTGTTATAATTCATCAACTTTTCATAATTTTATTCTACATCGATTACTAGTGTAGTTTGCTGGCGGCTGTCCAAATGAATGATCATAGCTCGACATCCTAAGGTGCTGTTAGTTCGTAGGTGTGAACATTGAATAATCAAAGGGTAGGGATTCTGTTAAATATTTCCGAATAGCGGCCCGTCCCGGCTTCGCACGGGTGGACATTTATTTTTTAAACATTTTGGCATAAACGTACACGGCGCTCCGGCACGTCACGGCGTAGCGGCGAATTAATTTTATTTCAATTTTATTAAACTCGTAATATATTTCGAATGGAAAGCCCGTTTTTAATAAGCTAAAAAGTAATTTACAGGTATTTAAACGGCCTTGCTTGAGAAATCATTTATTTAGGTAAGGATGAAGGCAAAGGTATAAATAACTTGGTCTGATTTTGGTCGGTATTTCTATTAAATGTTAAAAAGTAGTTGTAGTGACATAACTACAATAGTTAGACACATGCTATTCCGACATTTTTTGTAGATATTGATATGTTCTTTAATATTGTGGAACATTTATTTATTCTATCATCAATAGTTTTGCATGCGATGAAAGATATTTTATTGGCATTTTTTTACACCTTGGGTAACACTATTGTAGTTTTAGTAGGGATCCTTATTTTTTTCTTGCAATTAAAATAACCTATATTAATCAGTGATAATGTAGCATTCAAATGGTGAATTAATTTTTAAAATCGGTCCAGTACTTTTTCAGTCAATTCGTTACAAACATACATACAAATGCAGGACTAGTGGGTGTTTTACCCTAGTCAGATTTGAAAAATGTTTTTGTATTTTAGAGTCTACATCTCTTATAGGTCGAGCGGCGTGAGCGCGACCCTCCTAATGGTCTACGGTACGCGGGAGGGAACAAGATTGACCAATAAGCTAGTCTATTGCTAGCCGCTAGTGGCAATGGACGTTTGACGTATGTATGGGTCTATGTGGTTTTATTTTTATGACTGATGCACATGAGATTGTTTTACCAAGATGGGATTACGGGCGCTGCGTTTTAAAAAGCTATACAGTCAATCAAAAGTAATGCTTTAACGCGTTATTATTTAATTATATGGTCAATAAATACTATTAAATTCATAGAAGTTTCACTTAAACTGCGTGTAAAGGTTAAAGGCACAATTTTTTTTCAATATAGTTAGTAGTTTTTAGACTAGCATTTTAATAAAGACAACAATATTATGTGTAATTAATCTAATTTTGATCATAACATATCTGTCCCTGTTGCAATAACATGTATAAACTATTGATCTTAAGATATAAGTGTATCATCTCAATACCGTATATATCCGTGCACACCCGCCGCCCCACGTCCCGCAAACCATCAGGATGGTCGCGCTTACAGCGGTCGGCCTATAGGAGCGGAGCAAAGTTATCATATGTATGAAACGGCTATGTACAGTCCAAGTAACGCAGGTGAAACAGATAGTATTTTTTATATTAATAGCGCGGTGGATTCGCCCGTATCACACGAAATAGTTATTTAACGGAAGTTATGCCAGTGATTTTTGTGGTTAAGTGTTGAAGTTTGACAAAGAATTACATACTTTTTCCACATTTTTTATTAACTTATCTATCTATAATTTTTATTGAGGCAAACAGAATAAAGAAGCAAAAAACTATTCGATGCGATGATGCCTTATTGATGGAGCAGACACACGATTGTATGACTTGTTTGTGAATCTTTCAAAGAGACTCAAGTTTTGGTGACGAAAGCATCGTGATATAACCTCGGCATCATTGGGATAGCTACCAAATTCGAACGGAAAATGTGTTACCAATTAATTATTCTGTATTTGATATGCACCTACCGATGAATACTGGCAGTAGAGAATCAGTCTCCATGTCAAATTCGAATTAAAAATATATTACTAGTTATTCTGTATTTGATAAGCACCTATATATATTAAAACTGGCAATAGAGAATCTGATTCTATATCAATCTTAGTACGTATGTCATTATCTTCGACTATGCTGTTAAACATTAGTGACCTTATAGTCAAACACAAATAAAAAAGCCGGACAAGAGGCGAGTAGAACCAGCGCAGCAGAAGGTTCCGTATTACATGTTTTACATAAATATTGTTTATATATTATCCTTACATTATTTAAAGTTTACCGATGCACATCGACGCCTGTTTAGGTGACAAAACTTTATTTTGTTAGTATACTCACAAATACTAGTGTATTTACTGTACCGTATACTCTCATAGTATATAGTTGAAATTAATAGAAAATACATCTTTGTCGCGTTTTACTTCCAGAAAGAATTTGATCTAAGTA
This sequence comes from Saturnia pavonia, assembly GCA_947532125.1. Taxonomy (NCBI): domain Eukaryota; kingdom Metazoa; phylum Arthropoda; class Insecta; order Lepidoptera; family Saturniidae; genus Saturnia; species Saturnia pavonia. The sequence continues at coordinate 11,179,929 of OX383902.1, read as the reverse complement.
TTTTATTACTGATGCCAAGAAACTAACTTTATATCTCAGAGACAGAGAGCTTTGAAACGCGGACATATAGACAAACAGGCGGAAAAAAAGATCCTATAAGGGTTTAATTTTTTCACTATGAAGTATGAAACCATACAAATAATCACATCTGCAATAAACAAAAAAAAAATTATACGAATGTAATTTATTTATTGAAATAGATAATACACATTGATATTTCAAGTTTATATCATTTTAAATTTTTGTATACGGAATGTCATCTTATATATGGAATATTAAAACAATATTATTATATGATGAAATTATTTTTTAAATTATTTAGTGCAGTGCACTACTATTACGTTGTAGATAAATTTAAAAGTATTATCTTTCTCATCATACAGTTTCATCTCCCGTGCCATTTGAACATAATCGTCTAAAAATTCTTCGTTCATATACTCTTCTGGGAACTTAAAAGGGTTTATACCTGCAGTTATATCTAAAAACAAAAATTAATATATGTATTAGTTTCAGTATTACGGTCGCCTGTTAACTATTATTGTGCTGGATACCTACAATATACTATTTTGAAGTTTATTTATTTTTTATGTATTTTTGTACTCGATCCTATACAAAATATATCTAGCGTATATATAGCATACGCGTAAGTATTAATATTTCAATATGATAGTTTTTAATCATAATTTAAATTTTGGTTTCATATTGTGACTTTGAAGAGAAGATTGCTCAGAAAAAAAATCGCTTTATTGACGCATATTTTTAATTAAAGCGATAAAATGCTGTTTTTAAAACATTTCTCAATTCTATAAAGTTGTACGATAAGTTTCAAAATTTTTCCATCCACTCCTGTAATCCTGTAAATAATTTGAAATAATTCCAAAGCAATATTCTAATGAAACAAGTTATTCGAGCTTATTTGTCTCGACAAAACGACTGCATTACACCTGTTGGGAAGTATGCATGTTACAATCAGTAAGATAGATCAGATCTATTTATAGTATAATAATTAATTAATTGTACCTCTTAATTCTTTTGGTCCTTGATACGCGTGCATCGTTTGTTTACATCTGATTTCAATGTTTTTGAATCCAATTTTCTTAAGTATTTTCATAACCTTTTTGTCAGGATCCTAAACACAGATACATTAAATAATAAAAACAGTTGTAGCGAATAGAAATAGCATCGTGAGTGTTCCGTACTTATTAGGTATATGTTTTACATAAATACTATTCTTTATATATACATTCCCTTACACTCTCTAATAAATTTCAACCAAATTTAAATCATTAGTGATCGGAACTTTTAGTATGAAGGGCTGTATCACTTTATTGCGTTAACCTACAAGTTTGGCATTTTTTACCGTAGTATCAGATCATAGAGACCTTAGTATTCGATAATAATCGCCACTTCATATTTCATGTCGGTGTTGAGAGAAAGAACCTTACATTCATGGACACACAGACGTACAACCAAGCGATCCTATAAATGTTTCATTTTTTTTATTATGACTTATGAGGTATGGAACCGTAAAACATGTCATATTCTAAACAAATCTCCAGATTGTATATGTATTGTCTTCAATTAGTCATTTTTATTACATTAGTAGTGTAGAATATTAAAAAAAATTATGCTTGCCTACAGCAAATATGAACCAACAAAACCATTTTACTTACTGTCACTAAAATAAACATAACATATTAATCAATTTATAAAGATGATACCTGAATGTTGTGGTAGGGTGATACCATATTATTAACATCTTTGAGATACTCCCCCCACTTCTTAGTTTTTGAAAGAGCAATGAATATATTGTATGCAGGTGTATACGCCACGAATGTCATGAAGCATTCACCGTCTTTTGTCATTAAATTATAAATATTTGTAAATGCTTCCCTGAATAGAAAAGGTAAATAGACATTAATTTTAGTACAATACCATTATAACAAAACATATTTCAGATGTAAATCATTACATAGTATAAAACAAAGTCGCGTCGCTCTGTCCGTCCCTATGCATGCTTAAATCTTTAAAACTACGCAACGGATTTTGAAGCGGTTTTCTTTAGTAGATAAAGTGATTCAAGAGGAAGGATTATATGTATAATACATGCATAATATTGTAGAGAAACACTGATAAATTTAGAGGTTTCTAATGTGATGTCGTAAATCAACACTTTTTTGCGCTTACATTGTAAACGCTGGCTGAACCCCACGAGATAAATCAAAATAATGTACTACAGTATTGTACACTTTAAAAAGGTCAACAAAAAAGTTCGCGATGGTATATGTCTATCTCTTAAGGATAACCCACAATAACCAAATTTTTATCCTTTACATTTTACGGGAAATAATGGCTTATTTACGAAGTGATTTTAAGCAATACAGCATTAATCCTTATCCAATTAAGTACCTTAAATACATTGTCCATTTAATATAGATCAAGATAGCTCTTTACAGCATGTAATTTAAATGAATATATCCGAAGATATTACAGATTTCAAATGCAGGGACATAGCGGTGCGGCTGTTTCGGCCCTATATACCATGGTCAATTATATGTCGCTCTTTCAAGAGTAACCTCTAAACAAAACATATTTGCATTGTCTAATGACAAAAAAGCTGTAAACGTTGTTAAAGGACATCCTATAGTACGTATATTTAGTATCAGCATTGCACCCGTGCGAAGCCGGGGCGGGTCGCTAGTATTATATATAATGTGATTCTTGAGTCTTCCTTTGGATCATGTAAATATTGTTCAATTTTCATCATATAAGTATTATAATTACTTTTACTATGTAGGCCTTACTTATATTATGTTACTGCAGTAGGGTAGCGAGGGGCTTGTTGTAACAGGGGTAAGTAGTAACAACATGAATTTTCACTAAAAATTAAAACTTTAATAACTTATTTTTTCTACTCAAACCTTATTTCGCAACACGACATTATGTTATAACGGATACCCCACCAGGCAGCGCGGCGTAAAATGAAATGTGTAGGTATGTGCTTCATTTTGGTCGTGCTATAAAATTTTTATATCGCAAAATTTTGGTTTTCTTTATTTATAATTATAAAATATTTCAAACGTCCTTTGCTTTATATACTTTTAAATTTACCTACCTTTGATGTTGTGTATCCGTTTTACGGTTAATAAGTTATTTTACTAATAGACTTGATAAATTAAAAAAAAAAATACTATGTTGTTAATTGTAACAAAATCTAGGGGCTTGTTGTAACATGTTACTTTTATCCTCTTTTACATTGAATGGGTATAAGAGAATGTCAGACCGGGCAAGGTAAAATCAGGATGCTTACAAGGCAATTGAAGTTTCTAAGTCCAGTAACATCTTTAAATAAGACTATTTTAGTGTTTTCTCTGAAATATAGGTACTAACCAGTTCCCAAAAAATACGAAATTAACGCTTCTTTGATATCGAAAATTATTCAAACAGGAGCCACGATAGTTCAAAAACCACATAACCATAGTAGCTGCTCATGCTCAAAAGCAAAATAGTTCGATTGACGAGGAATAGAGGCAAATAATTGTACCTACGAATGCAAATACGCCCTGTACACGTTTGTGTTCGCCTCTATTCGCCAAATACAAACGAACGTGTAATCTAATAACATCATAATAATAATATCTCTGTCTGTGATGTCTGCATGGTATTTTTGTTACTTGCAATACTTCTTAATATGAATCGGACGCCGCGGTACCTCCAAGCTAGTTTCGCAGCTGGGAGCGGAAAGACGTGGTTTGAGTTTTCGGTCGGAATATCGCGACGAAACTGATTGGCGGTGCCAGAATTAGAGAAAATTATCAGTGAAATTCAAGGATATCCTGAATTATATTTAATTAATCATCTGGATTTTAAGAATACTTATAATATTACATAAGTATTCAAATGATTCAGGCTTTATTCTAAAGTTCATAAGATTGAAGTTCTAAGCACAACTTGTTTTCTTCGAGCTTCTTTCGCTTTGGATTAACTTGATGGACGTATACTTAAAGTTTTTTTTCTTAACATAGTTATAATAAGTATTAACTTTTCTTCTTTAGATTGGAAAAGAGACTAGTCCGACTCAGACTACAGGTTGCACTTAAAGTAGCATGGAAATGGCAAAAAAAAATCGGTGTGAAAGCGTACCGCAAACATTTCTTCTGTTCGCTGCCGGGGTTCGTGGCGTCGCGTCGGTGTGTTAAAGGCCTTATTAAATTAATTTAAGGAATCGCGTATGGACTTTGAACATTTTTATTATTACTAGGATCACTTTGAGATGCGACTAGAAGATTCCACCATTCATTAGTAACGAGTATAATTTTGGATATATGATGTTAAAGACAGATGAAAAAGCGCTTAGATATATATACGATTAGCAACCTTTTTCAACTTCGTACGAATTAATTTTAGCATTAAAATGTAATAAAACTAACGTAGCCTATACCCATCATTCTGCACGTAGCTAGCTTTCTATCAGTGAAAAACTTTTTATAATCGGATCAGTAGTTTCAGAGATTAGGTATCGTCTACAAACTTTATCTCCTTATAATAGTAGTATATACATAAACATAATCTTGCATTTCTGCTCTATTCGTATTTTGTAGAAATATAAATTTCTGCTTTCATAAAAATAATTTTAATAGTTAATTAGAAATAATGAAAAATATAATAACGTCAACTTATGTAAAGAAAAAAAAATAGTAACCTAAGTGTGATGCGTCGGATATTTTGTTATTTTAGCTCCAAAACGTGATGTCGAACAACTAGAATAAAACCGTTTTAAATTTTTCTTTATCTGTTTTCCTAAATTATGTTGTTTAAAAATATTACATAGAAAATGTAGAAATTCATATTACTAGAAAATTGCAAATAATATGAAGATAATATTTACTCTTGTTTTTCGATCCAATGGAATAAGTAAAAAGAGAAGACATGGTCAAAGCTCTCTCTTAAATCATTGGGTAGTTCACTTTCAAGGTCCATCTTAATAAATTTCGTCTTTTCGTTTCCGTAATGGTCGTTTGAAAATTTCACCATGTTGTCATTTATATCGGCACCAATTAGTAATTCGTAATTTGCAGGTAAAAACGTTCGCAAAATATCAGTTACACTACCATCACCTGATCCAACGTCTATAATTTTTGAGCCTTTTTGTTTCCAAGTAAACCGAGGTGCAAACTCTTCCAAATATATCATTGCATTTCTTCTTGTCATTTTATTATTATCATGAAATAACTGAGGATTATCGTTCATACGCATTCTGAAAAATAAAACAGAATTTATTTTAAATAGATTGTAATATTAGCTTAGTAGGAGACAATATTAGGATATTGCAAAAAGAGGATCTTTCTATGCTTCCATGTTCAATCGTACAAATAAAACAACATATTCATCAACGTGAGTCATAAAGGCTTATAAAAGTAGGTACACTTTGCGGACGGACTTTACGGTCCCACTCATGGAAATTATTCAAATAACTAGCTTGCACGGCAAACGTTATTCTGCGCTCTCCGGTTTCTAATGACTTAATCACAGCGCCACCTATCGGATCCTAACACAGCTATGAACCATCGTCTTGATAAAACCAATATATTAAATTACGAGTACTTGACCGTTATTAGAAACCTAATATTGATTAGGCTGGCAAAGTGCCAGGATGTCTAGGATAACTATCAGGGACCCTTACAGCAAACTTCTCCAGTAACTGAGGGCTATCGACGTTACCATTGAGAACTTTGTGCAGGAAGGCCAAATCCAGGACCTATCTACGGAATTCCAAGGAGTCCATTTGATAGTAATCAAAGTTGTCACTGTTATGGAATCTGCGCCTACTACGATGGGAGTGGTATGTAAGATGGCGCACGAATCTTGTTTGTATTATTTCAAACGAAGTTGATGAACTTTATGTGTAGGCGACCAGACCACACTACAGTATTCAAGAATACTCCTAACGTAAGCATTATACAGCGTAATTTTATTAGGCTACTAATAAACTACTAAATAACATTTTAAAGACAAATTATTAGATTAAGCAAAAATGTACAGATTAGGTTTTAACTGAGATCAATTAATATAATGAGATGCCTACAAAATAAATACAAAAGGAAATAAAATATTTGGAAATTAATGTCTGAGAAAGGAGAATTAAGGGATAACAAAAAACTAAAATCAAAAAGAGAAGACCAAATACAATATGACTTGGTAAAACGATAACTGAGTAACTTATTATAGTTCATTAAAATATACAGTAATATACTGAGTATAAAATGCGGATTAACACAATTATTGGTTAATTTATGTTTACTTACCTTAATTGATTACTAGATAATAATAAAAAGATAAAATAAAATATCACTACTGAAATTAGCCTAATAATTGTCGTTGAACGTTTACACTCGCAAGATGAACACGACTGTGAGACTGAACATCGTTAAATACATATTTATATACTTACTAAGTAATTATTTAATTAAGAAAAAAGTAATTATTATTCCATTAAACAGATATTGTAAAAACTTATTAAATATTTAAAATTTTATAAATCGTTTTATATTTTTTGGTTCAAGTATTTTACATTGAAGGTATGGTGGGAGTGGCATTTAAATATTTGGTACGACAAATTTGGCAATCATTCGACATATTTACAAGTTATAATCACAATATGTATTTAGAAATTAGTTCCAGTAATTTGTTAATACGATCAAAGAAGTTATTTTTATGTCAATATTTGCTATGGCAAGATTTGCCTCGCCCTGGTCTGGTCCGTGCAACGTCTTCAACTGAAGTTAACATCGCAAAAGTGAAAAAAAAGTGACTGAAAATCCTCATTCAAGTTTGAGAGAGATAGCCGCAGAATTTTCTGTCTCACGAGTCGATCCGTAATATTTTGAAAAATCATCACTTGGGTATGAAACACGTTGCCGCTCGGCTAGTCCCAAAAGACTTAAATTTTCTCCAAACACTCAATCGCTTAAGAGTCACTGAAGACATGCTAGAACGAGTCAATTCCCATCCAATATTCATGAAACGCATTGTTACTGGTGACGAGACGTGGGTTTACGAGTTTGACATGCAAACTAGTCAACAAGCTTCTGAGTGGCGCCTTCCAACTGCACCGAAACCGAAAAAAACACGCCAAAGTCGATCAAAAGTCAAAGACATGTTGACTGTTTTCTTTGCCTTTTGCATGTTGTGCACTCGGAAGGTCAAATGGTATATTATTACATACAAGTCATCACACATCATATACAAGTATATTATTTGAGCGTTAACCGTTATTTAACCGTGTGATGCCGGCCTAGAATTTCACCTTCCCAACTCTTCCCGTGGGTGTCGTAAGAGGTGAATAAGGGACATATCGGGGGGCGGGCAGCAGCACCTCCGCAGAACAACTCCAACACCAAACTGCGATTCCCAACCCGCCTGCCCAGTGTGGGGATTATAGGCACTACCCCATTATGAAGATAACAGCCAATAGAAAATGACCCCCAGTTCCCGGCCGCCTCGCTATCCCTGGCCATGGTAGCGGCCATGATAACGGTGGGGCAGGTGGTGATAGGAATCTCCGGGTTACACTAGGCTACCACACGCTTCACAAACTGACCCTGTCTACGTTTAAAAGACGCACTCTGAGGCTTGACCATCATCTAGCGCAGTTGGAAGTGGAGTTAGAGAACATTAAATGGCATGTTCTCGGGTTATGAGGATACCGTAACCCTTGACTCGGGCCATATTCGCTCTTTCGCAAGGGTGATAAAATATCCCAGAGTGGCGTAGGTTTCCTCGTCAATAGGGCCCTCTCTAACAACGTTCAGGAAATCTTCAGCATGTCGAACAGGGTAGCGTAACTGATCCTTCGGCTATATTTACCAGATATGACTCCTGCCGACTTCTTTATTTTTCTTAAACTCAAATTACTACTTTGTGGTACCTGTTTTCATTCGGTACATAACATATAGGGGAATTTGCGACGACAACTAAACTCGATTCCGGAAAACACGTTTCAAAAATATTTGATGATTGGATTATTTGTTGGCCTAATCTTTTCAGAAGAAGCATACTTTTAAGGCGATATAATAAATTTCAATGAATAACTAACATTTTGTGTATTATTGACCTTTTCCCGGTATTTTTTTGACAGAGTAGTATATGCTATCGCTGACTTTTTGTAGGGTTTTTTTAAGACCTACAATTCTGTAGAACATTGATTTGATATATCTTGTTTAGTTTACTCAGCGTAAGTTATTTAAGGGCCCCAAAAGCGTCTTTTTTCCGTAGTGATTCACCATTATCGTCACTACTCATTTCGTTGTTAATTTATCTTTCTATCTAACCTAACCTGCCCAAATAATATAGCTATAAATTCAAATTATAAATATGTAAATCGGATAAGTAGTTTTCATCAAAAAAAAAAAGTAAACGGACAGAAAGAGTTGAGTTGACGAAGACGTTGAGTTTTATAATACTTTTTCATAGTACATAATTTTTACAGCAAAAAATGTATTTATAACTAACATAATAGATGTGTATTCGAGATAAATTATAAAGGTCACATTGAAACGTTAAGAATACAAATAATTACTTGAAATGTTTTAAAAACATTATGTGTAGGTAAATAAATATACCTGCTCTGCCTTTGCATTATGTATCATAATATGGGTTTTTGTTTCTATGAAATATAAAATACCACAGCACAGTTTCTATTGGATTTTTTTGGTTAGTATTATTTTAGACTTTGTATTCATATTCTTCGTTACAATTAATGAATATATATTTCCTCGTTTGTCAAACTTCATCCCCTAAGAGCAAAAAAAGGATCATAAAGTTTTTATAATCAGTAATATTTTTTGGTTAGATTTATTTAGGTAAACGTTGGTATTAAACTCTTAAAACAAATTAATCAAACACGTATTTCTGCGGTGTTCAAAATTCAACCTGTGAAGTTTTCAAAGGGATAATAATTCTTTTATTGGAAAACTTAATTTTTGACGTAACGAATTGAGGATCGTGAGAAGATAAATATACTTGGTTTACGTAAATTGGGCTGAATTTCATATTCAATGCTTTCGGAACTTAGAATGAAATTTGGTAAGATAATTTTCGTAAATATAAGAATTCAATTGATTAATTCAATATTCATGAACAATAGTTATACGCAGCCATGCGTATCCATTCTCATCTATGTTTCTTTTGTCTAAGTAGGTAATGAGTTCCCTTTTTATATGACTGTAATTAAAAACACTTTTTTTGTTTATTTTATATGAAATTGCCTTCATCAACACCAAGGATTATTTAAATTAATAGTAATGAATTTAATAGTAAACATTTATTATATATAATTTCTCACACTACTATCTTCCGTAACATTTTATCTATATAATAGGCAAAGACAAAACAGTTCACTACTTTTTATTCCTATGTTTGTCAACCGACATTCCTTGTTGTTTTAATTTGTAGCTATTGACGAGCTTTAGTGATATAAATAAAAAACATATATAAATATTCCTATATATAAATAAAACTCTTAAGCTTTATTATATTAGTATAGATTACGTTAGTTTTTGTCTTACATAAATTACTTTGTACAGAGCACAACAATTAAATTATAGTTGAACTTAAAAGTGTTATTGTTTTCATCAAATAGTTTCATATCTCGTGCTACATCAACACAATCATTGAGGAAATCAATATCCATTTCTTCTTCTGGAAACTTGAACGGATTTATTGATGCTACGTTATCTGTAACAGCATAGTACCTACTTATAACATATATCATCAATCCTTTGTGTTGTAGTAAAAAAAAATTCATCTCTCCATCGTTTAGCTCGCAAATAAGCACATTGATTATTGAATACTTACTTCATAAATGCATAATAAAACAGCTGAAATTTATATGGAATATAAATAATAATAAAAGTTAAACAATACAAAAATAAAATACAGTGGATTTCGGTTATAACGACGATGGACAGACGACTATAATTCCTCGGTATATCCAGAAGTCGCTAAATGCATAGGTAGAAAGAAAAAAACAAAAGCAAGAAAGAAAGATAACAATACTTATTGCCAGACAATACAGCCGCACAATGCACATATATTGCCTAAATTCTTTTTTAACTGTTGACCATCTGTGAATGTAACCAAAGGATAAGAAAGCTTTATGATTGCCGTTCACAATATTTGCTTTAAACCCAAGGGACTTAAATGTTACGTCGCTATAACCAAAAAGACGTTACAACCGAGGTCGTTATAAATGAAACCCACTGTACAATGTAAAAGAGATACAGAAAACCTAATATGGAACTTACTTTTCAAATCTTGTATACTTTCGAATACATGAACTGTCTGTTTACATCTGACATCGATGTGTCGAAATCCAATGTTTTTGAGAATTTTACTTATTTTTCTGTCAGGGTCCTGAGAAGATTCGAAATACAAATGACTAATACAGATACATTTTTTAGAAATTGAAACCCATAAGATTGTTCAAAATTTTTGTGGTGTAGTCACTGACCAATCTAACGTATGGTTTGGTATCCAATTTGAAATATTGATTTTACGTTGTTTTAACGTTATCACCACGAGATTAGACTACTTGATGCTTTGAGAAAACCTTTCTGGTTTCTTCCTTCAATGTTTTAGACTTGTTAAACAAGGAGTTATCCATCAAATCATTTGTTGATCTTGCAAAGTATATTATGGTAAATATTAAGACTTTTGATAGACTTTGAATTTGCTGTGACTTAATATGATATATATATATTCGTTTATGTCTATCACAAATTTGAGAAAAATGCAGATGGAGGCTTCAGAACAAGAAATGTGTGTCTTGTATTTTTCTTCTTCTTCTTTATTTGGTGCCGCAAAAAGCACTTACCAGTGTCAATGTGTTCAAATCTTCGTAGTATTTTTTAAATATTTAAAGTTGATCTAACTAGATGGTGGCTCTCTTGGTAGAACTATCTAGGTAATATATGTGACATCTCAAAAGGCATGTTTTCAGTTTATATTTATATTCCACTTCACGAATGCGCAATAACTAAACTAAATCACGCAAAATGCCACAAATATTACATAATATAGGGCCAAATAACCCAAGTTAATGAATTAAAATAATAACCACGACATCGCAGTTCAAAATCTCGCCAAAATTTAGCATTTAGCTATGTATCCTTGACAACCAGGTAAGAGCACTTGAATAATGTTGCCAGGCTATGTAATAAGATTTACTGTTTTTTACCACTCCAGCAATGTAGTCCTTAAACCATCACCCATCATCAAAAAACTATTTTTGTACTTGAAATGAATGTCCCAAGGACGTTTACAAGCAAATTTGGGGGCTGTCTTGGATTTTAGATTTTAGATTGGGACACTAAATTGTATAGGGTTTTCAATAATTTTTACATTGAAATCATGACGCTATCTCTTTTAGTGTTTGTAAATCGTTGTCAAACAAACAAACAATTACGTGACAAATATTTCCATACTTTTAGTTTAATGATAGGTTAGGTTGTAAATAAAATGATTTTCCAATGCTATATAGATATTTTTTAGCATAATTACCTGGCAAATATATCATTGTAATCTAGCAACATTGTTGAGTTTTGTAATAAGTAAGAAATAACAAGGAGTTTTTGGCGGTAACTTAAAGTGTCATGTGTTGGTTTTTGTTTTAATTCATAGACTTATGTTATGCCCTATATTATGTAATTTTGGCGGCATTTTACGTAATGTAGTGTGGTTGTTGTGCACAAGTGAAGTGGATTACAATAAATAACTAGGAACATGCATTTTGAGTTGCTACAAAGGCTCCCTGGAAAGTTTTAACAAGAGTGCCGCCATCTTGTTGGAGCGATGTTTAAAGATTACAGAATATTTCCATCGCTTTGTTGACAAAATGTAAAATACTTGACACTGGCCTAACGCACGAATAGTGCCGAGCCATAATTAATAATAAGAAGAAGAAATAACAAGTAAAATAATATCAAAGTATGCTTTGTTACATATGAAACAATACTCTTGTCCTTCATTTTTGTTTAAGAGAAGAACTTTTACTGTGTAATTAAACACAAGACGGCATATTTTTATATAGTATTAAAACACACGGGGTGCTGACATTGCATGATGTTTCCTTTCAAAATTGACACAATTGAGTCCTAATATGGGATTATCTATGAGATTATATTGTAATTTTCGTGTTCTGATAGGCTCCGTCTTTATTTTTCTCAAATCTGTTATGTCTATTAATAAATTATTAAAAGATTTATCATTATGCGAGATGGAATTACATTAAGACATTATGGCACATTATCATGCGACGCGGTAACACGAAGGGAGGTGCTCGTGTCAAATCGCGGCCTCCTATCTCTTCTTACATCTTATACATTCAAAATGTATTTTATCCGTGAACACTTCGGACGAGGATTAAGCTCTCTACTCGGGGTTTTCCAGAGAACTATAGTATCTGGTTCTTCTAAAGAGCAGTGAATAGGTTTTTAAAAGGTCGGGAACGCGTATGTTATGCTTCCCGTGTTGCAAGCGTCCATAGGCTCTGGCACTCGTTTACCATCATGCGGGCTGCATGTATGTTTCCCACTATCATAGTATTCAAAAAAAGATAAAATATTTAAACAAAATATTGTTTATTTAATTATGCTATATAGGTTCCCTATGTCATATACATAATACTTCAATATAATTATTAATTGAGTTACCTGGAGGTCATGGTAAGGTGATACCATACTGTTGACATCCTTCATATATTGTCCCCATTTGTCCGTTTTAGAAAGAGCAAGGAAAATTATATATGTAGGTGTAAATCCAACTATTGTCATAAAACATTTACCGCCTTCTATCAAAAGATCATAAATGTTTTGAAATCCTTTCCTAGAAATAGTTATAATGATAATTGATTAACACGTTTTGAAAACATGATTATAGTGAACGAATTGGAAAAAAATATTATTCTTTATCCATTGGAACACGTATAAACAAAATACTCGATCGAACTTTCTTTCAACTCTGCAGGCAGATTACTTTCAACACCATTAACATATCATTAGCATTCTACAATATAATAAATATACGATTAAAATAACAACATTATGCCATTGAAAGCTAAAAATAAAAATATATCTTTTATGTCTAGTGCTATATTTCTGTAAATTAAGATGTCCAGGTAAAATAACTTTTTTTCTATTAACAGGTAGCTCGAAAACATCTAAAGTACGCTAAATTAATAATGAAAAAATCGTGAACGATAAAAAAACGAAATATAAAATTAAAAAATTCAGAATATTATAATGTCAACTGTAGACCATAATTATCAGCCTGACGGGAAAAAGAAACAATTTATATCCATTTTAGATTTTTTTAATTCTTGATCGATCAAGAAAAACTTTCCTCGAGTTGATTTATTAGAATCTTAGAGGTATCTTAGAATAAGAATAATATGTATTAAATTACCTTACGGCACTTTGGAGCATTTCTCGGCGCGATCATTTTCTTGTTCCATCTTCAAGCAAATACTTAGATACGAACTACGAGCGATCTGTAAATGTAAATATTACACTGTGTAATAAACACAACATAAAGTGGGTATATTAAAGAATATAAATAAAGCACGTGACACAAAGAAGAAACTTAAAGAGCATTATTACTGCTGAACTTATTTCTAAGTTAATTAAATTTCATATTCCATGTGAGAAGTAAAAAATTAATATATTTTTTTGGGCCATCCTAATACCCATATTATGTAGATTATTTAAATTAAATCTCTTATTCAAGTTTATTCTTATATTATTATTATTGACATATACATACTATCAAAAAATGATGGACATGACCTATGACTTCGCACGCAAAGCGGGGAAAGAGATTTCTGCATCTGATATCCAAACTTTACTGAAGTAATTATGTTCAGAACGTAACATATTTACTACGTATGACCTGTTTAATATAATATCACAGAACAAAGATTATCAGTGGAAAATTTAGATCTCACGTTAAAATATTCCTTTTACATATTATAAACAGCTTATTTACATTTGCCTAAGATTTCTGAATAATTATTATAAAAGTACCAACATTTGTACCACTAGTGAATGCCGCGCTGCCCGGACGCTGTTCAAACTAGGACAAATCCGGGGAGACCCGGACGGGTGGCAGTCCTAACTCTACTGCCAAACGGTCAGCATCCTCGTTACCGCTTAATCCTTTGTTAGACGGAATCTACTGGAGTTTGTATGTAATGATGTTATAATACCATTAAGCTGCAATTGATAAATTTGTCTTAAGACAGTGTAAGCTATCGGTACTACTCTGAGTGCAGAGGTGCAACGAGCTAAATGTTGAAGTGAGCTCTTACTGTCTGTCAGTGTAACAACATGGTGGGATTTCGAATTGTGTTGTTTAATGTCAAAGACTTACCTTAGTTTTCAGTTTCAGTAGAGTTTATGTTTTAAATGACATTCGTTTAACGATAATGGCCCACGGCTATGTACGCGTTTATTACGTTTATTATCTATGTAATAACGGAATGTCAAATGTATGTAGTATAAAATTCATAAAATTATGTTAATATGAGGCATACATTAACTTTCTCAACTACTGTGAAATTTTTGGTCATATTTAAATCGTAAACTAATTTAGAATAGCAAAAATGTACTTGTACCTTGGGATTAGGAACAAGTTAAAATAAAAAAAATGATCAACTCCGAATACAAGTTGTATTTATCTTGACTTGTTGATTGATTATAAAATCGTTATAAAAGTAATTATAGACAAACCTTCTGCAATCATTTTTAACTAAGCCTGAAAATGTAACTGTGAAAAGTTTGTCACATACGCGATGGTCAAATAATAGCGGCTCTTGAAGCTATAAAAACTAACTCAAAGTGACAAAAAGTGGCTTTGGTTAAAAATGAAGCTGCAGGACGATTAGCTCAATTAAATTCACTAGTAACAGCCATATTATCGAAATTTTGGGGATCTATATTAAAACAATTTAACACATTTTTCAAAATTCTACAAGGTGTCGACACAGATGTAGAGGTAGTTCCCAGGCTTTACAAGTCACTCATTACTTTTGTAGAAAAACAACGGGAATCTATTGATACTTTTGAAGAGGCTGGTAAAAAAAATGCTTAGAAGAATACAGAAACATTCATAAGAGAATTATTAACAGAAAGAAACAAACCGATGAGTATCGCGATGGAGAAGTGGTGTTGCAATGACGTGACCATTTCAGGGTTAATACATTTTTCCCAATATGCGACCAATTATTGGACGAGTTTAGGAAGCCCAAAACTTCGTATGAAGCAGTAGCCGCCAATTTTGCATTTTTATGCAAATTGGATACAATGTCTGAAGCAGAAGTTAGAGTGAATGCCATAAAACTCCAAAAAGTATACCCGATTGATCTGGCGGATGATCTACAAGAAGAATGTGTTCTTTTAAACCAATTCTTGACGTCTCATGAAAATAAAATGAGTTTAAGGCAACTTAATTTATTTATTCAGCAAAAGGATTTGAAGGAAGCATTTCAATATATTAAAGTAGCATTACGCATATTTCCGTGCACTGCGGGGACAAATAGCAGTGCGGAACGTTCATTTTACGTACTTAAAAGAATAAAAAAAAATCTACGTTCGCGTTTAAGCGTAGAACGTTTAAAGAGTAGCTATTCTTAATATAGAAGCTGACTTGACAAAATCCGTTAATTGTGACAGTGTCATTGACGAATTTGTTAACGAAACTGTCCATCGGAAAAAAATGTTGTTTGTATGGCCTTTTTAATTTATTATCATCATTCTCAGCCCACATCAACGCACTAATGGTCTTTATTTTATAATTAAATATTTTGCTTTTTTCCGTTTATTTATGAGGCGGCAAACCCTACAGGCCCGGGGCACTGAATCTTAAAATACGCCACTGATCAGGATGGTCGCGATAACAACGGTCGGCCTATAGGAGCTGAGCAGAGTTATCATATGTGAAACGGCTATGTACAGTCCAAGTAACGCAGGTGAATCCGCGGGACACAGATAGTATTTTTTATATTAATAGCGTGGATTCGCCGGTGTCACACGAAATAATTATTTAACGGAAACTATGCCATTGATTTTTGTGGTTAGGTATTGAAGTTTGATAAAAAATTACATACTTTTTCCTTTTTTTTTTAACTTATTTATCTATCATTAAGCTATCTTTTTATTGAGGTAAACAGAATAAATAAGCAAAAACGATTCGATGCGACGATGGCTTATTGATGGGGGTTTTTTTTTTTTTTTTTTTTTTTTCGAACTGACTACACTGTTAGCCTGAGGGGCCCTGGAGCCTTTACGGCTTTTACAGCTTTACCGGGCTTGGGGGCGAGCGCTTAGGGCACTCAGCCACGAAAGCTAAGCAACAACATCCGAGGGTGCCAAAGTGGCCGGACCTCGGCTCGGACTGTTGCGCGTATGCAATTAAGTCGCGATCTGACTAATATTGATGGGGCAGACACACGATTGTAAGACTTGTTTTTGAATCCTTCAAAAAGCCTCAAGTTTTGGTGAAGGAAAGCATCGTGATATAACCGCAGCATCATTTGGCTAGCTACCAAATTCGAACGGAAAATGTGTTACCTATTAAATATTTTGTATTTGATATGCATCTACATATGAATACTGGCAGTAGAGAATCAGTGTCCATGTCAAATTCGAATTAAAAATATATTACTAGTTATTCTGTATTTGATAAGTACCTATATATAGATTTAAACTGGCAGTAGAGAATCAGTCTCTATATCGAATTCGAATTATACATTTATCACTAATTATTTTGTATTTGATAAGTACCAATATATAGACGAAAACTGGCAATAGAGAATCTGATTCTAAATCAATCTTAGTACGTAAGTCATTATCTTCGACTATGCTGTTAAACAATAGTGTCCTTATAGTCAAACACAAATAAAAAGCCGGACAAGAGGCGAGTAGAACCAGCGCCCAGAGAGTTCCGTATTACATTTTTTTTAACGAACTGACTATACTGTTAGCCATAAGGGCCCTGAAGCCTCGAACGGCTTTTACAGCTTCACCCGGGCTTGGGAATTACATGTTTTACATAAATATTGTTTATAAATTATCCTTACATTCTTCTTTAACGTTTACCGATGCACATCGACGCCTGTTTAGGTGACAAAACTTTATTTTGTTAGTATACTCACAAATATTAGTGTATTTACTGTAGTGTATACTCTCATAGTATACACTATGAAATTAATAGAAAATAAATCTTGGTCGCGTTTTACTTCCTGACAGAATTTAATCAAAGTATTTCATTACTGATGACAAAAAATCAACTTTATATCTCAAACCGTTTTCCAAGACAGAGAGCCAAACGCGGACAGATAGACAAACAGGCGGAAAAAAATAACCTAAAAGGGTTAAACTTTTTCATTATGAGGTATGAAACCATACAAATAATGATATCTGCAATAAACAAAAAACTAATATTAAAAGAATGTAATTTATTTGTTGAAATACATAATACATATTGCTATTTCAAGTTTATATTTTTTTAAATTTCTGTAGACGGATCTTATCTTATATATGGAATATTAAAACAATATTCTTATACTATGAAATTATTTAGTGCAGTATACTACTATTACGTTGTAGATGAATTTAAAAGTATTATCTTTCTCATCAAACAGCTTCATCTCCCGTGCCACTTCAACATAATCGTCTAAAAATTCTTCGTACATATACTCTTCTGGGAACTTAAAAGGGTTTACACCTGCAGTGAGATCTAAAAACAAAAATTAATATATTAGTTTCAGTATTACGGTCGCCTATTAACTATTATTGTTCTGATTACCTACAATGCTATTATTAAGTTTTTTTTATATAAACAATATATCTAGCGTATATATAGCATATGCGTAGGTAATATCTAACATTTCATCATAATACTTTTTAATTTTGATTTCATATAGTGAGTTGAAGGAAGGTTTGCTTAGAAAAAATCGTTTTTTGATGGACATTTTAAATTAAAGCGATACGATGCTGTTTTTAACACATTTCTTATTTAGTACAATAAGTTTAAAAAATCACATTTTCTTAAATATTACTTATTAAATCCACTC
Organism: Saturnia pavonia; assembly: GCA_947532125.1. Taxonomy (NCBI): domain Eukaryota; kingdom Metazoa; phylum Arthropoda; class Insecta; order Lepidoptera; family Saturniidae; genus Saturnia; species Saturnia pavonia. The sequence continues at coordinate 11,161,802 of OX383902.1, read as the reverse complement.
CTGTAATCCTGTAAACAATTTGAAATAATTCCAAGCAATATTCTAATGAAACAAGTTATTCGAGCTTATTTGTCTCGACAAAACGACTGCATTACACCTGTTGGGAAGTATGCATGTTACAATCAGTAATATAAATCAGATCTATTTATAGTATAATAATTAATTGTAATTAAATACCTCTTAATTCTTTTGGTCCTTGATACGCGTGCATCGTTTGTTTACATCTGATTTCAATGTTTTGGAATCCAATTTTCTTAAGTATAGCCATAACCTTTTTGTCAGGATCCTAAACACAGATACATTAAGAAATAAAAACAGTTGCAGCGAATAGAAATAGCATCGTGAGTGTTCTGTACTTATTGGGAACATGTTTTACATAAATAGTATTCTTTATATATACATTCCCTTACACTCTCTAATGTCTCAGTCGCACGCCGGCGCGTGTTTATGTAACAAACTTGTTTTGCGAATGCTCGCAAAAGTAAGAAATTAATAGCAAATATAACTTTGTCGTGTATTAATTCCACAAGGAATTTGAAATATATTATTTTCTGATTTAATGCGTGCCAACTTGTGCCATAATACTTCATTTCAACCAAATTTAAATCATTAGTGAGCGGAACTTTTAGTATGAAGGGCTGTATCACTTTATTGCGTTAACCTACAAGTTTGGTATTTTTAAAGTAGTATCTGATCATAGAGACCTTAGTATTCGATATTAATGGCCACTTCATATTTCATGTCGTTTTTGAGAGAAAGAGCCTTGATACACAAATGGACAGACAGACGTACAACCAAGCGATCCTATAAATGTTTCATTTTTCATTATGAGGTACGGAACCGTAAAACATGTCATATTCTAATACAAATTTCCAGATTGTATATTGTCTTCAATTAATAATTTATATTACATTTTAGTGTAGAATACCTAGAGATATTAAAAAATTTTATGCTTGCCTTCAGCGAATATGAACCAAGAAATCCATTTTACTTACTGTCACTAAAATAAACATAACATATTAATCAATTTATAAAGATGATACCTGAATGTTGTGGTAGGGTGATACCATATTATTAACATCTTTGAGGTACTGCCCCCACTTCTTAGTTTTCGAAAGAGCAATGAATATATTGTATGCAGGTGTATACGCCAAGAATGTCATGAAGCATTCACCGTCATTTGTCATTAAATTATAGATATTTGTAAATGCTTCCCTGAATAGAAAAGGTAAATAGACATTAATTTTAGTACAATACCATTGTAACTAAATAGATTCCAGATGTACATATTATATAGAATGCGAGTCTTCCTTTGGATCGTGTAAATATTGTTCAATTTTCATCATATAAGTATTATAATTACTTTTACTATGTAGGCCTTACTAATATTATGTTACCGCAGTAGGGGAGCGAGGGGCTTGTTGTAACAGGGGTAACATGAATTTTCACTAAGAACTAAAACTTTAATAACTTATTTTTTTTACTCAATCCTTATATCGCAGCACGACATTATGTTATAACCGCCAAGCCCGGTAAAGCTGTAAAAGTCGTAAAGGCTCCAGGGCCCCTAAGGCTAACAGTATAGTCAGTTCGAAAAAAAATATGTTATAACCGATACCCCACCAGGCAGCGCGGCTTAAAATGAAATGTGTGAGACCGATCACGACCGCCGGCGGGAACGGACGTGTTTACGACCGCTCTCTGCCGCCTTTGTGACCTTCCACGACCAACCGGTTTTGCTGCGCACCTGCATATCGCCGTCTCGCTCGCACCCATTGTGTCGCGTACTTTTCAGTACGCTACACAAACACAAACTGCACTTTTAAGTGCAATTGTTTCTATTTGACGAAATCCACACTTTAGTGGTCGCTTGCCGGAAACCTCTCGGTGTAAACAGAAGGCAAGTGGGTGCGTGACCCAAGCGCCCCTCGGTTGCCTCTTTCAGAGGCAAACGACAGTACTTGGCCGGGCTTGGGAATCTTGGCCCTTGATATAGTCATAGTCAAGCCCCAAGTGTCTCCTTCCCACCCTTCCGATCCTGCTACACATCCATCCCCGAGTGTCTGTTTGGGCGTAGCTAGGTATTTATACCGGCTGCGTTCTCTGCCTCGGGCTTGATAGGGACCTCCACGTAGGGCCCGGTAGGTTCTTTTCCTGCGAGTCATTACACCGTGACCCGCAGGTCCCTTTACACGGCTCGGGATAGCCGTTTAAATTCACTCGGCGCACCCCCTGCCTCTCCGACAGGGAGGTTTAACCTCACCCCCGCCCGCCCAACCGCCACCGCCGGAATGGCACAAACTACTGATTTTGAACGCTTCAAAGCGTTCGCAACGAGCTTGCATCCGTCGCTCTGGACGGATTACAATAGGGCCATCGCGGCCGAGCAACCCGCCATTGCCATTGCGTACAAACGGCCGTCATCGCGCTCGCGTTCCCCGGGCAATCAAGCCACGATCCCAGCGCCCTCTGCGCTGCCGATCAAGAACTCTTTCGCGTCGTTAGTTCCCGAAGCGGACACGCCGACGCTTGTAGCTACGAACAATAGCTACTCGCCCGCTAGTCCGGATCCCGAACCCGAGTCCAACGAAATGGACACGGCGATAGTCACAGATAACGAGGGCTTCACCCTCGTTCAAAAAAACAAGCCCGCCAAACGGGAATCGCGTTCGCGTCCCAAGTCTCCGGAGACTCAGTCCCGCCCACAAAAGGCACAAAAAACCGGGCTTAATAGCCACGCCCCCCGCTCCGCACCTTACCGGTACCTTTGCCGGCAGAAAGGCGCGTCGCCCGCCCCCCTTCACGGTCCAGAACAAGTCGGTCTGGACGAAACTCTCAGAAAAACTGAGAGACCTCCGCATAAATTACACCCAGGCCAGTAACACGGCCAACGGTATCCGCGTCCAAGTCTCCACCTCGGACAAACACCGTCAATTCACCAGGACGAGACAGCAACCTTCAATACTTCACTTACTCCCTGGAGGAAGAGCGTCACCTCCGGGTTGTAATCCGCCGCATCCCGGTGGAAATCACACCCGAGGAGGCCAAAACTGACCTCTTAGCGAAGGCCCTCCCTGTCCGCGAAGTGCACAGAATGCACGGCAGACAATCTAAAAACAGACCACTCGACATGGTCTTAGTCATCCTGGAACTGACCCCCGAGGGCAGAGCCATTTTCAATGTTAGACACACCAAGAGCGACACACCCCTCCTCAGAGGGTACGTCCCGCTGCCACCAGTCAGCCCATGCCTCTGCTCACGCCAGAAGCTTTCCCCAGCCTCCCGGGCGCTTCCCGCGCCCCGGTGGCGGCTACCCCCGCACCCCGCGCACCCCCTCCGGCCATGCGAGCCCCTCAGGCAGCACGGGTTCCCACTCCCCGCCCCCAGCCTCCTAAGGCTCAGGCCCCCCCGCCCGCTAGCACGCGCCGCGGCGTAGACTACATGGTCATGCTCTTCCGCGAGCATGACCCTCAGGAAGTACTGGCATACGACCAGTGCGTCGCTGAGTACGGCCCCGCCGAATCCATCAGGCGTTTTCCCCTGATGACAGCGACGCTACTGCGTCTGTCCCGTGCTGGGAAATAGATACCGGTAATAAATGGCTCGAATTAAACCCAAGAGTCTTAACATATCTTTCTTTAACGCGCGGAACCTCTTTCCCCAGCGGGACCTCGTAGCCACCTTTCTTAGGGAACGGGAGATAGACGTGTTTCTAGTACAAGAAACACTTCTAAAACCCAGTAGGCGCGACCCTAAGATAGCAAATTATAACATAGTTAGAAATGACCGTGCCACCCGAGGCGGCGGCACGCTCATCTACTACAAGCGTTCCCTCTATTGCATGCCAATAGACTCTCCCGCACTTACCAATATGGAAGTGTCAGTTTGTAGAATAGGCATGACTGGCCATCCGTCAATCACGCTTGTCTCTGCATATCTCTCCCCAAGTAAAAGACTCCTTCAGTCCGACCTGGAGGCGCTCCTTTCACTCGGACAATCCGTCATAATAGCAGGCGACCTCAATAGCGGTCACACTCACTTCAACAACTCGTGTAACACGCCTAACGGGGTTATACTCGATCTGCTATGCGATGTGCTCGGCTTTGACGTTATAGCCCCGCTAGAACCCACGCACTTTCAAGATAACTGTCACCCGACAGTACTTGACATAGCCCTCCTCAAAGGTGTCTCGCTTCGGTTACGACTTATAGAAGTCGTACACGAACTAGACTCCGATCACCGCCCGGTTATTTTACAACTCGGGCAAACCGGACCCCAGTCCGCCAAAAGTCAAAGTAGTTGACTACGCGATCTTAAATCGCTACCTAACGGATAACGCGACCCCGTCCAGCTTAGCTAGGATCCCCGACGTATTAGAGTCAACAGCAGACGCCGACTTAGCGATCGATTCCCTGGTCGACTACCTCCAAACCGGTGTAAGGGAGGCCTCGAGAGAGGTGCAAGCGGCGAACGATCGCCGTTTTATACTCCCCCCCGGCTTACGAGCGTTAATCACGGAAAAGAACGCCGCGACACGTGCACACGATTCTTATCCAACGAGGGATAACACCCGTAGGTTACGACGACTTCAGAGAGAGGTCAGAACTCGCATCGGCGAGTTCAGAGGTCACCGGTGGGATAACCTCTTAGAGGGTCTCAAGCCGTCCCATCTGGCTTACTGGAACCTCGCCCGCTCTCTGAATTTAGAAGCTACCGCCCTAATGCCACCCCTCGAAAGGGGCCCCGATCTCCCACCCGCGTTCGATAGCGACGATAAGGCAGAATGCCTTGCCGCAAGCTTGGAGAGCCAGTGCTCTCCAAACTGCGACAACCTAGATACTGCCCACATCGAAACCATCGAGACCACCGTTCAGGAACTAACGACGATTCCCCCCGCGGAAATGTTAACCCCGGTCACGCATGACGAGATTTGTTCTGTTATTAAAGGCCTTAAGCCTAGAAAGTCCCCTGGCCCCGACGGTATCAGGAATGAAGTACTTAAACTTCTTCCCGATCACCTCATAGCTCTTTTGGTCTGCATCTTCAATGTAGCCATAGCCCACTGCTATTTTCCAGCCGTCTGGAAAAAAGCTATAGTTGTAGGTATTCACAAGCCCGGCAAAATAGCTTCGCTTCCCGATAGCTATCGCCCGATCTGCCTTTTAAACACACTAGGAAAACTTTACGAGCGGCTCCTTCTGAACCGTCTCAAAACCGTTATAGATATTAAAAATCTATACCCTCCCGAACAGTTCGGTTTTCGCGCCCGACACTCGTGTACACATCAAGTGCACCGCCTCACGGAGCACATCACGAGCAACTTTGCCAAAAGTAGTATCGCCCCCGCCCGTACGCTTGCGGTCTTTTTCGACGTAGCTAAGGCCTTCGATAAGGTCTGGCATGCCGGACTAGTCCACAAGCTACATCAATTAGAAGTCCTGGATAGGTTAGTTCATCTAGTTCACGATTTTCTACGCGACCGCACCTTCCACTACCGAGTGGAAGGAGTACTATCTACCGCCCACCCTATACGCTCAGGCGTCCCGCAAGGTTCCATTCTGGCGCCTTGCCTTTTCAATCTGTACGTCAGCGACCTCCCGAAGCCCCCGGGGTCGAGGTAGGGCTCTACGCTGACGACACAGTCATATACGCGTCAAACAGACACAGAAAAAATCTCGTCTGCGCAGTCCAACGTGCCGTAACCACTCTCGGGGAGTGGTTTCGAACGTGGCGAATAGCTATTAATCCGGTAAAGAGCGCCGCGATTATGTACGAACCACATACATGCAAACTACCACGCACGGTAGGACCCCTCTCATTATTCGGTACGAATATCCCTTGGGCCACCAAGACTAAATATCTGGGTGTCACCCTAGACTCGAAGCTTAACTTCAACGCACACGTTACTATAGTCAGGAATAGGGCCATCTGGATCCTTTCCCGCTTGCGACCCTTGCTCAGTTCGGTAAGCAAAATGTCCTTAAGACATAAGCTCACACTCTACAAGATGTGCGTCCGTCCGATCTTGACATATAGCTGCGCCGCGTTCGCACATATGTCCAAACATAACTTTGCCCGCATGCAAAGAGTCCAAAATCGGTTTCTCCGTCGCCTGCTTGACCCTCCAGCCTTCGTTAGGAACATGGACCTGCACAGGGACATGAGGCTTCCCTCGATAGAAGCCTATGTGAAATATCTCACCAGGAGATACTTCGATAGCGCTTCGAATCATCCCAACCCGCTCGTAAAATCCACCGCGAACTACGTCCCAGACAACTCGATCCCCGTTGCCAAACGTTATAAACGCCGTCCGCGAAATCTCTTTGTCGATCCCGATGACGACATCGAGAAAGCTAACAATTTCTACGCGTCCGCTCCCGCAACATATGCGTGCTCGCGCCCACGCCCACGAAACCACCGTTCCCTCCGCAGGGGACGTACGGTTAACTTCGCTCCCGCACACCCGCCACGACCGCCCTCCTCTGCGGCAACTCAAGCCTAGGTCTGATCCATCGGCATGGAGCCCTTGAGACAAGCAGCCGCTCGCGCGATACAACTGACTCTACAATCACTAGCTTTCACAGCCATACATGACACTGCATTATACACACATGCACAACACACATAGGTACATAGGTTCTGTAAGGGACCTTTTTTTTCTTTTTTTGCCTAGTTAGAGTAGACAAAAATTTCAGACCACTAAATACAAATACACATGTTCCTTCCCTCCTCCCAGGGGGCAGAAACATGTATATATGTATAGTTAGTTTAGATCGAATTACGTATAGGGAATTAGTCAGATCGCGACTTAATTGCATACGCGCAACAGTCCGAGCCGAGGTTCGGCCACTTTGGCACCCTCGGATGTTGTTGCTTAGCTTTCGTGGCTGAGTGCCCTAAGCGCTCGCCCCCAAGCCCGGTAAAGCTGTAAAAGCCGTAAAGGCTCCAGGGCCCCTCAGGCTAACAGTGTAGTCAGTTCGAAAAGAAAAAAAAAATGAAATGTGTGGGTATGTGCTTCATTTTGGTCGTGATACAAAATTTTAATTTCGCAAAATTTTGGTTTTCTTTATTTATAATTATAAAATATTTCAAACGTCCTTTGCTTTATATACTTTTAAATTGACCTACCTTTGATGTTGTATAACCGTTTTTACGGTTAATAAGATATTTTACTAATTGTATTGATAAATTTGAAAAATTATACTATGTTGTTACTTGTAACAAAATCTTGAGGCTTGTTGTAACATGTTACAGTTGTCCTCTTTTACATTGAATAGGTATAAGATAATGTCGAAGCGGCAAAGTAAAATCAGGATGCTTACAAGGCACTTTGAAGTTTCTAAGTCCAGTATCATCTTTAAATAAGACTATGTTAGTGTTTTTCTGTAATATAGGTACTAAGCACTTCTAAAAAAATACGAAATTAACGCTTCTTTGATATCGAAAATTCAAACAGGAGTCACGATAGTTCAGAAACCAAATAACCATAGTAGCTGCTCATGCTCAAAAGCCAAATAGTTAATAGTTCAATTGACGACGAATAGAGAGGCAAATACCTACGAATGCAGGCAAATACGCCCTTTACACGTTTGTGTTCGTCTCTATTCGCCAAATACAGGCGAACGTGTAATCTAATAACATCATAATAATAATAACATCTCTGTCTGTAATTTCTGCATGGTATTTTTGTTACTTGCAATACTTCTTTAAAATGGATCGGAAGCCGCGGTACCGCCATGCTAGTTTGACAGCTAGGAGCGGAAAGACGTGGTTTGACTTTTCAGACAGAATATTCACGACGAAACTGATTGGCGGTGGCAGAATCAGAGAAAATTATCAGTGAAGTTCAAGAATATCCTGAATTATATTTAATGAATCATCCAGATTTTAAGAATATCTACTTATGATAATGCATAAGTATCCAAATATTACAGGCTTAATTCTAAAATTCATAAGATTGAAGTTATAAGCACAACTTGTTTTCTTCAAGCTTCTTTCGCTTTTGATTAACTTGATGGACCCATACTTAAAGTTTTTTTGTCTTAACATTGTTATAATAAGTATGAACTTTTCTTCTTTAGATTGTAAAAGAGACCAGTCCGTCTCAGACTACACGTTGCATTTAAATGAGCATGGAAATGACAAAAAAATTCGGTGCGAAAGCGTACCGCAAACATTTTTTCTTTTCGCTGTCATTTAGCTGCCGGGGTTCGCGGCGTCGGTGTGTTAGTGTTATTAATTTAATTTAAGGAATTGCGTATGGACTGTGAACGTTTTTATTATTACTTGGATCAATTTGAGATGCGTCTAGAAGATTTCCCCATTAATTAGTAACGAGTATATTCATGGGTAAGTAAGACAGCGATTAGCAACCTCTTTCGACTTACGTACGTACGTACGAGTTAATTTTAGCTTTAAAATGTAATAAAATTAACGTAGCCTATACCCATCATTCTGTACGTTGCTAGCTTCTATCAGTGAAAAACTTTTTATAATCGGATCAGTAGATCAGTAGTCTACAAACTTTATCTACTTATAATAGTAGTACAGAAGTATACACATAAACATATATATCTTGCAATTCTGCTCTAAACGTATTTTGTACAAATAAAAATTTCTGCCTCCACAAACATCATTTTAGTTATTCACAGGCATCTTTTTACAACAGCAATCGAAATAGTTAATTAGAAATAATGAAAAATATAATAACATAAACTTATCTAAACAAAATATTTACTCTTGTTTTTCAATCCAATGGAATAAGTAAAAAGAGAAGACATGGTCAAAGCTCTCTCTTAAATCGTCGGGTAGTTTACTTTCAAGGTCCAGCTTAATAAATTTCGTCTTTTCGTTTCCGTAATGGTCATTTGAAAATTTCACCATGTTGTCATTTATATCTGCACCAACTAGTAGTTCGTAGTTTGCAGGTAAAAACGTTCGCAAAATATCAGTTACACTACCATCACCTGATCCAACGTCTATGATTTTTGAGCCTTTTTGTTTCCAAGTAAACCGAGGTGCAAACTCTTCCAAATATATCATTGCATTTCTTCTTGACATTTTATTATTATCATGAAATAACTGAGGATTATCGTTCATCCGCATTCTGAAAAATAGAACAGAATTTATTTTAAATAGATTGTAATATTAGCTTAGTAGGAGACAATATTAGTATATTGTCGGTTGTTGTAGTATTGCAAAAAGGGGATCTTTCCATACTTCCGTGTTCAATCGTACAAATAAAACAACATATCCATCAACATGAATCATAAAGGTTTATATAAGTAGGTACACTTTAAATAGCGTGCGGTCCCACTCATGGAAATTATTCAAATAACTAGCTTGCACGGCAAACGTTATTCTGCGCTCTCCGGTTTCTAATGACTTGATCACAGCGCCACCTATCGGATCCTAACACAGCTATGAACCATCGTCTTGATAAAACCAATATATTAAATTACGAGTACTTGACCGTTATTAGAAGCCTAATATTGATTAGGCTGGCAAAGTGCCAGGATGTCTAGGATAACTATCAGGGACCCTTACAGCAAACTTCTCCAGTAACTGAGGGCTATCGACGTTACCATTGAGAACTTTGTGCAGGAAGGCCAAATCCAGGACCTATCTACGGAATTCCAAGGAGTCCATTTGATAGTAATCTAAGTTGTCACTGTTATGGAATCTGCGCCTACTACGATGGGAGTGGTATGTAAGATGGCGCACGAATCTTTTTTGTATTCTTTCAAACGAAGTTGGTGAGCTTTATATGTAGGAGACCAGACCACACTACAGTATTCAAGAATACTCCTAACGTAAGCATTATACATCGTAATTTTATTATTTTGACTTCAGTATATAAAGATAGTTAGAGGTATATTTAAAAAAATGTTTCCAAATATCTTTCTAATCCAAATAAAAATTTGAGTTATGGTTTTTGATTTTATATATATCTGAGTTAAAGTTTTTTTCTCTACTAATTGTGTTCTAATATAATGAGAATGTGCCTGAATACAAAAAAAAAGTTACGTGCCACCGCTGCCGTTACAAATGAATACGCGCCCATTTGATGTTTAAGCGCCCCAAAAGCGTATTTTCCGAATTCATTCAGCATAATCGTCATTGCTTATTTTTGAAGTGAAACTTCTTATGCGACTTCCAAGCTTTAAACGTTTAACGCACATTATCGGTCTCTCCTCTTTGTGTGAGCCAGAGCGAGAGAGTAAATGTCGGTGTGTATGTATATTGCACACTGTTTAAATAAAATAGAAAACGTCTTTTAAAATGAAGTTTCACTTGTATCGTGTGTGAATCGCACACACACCTTTTTTTTGTAGTAGCTCGGCATATTGAATGTACTGTCCCTGATGGTAAGCACAGTACAATTCAAATACAACGGCGACCACCAAGAGATCGAGATCTATCAGCGATCGCCGCTGTCATGCCACGTAATTTCGTACGTTACATTATGTAACAAAAAAACATACTAGCTGTGCCCGCGGCTCTGCTCGCGTGGACTTATACAATCCTGTCGGTCGATCGTACGCGCGAATTGTGCTGCCTCAAAAGTGCTTATTGTTGGTGGTCCTTAGAAGATAAACATATGCTATTGCTGACTTTTTTGTAGGTCTTTTTAGATTACGCAGTAATTATTATTTGTATCCCGTAATTTTAGTTTTAGTCACATTATTGACAATGCATACAGTATATCAAATAAGAAATAACTTATATTATCCGTGTACAAAATTTCATCAAAATCGCTTGAGAACTACATTTTTTAAAATATATTATTGAAAATTCTTATAGCCTATCAATTATGGAACGACGTATGCTGCCCGTCTACAAAATGAGATCAGAATCGGTTAAAAATTGTTGTTTTTTTTTATTGATATATACAAATAATATTTACAATAGTTATAGTCTATCAATCATGAAATGACTAATAATTCTCATCAATCGGTCATCAATGTCATCAAAATCGGTTAAGAAAAAAATAACAAAATATAATCATACTGGATTATTTTTTTACGATTTCTAAACGTATTATTGAAAATTCTTATAGCCTACTAATTGACCAATTACATAAGCTTTCCGTGTACAAAATTTTATAAGAATCGGTCTCATCATTTTTGAGTCAAATCCGGACATACACACAGAAAATGACAAATAAAATTTAATGGCATGCTCGTGATCGTCTTGTACTTTGATGCAGTTTATGACACATAAACTGTCAGTGTATATATATTGCGTAAACTGAAAAAGTATTCTAAATATTTTTTTAAGTCATGTTTTTTTAAATACAAATTTGGCTTCTGGTACCTTATTAAGATAAAAGTGTCATTATTAAAACATGTCAATGTATCAATATATTTTATTTAAAAAAGTTATATATTATTAGCTTTTGTGAACACAAGCTTTGGTAATAAAGAAAACAAATAACCACTCTACGAAAAATTGTTATAAACCAGGGTATCGTGTATGTTCTGCTCTGCTCTGCTCTTGTACTAAAATGTTTTATTTTAATGTTTAGAATATTAAGAGAAAATAAAGAGTAATTAAAATTAAAACGTGCTAACTTGATTTAGAACTGACTTTATTGACATTGATACTTTAGTTTATCAATAGGTACAAAAGATGGCGTTAGTAGTAATAATTTGTTACTAAAATGTAACAATTATTAGGATAATATTATTTTTTATTCATGTTCTGTACCAAGATTTTTTGCTAACTGCCAAATCATTCCAGAACACTCTGCGGTTATTTGGCATCTTCGGTCTTAATTTGGTATTTACTGGTGATTTTATTTTGCTACTCCTCTAGGAGTATCGTTCTACTTTGGTGACTATTTCTTTTAGATACTACTAAGGTAGCAAACAAGCATACGGTTCGCCTGATGGTAAATGGCTACCGTAGCCTATTGACGCTTATAATACCATAGGTATCATCTAGCGCGTTGCCGAGCTTGAATTCCTTTATCCCAAGGAGTTCTGGAAACCCTATTCACCACAGGAATGCAACACAAGGTACACAACAACAGCTGTTGGTAAAAATGTAAATAACATTTTATAGAGAAATTATTAGATTAAGCAAAATGGACAGATTAGGTTTTAACTGAGATCAATTAATAAAATGAGATACCTACAAAATAAGTACAAAAAGAAATAAAATATTTGGAAATTAATGTCTGAGAAAGGAGAATTAAGGGATAAGAAAAAACTTAAATCAAAAAGAGAAGACCAAATACAATATGACTTGGTAAAACGATAACTGAGTAACTCATTATAGTTCATTAAAATATACAGTAATTTACTGAGTATAAAATGCGGATTAACAAAATTATTGGTTAATTTATGTTTACTTACCTTAATTGATTACTAGATAATAATGAAAAGATAAAATAAAATATCACTACTGAAATTAGCCTAATAATTGTCGTTGAACGTTTACACGCGCAAAATTAACACGACTGTGAGACTGAACATCGTTAAATACATATTTATATACTTACTAAGTAATTAAGAAAAAAAGTAATTATTATTCCATTAAACAGGTATTGTACAAACTTATTAAATATTTTAAATTTTAAAAATCATTTTATATTTTTTGGTTCAAGTATTTAAATTCAAGTATTTTATATTGAAGGTATGGTGGGAGTGGCACTTAAATATTTTGTACGGCAAATTTGGCAATCATTCCACATATTTACAAGTTATAATCACAATATGTATTTAGAAATTAGTTCCAGTAATTTATTAATACGATAAAAGAAGTTATTTTTATGTCAATATTTGCTATGTTCATAATGACTTATGACGTAATAACATTTACTTCAATATTACAAAATATCTGTAATATTAAATAATTGCGTAAATAAGTTATTTGTATATTTTACTAGCTGTGCTCTAGGCTCCGCTCGCGTGAGCAACAGAATCCCGTCCGTCAAGAGCACGCGCGAATCGTGCTGCCCCTGCTCAAAAAACGGAAAACAAAAATGCTTATGGGGTGATCCTTGGATGATAGATACATTGAGTCAAAAAAATATCGGATATGGATGATTTGTTTATGGTTCTAAATTCAATTATTTTTTTGTTGTTGTTCGATTGGCACAACTGTTATTTATTTTGGCGCGGAGTTTGAGTTGCATTTGTCATTTAATATGTATTGCGAATTTCATAATGGACAAAAACATAGAACAAAGATTTTGTCTTAAATTTTGCATCGCCAATGGAATTTTGTGTTCGGAAAATGTTACAGAAGGTTTACGGTGAATCGACTTTATCATAAACACGTGCTTATGAGTGGTAGAAAGCGTTCAAAAGCGGTCGAGATATACTGGAAGATTTGCCTCACCCTGGTCTGGTCCGTTCAACGTCTTCAACTGAAGTTAAGATCGCAAAAGTGAAGGAAATAGTGACTGAAAATCCTCATTCAAGTTTGAGAGAGATAGCCGCTGAATTTTCTGTGTCTCACGAGTCAATCCGTATTATTTTAAATAATCACTTGGGTATGAAACACGTTGCCGCTCGGCTAGTTCAAAAGACTTGAATTTTCTCTAAAAACTCAATCGCATAAGAGTCACTGAAGACATGCTAGAACGAGTCAATTCTTATCCAATATTCATGAAACGCATTGTTACTGGTGACGAGACGTGGGTTTACGAGTTTGGCATGCAAACTAGTCAACAAGCTTCGGAGTGGCGCCTTCCAACTGAACCGAAACCGAAAAAAACACGCTAAAGTCGATCAAAAGTGAAAGTCATGTTGACTGTTTTCTTTGCCTTTTGCATGTTGTGCACTCGTAAGGTCCAACGATAAATAAAGTATATTATTTGAACGTTAGCCTTTATTTAACCGTGTGGTGCCGGCCTAGAATTTCACCTCCCAACTCTTCCCGTGGGTGTCGTAAGAGGTGAATAAGGGACATATCGGGGGGCGGGCAGCAGCGCATCCGCAGAACAACCCCAACACCAAACTGCGATTCCCAACCCGCCTGTCCAGCGTGGCGATTATGGGCACTACCCCCTTATGAAGATTACAGCCAATAGAAAATTACCTCCAGTTCCTGGCCGCCTCGCTATCCCTGGCCATGGTAGCGGCCATGGTAACGGTGGGGCAGTTGGTGTTAGGAATCTCCGGGTTACACTAGGCTACCACACGCTTCACAAACTGACCCTGTAGCGAATACATAAATCGACATAGCTCAAGCAATTAGCAAGCTGAAGTGGCAGTGGGCTGGCCATATCTCGCGAAGAACCGGCAACCGCTGGGTTAAACGGGTTCTTGAGTGGAGACCGCGACCTCAGCCAACGTAGTGTAGGACGCCCTCCGGCCAGATGGGAAGACGATCTGCTAAATACTGCAGGCAGATGCTGGATGCGGCAAGCTGAAAACAGGGCGCTATGGCGCTCATTAGGGGAGGTACTATAGGTGTATGATGATGATGATGATTTGAGCGTTATGCCTCGTTTAATAGAGCAAATTCGACGAAAAAGGCCAAATTTGTGGAAAGATAATTCTTGGATTTTGCACGACGATAATGCGCCTTCGCGCAAGGCCATCATTGTGAACGAATTTTTGACGAAAAACTCAACAAATACCATCGAGCAACCACCTTATTTACCAGATATGACTCCAGCCGAGTTCTTTATTTTTCTTAAACTCAAGTTACTACTTTGTGGTACCTGTTTTCATTCGGTACAAAATATAAAGGGGAATTTGCGACGACAACTAAACTCGATTCCGGAAAACACGTTTCAAAAATATTTGATGATTGGATTATTTGTTGGCCTAATCTTTTCTGAAGAAGCATACTTTTAAGGCGATAAAATAAATTTCAATGAATAACTAACATTTTGTGTATTATTGATCTTTTTCCGGTATTTTTTTGACAGAGTAGTATATGCTATCGCTGACTTTTTGTAGGGTTTTTTAAAGACCTACAATTCTGTAGAACATTGATTTGATATATCTCGTTTAGTTTACTCAGCGTAAGCCATTTAAGGGCCCCAAAAGCGTCTTTTTTCCGTAGTGATTCACCATTATCGTCACTACTTATTTCGTTGTTAATTTATCTTTCTATCTAACCTAACCTGCCCAAATAATATAGCTATAAATTCAAATTATAAATATGTAAGTCGGATAAGTAGTTTTCGTCTAAAAAAAGTAAATGGGTAGAAAGAGTTGAGTTGACGAAGACGTTGAGTTTTATAATACTTTTTCATAGTACATAATTTTTACAGCAAAAAATTTATTTATAACTAACAGAATAGATGTGTATTCGAGATAAATTATAAAGGTCACATTGAAACGTTAAGAATACAAATAATTACTTGGAATGTTTTAAAAACATTGTGTAGGTAAATATACCTGCTCTGCCTTTGCATTATGTATCATAATATGGGTTCTTGTTTCTATGAAATCTAAAAATCCACAGCACAGTTTCTATGGGTTTTTTTTGGTAAGATTTATTTCAGACTTTGTATTCATATTCTTCGTTACAATTAATGAATATATATTTCCTCGTTTGTCGAAATTCATCCCCTAAGAGCAAAAAAAGGATCATAAAGTTTTTATAATCAGTAATATTTTTTGGTTAGATTTATTTAGGTAAACGTTGGTATTAAACTCTTAGAACAAATTAATCAAACACGTATTTCTGCGGTGTTCAAAATTCAACCTGTGAAGTTTTAAAAAGGAAAATAATTCTTTTATTGGAAAACATAATTTTTGACGTAACAAATTGAGGATCGTGAGAAGATAAAAATACTTGGTTTACGTAAATTGGGCTGAATTTCATATTCAATGCTTTCGGAACTTAGAATGAAATTTGGTAAGATAATTTTCGTAAATATAAGAATTCAATTGATTAAATTGTTTTCATTTCTTAGTTTATAATTTTAAACGAATATTCATGAACAATAGTTATACGCAGCCATGCGTATCCATTCTCATCTATGTTTCTTTTGTCTAAGTAGGTAATGAGTTGCCTTTTTATATGACTGTAATTAAAAACACTTTTTTTGTTTATTTTATATGAAATTGCCTTCATCAACACCAAGGATTATTTAAATTAATAGTAATGAATTTAATAGTAAACATTTATTATATATAATTTCTCACACTACTATCTTCCGTAACATTTTATCTATATAATAGACAAAGACAAAACAGTTCACTACTTTTTATTCCTATGTCAACCGACATTCTTTGTTTTTTTTAATTTGTAGCTATTGACGAGCTTTAGTGATATAAATAAAAAACATATATAAATATTGCTATATATAAATAAAATTCTTAAGCTTTATTATATTAGTATAGATTACGTTAGTTTTTGTCTTACATAAATTGATTAATACAAATTACTTTGTACAGAGCACAATAATTAAATTATAGTTGAACTTAAAAGTGTTATTGTTTTCATCAAATAGTTTCATATCTCGTGCTACATCAACACAATCATTGAGGAAATCAATATTCATTTCTTCTTCTGGAAACTTGAACGGATTTATTGATGCTACGTTATCTGTAACAGCGTAGTACCTACTTATAACATATATCATTACTTCTTTTTGTAGCAAAACATATTTTCATCTCTCTATCTTTTAGCTCGCAAATAAGCACATTGATTATTGAATACTTACTTCATAAATGCATAATAAAACAGCTTAAATTTTTATTTAATATAAATACATAATAATAAAAGTTAAACAATACAAAAATAAAATACAGTGGATTTCGGTTATAACGACGATGGACAGACGACTATAATTCCTCGGTATATCCAGAAGTCGCTAAATGCATAGGTAGAAAGAAAAAAACAAAAGCAAGAAGAAAGATAACAATACTTATTGCCAGACAATACAGCCGCACAATGTATATATATTGCCTAAATTCTTTTTTAACTGTTGACCATCTGTGAATGTAACCAAAGGATAAGAAAGCTTTATGATTGCCGTTCACAATATTTGCTTTAAACCCAAGGGACTTCAATGTTACGTCGCTATAACCAAAAAGACGATACAACCGAGGTCGTTATAAATGAAACCCACTGTACAATGTAAAAGAGATACAGAAAACCTAATATGGAACTTACTTTTGAAATCTTGTATACTTTCGAATACATGAACTGTCTGTTTACATCTGACATCGATGTGTCGAAATCCAATGGTTTTGAGAATTTTACTTATTTTTCTGTCAGGGTCCTGAGAAGATTCGAAATACAAATGACTAATTCAGATAGATTTTTTAGAAATTGAAACCCATAAGGTTGTTTAAAATTTTTGTTGTGTAGTCACTGACCAATCTAACGTATGGTTTGGTATCCAATTTGAAATATTGATTTTACGTTGTTTTAACGTTATCACCACGAGATTAGACTACTTGATGCTTTGAGAAAACCTTTCTGGTTTCTTCCTTCAATGTTTTAGACTTGTTAAACAAGGAGTTATCCATCAAATCATTTGTTGATCTTGCAAAGTATATTATGGTAAATATTAAGACTTTTGATAGACTTTGAATTTGCTGAGACTTAATATGATATATATATTCGTTTATGTGTATCACAAATTTGAGAAAAAGGCAGATGGAGGCTTCAGAACAAGAAATGTGTGTCTTGCATTTTTTTCTTCTTCTTTATTTGGTGCCGCAAAAAGCACTTACCAGTGTCAATGTGTTCAAATCTTCGTAGTATTTTTTAAACATTTAAAGTTGATCTAACTAGATGGTGGCTCTCTTGGTAGAACTATCTAGGTAATATATGTGACATCTCAAAAGGCATGTTTTCAGTTTATATTTATATTCCACTTCACGAATGCGCAATAACTAAACTAAATCACGCAAAATGCCACAAATATTACATAATATAGGGCCAAATAACCTAAGTTAATGAATTAAAATAATAACCACGACATCGCAGTTAAAAATCCCGCCAAAATCCCTCAAGGGTCCTGCATTTAGCTATGTATCCTTGACAACTAGATAAGAACACTTGAATAATGTTGCCAGGCTATGTAATAAGATTTACTGTTTTTTACCACTCCAGCAATGTAGTCCTTAAACCATCACCCATCATC
The DNA here is from genome assembly GCA_947532125.1 of Saturnia pavonia. Classification (NCBI taxonomy): domain Eukaryota; kingdom Metazoa; phylum Arthropoda; class Insecta; order Lepidoptera; family Saturniidae; genus Saturnia; species Saturnia pavonia. Next base: position 11,143,735 of record OX383902.1, on the reverse strand, counting down.
AAAAAACTATTTTTGTACTTGAAATGAATGTTCCAAGGACGTTTACAAGCAAATTTGGGGGCTGTCTTGGATTTTAGATTTTAGATTGGGACGCTAAATTGTATAGGGTTTTCAATAATTTTTACATTGAAATCATGACGCTATCTCTTATAGTGTTTGTAAATCGTTGTCAAACAAACAAACAATTACGTGACAAATATTTTCCTACTTTTAGTTTAATGATAGGTTAGGTTGTAAATAAAATGATTTTCCAATGCTATATAGATATTTTTTAGCATAATTACCTGGCAAATATATCATTGTAATCTAGCAACATTGTTGAGTTTTGTAATAAGTAAGAAATAACAAGGAGTTTTTGACGGTAACTTAAAGTGTCATGTGTTGGTTTTTGTTTTAATTCATAGACTTATGTTATGCCCTATATTATGTAATTTTGGCGGCATTTTACGTAATGTAGTGTGGCTGTTGTGCACAAGTGAAGTGGATTACAATAAATAACTAGGAACATGCATTTTGAGTTGCTACAAAGGCTCCCTGGAAAGTTTTAACAAGGGTGCCGCCATCTTGTTGGAGCGATGTTTTAAGATTACAGAATATTTCCATCGCTTTGTTGACAAAATGTAAAATACTTGACACTGGCCTAACGCACGAATAGTGCCGAGCCATAATTAATAAGAAGAAGAAGAAATAAATAATAATATCAAAGTATGCTTTGTTACATATGAAACGATACTCTGTCCTTCATTTTTGTTTAAGAGAAAAACTTATACTGTGTAATTAAACACAAGACGGCATATTTTTATATAATATTAAAACACACAGGGTGCTGACATTGCATGATGTTTCCTTTCAAAATTGACATAATTGAGTCCTAATATGGGATTATTTATGAGATTATATTGTAATTTTCGTGTTCTGATAGGCTCCGTCTTTTTTTTTTCTCAAATCTGTGATGTCTATTAATAGGTTATTATACAATTTGTCATTAAGCGAGATGGAATTACATTGAGACATTAGGGCACATTATCATACGACGCGGTAACACGAAGGGAGGTGCTCGTGTCAAATCGCGGCCTCCTATCTCTTCTTACATCTTGTACATTCAAAATGTATTTTATCCGTGAACACTTTGGACGAGGATTAAGCTCTCTACTCGGGGTTTTTCAGAGAACTATAGTATCTGGTTCTTCTAAAGAGGTGTGAATAGGTTTTTAAAAGGTCGGGAACGCGTATGTTATGCTTCCCGTGTTGCAAGCGTCCATAGGCTCTGGTACTCGTTTACTATCAGGCGGACGCATGTATGTTTCCCACTATCATAGTATTCAAAAAAAGGTAAAATATTTAAACAAAATATTGTTTATTTAATTATGCTATATAGGTATCCTATGTCATATACATAATATTTCAATATAATTATTAAATAAATTACCTGGAGGTCATGGTAAGGTGATACCATACTGTTGACATCCTTCATATATTGTCCCCATTTGTCCGTTTTAGAAAGAGCAAGGAAAATTATATATGTAGGTGTAAATCCAACTATTGTCATAAAACATTTACCGCCATCTATCAAAAGATCATAAATGTTTTGAAATCCTTTCCTAGAAATAGTTATAATGATAATTGATTAACACGTTTTGAAAACATGATTATAGTGAACGAATTGGAAAAAATATTACTCTTGTTTCTTTATCCATTGGAACACGTATAAACAAAATACTCGATCGAAACTTTCTTTCAACTCTGCAGGCAGATTACTTTCAATATCGAGCTTAATAAACTTAGTCTTTTCATTCCCATAATGCTCGTTGGCAAACTTCACCATGTTGTCACTTAAGTCGCAACCAAGTATTATTTCATAGTTGGATGGTATATAGTCTTTTATAATTTCAGTAACGCTACCATCCGCACATCCGACATCAATGATTTTTGCGTTGGTATCTTTCCAAATAAATTGAGGTGCATATTCTTCTAAATAAATTCTTGCATGTTCTCTTGTTATGCGATTACTGTCGTGATACAGCTGAGCGTCATTATTCATTAGAATTCTACAATATAATAAATATACGATTAAAATAACAACACTATGCCATTGAAAGCTAAATATATCTTTTATGTCTCGTGCTATATTTCTGTAAATTAAGATGTACATATAATAACTTGTGTAATATTTCCATTAACAGGTAGCTCAAAAACATTTAAAGTACGCTAAATTAATAATGAAAACATCTTGAACGACCCTTACAATACAAAATATCAAATTAAAAAATTTCAGAATACTTATAATGTCAACTGTAGACCATAATTACCTACATGTCAGGAAAAGAAACAATTTATATCCATTTTAGATATTTTTAATTCTTGATCGATCAAGAAAGACTTTCCTCGAGTTGATTTATTAGAATAGAGATACATTAGAATGTATAAGAATAATATGTATTAAATTAACTTACGGCACTTTGGAGCATTTCTCGGCGCGATCATTTTCTTGTTCCATCTTCAAGCAAATACTTAGATACGACTACCAAAGAAACTGGTTGCTGTTATTTATAAACTTTTAGCTTTATACGAGTATAATAACGTATTTAGTGGGTGATGCCATCAGAATACATTATAGATCCTAAAACAAAATTCATTAAGACTTATAATATTTTTTTCGTTACGTTTTATTTTTAACAAGGTTATGATTATAAACTTTATTTATTATATTGACCTTTTACACAATATAAAAGTTAAAAATATATATGCATACATAGATGTCAAGCAATCATTGAGTTAACAGATAGAACTTGTAGAGCGTAAGTTTGTCTTAGCAATGTTTTGATTTTTGAGCATACCGGGGAATGCAAGAGACCCAAGAGAGTAGAGGCCTTGTTCGGAACTCTTTGGAAATACGTTTCGAAATTTAGACGATTGTCGAGGATGACACCAAGATATTCACAAGCCCAAAGAATTAAAGCGCCGAACAGTTTGAAGGGTGTGGTGAAAGATTATAGCGTTACTTTTATCAGGGTTTATTTCTATGCGCCATTTACGAAACCATTCGCTGAGTTGGTCTTTGGCGTGTTGGATATTTGAACTGAAGAGGGCGGTTTTCTACGGCCATATAGGTAAATAACCATACCATTAACTTATGATTAACTTCGACCTCAGGGAGACGTGAGAGGTAGGTGATGTACAGGTTAAATATGGAGGCGCCAAAATACGGGCTTCGGGACATCTAAGGTTAGGTTGTGGACAGACTACCTGTTGTGGTTGACGGCGGACGGCCACGGCTGGGGCCGGAGCGTGCCGAGCTCGGGGAATAATGCGCGGAAAAAGACTTGATGGATGTTAGGGTATCATATGTTAATTTTGTTATTGACAATAGTTTGTGAGTAACACGCGTAATGCTTCGCGATGAAACAAAAAACGAACTACTGTAAAAGGTAAGTAGGTATATTTTAAATAGATGGCCACCAAAAGTAACAAATATAGAATTAAAACCATACTTTCTCTGCTGGCTAGAATTGTCATACGAAAGTGTGATGTGCGGGCACAAAATTTTGATTCCCAAAATTCTAACATATTAATATCTGAATTACATAAATACCATTTAGGTATAGTTAAAACAAAGGCAGAGCCAAGAGGAATATTTTGGTTTCCTAGCCTAGATCAAAAAAAAATTAGTCAAATTTAATTTACAAGATTTTATAGCGAGATTCGGGTTACCGCATACCGTAGTGAGCGATAACGGCATGGCTTTTACGTCGCAAGAATTTAAAGCTTTTTGTCTGTCTGACTGTTTGTTCCGGCTTATCTCCGACACAGTTGGACCGATTTTGACGGGACTGTCATTGGCAGATAGCTGATATTATAAGGAGTAAACTGGTTACTTATATTTTAGAGAAATAAAATTTAACACGAGTGAAGCCACAGCTTGGTTAAAAAAATGTGAGGCGTCATGGGACGCCTGGCAGATGTGAAATATTTAAATTTAATCATATTTTTATATTGAAATTGATTGATGAAATTAATTATTCATAATAATTAAAAACGCCTAAAGAACAAATATTCAGATAATTATTGAATTGCATCTGGTTCGTGTGTGGAGGGAAAATGAGATGTACAGATATGATTTGTTATAGAAGCTGTTTAATTACGAACAACAATTACAAAACACCTTTGGAACCTTAACATAGTTGCATCGACATTCAATTAGAAGTAACCCTTACTCTAAGGTCCTAATATTATCAACACGTATAAAGCCCATGAATAGTGATCACAAAATATGATTGCACCGAGGGCATGGACAGGGCCTGGCGCCTGATTCTAGGAAAGCAGCTCCATATATAAGGGATAAGGTTGGCAATAACGTCGATGAGGGTGAAGATATCCCGTAAAGTGTCAAAGGAAGCGTTTATCCCTAAGCGTTTTCGTATCCGTAAACCCGAGTAGCACACAATCCATAATGAAACTTCACAATACTTAATCAAAGATCATAATCGAATGCGATTTATTTTTACTCGCATACAATACCGTGAATCTCATTCCAATGACACTCTCATGAAATATTATTCTATTTTTTTTTTATTTATTATTATTATTAGCTTCAGACGTATGTATGTTATTATGTTAGTATGTAACGGAATCTTTGAACATGATTTTGACCCCCTTCAAAACGTCGGATTAACTCGAAATTTGGCGTACTTATTAAGGACCGATGACAATTAATTATAATAAACAAAAAATTAAAAAAATAAAATTAAACTTAAAAGTATTTTTTTTTTTAATTTGAATTAAGTATAGTGTATATAAGAAAAAAATATTTTTTTGGATTTTATATAAAAGCGTATTTTTAAATAATAAATATAAATAATGTAAAATATGCGGATTAATATAATTATAGGGTAATTTTTTACTCACCTTAATTAAAGGTATATAATAATAAATAATATTGCTAATGAAATTAGCCTAACGATGGTTGTTGAAACTTAACAAAAGGAAAATAAACACGATTATGAAACTGTACATTATGGGACATTCTGCAGCCCATAATTTTAAAGCTTTGAAACATAGTTTAAATCAACTCTTCATAATTGTCAGCTCTGTTGTTACCAAGAAAACCATTAACTACTGCTTTAAGACTCTCCCAGGCTTGTTTTTCATTAGCAATGAGGAATTCTGTGAAATAATCACTCCTCTTTTATTGTTTTATTTGTGGTCTGACGAAAATACCCGCTTTTACTTTAGCTTCAGATAATTTGGGAAAAATCCCTTTAAATATTCAAAAGCTGCTGAATTTGGATCCAGAGCTTTCACAAATTGCATCATTAGGCCCAATTTTATATGTAACGACGGCATCAATATATTCTTAGGCTCTACAATTGGTTCTGACTTGAAATTTCTGTTTTCTATTTATCCTATATAATTTTCTAAAGTATTTTAGTAATTAACACGGGCAAAATGAGGTAACCATTTTATCTTGATTCCGGATTTTGAAGTTAAATCAAGCTTCATAAGCTTCGCAAAGCTTCCAATTTTTTGCTTCTTACTTTAATAAATTCACCGAAAATAAAACAGAAATAATCAACATCCTCTTTACACTGTCTTGATGCCATTTTCTAACTTGGTAATACTCAAGGGCGGTTGTTACAGCTGTGGTAGACAAGTAAACACTCACTGCTGTGCTCTTCACAAATAATATGTAATTTGCTATCGGGTTGATCAAAGTGCTACCATCGGCTGCTTATAAAATCAATTAAAATCTGTAAATTAAATCTGACTATAATTAAATCTGACAATACGTCACATTTACGTCAGTAAATCAGACAAAGGCAAACTTTAAAAATGAAAAAAAAAAAATGTGTAATCTGTCAGTGAGTGATACTTTTAGGCCGTACATAAAATACACTACATAAGGAACATAAAGTACATTACTTAGGTTATTATTCACAAATTCTACATTTCGTTGACCTAATACTGGTAACTTCCGACCATCACCAATAATGACATAACGATTTCACATTACCTGTAAACAACTCTCGTTCATAAGTCATGTGCTCACTAGCGCCAATGTCTATAATCCATGTTTTTATTAATGTAGACTGTTTTGGAGAAATGTTTTCAACATATTCAACGCTCATAGCACACATTGTAACAGCAGAGAAAGTATTGCTATTATTTTCTTTAATTTGTAACTCCTGATTAGGGCACTGATATTGCCCTACTCTATTACACTTTAAGCATTTTCTTATTTCTCGTTTCCTTTTTTTCATTGTTGAATGTAATGTCCCATACGACCACACTTAAAACATTTTTTTTTCTGTGCTATCGTTTTTCTGCCTGAGTTTTACACTGATAATGCCACATTATCAACATTACTATTAGTATATTCTCGAGAAGTATCTTATACATTATAATAATCTTTTAGTGAGTGGAACATTTACTATGAACAGCTGCATCTCTTTATAGCGTTAATCTACTATTAAAGTTAACTTGATTCTTTACCGCAGCATGAGGCCATAGACCTTAGTATTCGATATTATTTTCAACTTTATACCTCATGCTGTTTACAAAATAAAGGGCACTTAACACACGGGCAGTCAAACAATCAGACGGACAACAAAGTGATCCTATAAGTGTTCCATTTCGTCATTTTGAGATAAATGTAACCTTAAAAAAATCTTATTAGTAATATAAACAAAAAGTAATTTTAAGCGAATTTTATTTATTTCATAACATAGATAACGAGCATTAAACATTGACATTTCAAGTTAACATCTTTTTAAAAATCTTAAATGTGGAATATTAAAACAATATTATTATAATATGAAATTCTTCTTTAAATTATTTAGTGCAGTGCACTACTATTACATTGTAGATGATTTTGAAAGTATTATCTTTCTCATCAAACAGCCTCATCTCCCGTGCCACTTCAACATAATCATCTAGAAATTCTTCATACATATATTCTTCCGGAAACTTAAAAGGGTTTATACATGTGGTTATGTCTAAAAAGAAAATGTATATTAGTCCCAGTATTGCGCCTGTCTATTGACTATTCTTTAGTTTTTTTTTTGCATTACATCATGAGTTTATTAATCAACATATATAGCGTATGTAGAGCATACGCTTAGGTATTAATGTTACATCTTACTGGATTTTCAATATAAATAAGTAAAAATTTTTGTATTACATAGTGATTTAGTTTAGAAGAATTCTTGAAAAAAACCTGAAATAATTCTCCAGAAATATTCTAATTATTGTGCAAGTTATTCGCACTTATTGGCTCGACAAACTGACTGCAGGACATTTAATGTGTAGTATGTTACAATCAGTAACAATTGTAACCGCTGAGCAGCGATCGTTCAATGGCGGTCGTGATCATGTCGGTCTACAAATCTATTTCAATATCTTCTCTCGATGAAGGTTTAGCAGTGAGCATTCGCTTAGTTCTAATTACCTCTTAACTCTTTTTGTCCTTGATACGTGTGCATTGTTTGTTTACATCTGATTTCAATGTTTTGGAATCCAATTTTCTTAAGTATTGCCATAACCTTTTTGTCAGGATCCTAAACACAGATACATTAAGAAATAAAAACAGATGCAGCGAATAGAAATAGCATCGTGAGTGTTCCGTACTTATTAGGTATATGTTTTACATAAATAGTATTCTTTATACATAAATTCCTTTACATTCTCTAATGTCTCAGTCGCACGACGGCGCGTGTTTATGTAACAAACTTTTGTTTTGGGAATGCTCGCATAAGTAAGAAATTAATAGCAATTATAACTTTGTCATGTATTAATTCCACAAGGAATTTGAAATATATTATTTTCTGATTTAATGCGTAACTTGTGCCATAATACTTCATTTCAACCAAAGTTAAATAATTAGTGAGCGGAACTTTTAGTATGAAGGGCTCTAACACTTTATTGCGTTAACCTACAAATTTGGCGTTTTTACAGTAGTATCAGACCATAGAGACCTTATTTGATATTAATTGCCACTTCATGTCATTTTTGAGAGAAAGTGCTTGACATACAGATGGACAGACAGACGGACAACCAAGCGATCCTATAAGTGTTTCATTTTTTTTAAATGTTGTGGTATGCAACCGTAAAACATGTTATATTCTAAAACAAATCTCCAGATTGTATATTGTCTTCAATTAATCATTTATATTACATTTGTAGTGTAGAATACTTTGTAGATATTAAAAAAATATGCTTGCCTTCAGTGGATATGAACCAAGAAAACTATTTTACTTACTGTCACTAAAATAAACATAACATATTAATCAATTTACAAAGATGATACCTGAATGTTGTGGTAGGGTGATACCATATTATTAACATCTTTGAGATACTGCCCCCACTTCTTAGTTTTCGAAAGAGCAATGAATATATTGTATGAAGGTGTATACGCCAAGAATGTCATGAAGCATTCACCGTCACTTGTCATTAAATTATAGATATTTGTAAATGCTTCCCTGGATAGAAAAGGCATTAATTTTAGTACAATACCATTGTAACTAAATAGCTTTCAGATTTAGATATTATATAGAATGCGATTCTTGAGTCTTCCTTTGGATCGTGTAAATATTGTTCAATTTTCATCACATAGGTATTACCATTACTTTTACTATGTAGGCCTTACTAATATTATGTTACTGCAGTAGGAGAGCGAGGGGCTTGTTGTAACAGGGGTAACATGAATTTTCACTAAGAAGTAAAACTTTAATAACTTATTTTTTTTACTCAATCCTTATATCGCAGCACGACATTATGTTATAACCGCCAAGCCCGGTAAAGCTGTAAAAGTCGTAAAGGCTCCAGGGCCCCTAAGGCTAACAGTATAGTCAGTTATATCAGTATAGTCAGGTAAGTATGAATTTTCACCAAGAACTAAAATTTTAATAAATTATTTTTTCTACTCAATCCATTACGACATTATGTTATAACCGATATCTCAACAGGCGGCGCGGCGCAGAGATGAAATGTGTAGGTATGTGCTTCATTTTGGTCGTGATATAAAATTTGAATTTCGCAAAATTTTCGTTTCCTTTATTTATAATTATAAAATATTTCAAATGTCCTTTGCTTTATATACTTTTAAATTTACCTACCTTTGATGTTGTATAACCATTTTTACGGTTAATAAGTTATTTTTCTAATAGTCTTGATAAATATGAAAAATTATACTATGTTGTTAATTGTAACAAAATCTTGGGGCATGTGGTAACATGTTACACTTGTACTCTTTTACATGTGATGGGTATAAGAGAATGTCAGAGCGGGCAAGGTTAATAAATATAACTACGTTAGTGTTTTCTATGAAATATAGGTACTAAGCACTTCCCAAAAAATATGAAATTAACGCTTTTTTGACATCGAAAATTTGTCAATCAAAAGTCATGATAGTTCAAAGACCAAATAACCATAGTGCTTAGTAATAACTCGTGCTCAAAAGCCAAATAGTTAGTAAATAGTTCGAATGACGACGAATAGAGGTAAATTCCTACGAATGCAGGCAAATACATCCTGTACACATTTGTTTTCGCCTCTATTCGCCAAATACAGGCGAACGTGTAATCTAATAACAATAATAATAATAACAACTCTGTCTGTGATGTCTGTATGTTATTTTTGTTACTCGCAATACTTTTAAACGGATCTGATACCGCGGTACCGCCATGCTAGTTTCGCAGCTGGGAGCGGAACGACGTGGTTGACTTTTCGGATAGAATATCGCGACGAAACTGATTGGCGGTGGCAGAATCGGAGAAAATTATCAGTTATAGTATAATAACGTCAACATATGTAAAGAATAATATTTACTCTTGTTTTTCAATCCAATGGAATAAGTAAAAAGAGAAGACATGGTCAAAGCTCTCTCTTAAATCGTCGGGTAGTTTACTTTCAAGGTCCAGCTTAATAAATTTCGTCTTTTTGTTTCCGTAATGGTCATTTGAAAATTTCACCATGTTGTCATTTATATCGGCACCAACTAGTAGTTCGTAGTTTGCAGGTAAAAACGTTCGCAAAATATCAGTTACACTACCATCACCTGATCCAACGTCTATGATTTTTGAGCTTTTTTGTTTCCAAGTAAACCGAGGTGCAAACTCTTCCAAATATATCATTGCATTTCTTCTTGTCATTTTATTATTATCATGAAATAACTGAGGATTATCTTTCATCCGCATTCTGAAAAATACAACAGAAGTTATTTTAAACTATATAACTGAAAATAGATTGTAATTTTAGCTTATTGGGAGACAATATTGTCTGTTGTTGTAATATTGCAAAAAGAGGATCTTTCCATACTTCCATGTTCCATCGTACAAATAAAACAACATATCCATCAACGTGAGTCATAAAGGCATATAAAAGTACATTTTAAATTGCGTGCGATAACTCATGGAAATTATTAAAATAACTAGCTTTTAACTTGGTAAAACAATAACTGGGTAACTCATAATAGTTAATTAAAATATACAGTAATATGCTGAGTATAAAATGCGGATTAACATAATTATTGGCTAACTTAATTATTTATTACTACTTACTTTACTTGATTACTAGATAACAATAAAATGTAATAATAAAATATCTCTACTGAAATTAGCCTAACAATGTTCGTTGAAAGTTTACACTCGCCAAATGAACACGACTGTGAGACTGAACATCGTTAAATAAATATTTATATACTTACCTAATATTGTTTAGAGATCCATGTATAAATTCTATTATTGCCTTATTACTGTTTTTTTGGACTGACTATATTGTCATGCGGTCCTGAAGCCTCATACGGCTTTTACAGCTTCACCCGGGCTTGGGGGCGAGCGCTCAAGGCACTCAGCCGCGAAAGCATAGCAACAAGCTCCAAGGGTGCTAAAGTGGCCCAGCCTCGGTTTGGACTGTTGCCGTAGTTTCAAATAAGTCGCGAACTGGCTAATTCCCTATCCGTAATTAGACCTAAACTAACTATACATATATACATTGACGATCTTGAAGAGGCTGTCCGCGGACGCAATTGGTAGGGGGGGGGATAGATTGTTGGCGGTGTCCCTGGATATCGCTAACGCCTTCACCAGCCTCCCGTTTGGGGTTTATACAGGAGGCACTCCGATACTTTGGAGTGCCCTTATACTTGCGGCGGCTGTTGAGGGACTACCTACACAACCGAAGTATTGTCTTTATGGACAGCCGGGGGAAGATGGTGATGCGCCTAGTAAGGTGTGGGGTTCCACAGGGGTTGGTGTTGGGGCCGCTCCTGTGGAACTCGAACTGAGAGGCTGGATCCAGGCATGATTTTCCAGCGTCGAAAAAAAAAGGGCGGAGGAAGGAGGTGAAAGAAATGCCTCTTCCTACCGTGCGGTCGTCTGCGTCGGAGAAAGGTCGCTAAGGGGAGCATCCTCGCATCCATCTCCGAAAACGTGATTTCGCAGAAGGAGCCCATAGCCATCCACAAGCATGGTGTTAACCACATTCGGCAGTGAGAGGTCCACTTCAACCACTGCGGTAAGAGCGCGGCACTGCCCTTCCCACGTAGCACACTTTGATAGAGTGTACTGTATCCTCCGCAGCACCACACTCGTGACACACGGTGGTTGGCTTCCTGCGAGTAATCCAGTGCAGGTACCATCCGAAGAAGCCATGCCCGGATAATTCCTGCACTAGTTGAACGTCAGGGAGCCCTTCTCCCTTTCACACCATTCCATGAGGACCGGGTGGATGGCGTCAATAGTATACAACCCATAACGCGCACCCGCCAGGTCCTCTATCCAACGCTGCAATACTTCTACGGAGGCCTCCCGCCTTATACAGGCCACCTCTTCGGGAGCAGGAGGCTCCCCAATCTCCTTCCTCGTCGCCGTAAACTGCTATACGGCGGCGAGCACCAACGCTTCCAGCTACCATGGCATGGAGCCGGCGAGAGCAAAAGCCGCCTCTTCGGACACCGACCGGTATCTGGACTTAGCTGCATCTTTCAACTCTTTGATACAGGTTCCCTTCAGGTTGCCGGACTTGCGGACACTTCAAGCAATTTGGTAACTTTACCGCCACCCAGTGCCCAGAGTCTTTCGGAATCGAGGGTTTCAACATCATTAGGGGTCCCAGATACCTCAACCTCTTTGGGCGCCTTCATATATTCCTGCCTGGCTAAGGCGCGGTCAAAAGACCAGTCGGCTTCACCGACAACGTCACGAGTTGAACCTGAGAAATATTCCCGACTACGAGCCTTGCCTCTCTGGGCCCGTGCAACCTTAGGGGTCTCTTGCACTTCGATGTCGGTGTCTGAGTCAAAATACCGCATCTACCGATCTCCGCCTGGAGCCTGAATACCACGCCCCAACCTCGTGGCAGACATTCGTGCCGGACTTGTTTCCATACGTTACGCCTGGAGGTCACTCCGATAACCACTTCCGGTTACGAACCAATACTATTTTGATTAAAACATAAAAACTAATCTCTGTTTTTTTTACTTTTAAATCTTAAATAAAAACGTATTCCACATCTTCCTCGAAAAGTCAGTCAATTTTCATATTTAGGAAAAAACTACCTGTACTATGTCTTTTCATATACGGAAACATTTTTACCATCTCCCGGATTTTTCGACTGCGCAGTGACTTCAAAACGACCCGCTTACTACCGCGACCAAGACGAACTCTAAAAAATAATAATTACTTGAACTAAGAAATGCAACATCACCTTTCGTCTCGGTTTCCTTAATCGGGTAAAAATATGACATTATTAAAATTATTTTATTAAGACATTATATATATTAAAATTCATTTTATGATGTACGGAACACGTTTCATAAATATCAGTTATCAGCAGAATCCTCATTAAAAGATAACACTTATTTAAGTAAGTTTATTAAGAGAAAAAAAAATTTTTTTTTTCAATAAACAGGTTTTGTAAAAACTTGTTAATTATTAATGTATTGAGCACTGACAATTATATGGATGTCTAGGTACATTTCAATCGTGGGCCTAAGTCTAATTTAACCTATAGATCAACTAAATTCAATGGCTCGGTGAGTGATGTTAACTAGTGGACCATTTAGTTTGGTCCACGTTTCTCGACGTGTTGTAGGTATAAAGCACTGATCAAGATTCTAATCTTTGAGCAACGGAATGACGTACCTTCGTAGGTAAATATTCGAAGATATTATTTTTCCAAACCTATTCTCAGTTTTGAAAAGAAATGAAAAATAACAGAACAATTTAGCGTTTGGTAGGTGATCTCGACATTGCTAAAGTTTATTTATTGGACCAGTTTACATGATGGTAAGATAATTCAAGAATTATTTAATGACAAAATAATAAAAATCCTGACCACGGGGAAACTGATATTTACATACGTGGTTACACTGAATTCCGTCATTATATATTTTTTGGTTCATGTATTTTAGGTTGAAGTTATGGTGGGAGTGACTTTTAAATATTTAGTACGGCAAATTTGGCAATCATTCGACATATTTACAAGATCTAACCACAATATGTAATTACAAATTAGTTCCAGTAATTTGTTAATACGATAAAATAAATTATTTTTATATCAATATTTACTTTGTTCATAATGACTTAAGACGTAATAACATTTACTTCAATACTTCAAAAACATTTACAAATTATCTGGAATATTATACAATTGTGTAAATAAGTCATTCGTATATTTGACTAGCAGTGCCCGCGGCTCTGCGCGCGTGGGCAACAGAATGCCGTCAGTCGAGATCACGCGCACATCATGATCCCTGCTCAAAAAACGGAAAACAAAAATGCTTATTGTGGGTGATAGATGATAGATACATTCAGTCAAAATAGTATCGGGAATGGATGACTTGTTAATGGTTTTTTTTTTGTTGTTAGATTGGCACATCTGTTATTCATTTCGGCGCGGAGTTTGAGTTGCATCTGACATTTAGATTAAATACAGTGCTAGATCATATGCAGTGTGTATTGCGAATTTCATAATAGACAAAAACATAGAACAAAGAGTTTGTCTTAAATTTTGCAACTCCAATGGAATTTCGTGTTTGGAGACACTGAAAATGTTACAGAACGCTTAAGGTGAATCGACTTTATCAAAAACACGTGCTTATGAGTAGTATAAAGTGTTCAAAAGCGGTCGAGATATGTTGGAAGATTTCCCTCGCCCTGGTAGGCCATCGACGTCTTCAACTGAAGTTAACATTGCAAAAGTGAAGGAAATAGTCATTGAAAATACTCATTCAAGTTTGAGAGAGATAGCCGCTGAACTTTCTGTGTCTCACGAGTCGATCCGTATCATTTTAAATAATCACTTGGGTATGAACCATGTTGCCGCTCAGCTAGTCCCTAAAGACCTGAATTTTCTCAAAAAACTCAATCGCATAAGAGTCGCTGAAGATATGCTAGAACGAGTTAATTCCGACCCAACATTCATGAAACGCATTATTACTAGTGACGAGACGTGGGTATACGAGTTTGACATGCAAGTAGTCTACAAGCTTCGGAGTGGCGCCTTCCAACTGAACCAAAACCGAAAAAATCACGCCAAAGTCGAACAAAAGTCAATTTCATGTTGACTGTTTTCTTTGACTATCGTGGTGTTGTGCACTCGGAAGGTCAAACGGTAAATAAGGTATTTTATTTGAGCGTTATGCGGCGTTTAAGAGAGCAAATTCAACTAAAAAGGTCATATTTGTCGAAAGAAAATTCTTGGATTTTGCACCTTGGATAATGCGCCTTCGCACAAGGCCCCACCATTGTGAACGAATTTTTGACCAAAAACTCAACAAATACCATCGAGTAACCACTTTATTATCTTACAGATACCTTACCTTACCTTATACCTTACAGGTATGACTCCAGCCGAGTTCTTTCTTTTTCCTAAACTCAAATTACCACTTCGTGGCACCCGTTTTCGTTCGGTAGAAGACATAAAGGAGAATTCGCGACGAGAACTAAGCTCGTTTCCGGAAAAAGCGTTTAAAAAATATTCCTTGATTGGATTATTCGTTAGCGTAAGTGTATCTTTTTTGAAGCATACTTTGAAGGCGATAAAATAAATTTGGATGAATAACTAACATTTTGTGTATTATTGATCTTTTCCCGGTATTTTTTTGACAGAGTAGTATATGCTATCGCTGACTTTTTGTAGGGTTTTTTTAAGACCTACAATTCTGTAGAACAATTATTTGATATATCTCGTATAGTTTACTCAGCGTAAGGCCATTTAAGCGCCCTAAATGCGTCTTTTTTGTCGAATTGATTCATCATTATCGTCACTCCTTATTTCATTTGTTAACTTATGTTTCAAAATATATCCTATCCAGATAACATAGCTATGAATTCAAATTTGAAACATATAAATCGGATATGTAGTTTCGTGTGAAAAGAACGTAAACGGACAGACAGACACAAAGACGTTGTGTTTTATATTAAGTACATAAATGAATAATACTTTTTATGTACATAATATTTACAGCAAAACATGTATTTATAACTAACAGAATAAATGTGTATTAGAGATAAATTATTATAAAGGTCACATTGATACGTCAAGAATAGAAATAATTACTAAAATATTATGCGTAGGTAAATATAACTGCTCTGCCTTTGCATTATATTTTATAATATAGGTTATTGTTTCTATGAAATGTAAAAAACCACAGCACGGTTTCTATGGGAATTTAATTTTTTTCGTTTAGATTTATTTTAAACTTTGTATTCATATTCTTCGATACAATTCATGAATATATATTTTCTCGTTTGTCGAAATTCATCCCTTAAGATAGAAAAAGGGCCATAAAGTTTTTATAGTTAGTAATATTTTTTGGTCAGATTTATTTAGGTAAACGTTGGTATTTAAACTCTTTCAACAAATTAAACAAACACGTATTACCTCGGTGTACAAAATTCAACCTGTGAGGTTTTAAAAGGGATGCCAAATGTTTTAATGTAAATCATAATTTTTTGACGAAAGGGATTCAGGATTGTGAGAAGATAAAAATACTTGGTTTACGCAAATTGGGCATTGAATTCATATTCAATGCTTTCGGAACTTAGCTTAGAATGAAATTTAGTAAGATAATTTTCGTAAACAAAAGAGATTCTTAATTATTGATTGAATGGTTTTGATTTCTTAGTTTATACTTTTAAACAATGGTTATCTTTATAAACTATCTGTAATTACAATGTTATAAAGTTTCATCTCTGTCCTTATTAACCATGAAGGCAGCCATGCGTATCCATTCTCAGCTATGTTTCTTTTGTCTAAGTAGGTAATGAGTCCATTTGTTACATGACTGTAATTAAAAAAACTTTTTATTTAATATGAATTTGCCATCAACACCAAGAATTATTTAAATTAATAGTAAATATTTATTATATATATATAATTTCTCACATATATCTTCCGTAACATTTTATCTATATATAAATAGGCAAAGACAAAACAGTTCACTACTTCTTATTCCTACGTTTGTCAACCGATATTCTTTGTTTTTTATTTAGTAGCTATTGACGAGTTTTAGGGATATAAATAAAAAAAGTTTTAAAAATTAGTTGGTCTTTTACTTTTACAAGGAAAACCTTAACAAGACAAAAGAGAAAATGTATTACATCAAATGAAGCTGAAACTTTAGGTGTCTGTTAATCCATTTTTAAATATAGGTAACCAGATTCATGAGGAATAATATAGTGTACATGTATGTATATAATGTACATTTGGTGTAAATAATTTATATAATAATCATTATTACTATTCGCAACCTCTATCTTATACCAGGACTGCAACTACAATCAGTATCTCTGCTTGATATCCCAGCTGAAAACCAGCGATATGGCAATTCGCCATTACATATGCTGAGGGGGTTCTTTAATATAAAGTTTAATGTGCTAGTTAATTACAGGTGAACACAACTACAGCTGTTTTTAAATGGTTAATGCTTAAAACACACGTACGTTAGTTGTTATTAAAATGATATTTTTGTAAGTTATAAGAAATACTGTTATAGACACTTTATTTCTTTTATTAAAATAACAAGTCGAAGTTATATTTATTTTTGCTATCACATTAAATAAACCTTTATATAAATAAAGTATAATAACATTTGAGATTAAGTATGAACCAAGACTTAAAGAATCAATTTTACCATCTGCCCGAGATCGTGTGTAGCGAAGTCGCAGATCAGATCCTGTTCGTGTAGCATATATATCTGTTAGTGTTATAAATACTCATATCCTAATCATCTTATCTACATAATAATATAATAAAATTAAAGTGCCTGTTTGTATTGACAAAATAACACATTTTTACTAAATGCATGTGAAAGTATACACGCTACCTATAACAAAAAAAAACAATTTTTATATTTTCTTCTATCTGTCTGTTCCGGGTAATCTATGAAACGACTGAACTGATTTTGACGGGACGTTCACTGGCAGATAGCTGATGTTACAAGGCATAACTTAGGCTACTTTTATTTTAGAAAAAATAGTTAGGGTTCCGCACAAAAAATAAAAGCCTTTTTTAGTAGTGCACGCGAGTGGAGCCGCGGGCCCAAATAGTTTATTATATTTTACTTCACACAATGAACTACAATAAGATTGTAAACTGTCACATTGTTATTTGTCTTATTTATAAATCCCATGGCCCGCGCTGTATCTACATAATCATCCATGAATTCCTCGGACAGTTCTTGTGGAATATTGAAAGGTTTCACAGACTTTATTGTGGCTGAAATAGAGATAAGAATAAATTTCGAGAGTTTAGTCCATTAAAAATTTGGTTGGAAGCAATGACGGCTCAGTAATAGCGTGTACGGATATCGCGTTAATCGACGTGAGTTCGAATCCCTACAATGAGCGTGAGCTTTCGGTGAAGGTAAACATTGTGATGTAATTATAGCATGGTGGTAGGACTTTTTCTAAATAATGTCCGCCTGGTTTGCTACCACTCTCAAGTTGAAAATCTGTCGCCAAGCACCAATAAGTGTTTGATATTTGATTGACGAAGGCGTTACTTTGCGAAAATCCATCGTAATTTATTTATTCGAAATTCCTTTGAAATATATCATATATTCAGAAATATTCTTATATTTTTAAATATTCGTTAATGTAGATTATTATTGTAAAGATATTGGTTATATATTATATATTAGGTTATATAGGTTATTTTATATATTAAAACAGCAACCTTAGAGTTTATTGCCGATTCTTCTCTAAAGGACAGTGCCGTCTGAATCAGCTGTAGCGTGATTGAAAATATTGAATATTAACATATTATCATCTTAATTATTATTATTTTAGTTTATTGAAGACATTAATTTACACATGAGTGTTTATGTTGTAGATAGATGAAACTACTATTCCTCTATTGCAGGCGGCAGTAGCAAAGTAATTTCGGATAAATTATCTACCAATAGGTGTGCTCCGGCAGCTGCAATTGAGATCCAGTCTTCTACTAGGCTTAGCTTGCTACCATCTTGGGCCAATAGTGACTTAATATCAGGTGAGATTGTAGTCATAACGCCTAAGCCTATAACGATAAAAAACCAACCAGTCTTTTGGATTTTATACATACCACAAAATAGTAATAGGGTATTCTTTCAACCAGCATACAGGAGATAAATTTTACGTGTTCTTAATAACTTACATCTGAAGACGTCAATATTTTCATAAACATGCATTTTTTGTTTACATCTGACATCGACGTAACTGAATCCAATTTCCGACAATATCTGTGATATTTTCTCATCTGGGTCCTGAGGATAAAATTTATTAGTATTTTATAGAAGTTAATGTGGTACAAGCTATATAACGTTTGTGTGTGTATCAGCAGTACATGTTTAGAGGTTATTATATTAAACTTGTTTTGAATATCTTGTTTGTTCTCAAAGTACGTTTTATTTCATAATTTATTACATGACGTCAAATATTCAAACAAGGCTAGTTTTATTTCATAGTTTATTACATGACGTCAAACATTCAAACAAGGCTATTATATTGTTAATTACTTTTTGCCTACAAATATACGAGTACGTCTCTCTTCAAAGTGTTATGTTTCGTTTTTTCTGTTATAACGAATATTTTGAACTAATTTTATTGTATGCTTTTAAGTTTCCACAATAAAATAAGTCTTATAACTAATAGTATTGTTCATATGGTTTACATAGGGGTCGTGATTATAATAATATTGTGTTAAGGCACTCGTGCACGACTTTATTTTTTATATACTAGCTCGGCAAAATGACTGCACAGAGTCTGATACGAAAACCGTACTTACCGTACGGTACAGTCCATAAGCAACGGCGAACATAGGTGACAAACATTTCATCGGCAGTCGTCAATGTCATGCCGTCTGTTGGAATGTCTCTTTACGCCTCGATTGAAGAAGGAAACACGTTTTCTGGGAGTTTATTCTATATCTACATGGTACGACAAACGTAAGAATTTACGAACTTTTGGCTTCTTAGCTCAGTTCGTATGGTCATTTAGTGTAAGGAGGATAATGGAGTAAGGTCAAACTATTCTTGAGAACATTCACCATGATACAGACAATACCACGGCCATTGCACATATCGTTATACGCAAATCTGTCATAGCAGGATCTTCAAAGTCGGCTCCAAAATAAATAAGAGAACAGGAACTCTAAGAAAAGTGAGATATACTAGACTAGGATAAAGTCCATCCGCGGCTATTGAGTGCTATTGCATGCTACCGGGTAGCATGGCTGTATTATTTGTTCTAAAAAGTAATACATCCAAGGCAGGCATATGTAACCGTTACTCCTGAGCAGGAAGGAATATCGATGACTTTTCTGGAGGTCTTCAGTAACATTAAGCAGTTTTTAGATTTCCTGTAGGAACTGGGCTGGCGAGGCTAACACCAATGGGCTATGGACAGCTTGGCAGATACACAAAACAGGTGTACTTGAAGGCCTAGTCGTAGAAATTAAGCTCGTGAAGTTTTATAAATTCTGTATAAATTTGCGTATGACTACAATCAAACTTGATAACAAATTATGTTGTGGCCCAAGATGGTGAGAAGCCTAGCAATGGGACTGACTTTCGACTTGAATTGGACTTAAATATTTTCAACCCGAATACATCGCCGGTACGCGCTTCATTATATCGCTGGTCTGCTTTCTTTATCGTCGTGTTCGTATTAACGATTAAGTGTGATGCAGTCATATTCTTCCATCTAATGAGTAATAATAAAAAACAAATTTACATAGATAATTACCTCACATTCATGATATGGTGATACCATTTTACTGTAATCCTTGAGCCAATTTTTCCATTTGTCCGTAATCGATAGGACACAGAATATGCTGTAGAAATATGTAAATCATTATCATCATCCATTTACGTTCATTTATGAACAAAGATTGATTGATCACTTAATACTATTAGATATACTAGAATTTATAAAAATAATATTATGTATCTATTAAATATCTTACGTCTCTTGGCAGCATTTCTCGGCGCGATCATTTTCTTCTTGCATTTCCCAGTAAATTCTAAGATAGACTACCTAATTTGGTATTTGTCGTTATTTATAAGCTTTTAGCTATAAAATAAGAAGTATTTATTGAGTGTTGCTATTCAAATACATTACAGATCCTTAAACAAAATTGAATAATGTTTTATAATATTTTTTTATTTTCGTTTTATTTTCATCAAACCTATTATAATTGATCATAGTAATACAATATGAGAAGTGAAGAATTTATACGTATATGTCATGCAATCATAAGTAAGAAGGTTGAAACAACATCTTATGAATTGAGACACTCAAGCCAAACTCAACTGCACGAGGTGTACTAGGTGTAAGGTACACCTGGCTGAGTTATGAACGAGGAAATGGTGACAGCGGGGCGGTAGTGCTGTACTGACTTGGTCGAAACCACCATGCATATGGCGAAAAGTCTGGAAACCCCGAAATTCACTTAAGCACGCCTCGTTCCTGATTATCTGGTGTATATTCAGTTCTAGTTACGCAAGCTGGCATGACAGCGGTGACTGACGATACATTGCTGGTCTCTCGGTAATCGCTACTGTTTTTGGACTGGAAGATATGAAATTAATAGCGAACTGTGTTAACATTTACTACTAGCTTACACCAGCGGCTTTAAACTTGTGTTGAAAATGAAAAATACTTTACTCAGTTTAAGCCCTAAGGAGGGCTATATGAAAGATAAAATATTTTTACCGGTTCGGAACAAGTCATCGAGAGGAGCTGGCAAGAAATTCTTTAATACTTACTAATTAGTTTACATTAATTCGTTCAAATAAAAACATGTTTATATAAGATTACAATGTTATGTGTCAGGGGTTCAAGGTCTACTATAGTAAAAATAATATTATGCAAAGCTTGAAAAGACATATGAATAACAATTTCAAAAATTAATTTAGACTAAGGTAGAATAAGTGAATATCATTGAAAAGGTTATTATACTGCGTAGTACATCTATAAATGACGGAGTTTTGAGCACATGTATGTTTTACAGAATAAATAGCGAATAAACTGGAGTTCCTAGAACGCTTAGTAGGTACTCGGAAATTTAATTTACTTAACGAGTTCTAGGTAATCTGTTATTGAGTTAACTTGATCATATATAAATCGCATATGGCTTATAATTCTCCGTTGTTTTAATGATAACATATTATAGTACTCACTGGGATGGTCCTTACTTTTAAAATAAAGAAATTTTAAAATCTTATTCTGTATGTTTTCCTACCTGTTATTGTGTATGATGAAAGCTAGTGACCATATTGACGACGCATATTCTAAGCAGCTTCTCACATAAGAAAATTGAAGCACCTTAAGAGTTAGGAGGTTTACTGAATAGCTTTGTGACTCTCAATATAAATCCTTAAATTTTGATGGCTTATTGATGAATAAAATACTAATGATAATTGTACAATAACTTCCAGTTCATCATAATCCCCAGATTTTTCACACAATTAATACTTTGGATTGGTAAGTGAAGAATAACTGTAGTTAATATGCGGAGCTTACGTGTGAAAGTTATAGAATTGCATTTCTTTATATTAAGATCCATCTTTATTATATTATGTATGACTTTTTTCACATTTGTATTTGCAACATTTTAAAATGAGCAAGTATGTAATATATGTATCTATTTGTCTATATATAGGTATTATGTAGAGATGTGGACCGATTACATTTATCAGAACCGGTTTAAAAGAAATTAGTTTCGAGAAAAAGGCTGCTTTTTTGTTGGTTTCTTTTCAGATTTATATTTCCATTCCACTCAGTGTACTGTATTTACATTATTATCATTGATGGCATTGATGACTGCATCACAGGCGGGATAACATTTTTAGAGTTCTTTTTGTTTTGTTACGCCGAAGACGTATGTTTTTTTTACGTGTGTACATAAGTACACTTTTTTTTTTATTAGATTAAATGACATAATAACAACTTGACTACCATGGATGGCATTAATGCCATTATTACGCGCATCTTATGTGACGTTCAGAGCCAAAAGGTTAAAACACTAACAATAATGATACAAATAGCAACAGCGGAAGTTCAAAAATATAATGCTTGGTTAACATAGCGGAAAGATCATTAGTTACATAGTTGCATCATCATTTATATAAAAACTTATTATTGTTGCTTACTTGTTTTATCTGATTATATTTGTGTTTTGATATAAATAGAAATGTTATGTTATTTTGATATAATAATGTACTCAAACACGTTACGATTGGAATGGTTTTTATGTTCTTGTTTTGTGCTTTGCTTGTGCTTAGAACGTAATATGCTTAAACATAGTGATAATTACGTAAGTTGATTATGTAATACTATCATCATAATTGTCTTGTTTGACGCAAGAAATTTTTTAAAATGACCTGTTGATCTTAAACTAAGATTAACTTAGATAACAACAATTAAACAGCCGATATACAACATTATATATAAATATACTCACAGATGACAGTACTATATAACAAAACATCTAATTTCATATTATCATAGGAAGTGATTTAACGGATCTCTCTGCTCAACAATATTATAGACCTACATCAAGCCCTGAAAAAAAAAACCTGAATAAACCTAAAAGTCAGTCTATGGGTTTTTTAAAGATCCTGTTTAAAATTTAAATAAAGAATGGGCAATCTTAAATATAATTACTAGTTAAATAATTTGCAACAGTTGTTAATTAAGGAACGGGAAATAAAATATTTTTATTGTTTACTTTCTCTAATTACCTTTGAATTGTACCTAGAATAAGAATAATACACAACCCATTTAAGAATAACTAGGCATAAGACGCAGTGGCTAAGCAACGTAGTTCATAGAACCGAAGGGTGATGGGGTCTGAAGTAGGTGCAACGTGTAAAAAGTTTTCTTAGTGCAAGAAGAGGCAAGTGGGCCAAGTATTTTGATCCCGGGCGGAGAAAATTTATAAAAAAAACTGGATACTATCCGGGTAGAAAAGGACCAGCTAATGGTGTGTTGTGGACGATGTGTAATTTAGTTGCCTACGAGCGGGCGTTTAAAAACGACCTGACCGATTATTATAAAATTTTGTACACGGAAAGCTTATGTCATTGGTTAAATGATAGGCTACAAGAATTGGCAATAATACTTCTAGATTTTTTTTAAATTCTCAACTATTTTTGATGAAATTTCGTTGACGGGAAGAATAAGTCATTCTATAATTAATATTGAGGTATTATGTACTACGTACTAGAGCAGCTATTACAAGCAGAAATAGTGCATCTCTTCCCCGCGGGAGAGCGCAAATTAATGATGTGAACTAGGCTTGGTCGTTGCGCAACATAAATAGTTATTATATCGTAGCGAAACTATCTAATTGTTAGTAACGGTTTCTGTCGTTACCAAAACACTAAATGTTCCGTGCAACGAAACGCTTTTTCGCTATCAAGTCGAAGTTCGTTGTACGCGGTTACCGAAAGGAAATGTCATTCTTGTCTCATTTCCACACATATACATTTAGACCGTTGACGGCGTTGACTCTTATCTATAGAAATGTTGCGTTGAACTAAGCAATCGCACTTATAAAAATAATTGTAAATTGTGCAGTATAATTAAAGGTGTTTGTCATTGAAGTATTATGTACTACGTACTAGAGCTGCTATTACAAACAAAAATTGTGCACCACTTCCCCACGGGGCACGCGCGGGAAGAGCATAAATTGGTGATGTGAACCGATAACTTAAAAACATGTATTTCAGTATTATTTTCTTATTATTAAAAAAATTAAATTAATTTAGAGCGATTTTATTTAAGGAGATTAGGTGCTGAGTAATTAGTTCATTGCAAGCTTGAAGCGGTTCCGTCATAGGACGAGGTAGTCTGTGTCAATTGTGACCATATTTTACTAGAATTAAGTTATTATGTTTACGTTATTGTTAGAATAACTAACTAACATAATTCGAACCGGTTCATATCTCCAGCGCAAATGTTTATTACGCGTCAGAACACAAGGTCATGAACCTGAACGCGTATTTCAAACAATCTGGTTGAGGCCGCGTCGTCTCTAAGTATAATAAATATCTCAATGATAATTAATAGGCTATAAGAATTGTCAATAATACTCTTGAAATTATAAAAATTAAATTTTCGTCAATTCTCAACCGATTCCGATTACATTTTGTAGACGAGAAGCATACTTAGAACTAGCTTTTACCCGCGGCTTCGTTTGCATTAATAAAAAAATATCCTATGTTACTTCTAATACCTCCAAGAATATGTGTACAAAGTTTCATGATAATCGGTTAAGTAGTTTTCGCGTGAAAACGTAACAAACAAACTTACATTCACATTTATAATATTAGTAGAGAAGTAAATATTGACAATAATACTTTTAGATATCATAAAAAACAAGTTCTCCGATTTTAATGAAATTTTGTACACGGGAAGTATGTGTAAGTGTATATGTGTCAGTGTAATATGAGTAACAATAAAATTATGGGATGAAAATAATTATTGCGTAACAAACACGTGTGGTGTCGCGGGCGCACCGCTACTTACATTATAAATATATTTACTTAATATTTGTGATAGTGATTAGCGTAACAAATTATTAAAAAAAATTGCAGGGTCCATACACAATGAGATGGGATTACTATGAAGTATGCAAAGGACCTAAATCAATAAATTTAACAGAAATATCTGTATCGTTACGCCAATCAATTGGCTTATGTGTATTAAATTTTACATTTATTGTACAAGCTCAAATAAATGACGTAAGTTATGTCCCTTTTCTTTCTTTAATTAATACAGAGGAAATCTTACTTCACCATTTCATATTTATAGTACTAGCTTTCTAAGTAAAACTGTTAACATTTGTCTGCTAACAATTTAAGTGTTGATAACTGATACTGGTGACTATTCGACGAACCCTTTGATTTTACACGTCTATATAATCAAAGGATGAACCATAAGGTCCTGTTCAGATGTGATGCACGATTTAACAAAGCGCTCCTAGAATTTATATATTAACATTTTACGTTTTAGCACTTTAACAGAGACTTTCTATATTAGTGCTAGTGAGCTGTCATATGAACGAGCGCCTAATCATTTCGAATGACAGTTTTCTGGGTACTCCATAAGTAATCTTGGTACATATTACATATCTAATCATTAAATGATTTCCTTGTCATATTAGACTCGCTGTTTTGTAATGAAAAAGCTGCTACTAAGTAATAGACAATTATAATAAAACTCAACAGTTAAACGTTAAAAGAGTTTCCGTCAAGTTAACGCAGCAGACAGGAAAGTATTTTTCATTTCGTTTAATATGAGTCATAATCATGGATGTAATTTCAATAGATATTTATTTAGATTACATGACCTGAACTGATTTTAGTTTAAAGGCTTTTTTATTTCTTAAATTAATAGAAACAATCCCACAAGCGAAACTACACATACAACAAAGTAATAATTGGTTACATTTTAGGCGAAGGAGCCAGTTTAATTTTGCCTGATTTATATAGGTTTTGGGGGTGCAAATTTGGTCCCACCTCCACGTGGTGCACCCTGGGCAATGGCCAGCAGTTTTCCAGTAGCATTAGGGAACTGCTGACCATTGGCGAAGAGGACCATGCCAATCCAAAGTGTCAAGGGAACCGTGCCGAGGGATGCGTGGCTGAGGGTGAGCTCAGTTGTGAACGGTACCTCTCCGATACAAGGGCGCCTCGGAGAGTAATGTTGCCCTTCTACCGACATGTAGGAAATTTAATTTATTAAAATTATTATTATTATTAAAATTAAAATTAAAAAATTTAAGTTTTTGAGGTTATATTTTATTACAGTTGATTATCAGTTAAAAGTAAGCCTTAACGTAAAGAATTAAAGAAGATTAAGAAAATAAAAGGTAAATGACGTATAGAACATTATATGCAAAATTATACCAATTTTTTTTTACATTTTGCTATCCTATTAAAGCATATGACTCCAAACTAATCATTGTTAATCCAATAATCGTAAATGAGCACATAATTTTTAATCACATGGTATTTTTTGTATCATACTTCTTCAATATGATTTGTATCTTTTTTTTTTTTTTTCGAACTGACTACACTGTTAGCCTGAGGGGCCCTGGAGCCTTTACGGCTTTTACAGCTTTACCGGGCTTGGGGGCGAGCGCTTAGGGCACTCAGCCACGAAAGCTAAGCAACAACATCCGAGGGTGCCAAAGTGGCCGAACCTCGGCTCGGACTGTTGCGCGTATGTAATTAAGTCGCGATCTGACTAATTCCCTATCCGTAATTCGATCTAAACTAACTATCCATATATACATGTTTCTGCCCCCTGGGAGGAGGGAAGGAACATGTGTATGTGTATTTAGTGGTCTGAAATTTTTGTCTATTCTAACTAGGAAAAAAAAAGAAAAAAAAAGGTCCCTTACAGAACCTATGTACCTATGTGTGTTGTGCATATGTGTATTATGCAGTGTCATGTATGGCTGTGAAAGCTAGTGATTGTAGAGTCACTTGTATCGCGCGAGCGGCTGCTTGTCTCAAGGGCTCCATGCCTCACTCGCTCGGGGGAGCGAGTGGTTATGTGAGACTCCTATTCACTGAAACTCCACGGTGTATCATCAGCCGCCGTAATGGGGCGATACGGGATCGACACAAGTTAAACCTAACCTAACCAAACCACAACTTAATAGCGCATTAATTTAAACATTAATCCTATTTTTATTATACAAATGTGGCAAACAAGCATATGGCCCGCCTGATGATAAGCGACTACCATAGCCTATGGACGCTTATAATATCATAGATATCACTAGCGCGTTGCTGATCTTGAACCCCCCTACCTCAAACAGCTCTGGAATTCTACTTACCGTAGGAACACAACACTAGGTTAATTGGCTTTGATCTTCTGTAGGGTGGAAGTATTCCATCAGTCGGACTGCCCCAAGTAGAGAAAAACCTAATGGATCGGACCTATTTATCGGATCGGACGAATTAGGTCCGATCCATCGGCATGGAGCCCTTGACTCAAGCAGCCGTTCGCGCTATACAGTGACTCTACATTAACTAGCTTTCACAGCCATACATGACATTGCATTATACACACATGCACAACACACAGGTACATAGGTTCTGTAAGGGACCTTTTTTTTCTTTTTTTGCCTAGTTAGATTAGACAAAAATTTTCAGACCACTAAATACACATACATATGTTCCTTCCCTCCTCCCAGGGGGCAGAAACATGAATATATGTATAGTTAGTTTAGATCGAATGATAGGGATTTAGTCAGATCGCGACTTAATTGCATACGCGCAACAGTCCGAGCCGAGGTTCAGCCACTTTGGCACCCTCGGATGTTGTTGCTTAGCTTTCGTGGCTGAGTGCCCTAAGCGCTCGCCCCCAAGCCCGGTAAAGCTGTAAAAGCCGTAAAGGCTCCACGGCCCCTAAGGCTAACAGTATAGTCTGTTCGAAAAAAAAAAAAAATTGAGAAAAAACCTGTAAATAAATTTCTCTGTGCCCTAACTCTCGTTATTTACCATAATTTGGTATTTGAAAATAATTTAAAGTGCAGTCATTACTAAAACAGCTGAAAACTTAGGGTCTCAATGTATTATTTAGTGGATATTATATTTAATCCCTTATTACTTAGTCCTCTTGAGTTCATCTAATTGTTTTTTTACCGAATCACATCTATTAGAAAACAGGGAGTCGTTGAGGTAAATAATAAAAGAGTTATTTTGTACATTCTTAATCATTTTATAGATAAAGGTATCAGTTTACAACGAGAAAGGCATTTTATGGAACTACAAAATAAAAGATCCGTGTCAACATTATTTGTTTGCAAGCTTGTTGAAAGAACACCTCAATGTAGATAATTGTGTTATTCAAAAAGTAAGTAATGATTATTCTGAATATCTACATCACTTCATATTTTGCACTGACTGTTTTACACACCACATTTTATTATAGGCAAACGTTTCATCGAAAAAGCATTAAATACCGACGATAATTCAAATACTTACCGGCGAATCATGACGCCCGATTCGATAAGACCAGTGCTATATTAATTTAATGTTCTCTGGCTTGCGTTTTGGAATTCTTTTCGGATTCGCGTTTATTTATTATTAAATTAAATTTTTCAAATGTTCATTCATTCCACCATTTGCTGAAATAAATACTTATAGAACTATAGATTTCTGAGCTTTCGATTTACCCAGTATACGCGCATGATTACACCGGTGCCTTCCAGGAGAAAGTGACCTTTATACAGTATGTATAATATGTATCACTATTAGGTAAAAGTCACTTACTACTTGGAAGGCACTGGTGTAACCATGCGCGTATACTGGGCATTCAACTATTTGTTGAACGAACGAAATGATTCTTAAGAAATTACTTTTTTTCTTATAATATTTTTATATTATTTTACTATATACATTATACATGATATGATATACATACAGGATGTTATATGATAATATGCGAAATACATTTAATTTAATATATATATATAAACCAATTACAAATGATATTCTTATAATATTTCTTAATTTATGTGATAATAAAAATCATAAGCAGGGTTGATCCTGTTTGTGGGTATCGAAAAATTCTCACTTAAGTTCAGTTATTAAAAAAAGTATAAAATATTATTTCAATGTGTGGTTTTTATTCGTACGAAATAAATGCTTCTACAGGTGTCGTGTATTTTTTAATGTACTGTCTTTCATTGTTACAGGGTTTCTACTCTTGTCACCTAAATCTTCAAGAAATAGCTGATACGTTTTTAGGGCCATCATTTTTCTATGGAACTTTTACTTTTAAAACTATAATAAGTTCAAAGAAAGGTAACATTCATTGTCTCCTAATGAAAATATCATTTAATAAAAAAGTTTGAGTCGATTACTTGTTTAATTTAGTATAATATATGTATATAATTTATAAAATATTATCATTATAATTTATAAAAGATCCTCAATTAGCGGGAATTGAACGAACCATTCATAATGTGCTTACAACAGTGCGTACAAGTCTGGCCGTCACACCGCTAGGCCAAATCAACAACAATCGCATTCATGATAACAGGACTTGCTGTAACCGTGTATATTCTATCTCATTTTCGCAGGCTAAATCCTATAGATATATGTGTTTGTCTCTTTTTAGTGTCGGTCGGACACTTTTCCCGTATAATTCCCATGAAGATTTTAATGTAAATAAGGCTATTGCAGCGGCTACTAACATGTCATTAAGAATATTGTCTCAAAGTCGTTCGGATGATATTATAGATGTCATAAAATCGACATTGACAAAGAGAAAACGCAATACCAAGATTGATGTAGTAGTATTTTGCTTATCATTTAAACAAGACAACAATATAATTTATATTAAAGTATTCAAACTCGCACGCACAATGGACCATCACATGCACATGGATCCATGCACACCCGCCACCCGCCACCCGTCAACATTAAAGAAGGTCGCGCTATAAATAGATTGTTTTCTAAGCGTTCATGTGAGCGGTTTGTTTTGCATAGAAAATATAGGCGCGCGTTGTTGAAACGCGCACTAACGTCCGTCACCTGAACATGGCCTAAGCGGTTTCTTTAGGTTTAGCGCTGTGGCCACAATCTTATCTGATCTTAAGTGACGATGGGGCTCAAGATGATAACACACTAAGCCTAGTGGAGAAACTGACTCTCAAATGCAGCTCCCTTGAGGGTACCTCAACCCGAGGGTAGGTAGTTAGCCAGATGGGTATTAGAAAAAGCCCTACCACCATGCTATGGTTTCCTCAAGATGATTTCCTTCACCGAAACCTCTGGCTCATAGCAGGGATTCGAACTAAAGTCAATCGACGCGATATCCGTACACGCTACCACTGAGCCATTATTGCTTCATTTTATGTTAATTGATACGTAAGTACTGTATACAATATTCGGATATGTTTGAAAGAGATATATATAAAAAAATCCAGGAAAAATAATAATTTTAATATTATTTAGGTTATAAATTGCAGCAATTACAATGATGAAAATCATAGTTTATAATCATTGCACCATTTGCATTGACATTCCTTGAGAGCGACGTCAAGACGATTGCAGATTGTTTGTTGAGATACAGACTTAGATTCCATTTGCTGCAGAGTTAAACAGCAGCCACACTAAAAAATGTAATAATTATATCAGTTGGCTTATTTAGGTTATGTGTGTAAAAGTAGGTATTTCTATTGTATGTTCAAACATGGTTCAAATATAATTATATGAATCATTTAAATTCATCTACCTATAATAATCATAAATCTGACTCAATTGTAAATTTTGTTAAACAACAAATAAAATACTACACAATATAAATATTGTTTAATAAAGTCTATTTATTTCAAGCGCATAAAGTATAAATTACGTAGCATATTATATGTTTAACTATACTGACATTAGAATAAAAAAAATGAGAAATTTACCACCTGTGATCATCTTTCAAGTACTGAAAATCTTTACCTAATTTTTTCTTCTTTATAATGTAACCTGAATAATCCTTCTGTTAAATATAGTCCAAAATCAAAACAAAACAGAAGTTATATGAAATAAGTTATTGAAAAGGAAGAATTAATCCAACCGAAATGGCCATGTTGGTGCAGTGAAGTCGTCTTGCACTTGTTTTAACTAGTTTAGCAAGCAGAGCCCAGGCTCGGCCTGCCATTCTGTCCCATTTGAGAGCTTGCACAGAACACGCGGCTGCGCAAGACTTGGCTGCTTCTTGTTCTTCTGATATTCCACCATCACCACCTTCACCAATAGCTGATCTCTGAAAAAACATTATTCACTTTTAATAGACTTAATAGAATTTAAGTCAGTTTTAAGAATCATAGAAACTGTAAAAGGTTTTCCTGCGGCAGCAACACCTTTACTACTATTTCTTCCGCAAACCAGAAATTCTCTCGCTACTGTATTCCGGACTAAAGGGTTTGGTAGGCAAACGCACTTGCTCACAAGGCGTTCTAATTTAGTTCTCAGAATTAGTAACCTATTTAGACTGGCCTCAGGACGCGTTTTTTTAGGTTGGCTAAATTAGTTTGGCTAAACATAGCTATAGGCTGCAGTGACAACTGTACATTAAGTAGACTGTATACAGCAAACACTACTTCATACGATTAAAAATACTAATAAAATCTTTTGGGGTTATAATATAATTTCCAGTGGTCGAAATTCAACCGTAATTTACTGAGGTAATTCATGAAATTTAAGTTTACACGCTATTGAGGCCCTTTATTGAGGCTCTTTTGTTGAGAAGTAATGCCAACATTGAAGCTCATTCAGTAAATCTCAATTTAAAATTCTTTGGCGACAATCTCTACTCGGTGCGACTGTTTGATCACAGGCTATTATGTGTTTGACATTGATAGTATGAACGTAAACAATACATATTTTATTTATTTATAACATGTACCTACTCTATATGAATATTGTCTTTCGCCATTTCTTTATGTACATTTTAACTTTGCCGAATCTCGCACTTCTCCATGCGTCCAGTGTGCTTAAAAGGGGGGTACAAAGTTTCGTCATCACGTATTAATATATATAAGAAGATTCTGTGAGCATGAAACTTTTACCATAATCCAATTATCGGCCAGGGCCATCCAAGTGTAGGCGCAGGGCTGTCGTCGCACCAAATCCACTAAAAGAGATCTAGCACGCTGCGGCTCTCGACATGGCAACGACAGGAGAATACTGATTTGAAATAAATAGAAATACATAAAATAAAGCAGGTATGTAATCATTTAAATAATGAGAATATACATACATACAAAGGTAATTAACTGAGTGACTGATCGATCAACATACTGCCCAAAATACTGGGGCTAAGAGAGTGAAAATTTGCATTGAATTTCCAAAGGGGGCCCGCCTTTTTTACATTGTAGATGAACAATAAGGAGGGATTTTTGGAAATTCAACCCGTAAGGTGCTGAAAAAGGGGATGAAAGTTTGTATGAAAATCCATCATTTTTGAAGATAGATCTATGAAAATTGGTATATAGCAATTCAATTATTAGAAAGTAAAAATAGGTGCTTTATAGTTTTTTCAAATTTAATACGAAAGGGAGTGAAAGTTTATATTTTTAATGTGCGTTGTGATTCCAGAAGTGCTTATTGGCTATGATATATTCAATAAAAAAAAAACACACCCAACGAAGCGGGCGGGCACGAGTTAGTTTAACATAAGCGACAATGGCTCAGTGGTTGAGGTTTTCGATACGTCGATCGACGATTTTACAATAGATTATAAATATTGGAAATTATAATGACTTAAATAGAAAAATTAAGCAAGTAGATTTGAGAGCCAATTCTTCTAGATTTAATGTTACGGTCACATGTTTACTAACATGCGATATGTCATTGTGATGAAACGCTAAACTTGTTAAGTGTAGTTACTTAAGTATATACGCGCGTTAGGGGTTATACTTTTTAGAATAGTTACACTAGACGCTATCGCATAACATTGAGTGACTATCTTTACCAAAACAAAACAAGAAGTTTAACAAACAACTTCATAGTATAGACTTCTTGTTATAGTGTACGCGCGCAACATAAAAAAATATTTCCTTCATTTTATACGGTTGTCTATCTGTCCGTTTATTTTCTTTTCACGCGAAAACCACTTATACGATTTACATGATTATTTTCTTAATTCATAGCTACATTATTTGCCCAGGTTAAAGGATATATATTGTTAGATATATATGGAGCGCTTAAATTGCTGACGCTGAATAAATCATACGCGATATATCTAATTAATTTTCTACATAATTGTAGATCTTAAAAATACCTAAAAAACGTCAGGGATAGCATATATATAGAAGATACACTTCTAAGGATCACCCACAATAAGCATTTTTGTCTTCAGTTTTTTGATCGGCGCAGCACGATTTGCGACGGCATTCTGTACTCCAAGCGAGCGGAGCCGTTGGCATAGCTAGTTATATAATAATTTGGGAAGAATACTGTGATCATTTAAGCTTACCTATGCCGAATACTTACCTGTATGCACTCATACAACTTCCAGATTTATCATAACTTGCCATTGATTCCCGAGTTTTATTTTGTCTGTAATAGCATTCAGCTTCCAGATTTCTGAGGTAGCTTATCTGCAAGGAAATACCCATAAAACGGTTATGATACAAAGCGTGACGTACATCGCTTTGAAAGTTATGTCTTAACATATTTAGTCTATATATAGATACTACAATAACAACAAATCTTACAAAGATAAAGAAGTCTCTTTTTTCGAATAATAGGATTTCAATGTAAAGTAAGCATTATTAATATAAGTATGTATCAATTTTGTTTATTTCAATTACCTTTTTTTACGTAGAGAAACTCTTCATAGGTACACTCGGGGAGCGAGTGGTTAGATGAATCTCCTACTCACGAAACCTCCACGGTTCACCGTTTGCCGTGCTATTGAGGTGTCACGGGATCGCGTTAGCATCCACAGCGACACCCCGGCAGCAAGGCCCAGAAGAGCCACCCTCTGACGGAGACAGTCCGGTCCAACGGAACTGTCTCCCCGTCTGCCGAACCAGTGCAATGAGAAGACGGGCCCCCCGACCTATCTCCCTTTGATTCGGCCTGGCAGTGGAAAGAGATAAATGTACGCAACCCCTCCCCCGCCCAACCAGCGTTGGGTTTTTTATAGAGGTGTTCTCCTCTGTCTCTGCCATGTGTGGTTTGCCACATGGCGGGGAGAAGGAGGCGAATGAATGCACCCCCTTCCCAACTAGTCCGGCTATGATTTTATTACGAATTACCTCACCGAACTTTTCCAATCCCGTCTTAATATGGCAAAGGGCATTATCAATATTTCCACGCAAGCGACAACATAATGCCAGAAGATGAAAATATATTGCTGATTCACCAGTTTCAGAGAGTCCTCGAGCCACACATAATTCTGCTAGCTGGAATAAAAAAAATGTTAATTTAATTAGTGCCTAACGTATCAAAACGTTTATATTAGAGGTAGTATGAAAGTAATACCAGAGACAGAGCAGTTAAGGAGTGATAGGTTAGCGTGCTATGGACATATCATGAAAAGAGATGAACGTCATTTAGTATGAAGGTGGATTTATATAGGAGCAGAGGACGCCGAAGAAGGTATGGATTTGAGGTATGATATATGCATAAAAGGAGAAAAGCATATATTTTAACGACCTTATTTAGGTGGGATAAGTAAGGGTAAAAAGAAAAAGTGACTCAAGTCAAAAGCCTTGTTTTCGGATCAACGAGTGTATATCCGAATACATGAAGGCTTTTGTCGCGGTATTTGCTCGGCCTATAAATGTAGTTGTGGACTACAACTTTGAGTGAAGATTCTTCTCTAGGTGAAATATTGTTCTTGGATCTCAATGAAATTACCATATGGTGACCTGTAGTTATTGTGCCATAGGTAGAATACCTAATCTTAAAAGTGTACAGTTTAAAAAATCAATGGTTTGAATATAACCACAGATTTAATGTAGCTACTTAACGCATTTAGCCAGTATTCAATTGATTAAATTTTATCGGTGGGAGTAATATGTTATGTGTTTTATTTCCTGAAAAAAAAGTAAAATCTAAAAAAAGGCTAATAAACTGCTATCTGGATCCTTATTCTTGTTGCCATTCTTGTTACGAAGCCTTATTCTTGGTTCTTGTAGTTGCAAATCTCTTTTTCTTTTTAATTCAAAATAATCCCTTTATGGATCCGCAGGAGTTCCGAATAGGCATATGTAATCTTTCTACGGTCTACATCATGCAGAACTGTGAATATGTAATCCGTATAAGTTTTAGTATTAAGTAATAATAATATACGCCAACGAACAGGTATTGCTCTGATCCTCAGGAGAAAGTCAGCTGCGTCGTAATAATCACTAACGCCGGGTAAAAGAGGTGTCTGGTCCCACCATTCCCCAAGTTCACGGCCCCAAGCTCTGGGATATCGTAAATCTGAAGCGAATCCTTCTACTTGAGTTCTGTTAAAATAATAATTAATAGTCAATGTATTTCTCAAGTGAACGTTTATATTTTGTTTTATCGGATAAATTATTGCTCACACATTAAGAAAATACATAAATAATTACATACATTATGATCGCCATAATATGGCTTCGTGGTCCAGGCTAGCCCTAACATATTCTCATAAACGTTATTTGCTCATATTCGTATAAGTTACTGGAAAGTTAAAACTCTGACTGTGTCTTTACTTTTAAGCCAATATATAACGATAATACCCATTATAATTAAAATGCATATAAAAATATGAAAAATTTCTATAAAAGTAACCAAAAACAAAATGAATAAAAAAGCAAGTAATTATAAAGGTACGTAAAATGTATGTACATTGTCTGAACAAAAGGTATTTAGACAGAACATACTTCTTCTTGTATTCCATAATTTGATCAGACATGTAAAATAATTCACGATCCATATAATAAACACTTGTTAGCAACCACGCAATGGACCAAAACGGGTAAAGGGCTAAAAGTGCTATAAAAAAAGGTTCAGCTGCACATTTGTCTTCTTCGAATACAGCACAACCTTTGTATAGAAGCCTGTAACCGTAAAATATTGTTCAATTTTATATTTCATTAATAGTTTATTTCATGTTATTTAGGTTGAAACGTTCACAGTTGAATGTTGGTATATTTCCGTCTAACATGTAACGTACTAAAATAGTGATCGTATATATCTATACATATAAAACTGAACGTCTCTCTGTCTGTTCGTTTATGTTCTTTTCACACGAAAACCACTTATACGATTTACATGGTTCTTTCTTTAATTCATAGTTATATTACCTGGCCAGGTTATAGCATAAATTTTGTTAGATAAAGTAATATACGAAATAAGCAGTGACGATAATGGTGAATCAATTCGGAAAAAACACGCTTTTGAGGCGCTTTAATGGCTTACAACGAGTAAACCATAAGAAATATATCACATTAATGTACTATATAATTACAGATCTTAAAAATACCTACAAAAAAGTTTGTGATGGCATATGTCTATCTTCTAGGGATCATCCACAATAAGCATTTCTAGGGCAGCACAATTCGCACGAGTACTCGACTACTGTCACAGATAGTTACATATAATTCAAAAATTACAATAGTTAATTGTGGTTATGACTTACGTCAGAGGATTTCTAGGATTGAGCACTAGAGACTTGTTTAAACAAACATTCGCCCAATTACTATCCACCTCTTTGAGACAAGTAGATAGTTCACGCCAAACATTTGCTTCGCGTGGTTTTTCAACCACCAACTATACATAAAAAGTAGCAACCGATATTAAACTTGTTATGTATGTAAGCACATTTTCTAGTACTCGTAAATAAATACCACCTTTAAGTAAAGATCGACTGCATGCGATGTATCTTGCATTTGACGAGCACTACGAGCTGCAACTAGAGTCGGGTCAAGATTTTGCGAGGGTTCGCCACCAACTAGAGTATTGCATGCGATGCGCATTAATGATGCGTGGGCCATCATTACCATCTCCTGGAAATGTATTGTAAATGTTTACCATTAGCAGAAACTTATTAAGTGAGATAAAGTGAAGATGATGATGATGGCATTGGTTAGCAAAGGCTTTTATTATGACTATGTTAATTAGCCCAACGTTATTCTACGATTAAACATGAATGACGACAAAAAGTATTAAGTTTATGCATAAATAATATATTTTATTATAGTCCATTAAATTCTTGTATTGCTTTTGAATACAACAAAATCATAGTTGAAAACCAGAGCAATCAGGAGCAATTGGACGATAAATTCACTACAGTTACGGTCATCATGCCAATAAGTGTGGCATTGTGCCTCTTCAAGATATATATATATTATTTTTATAGACACATTATTTGTGTATATGACATTTTTGGTCAGTACTATTTCAAGTTTCTTCATAGATGTGATTCCTGAATAAAGCAATGCATACTGTACAGGTTCACTGTTATTTATTGACAAAGACGTTATTTTTAGGAAATCCATAATAAATTAATAATTCAAAAAAATAATTGCTACTTTTACCGCCCGAAAGCGGTAGGAAAGAAATTTATGAATTTAATAAATCAATATTTTAGAAAAACCAATAATTAAAATATAAAATTTTATAAATATAGCCTCTCATTTCTTACTTCGAAAATATCATCAGATTTTAGATATTCCTGTAATACGAAATTGTTGTTAACATAGACTGCAGCATCTTGCCAACAAGATGTTGAAAGTTCCACATGAGTTCTTGTTTCACTCAGTTGACGATTTAGTGCATAAAAATCTGTCATTCCTAAACAAAAAATAAATGTCAAGTATTACAGACTACCTGGTATTTCTCAAATGAGAATATTATTAGTGTCTGAGATTTAATTTACAACTGTCACATTTTATACGAACATAATAAAAAATAACGTAAGTTAATTAGTTTAAAAAGTTTTAATACCATAATAAGGAACTCTTCTTAGAAAATTGCCTGCAGTCTTTACAGTTGATTGCCAATCTCTGTCTAATTGCCCACGACCTGTACATTCGCGCTTGCTAATGTCTTTCTCCATCTCTTTCAACATATCCACTAGATCTGCTCTAAATATGTCAATGAGTTCTATATTTTAAAACATTAGGCTGGCCACATACGCGGCTACGGTCTACCGGAGATTTTTACCTGTGCAGGTGTCTGCGTAAGTCGGCCGTAGGTTGTAGCGTGTATGGACACTTACACACACACACACAGGTTTATCGTACGGTGTCACAAATAAAAATGATTTTCTATTTTCCACCTGTCGCCTGCGCAGGTTCAAAAAACTCACAAACCTATTCTAAATGCCGTAGCGTGTATGGCCAGCATTACACGTTCTGTCACGCAAATGACAGTGACAATAAAAACTTGGATACTAATGAAACTTATTTTTTCTATTATAAATATTCGTTATATATAAGTTTAAAAAAAAATGAGAATACCGTTTTATATGTGGAGGTATGGTAATTTTTATCAGTGGTCTTGCTAATTTAACTTCTACTATTATAAAAGCACTTCCATCGTCCATCCCAGTAGGTCTTATAATTCCCATATCTGTACTGGTGCTTGTCGGTGCAGAATCCGTTGCTATTCTGGGATTTAAAAATAATCACATATTATAAAACTATATGTAGCTGAACCGCTGTAACCGCGAACCTTCATAATGTTTTCGGGACGCGGCATAGGAACAAAACCGACCAATGAGTTAGTATGTTGCCGAACGCCGGCAGCAATAGAGGTTTGCCGTTAAGGCTTGCGCGATTTTGTCTTTGTGACTAATACACATGAGATAATTATAACAAGATGGAATTAACGTATATATATGTATAATTAGATTAGTAAGATTATTGTTAATTACAATTATATAACAACATAACATTTATAAGAGAAATTAAAAAAAAAAAGAACCTGTGGAATTTGCTTTAAAATAGAACTGCAATATTGTCTTCTTTTTATAGATATATATATGTATGTATAAGAAGAAATAATAAATTTATTTTGATCTACACAGTATAGGAAAATACAAGCAAAAAAACCAAGAATTACTAACTTGCTAGGCTTTTGTGTTGATGCAGGAGTGGAAGATAATTTGTCGTTACTGGTTAGTAAGGTCTCACAACCACATTTTTCGAACATCATCTCAGGGTTAATCCATTGTAAGGGCACAGCCAGGCGAACAACGTTTTCTGTTCGAAAATAATGCATTGTTTTTTGTTGTAAACACTATCTATAGCTAATTTTACGAATATTATCGCTATGATATATACCTATATTAAAAAATTGGGGGTACTTAGGGAATGTCCCCATACTACGTGACCCATTTTGTATGACCTTCCCCCCTCGGTGACCATACGTAGTATATGCCAACACTTCCCCTCTCTGTCTAGTTTTCACGTAATAATTCATAAATAAGGTTTTAAACCATTACTTGCAGACAGAACGTAAAAAAAAAAAACATTTGGCTCATATTTATCTTTATTAATATACTGTGAGTTTAAAAAAGCGCTAAACGCTACGCGACGTATTTGAATATACCTCAAAAAAGCACGAGATTTCCCTAGAGAATATTGACTACGTGACGATAACTTAAGCCCTCCCCCCGCCTCTGTGACCAAGCGTTGTATTTTGAAGACCCCCTCACATCTCAGAACGGGTCACGTAGTATGGTTGCGTTCTCTTATGTACGCACGTAAGAACTTTTGTAACTTTTGTGTTAGTTTTTTGTCGTAAGAAAACAAAAATAACACCCAAAAATGTTATCTCGCGTGCCAACAACATGATGAAGTTAGCCATCAATGATAATAGTGCGAATTGTTTTTTTTAATTGTGCTGTATAATCGTGTATTTTTATTTGATTAAAATAATGTTTATTTATAGACCATTATATGACATTTACACGATTAAAATAATAAAAGTCAGTTAAATGAACATACGTTATTATCATTATAACTTCATCGTGTCGTACGTACGGCGTAGCCAGATCATACGCGCGTAGCTCTTAGTTTTAGCCTCTACTAAACGCCTTAAAATAAGTATACAGTTGATTTTATTTATCACGACCTCGGTGTAAGCGACGTTCTGGTTATAGCGACGTAAGACTTAAGTCCTTGAATTTCAAGTATGCTTTTAGAGGAAAATAATTTAACAATAGCGACGTCGGTTATAACGCAGATTTCGGGTAAAGCGACTAGTTTTAATGAACTTTTTGTAACAAGTTCCTGGAAATCCTTTGCCGGTCGCAACCGGCGACAACATAATCATCAAACAAACATACAATGGTTCATTCTTCAATCATAAAGCTTCTTCTCTTTTATTTACATACATAGATGGTCAGTAGTTTAAATAATACGCTTTTGTTTATTCATGTTCAGATAGGTAAAGTTAAATCTAAGAATTTATGCGATATATGCGCATTGGCGTATACATATAATTTTCTTTCTTGCTTGCTTTTGTTTATTTCTTTCTGCCTATGTATAAAACGGCTTCCGGATATAGCGACGGAATTTATCATCGTTTTAACCGAAACCCACTGTAATTTCAAAAAAGTAATTGCTAAATAAACTTTGTATAATATAATTTAAGTACGTTTTATAGTTCCTTCGTAAGATATCTTAAGTAAACAGGCCATTCAAATTTAAGTTAAGAATTCTCTTGAAAATATCATGCTTGAACATAGTTTAATTTGTTGTGATAAATTCGCACATAAAAAAGTAAATTAGTAAACCTCCTGGATACAGCAAATGCGACAGATTTAAAAACGCCATGAAGCTATATCCACCGCGTTCTCCATAAATGTGAATTTCGAAAGGCCAGAGATGTCTTCGTAAATGGTTCCATAACCAACGTTCCGTGTTTTCTAGTAAAATAGTTCGATGAAATGAGCTCCAAACAGCCGTATCTGATAATGCAAAAATATTTATTCGATGTTTGAGATTGTTATTGTAAAATCAGTATGCGTTTTTTTAAATAGTTTATAGGTTTAACGTTACGGCCACAATCTCACCTGGTCTTAAATGACGATGTGACCCCAGATGGTAACACGCTCTCAAGTGCAGCTGCCAGAACACACCTATTGGTGCTTGGTGACAGATTTTCAACTTGAGGGTGATAGCTAGCCAGATTGGTATTAGAAAAAGTCCTACCACCATGTTATGGTTTCATCACGATGTTTTCATTCACCGAAAGCTCAGGACATTGCAGGAATTCGAATTCATGTCGATCGTCGCGATGTCCGTACACGCTACCACTGAGCCATCATTGCTTATCTGATGCTGGAATGACTTATATTGGGTTCACAATAATTTATTTATACATAGTAAAATTCTGCAAGTGTACTTCGAAAGTAAAATTACAAGATCACGTAATCCTTATATTGTTGGGATATATAATATAATATTGAATTCTACCCTGAGAATGAAGGTATAACCATAAAACTAAATGATATATATAAAATGGTTTTCTGTTTTATTCTCAGTAGATCAAATAAATGTTTACAAAATTCATACTTACAATAAATTACAGCCACATATAAATTCAAGGCCCCACGGAAAGTTTTTTTTATCTACTATTACAGTGTAAATAATTGTGTAGATATTAATGATAATTGGAAAATTTGCATAAGCTCTTTAATAAATAATATGACAATAAATACGTTTAACTATTGATGTCTATCAGGTTGACTTTCTTTCTAGTTCTTCTTTTGTGTATTTTCTCTTGTTCTGAATTGTTTTTCTTTTTCATTATAATTTTTATGTTTTTTAAGTATGAAATATAAACATTA
Organism: Saturnia pavonia; assembly: GCA_947532125.1. Taxonomy (NCBI): domain Eukaryota; kingdom Metazoa; phylum Arthropoda; class Insecta; order Lepidoptera; family Saturniidae; genus Saturnia; species Saturnia pavonia. The sequence goes on along the minus strand of OX383902.1, from coordinate 11,101,952 downwards.
AGTTTCTTTTTTTACTATGTACAAATAGTTTAACTTACAATAAGATGGTTCCTTGCTAAAGTAATGTACTAAATCTATATTTCCTTCATTTAGCAGTTCTCTGTAATCGCAGACAAACTTCTCATCGCCCCTTGTAAATAAATCACCTCCCAGTCGAAGACTCTCCCATTTAGGATAACAGCTATTCCAGAGGAACCTTCTAGGTGCTCGGGTGCCATGATTAAACACGATAAGATTAGTATTCTAAAGAGACAAATAATACTTATTTTATACGATAATTAAAACAAACAGCTAAGAACAATAATTACAATATTATGTTCATCATAAGAAAGGTTGCATGAAGTATCCTTAGAACGTAAATTCGTCGTGAAAATTTTCACATTATCAAAAAACACGCATTTCGACTATCGGTAATGATTATAAAAAATAGTGATACTGATTCTAATTAATGTTATAAGTATAAATAAATTAAAAAAAACTTCCTTCTTGAAATGATTTTTGAGAACTTTTATATATTTGTTCTTACTATGTGTAGCAGTATTAATATAGTCCTTAAAACTAGAAGACACCAAGAAAAAAAATGAATCGAATGAATTAAAATAAATCGAATTAATCGAACGCCTTTGTATGTTTAATTATAATATTTTTTTATTTTAGATAAAAAAAATGTTTTCGTAATTCTGACATTTTTACTACAGCAACACAGAACGAAGTATAATCATTGGGCTGAGTTTTAGGCGGGATCTTGAACTGCCATGTTTGTGGTATATTTTAATTAATGAGCATAGGTTTTTTGAACTTATATTGTGTAATATTGATGGTATTTTGGGTGACATAGTTTAGTTATTGTACATACATGAAGTGGATTATAAATATTAAATGGAAAAATACATTTTGAGTTGCCACAAAAACTACCTTATAGATAGTTCTAACAAGGGAGCCACCATCTTGTTTGAACTCTTTTTGAAGATTAGAAAAGACTACGAAGGCTTGGCATAAAGGACTTGTATCCAGTGGCCATAATAAATTTAAAAAATTGATTGGGACGTACGAACATGCTACCATCATGTTGGTTGGCGTCATGCACTTAATATATGTGCGAAAGCCGTGTACATATATATGTCAAGTGCGATCTCATTTGTTGGTATAGTTTAATTTTGTTATTTCATCCCTCAGCCGTTTTAAAGCTTATAGTCGTATTATCGATAATAATTATGTTAAAAAAGTATCGGGTAATTGTAAAACTAATTTTCGACATAAATTATGACATATCTCTAAAATACAAATTAGACATCTGTCATGCAACTTACAAATGAACGTAGTACATTACAAGGTTTTTTTGGCGGGATCTTGTTCTGCCATGTTGTCGTTTTTATTTTATCTTAAGTGTTTGGCCCTATATTATATAATATTGGTAGAATTTTATGACACGATATAGTTTGATTATTGGGCACATGTAATCTTAAATTATAAATAACAATTAGAAGCACGAATTTTAAGTTACCACATAAACTCCCTGGACAGTTTTAACAAGGGAGCCACCATCTTTTTAAAGCATTGCTTGAACTCTGATTAGAATTTTTTATATTCACTTCACTTTGGATATTTAATTGTGCATAAACATACTTGCTATATAAGAAGAAAAAGAAAAACTTACAGTCTCATTATATATAGGAATATTAGACGCAGCAGTATAAGTATAATCATCGTCGTATGGAGTTATCATATTGTAAGAAGCCAAAAGAGTGATATGAAAGAAATTTGCTTCCTTGAACAGTTTGTGGTGGTGAGTATGCGCCTGCTTTCGTATTGTAGATAATTCCATAGTGAGGAGAGGAAGGTTCTCCAAACTTTTACGTTGTAAGAGAGGCACTTTAAGATTAGGCTGCATTCGCTTTTTCACACATATTTTATTTTGATCTGAAATTTAATAGATTTATATAGAAAACATTTTTTTTAAACTGGAAATGTAGCATCAATCGTGTGTTTTTTTATTGTATGCAGTAGTAAGGTGTGTTTCAGCGGCTGTACTTGAAACCCAGTTCCACCACTAAGCTTAGCTTGTCACCATCTTGGGCCATATTGTCACTTAGCATCAGGCGAGATTGTAGCCATAAGGCTGAAATCTATAAATAATGATAAATTTTCAATTATGCTACAGTGGTAGCGTTCATGGACTTCGCATTTATCACCGTGAGTTGAAATCCCTGTAATGAACATGAGCTTTTCTCGGTGAAGGAAAACATCGTGATAAAACCACAGCATGGTGGTAGGATTTTTTTCTAATGCCTGCTTGGCTAGCTAGCTGTCACCCTCAAGTTCAAAATATGTCACCAAGTATCAATAGGTGTGTTCCGGCAGCTGCATTTGAGAGACAGTCCTACCACTAGGCTTAGCGTGTCACTTTCTTGGGCCATATCGTTATGCTATTCACCTAATGAAGTGGTCACTACCAGCTTACAACCTATATCTATTTAGATTATTATATAAAAATGTATAGTTTAGAATAAGATGAGATACATTCAAACAAGATGATGAAAACATACTTAGAAATAGTGGTAAAATGTCAACGTTACAACAACTGATATCTGCTACAGGTTTCATGAAACCGCCGGATTTGTTGGAAGTTGCGTGACTCAGACTTTGTCGAGGTGAATGCGTACTTAAGTTACCGGAGAGATTAGACTCTATACTCTTGAGCGGTTGTATGTTTACTGCGAAAGGTAGTAAAAATATTGATAGATCATTAAAGTAAAATTTGTTTCTATACTTCTTATATTCACTTAAATTAGTCGTATTAATTTGATAATGGCTCAGTGGTAGCGTGTACGGACATCGCGTTGATGGAGTTTGAGTTCCTGCAATGATCCTGAGTTTTCGGTGAATGAAAGAATCGTGACGAAGCCATAGCAGGGTGGTAGGGCTTTTTCTAATGCCCGTCTGACTAGCTAGTTGAATCTGCGAGAGCTAGAACAAGCTAGAGACCCTCAACTTGAAAATCTGTCGCCAAACACCAATAGGTGTGTTCCGGCAGCTGCACTTGTGAGCATGTCTTCCACTAGGCTTAGCGTGTTACCGTCTTGTGCCACATCGTCACTTAAGATCAAGTGAGAGAGTGGCCACAACACTACACCTATAACGATAAAAAAAAATGACAAACGATCAATGTGGATATTTTATTATAATTGTGTTTATTAAAGAATGAGTAAATGGTGCTTTATAGAAATTGGGTAAAGCGACGAATAGAATGTTGCATATTATACGTCTTTAAACTCTATTTCTTCAATTATAAATAGTAAATTGAGCCTTTAGTCGGCAATATAAAACTAGCGCGAGCCCGCGGCTCCGCACACGTTTGTTACGCAGTAGTTATTGTTATCCCGTAATTTTACTTTAACTCATGTTATTTACAATTCATATTAGCCTATCAATTGAGAGATGACATATACTTCCCGTGTAAAGTTCATCAAAATCGGTTAAGAATAAATTAAAAATATTTTTACAATTTCTAAAATTAATATTGAAAATTCTTATACCCTATCAACTGTCCAATAACATAAGCTACCCGTGTATAAAATTTAATAATAATCGGCCAAACCCTTTATTGAGTTAAATCCGGACATAAAAACTACTCAGAGTTAAAAAGACGGACTTTAGTTTATTATTAAAATGGAGAAGGTTATCATGCCAATACTTACCATAGCAAAGGTTAACATAACAATACTTACCAAATAGATAAACTAATAATAAAAAAAATTGTAAATAAATCGAGGTTTCTTAGACTACCTATACAACCATACAACATAAATCTAATCCCTTAATTAAATTTAGGTTTTTTTAACAAGCTGGACTTTTTAGTTGGAGAGTATATGTGGTTCATGTGTGGTTAATAGTTATCATCAAATCTATAAACAAAAAAAAAAAAAGATTTTTCACCATACAAATTTTCAACACTTATTTTACACCGTTACTTGATGAATTTTCATAAACAGAAGAGTTACATGCTAAATTTCATGTCAATAGACATATTATATGTGCATAATTTATAAGAAAATAGTTATACATAAATTATTTTTACGAAACAAACTTTCAACCCGTAGGGGTTGATATGTAGATATACACTTTTTACTGATAAATTTTGATAGATGCCGATACACGTGTTTAATTATTTTTATTAAAAATACACAATTTCAAGTCAAAAGACAATGTTCGTACCGCATACAAACCTACTTCTCGTGTTCAAAATTTCATCTAAGTATATCGGTTGAGATAGTTGTTTTTTATTCATTCAAGTACTATTGACAATTCTTATAGCATAGTAATTATGGATTGTCATATACTTCTCGTCTAAAAAAATTCATGACAATTAGAAAATTTTGCAAAAAACGTCTACAACTTGAATGTGTACGTGTACAAACAGCACTACAGATTTATTTCACATATATACCTCTTTTTTTTCGACACATTTTTTTTTTTCGCAGCTGTTATAATATACGTATATTGCACCTTTACAACGTAAAATAGTTTGAAGTAACGTACTTATTTATATATATATTAAAAATAAAAATAAAAGATTTTACCAACTAGTGGATAGTCCGCGAAGAGACACATTTTTTCGTAATCTGCCGGATCATACGTCATCACACCACTGGCCATTGTTTTTCTCACTTTAACAAGTTCTCTCGCTCCTATTGATTTTACTATGCCATTTAGAATTAATTGATCGTAAAATGTAACTTTTATAGCAAAGTGTTTTGGTTCCTCGTCATTCAATCTGAGATTTAATATTTTGACAACGAGCGTATCCATCGGGATTTGAGTGTCATCCTTCACCGGAGCATCTGATATGACAGATGGAAGTGAAATTTGCGAGCGATTCTATAAATTTAAAATTATATTAATTTTATTACCCATTTACTTACTAGTTAAAACATTGAATATTTTGTTACCTTGCTACTTTTCTTCATTGTAAGTATCGGAATTCTCATAGGACTCTGAACGAGCTCATCTACCAAAATGGACTTACGACATTCCCGTATTTTTTTTCAGTTAAATTTGAAGTATCGCGTGTATACGGCCAGTGTTTAACTTAAGTGGTTACATATATAATACTTTTTTTATTATTCTATATAGTTGTAGTGTTTGGCTGCAATCTCACCTGTTCCAAGTGACGATGTGGTCCAAGATGATAACACGCGAAGCCTAGTGAGAGGAGTGGCTCTCAAGTGCAGCTGTCGGAACATACCTATAGATGCTTGGCTCATAATAACTTTAAATTACCTATCCATCGACACCCCACACGATGAGATGGACGAGAAAAAAACATTCCCACTTTTATTTTTCCAAAATGTGATTTTACCACTTTGTAGTCTTGATTAATATGTATGTATATACCCATTCCAAATTACAGTTTTCTAGTACTAAGAATCTCTGAGCTAAGGCGCGGATAGACAGACGGATATAACGAAACTATAAGGCATTTTGATTTCGGAACCCTAAAAATCTCTTATTTTTGTCCTCGGCATAATTCCTATACTGTTTACCTTCATGAATTTTACCAGAAAACACGTAGATAGGTTTTTTCGCTGTAAGTAGCTACCATTCTGTTTGCATTCACTAGCACGCGCAAGGTGCGGCGGTGCCCTTTTATGGGGCCTTGATCAGAATAAACGAAAATAAACTTTTATTTTTGCTCGAAAAAAAAAACCTTATCCAACCTCTCCAATATGTGGGTATATTAGTTGATTGACACAAATACGTTTATTTTTTCTTCTTCTTACCTTTTATTAAATTTATCCATTTTTAATCATATAACATTAAGACCACACTCAAAGTAGATATGTGAAACTGTCACGTCTCAAATTATACACAACTGCAGAGTGTGCAATACAGTTCTCATAATTTTTGTATCACAGTTTTTACAGGGTACTTATTAGAACGTGACATATTTTGGCGGAATGTTATATTTTGTAAAATACTAATCAAGCGAGAAATATTAACAAATATAAATCAGGTAGGGAGTTTTCATCGGTAAGCTTATACTTTTGATAAAGTTGAGTGAATAAAATTAGATTATTTCATCTATTACAATTAAGCTCTGGGAACCCTACTAACCGCAGGAACACAACACAAGGGTATTCGACTGCGATCTTCTGTAGGGTGGAGAGATCTCTCCAAAGAAATTTATCTTTTTTTTAATTGTTAGATATACGAGTATCTAGATATGACACTATTGACAGGTCACTGTTTATTGATTTTTAATTACTTTTTATATAATTTAATTTTTTATTATTATTGTTGCATTTAATACACTCATAAACTATATAAAAATTCTATGGACTTACGTACAAAAATAACTCCAAAAAATTATTGCGTGGTTTTATGAAACCCGATTCAGGTGAAACTTTAAAAATAAAATAATAATAAAAATTTAAAACTAAGAGCACTATTTATTTAAATCATTGAATCGTTGTCAACTTCAATTATTCTATCAATAACTTCATCTTCGCCTCGAGTCTCACAGTTCCCTACTCTACGGCCAGCGGTAATGCGACATGCGATAGATGAACGAAAAGTTTTGGGGCGATATAATAAAAGTTTCACTTTAATACCTCCAAAAATAGTATCCCGCGTACCAATAATTTTTATAAAATTATCTATAAAATTACAATCTATCGGACGTGTCTATAATGTCGCGACTGATAAGTGTGCACAGTCACTTGTTGGGACAACACAGATTGGGACGCGACTTGCGGACTCGACCGAGTGCCTATTCCACAAAGAACTATTGACGAAGAAAAATCTCGAATAGTGAAAAAGAGGATTTTCTGGAGTTTGGGTGGCTGTTTTATGATGTTCACCAAAAAAGAATATAAAAAGAAGCGTTTTGGTACATGACACAACTAATAAAATAACCGAGTATGGTGAATTCCACACTTTGTGTCCACGTTCATTAAGCGATGAGTGTCAGTATAAATTTTTGTTGAGAATGAATGCGGATCAATTTTATTTTTTGCTAAGTCTAGTCGAAAATGGCATTGAAAACTATTATAATAAACCAATTATTTGCTACAAACACACTTGATAAGTTTTTCTACCATTTTTATTTTTCACCTCGCACGCACGTGCTTAACTCCCGCGTAGTCAAGAGTCCTTCTGGCGCACGTAGCACGGACGCGTTCCGCACCTCGTGCACATGACTGACAAAAACATCCACCGTGCCAGATTTCTGTCCAAACGCTCAAGGACGCCCCAAGGTTACATCCGTTGCTTAAAACTGACAGTATGCACAGTTCAATGTACATTCATTATCTAGATACCTAGACGACAAGGCTGTCAGCCGCGTCCGATAGTTTGTTTAGTCATCAATGATAACAATGTAAATTCATTTTACTGATTTCCAAGTTACTTACTTACATATACTTCCCGTGTGCAAAATTGCATCAAAATCGGTTGAGAATTATATAAATTTCTTTTTCGGATTTCTAAAAGTATTACTGAAATGTCCTATAGCCTATCAATTGAGCAATGATGTAAGCCTTATACTAAATTTCATAAAAATCGGTCAAGCAGTTTTTGAGTTAAATGTAGGTAGACAAGCAGACAAAAATCAGTGTCCTTTATATACTAGGATGTACATCGGCAAATTGGGTATTTGAAAAAAAAAAAGGACATCGATATATTTTATGTATTTTAAAGCTTCATCATAATTATGATAATAGTCAATTGGAAAAACTTTTTTTTTTTTTATTAATAATGAACAATTGAAAATCGTAATATTTTAAAAAGAATTACGTGACTAAGAAACGCGCTACGATTGATAGTCAGGTTTGTGACGTCATAATGTTATAGGAGTTTCATCGATTAAGTGTCAAAGCACTCTAACAGCTGTGTGCTACAATGAGTAGAAATTAACATTTTCACGTCACACGCGCTCGGATTTATTCGGGAACGATCGACGCGTTTTCGGTATTGAATTCAAACATTAATTTTTATATTGAAATAAATTTTGATATATTTCGAAAAAAAAATGGTTTGTTATAAAACTTATATATTATGATCTTTCCATTTATCACAAAAAAAAAAACATTCAAATACCCAATTAGAAAAAAAGGGTCATGTATAGATAGATCTACAAATTTATTAATACAGATTATCTATCAAATTTATTGTGAACTATTTTAGATGATTCATACTTTTCCAGTGTATCCAGTTATTAGTTTTAATATATTTAGTACATAGCAGTAAACTTAAAATTTAAAAGCCTACACAGAATCGTTATAGGAGTACAATGAAGTACAATGTTACAAATAGACAAAATAGTATTATTAATATTAAATACCTAACTATACGACCATACGGGTCGAAAACAAACATTTGACATCTAGGAAACGTCATTTTAATAAAAAGTATCGAGCTTTTTACAATGACGATCGTTTGCTAAATGTCAAATTTTTGTTTACAACCCGTATGACGTCACAGCAAAGATAATATATAAACTAATATGCCTGACAGTGTTTTCAGCGTTCAAAATTAAAAATGAAAAACACAATTTTTAAATTTAAAATATGTAGCCATCTTACACTTTTAATATCTGAAATCGATAAATATTGGTTTCTTAAGTCAAATACTGCAGAAAATATGTAAATATTTATTGGGACAAATTTGATATGAGGCAAGTAGCCTATTGTGGTTGCTAGTATAAACCTCGCTTTTGTAAAGGGATAATGACCGATGAACATACGGTGAACAAGGTGATCTTAAGAAGATTTTTTTTTAATTCATCTTAAATACGAAACCTTGAACATCGTTTTATTAGGTAAATACTCATTAATTTATTCATTTTCCTACTTGTTTTCACCTGTTAACTAAAGGTAAAGTTATGCGGTTTTCAAGGACCTAAAAAATATGGTAATATTTTTTTCCTTTAATCGGAAAATAATTAATAATTTAATACCTACTTTAAAAAAAGAGTTATTTACCCTATTTATGCTTCTTGCTATTCTGCACGTGTAAACGCCATTTTGAACTTTCAGCAAGTACCTGCTTCTGACTTGATTTGAAAATGTTCTTGTAGAACCACAAAAGAAAAATACAGTTCTCAAGTTCTTACAAGTTACAACTGTTCTTATTACATATCTTGTAATCTATCGTATTTCTGTCTATGTAAGGTGTATTTATTCGTTTTTACCTTGATTTACAAATTGATTTAAATTGTAATTTAAAAATTTCTTGTTATGGTAGCTGTAACATTGATAACTGATGATAATATAGAGCATAAATTATACTTAATCATTATTATTATGACTAATACTATTATTATTTTACAAAACTCGTTCAATTTAACTGCATGTTGGTGGTTTTGCTCGTATTAAAGGAATCGGCTCTGATCGCGTGGACGACAGAAGAACACTTACTGCCTTTAACAATCGTAGTTCCTTAAAACTTTGATATATTTTTATTGAATGAAGATATACTGGATATGTTTTTTATAAGTACGAGGTATATAAGGAGTAACATTAAAAAAAGTGTCCAGTAGTTTTTGCGTGATGCGCGCACAATGGAAAACCTCGGTCATTTAATTTATATTGATATATAGAAGATATGTACGTCGCGATTAGGAAACATTAAAATACGAACAATGATAATATTATGCCATAAAATAAAACATACAAATAAAACCATGATAACCGAAAACAAGTTTTATTGATTACCAAAACGTTATAAAAGTAATTTATTTTAAACACACTTAAATTAATTATTGCGCTAGCATTAGAACACCCGACTATTGAATACCTAATTACTTATGTCTGTCAATATAAGGTAGATAATTATAGAATCATTTGGTACAATATACTATTATTAGGTTGTAATTGTATTTTACTTTGTCGCTTATTTCGTCCACCATTTTCATATCTCGTGCCACTTCTATGTAGTCGTTATATAAATCTTCAGTCATTTCCTCGGGGACTTTAAATGGACTTACTGATTCTGCAAGCTCTGAAACATTATCACTAATGTAACTGTCTTATAGTATACCTCATGGTTTCATTTTATATACATATATCGAATTAAAAAAAGATTAGCCATTTCATGATAACAAAGTATTGTTTTTAAGCAACTAGTTCTTATCCATCCCCTTCCTTGGGCGTAAATTATAATTTAGTGATAATTGATAAAAAGGATTTTATATCAAATTCTATTATGTAATCCACTTCCATGTCATATATCATTAGAATATGTCTAGCTGTAAATTGATAAAAAAGCAAGCAAAATAAACAATTTTCACATTTTTAAATTATGTATTTTAGATGCCACAGAAATTTATTTCACTGATTAATAATACCCTGAGAACCGTTTTACAAGATCTTTGGATGATATCTAGCTGTTCAATATATATATAAAAATGGGTAAGTACATAGCGACTCAGTTATTTTGTAGCATACAATCGGAAACACTGCATAATAGGTAATATACTAAACTTACTCTTTAAAGCTTCCGTGTTCCGGTGGTAATATAGTTTTTGTTTACATCTGACATCAATGTTTTTAAATCCAATTCGTTTTAACATTGTTGTTATAATATTGTCGGGATCCTGAAATAATAAAATAAAGCAGAATAAAAATATATATTTTTATGTAATCTTAAACTATACAACAAATGAACAAGTATTGTATATGGTATAAATTAATAAAAAAATAACAGATATTTTAGCATATTATTTAAGGTACTTTTCATTACGCTACTTATTTATCAAAAGTCAAAAACGAATCATCCTATCCAGCTTCCTTCCAACTGAACTTCGTAAATCGTCGCTCGGTTTCAATTGAGTCTCTATGTTTGCGGATGCTAGTAGACTTATGCTAGTTTATTCTGTTATAATAATTACCACGCAGTTTACAAACCTCGCAATCGTAATAAGGCGAAGCAAAACTTTCAAAATCCGACAGCCATTGACTCCACTTATTGGTTTTAGAGAGTGCTTGGAATATACTGTACATAGGTGTTTGGGCTAAGAATGATAAAAGACATTCACCACCCTCTGCCATAAGATTGTAGATGTTTTTAAATCCTTTCCTGCAATATTATATCGAATAAAATATTTTTGTATATCGTAATACCTAGATCGTAATAAAAAATAGATAATAATCACGAACACAAACGCATTCATTTTTAGGGTTCCGAAGTCAATAAGGAACCCTTATACTTTCGCTGTATTCGCTATGTCCGCGGCTTAGCTCAGAGATTCTTGGTACTAGAAAGCTGTAATTTGGTATGGGTATACACAGTAATCACTCCGATATATATGTATAGTGAGAATGTTTTTTTTTCTCGTATATCCTAACGCGTGGGCTGTCGCTGGATTTTGTTCAAAAATAATGTGGGTCTGTGAAAACCTTTTCTCGATACAACGATCCGTTTGCGAAATATATTAAAGTGCAAATTTTCTAAGCTAAATGGCTGCTCGTGGATATGTGAAAAAGTCATGGTAGTAGTATATAAAATGAAGTTAAAAGGAAAACTATCAGAGGTAAGTAGGCTTTACAAGAAAACGAGTAATAATCAATCAACTTGTAAAATGTACTTGAAGAAGTAATTTTATACAAATTTCACTGAAAATTACTTTAAGCCCCCCTCTCATATTATGACGGGCAACTACGGAACCCTACACTGCGCGTGGCCTGACACGCACTTATCAAATATTATTATTATTATTCAACTTTTTGTCAGAATCTCGTAACTATTGTGCAAAATACTTTTTATTAACAACTTTTTATAAGTTGTTTGATTTACATTATATAGAGATAAAAAAGTACGCAGAGGAAATTTGTTTTGAAGTCAACCCAAGCAAAGACAATAAATGATCAATACGAATAATTACAAAAGTTAAATAAGTACAAAAGACAATAATTAAAAATCAATCGTAGGTCATATTTTACCACGTAAAGAAAATATCTGCCATGTACAGAATTTTCGATATCTATAAATGTATTATGCATGCAAATTACTTACTCTTGATTTCGAATCCAGTGAAGTGTATAAAATGAAAATACATGATTGAAACTTCCCAACAAATCTTCTGGCATCTCACCCTCTATATCAAGTACAATGAATTTAATTTTTTCATTCGCATAACGATTGTTCGCGTATTTAACAACTTTGCTATTTATATCACATCCGATTATAATTTCATAGTTATTAGGTAAATAGGAGGTTATCATATTGGTAACACTGCCATCGGCGCAACCGATATCTAAAATCCTATCATTAACTTTCCATGTCAATCTTTTAGTATAATTATCCAAGCAATTTTTAGCGTCCCTTCGAGTGACACTGTTAAAATTTTGGTATAGAAGAGGATCATCATTCATCCGTGAACTGAAATAAAAATAAATTAACGTAAATTTATTCATTATAATACAAGGGATGATATAAATGGTATTGTTTTACACCACAAACGTCCAAACTTTCCATCTGCATCTAAAATAAAAACCCTGTTGAACGAAGTCCAACATAGTGATTCGCTTTAGTGCATCGCGTTTCGTGACTAGTTCATGTGAGTAACCATCGTACTTGCAAGCCGGCGTTATAGCAACAACTGTTGATGGAATCTCATCATTCGAATGTCACCGCCATTTGATTTGCATCGTCCTTATTTATATTAGGTTAAATTGAGTAAATTTTGTTGTTATTTATTTTACAACGACCTACAAATACTAAAATAGGTAGAGATATGGTATGGTTTAACTTTATTTGGTCTGGTCCGGTTGAAAATTGATGTGTTATTGAGTACAAATACAAAATTATTATTTTTTGGGCAACGGATGGGCCAACAACTGCACTGCTGAGTTTTATAGTTTTTAACCCTTTGGGTTACGTCAATAATCAAATTATATAACGAAAGGGCGTCAGTAGTAGGTTTGGATAATATAGCATTGAAACTTAGACCAAGAGAATTATTCTTTAGGTCGGAGCATGGAAAACAAATCTATTCAATTACAAACAGCGGAACTTAATATAGTGATAACTTGTACTGACAGACGTATTTGTATAGTGTTGTCATCAGGCCGTCAAGTACACATAGACAAATGCAGATCCCGCAGTTGTTATTCTACATACTCCATCTGCTTTTCTCTAAAATCTGTAGGTCCTAGTATGTTTATTATTAATTTACACCCTTAACATTGGAACTAAATTTTCATTAACTAAATAACCCTGAACAGGAAATGTTGCATTGCAACGATCTAAACTTATATAACTCACTAACTTAGACAAAATGAATTTCGAATTTTTTGATTATGTTATTTCAACCCAATTGTTGTAATAATTTGTTATTTGTTGCTCTAAAGATGTTACAACGTGTATTATATCATAGTTACGAGTTAGGCTGATGTAATAAATAAAAACATTTAAGCAGTATACTGAAATATAATTAAATAAATCTGTTTAATTTGTAAACTAAGATCATTTGGTGTAGGAGTAGATATAATTTACTACGTCATATACGCAAAGCTCGTTTTCATAGTAAACAACATAACTGCTCCTTAGGTAACTACCTAATATACCTATATTATGTTATTTGTACACGTTATCCACTTTTAATTGAGAATGAATTTGTGTATAAATCTTGTACGCTAGCGATCAAAAGCGTTTTACCACTATAGTATGTTATCAAACATTAGCGGCTAAACCTTATAACGATTTCTATGATAATACAATTAGAACCGACTGTGGTTGCGCCAATGTTTTATCTATTTGTCCCGAAAAACTACAGTACTTACGTTGTTAAGTTCTGGACTAAAGGATTTGTTTAGCAATACGATCTATTGTGCGAGAATTTCCAACTCAGTCTCAAGAGTAGCAACTTATTTATAACCGACCTAGGACTTTAGTTCTATTTAGGCTTGGTTTTAGTTACCTACAGGCCGCTTACCTATTTGATTTGATGCAATTCGAGCAATATACAACATGAGTCCTCACGAATCACTAAAGAACAAATTTCACTAATTTAATATCTTAATTTAGCCCTCCCAATATATTCTTCACAATTTAATGTATATTCGAAAAACTTTGACAAGCTTGCTTTTATCAAAGACCAGCACAATTTGTATACTAGAAATCGACATAAATTAGTCGTACCGTGTTATAGACTTAGTAAGACTAATAAAAGTTTGTTTAGTGTTAGGTTCTATGATAAGATCCCGACGCACATTACTGATTTGCCAGACAATGAGTTCTAGGATCATGTCAAGCAGGTTTTACTGTCAAAAGGTTATTATAGGGTGGATCATTATGTGAATGATAGTTATGTCTGGAAATGACTCCCTCTCTGTGCATCCAATAAATATGATAATATGATTATTAACTGTAAATATTATTTATATAGTTTGAAAAGAAATATATTTAAAAAAGATAAGCCCGATCAAGTTTCTTGCCGTTTCTTCTCGATGAGTGGTATGTTTTCCTAACCGGTAGTTAGTGACGTTCATAAGTCCTCCTTAGGGCCTAAATTGATTTGTATATTTCCATCTGTTATGTAGGCATTAGACCATGCAGGTATTAGGCTCTATTGCCACGTCACGATGTTTTCCTCCGCCAAAAGCTAAGGCTCATTGTAGGATTAAAATCAATATCGATCGAGGTGGTGTCACTGAGCGCCATTTTTTGATAACCTTCATCCAACACCAATCACAATTTACTGAATTTTCTCCTTCATGGCAAGTAGTAGAACCAATTTCCGTTCATAATTTCTCATGTACTTGGCATTAAATCTTATTGGTCAATTATTTTAAAGAAAATTATAAAGTATAATCATAAAGATTATATTTAATATTTTTGTTATTATTACTTAAAAATAGTCAATAATACTTTTTTTAAAATTCCGTGTATTTTTCATAAATGATTTATCAATATTTGACTGGTTTTACCACCTTTTCATAGTATTTTAAAATTTGGACCAAAAACGCAATTATTATAGTTTATTAATATATTAAGTAAGTATGTCCAAAATGGAATTTATATTATGTTTTATCTGATATTCTATCTTCTACTAAGTACTTCAACTAAGTAAACATTCTAAATTTAATCCCCTCTCCCATGAAAACCGTGCTGAATTTCGAGATAAAAAGTATCCTACCTAGTAGTATTAACTCAAACCATGACACGTTTCATTGGAATTCATTCAGTAGTATCGACGTGATGCGCGCCTATGAATCCGGAAGACAAAAATTAAAAAAAAAAACGTTTTGGCATCAGTATTAGTTAATTCCCTCCAAAAATTATTTTCAAAATATCTTTAATGTGCAGAATTGGACCTGTTACAGTTTTATTATAGAATGATTTATTTCTAGCTTATATATCGTCCCACGAATTTAGGGTAATTTTTCGTATCATTTTCACGTTATTATACTTGTCGTTTTCCACCGATTCAGCCTAAAATTGCTAAGCCTAATTTTTTGTATCTAAATATATTATATAAAAGGCTTTGTCCCGATTGATTCTTCATCGTTCAGCACAAGCTAATAGAAATAAAAATGTGACATTTGGGGAGGGCGTTGATTTTATGCAGGCATCTTTTAACAAAAGGATTTTTCGAAATTCCTACCTAAGGAAAAAAAGGATTGTAAAATAGTTTGTATTCGAAGTACTATTTTTGGGGCTAGATTATTTCTGTATGGCCTGTTCCAGAGTCAGATCCATCAGCAGCCTGATAATTTTAGCACCAAACAATATAATCACCAATATAATAAAATAAGTGTGCTTTATTGAATTCTGTAGTGTTATTAACAGCTCTGTTCACATAAATTTGGTAGACCGTTTCCACAGTTTATTGATTTACATATGAATATTAGACAATAATATATAAATTCAATTAAAATTTAAAACAGTACAAATGTTATAGTCTCCGCGACCGAAGCCGCGGCCAGAAAGCTAGTATAATATATATAATATGAAGGTAAGAAATAGAATTCATGATGTCACGGTTGTTCTGTGCACCATGACCTACTATTTATTAAATACTTCTTTATCCTTTAATAGATTAGCCATATAATAGTTTTGTTTACTACGTGTTTTTTCCTAAAAATACTGCCAGCACAAATATTTGCGAATAATCTCGCAAAAATGAAACGTATTGTAATTGGTCTCTCCAAAACCAGTTTAATGTTTTGGATGATACATAGTTGTTATTTAGTTGATATTTATTTTTTCCAGTTTATCAAGATATATATATATATATATATATATCTTGATCAAGATATATATATTTCTTGAAAGTTAATTAACGTAGGTTAGTCACCCAGATATTTAATATGCTTGGATATAACAAGGTTTAGATCAAGACAGAATTAATGCTTTTTGTTAACAAACAAGCGCAAAGTTATTCCTCAAATGAGTGTGGAACGAGTAGTAGTAGACATAATAGTTTTTGAGTAAATAGAAGTAGATCTATAACTAAATACTTAAATGCATGCAACGCTACCTGCATCTCAGAGTTCGATATAATCGTTTCATTTAATGTAAATAACAAAAGGTTAATTTTTGAAAAAGACTTCAAGTGTATAATACGTAATGACATTTTATACTATACCTACATGTACAAACTTAAACTAAAATGTAGAAAATAATCCTTTAATTACGTCAAAGCAAAAGACAACCAACGAAATTATTGATACTTATATACCTATTTACCATTTATAATCAGTTATTTTTGGAGTCGGTTCCAGTCAAGAAGGACAGTTTAATTCTGCTTTTGCAGCAAACTTCCGGACGGCACAGGGCGGCGGCGCGGCTTTGGCTGGCACCGACTCCACAAATAACAGATTATAAATTGTAAATAGGTTTATAGGTGGAAGTAAGTGTATTTTGTTTATATATAATAATGAAAAAATATATGATATATATAATATGATGACAAATGAGACAGCGCCGTGTAGAAGAAATTAGTGACGAGAGGAAAGACCGTATATCAGATATCTATCTATCCAAAACTGGCGTTTGTTCATACTACATGGTAAAACAATCCATACTTTTATCCAGAAATTCAGCGCGATTCCTTTAGAAGAGGGGAATTTATATTAAAGTGCTACACGATAGTTCCAGAAACGTACGTAAAGACATCATTACTGTCAAATGTCAATTTAGCTTGCTAAATGGTTTGTTAGACAAAGTTTTCGGTTTATGAAGAAAAATGTCGCTACCATTGAATTACCTTGCACTATGGTTTAGTAAAACAGAGTTTTCGTTTTATAAAGAAATTTCGGCGCCTTTTAATTGCGACATATTTCTCTATATATATACATTACATTAATTCTTCAATATTTCTTGATTGTTGTGTTATTTCGGATAAAAAGTTCTTTTCAGAACTACTTAGTAGGCATGAGACATACCTGCGAGTATCAATACCCGGTTTTCAAGGTATAGCTGAATACCCGGTACAAATACAAGGTATCAAAACATCTCTAAGTATTGTATATGGGTGAATGTTGTCCATTAGGTACCTATCTATTCTTATTATATATTTATATATATATATATATATAAAAAGTGAAGGTCAGCTATTAACATAATCACTACAAAATCACAACGTAAACAAAAAATCGAAACATTGTCGGCGCACACAAAACAAAGCATATTTCAAAATGTATTCGAAAACTGTATAATATTTTTTATCCTTATAATCATAAAGAATACGTTACCATGAAAAAACTGTACGAAAAACATTGATATACAAAAAACCCACGACAAAATGATTATTATGCTTTAGTGTTGTTACGCAATTATTAAATTCATACGTATCTGTATCAAATTTGTCTCAACGAATGAAATGGTTTCTAATCTAAACCATACAATTGAATTCGCTTCGGGCCATTCGGACTCATGAGACATACGTGCAGATAGCAATACCTGGTCTTCAAGGTGCGGGTATCGTAGGTATTTCGAACTGTACCCGGTTTGCATACTGGATAACGAACAAAGTGCGTACGCGGCCGTCCCGTACGGATGACGTAACCTTTAAGGTATGAATCGTGTATTTCGATCCGCACCCGGTCCGCGTACTGGTAAGCTCGTACCGGGTATTAAAACCTGGACTAGTATATATATCCACCTCATACTTCTTAGAGATGTTATATTGGCTCAGATTTAGATATGCTAATCTATCTTCTATACATATAATAAAATTTGAAGTGTCTGATTGTAATGTCAAAATTACAGCTTTTTACTGAATGCATATATGTATGCATATAATGCATATATATGCGTATACACGGTACTTATAACAAAAAACCCATTTTAAAATTATTTCTTTGTTTGTCTGTCTGTTTGTTTCCGGTAATCTCCGAAACGGTTGGACCGATTTTGCCGGGACTTTCACTGGCAGATAGCTGATGTTATAAGGAATAATTTAGGCTACTTTTGTTTTAGATAAATAATTAGGGTACCGCACAAAAAATAAAAAATGTTTTTTTTTAGTCCACGCGAGTAGAGCCGCGGGCGTAGCTAGTGTTGTAATAAATATGAATAAATGTTTATTTTCTCCTGTTAATTATTTAGCATTATATTGCCTTACAAATTTGTAAACTGTAGAATTCCAGCACCTCTATTTTTTTTAATTATTTTCCTAATACAGTGTGTGCGATTGATATTAATATTACGTGTAACTTTATTCAGATTAATAAGACTTCTGATATTGTTACTGATGGATGTAAACTGTTATGTTACAAATTCCAATAGAATGTAATTAACGAAAAACTATTACAGCAGGAAAAGGTATTGGCTTGTTCGTGTTTTAGTTTAATACGTTACTTAATTATTTACTATTATTTTAAAAATAAATAGTATTATTTAAACATAACATTTATTTGTATACTAATGTATACCTATAATTAATGGCCTTCTTTATGTTATTTCCCTATATATGTATTATTTGGTTAGTTGTAAGATCAATTTTTATATCCTAAGAAATAAAATAATTATTAAAAATTTTAGATGTATTAATTAATTCATAAGGATATACGTATTAAAACACAGAATGAAAATATGACAATGAAAAAAAAAATACGAACCTTGAAAAATTATTCACACCTGCTGAAATATCCCTTTCTGTGGCACTCATCTTCAAATGTAATCCAATTTAAATTAAGAATTTGAAGTTTATTTTTTATTTTTTAAAATTATGTTGATCGAGCGAACATGTCAGGTATGTTGTTTGTTCTCGACGTTTCTTTTATATATGTGACGGTTAGAAGGTGCCGATACTTATATATGTTAGGTAAAACTCGCGACGTTATACTTAAATGCCAAAGAAATTAATTTAAAAACATCCAGCGATACATCACGGAATCATGCATCCATTATGGTAATAAATATACAGTCAACGTGGTGTGGAATGGCCACCGTGATAGTGGCGTCTTGTCATGAATCTCATCACTGTATCACAACAGTCGCTGTAATTCTTGGGTTGTTGGTTCGATATTTACCATTAGTATATCAGGTATATGATCATTTTCTCAAGGTATTTTTTTTAAGTTATAAGTTAATTGACAAATATAACCTCAGATGGTAAATAACGATGTCTATTGAAGATGATGCCATGCTATGCTTGGAAAGGGAACACATTGGTAAGTTCTGGCGAGAGATTTTAATCTTGAAGGTGGTAGCTAACCAAACGAGCATTAGAAAATACCACCTTGCTACAGTTTTATTACGATGTTTTCCTTAAACGAATTCTTTGGCTCATTGAAGAATTCAAACCCATATCATTCGCCGAAGGGTCAGAGCTCTCTACTACTAATACCGTTATAGATATTAATATAATCGATGTATTTTAATGTAATTTTACAGCAGAAAATATTCGGCTAAATACAATGTAAAATAAGATTTTTTTATAGTAACACGGTAAAGTGACGTCACTGTTCGTGATGGTATGTACAGTACAATCCTAAAACAACGGCAACCATCGAGATCTATGGCAATCTATTGATGGTCGTCGCTGTCATGCCGGCCTGTAAGCCTTTAGCAGCTGGATATACATTGGCTGATCCCGAAATGTGACATACCGAAAGACAGAAACAGTGACTAGTTTATCACTATGATAAACTAGATATAGTCAGATGGTGGTCGCGGTTCAGTCGGGTACAGATACCCTGCTAACCGGTTTGATTACAGGTTATACAAAGGCTTATACCGGAACTCTACACGCCTAAGTATGTCAATATAGCGGCCCATCAAATATCTTTCTTCCCTTCGTAAGGTTCAACAAGGTACTTTTATATTAATTAGGAAATAAACCGGTTAAAATATTTTATTGTGCACGTCTGAACGTCTCTAAGAATTATCTCCATTAGGTCCTATTATTAGACCATCTTGCTCTTCTTCTTCTTCCTAACTGGGCAACTAGTCCTCTTAATTGAAGACCATTACTGCCATTATCTTCCTGTCCATCCATTGTCCTGTTTTATGATAATTTTAGTATCCTAACAAAATTGTTGCTCCCTTGTTAGATCTTTCTAGAGAGTATTTTGGCATCTTAGAATTCATGATCTTTGTTATTAATTCCTTTCAACTTCACTTTTGCACAATAATCAATGCTTTATTATACAAAATACCACTTGTGTGACACAATATAGATGACTCTGTATTGTTATTATATAACCAACACAAATTTATGAAAAAACCACTACAGGATAATTTAAATTCCCGCCAAAAAGTCATTAGAAAATCTATGAATTATAAAAATATGTTACACATTTTTTTTTCCTTTTCTAACTGGCCAGTATATCTAGTCTAAATTAAATCTTGCGTATTAAATACACTTTATCAGGTGTATTTCTTATCGTATTATTACACATATACTTATAGATACACTACAGTACCTACTTATAAAATAGTTTTCCATTTCCATCTATATCGTAATTTGTTATAAAACGTAACAATTTCGACTTACAGTGATTGGATTCCAACTAGAGCCTGAGGTTTTTAGTCCGTAAATGACTTACGTGCCCAATTTTTGGTTTGAATTAACGAGCGTAATATAAAAACTTAGGATATAATTTACAAAGTTATATTTTGTACATTTGAAGGCAGTTTATTTTTAGATGGTCACGCTAGGAGTCCAGATCATGCCTTCTTTGCTCCTCAAACGTCTTTAATTTTTGTAAAACAAGTTGCCTCCATTTATCTAGCTTTTTGCGAGCGACTCCCTTAGAGAAGGTTCAATGTAACACCTCTTCAAATGACTTCTCTGAACATCTTTACAGATTTAGAAATTGGTCATTGTTTTTCTGTTGATTATATTCCAAATAATAAAAAAGGATATGATTCGCCTTTGTGATATGCAGCGCCGCCGCCTAACGCAACTGACGTCGCATTAGATATGCCTATATTTCGGAGACATTAGCACGTCACACAGAACATTGGTACTAAGAACCAGATCCGACCATTTTGTTTAAAATATTAACAAAGGCAATCAGCTGAAACCCATCTAGTATGTGTGTGTCTATGATACAGACACTATGTATCGGAGGAGTACGAAATAGTAGGACCATCGCACTATACACCAGGATTTTGGTACTCAAACTGACATTATGGGAGCGAAACACATTTGTCCCGAGTTTAACGAAAGCTGCCATAGCAGAGCCGATCATGTTCATCACAATAGTTTTACGTAAAGCGGCGATGGCGTCTCTGTGGCCTCAGAGTAGCTATAACAGTAACACAAACATACATAATATAGTAGTGATCTGAAACATGTTAATTGCGTGTGATCCTAAAGTTTGGTGAAGTCATTACACTTGAAATATCCATAGGAGAGTGATAAAAGTTATGTATTTGTTCGTTGAATACGAGTATACATGTATGTTGATAATTTATTTGAAAATGACTGAATATATAAAAGCAGAGTTGAATAAACGTGAAAAATACTCAAAACGGACAAGGTGCTTGATTCTTTATAGCGCCTTTTAAACACATTTCGAAACATTTGACTTAATATTCCATAAGCGAACCAGATGCTTGTCTCATTTTGATTATAAGTAATAAAGTATTAAATGTAAATTGATTAATTACTGTCGCAGAAACTTTAATGAAATTTTATAATAAGATTAATGGAATAATACTAATGTCTACAGTAGGGTAGCCCAAAAAGAAGATAATTTTTTGAGCCCACATGAAAATATTTTATTTATCGTTTTAAGGTGAGTACCAAAAATCAACACGATTAAAAAAATATAACAGATATAAGAATAAGATTAAAGAAAAAAAATAAACAAATAAGTTGTTAAAAATTTATCTTTTTTTCTTGTTACGTAATTAAGGCGAAAAGGAAAGAGAATATGGGTTTAGTTACCACACCAGTTCAAGATGTAATAACAAATTCATAAAGCAAAAAAATATAATCTATACATTTTCCCTATAGATCGCGATACTACCTACGTTAGCTTTTTTCTGATGTACTTACCATCTATATACAGGCGAACTGTGTGTGTATTTTTTTAAATTCTATATTGGTTTACTTAGCGTTTTGGCCATACTCTTACCTGAAGTTAAGTGACGATGCGATCCCACAACGTAACACGCTAAACCTGGTGGAGACTGGCTCTCAAGTGTTACTGCCGGAACACACCTACAGGTACTAGGCGGCAGATTTTTAACTTAAGGGTGGTAGCTAGCCAGGAGGGCATTAGAAAATGCACTACCAGCATCCAACATGCTATGGTTTCATCACGATGTTTTCCTTCACCGAAAGCTCAGGCTCATTGCAGGGATTCTAACTCACGTCGATCGACGCGATGTCTGTCCACGCTACCACTGAGCCATCATTGTTTCAATACATGGCAATAATTGCGACCTTTAATTAATAAACCCATAATAAATTAATATTTTCAAATATCGCATATTTCATCTCAGATATTAATATTCTAACATATTTAAAAATAGCTTATCAAATCACATTATGGTTGAATAGGACAAGTTCATGATCAGAGTCACGGTCACTGTTCTACTCTTTGTTCAAAACATATTCTAAAGGCAAATTCACTGGATGTCAGAACAATGACCTCCTCATTCTTACATGAAGTGTTAATAACACTACTGACAAATATGCCAAGTACAATATCTTCTTCTAACCCTTATCCCAATTACGTAAGGTCGACACAACATGGTTACCTCTTCCACTCTTCTCTATTAACTGTCATCTCAATATTCACCCCTTTTATACGCATATCATTCCTCAGACTGTCCATCCATACCTTCTTTGGTCTTCCTCTACTCTTAAGCCCATTCATCTACATACTTAAAATTTTTCGAGTTATATGATATTCATCTTTCACAACAGCCCATACCACACTAACCTACTGTGCAATAATTAAAGTAATAATACAAGATTTGCTTTTCGATAATTGTAGTGACCCTAAAACGGTTTGTTTACGTTTATTCTATTTCGAATTTGGCTGAACTATGGTGTGTATATTTGCACGAACGCTTTATCACTGACTCACTCATTCATTAAAAACCTAGACCATTTCTAGATGACTCAGAAACTTGAAATTTGGCATAAAAAGTACAATTATTGATTTTAAACGAAATAACATTCATAATGAGCATCAACTACAACAGCGTTTCTACCCGATCACCAATAGATGGCGTTGTGCAGCTTTTCAAAAGTAACGATATTCAGACAAAACATAAATTTGAGAAAGGGAAACCACCTTCGTCGTTGTCACCAATAATCTGATACCACTGATATCTATCGGATGCCAGGTTCCATAGCAGTTCCTTTAATTATAGCTTTAGAAATGTACGTTCGTCAATTCATTTACAAAACAATGTGTTACTTTTTTGGCAAGGGATTTCTAGCTTGAAAAGTTTTAAATAACTTAGGTTCTAAGTAATATATTTACGTTTATTTATTACTAATATATTATTTATTAAAATATTAACTATAATAAAATATTATAGTATAATATTCATATATTTATTAGTTTATTATTTTTTAAGTTACTATATTTAATACGCCAATAAATATTTACTTTAATTTCTAATTCAAGGAGTCAAATTTGTTGACAATTAAAATTTACCAAGTTAGAAACCCCATCTCAAAGAAAGTATCATATTGTTTTGTAAATGAATGTACGTCCGTTCCTTCCATTTATAAGTCTGTTAATAAATGTATCGAATGATATGTAAAGCTCTACCCCTGCAAAGCTAAGGTAATTTCGTATGCGTTGAGTTAGCTGGACTCAACGATGTTTAGAGCTTAATATATTTACGCATATTTGAAATAGGACGTTAAAAAACTCTACAACTTGGTTGATAAGAGTGTGTCAGACAGTTATGAAGACGTTATTTTAATTAAGCGCAATTAGAGATAAATAATTCAACCTGAAATAAATACACGTATACAAACTGTAGCGAAAATTGCAAGTAGACACGGAGTATCTATTTAGTCGAGCATAGATATTATGTTAATTTTACTTGAAAATAGTAGAAAATTTGACGATGCACGAGAAATAGAGGAGTGTTTTGATCGGTTCATTCGAAATTGCTCTAAACAATAAATTATAATAAATAATATAATAAAAATAATTTTATTAAGCTTAAAGAAAGATAATACAAAGAGAAGCGAATACTGGTAGAATACCTTCACCCTACAGAAGATCGCAGCCAAATAATCTTGTGTTGTATTTCTGCGGTAAGTAGGGTCTCCAGATCTCCTTGGGTTAGGAAAGTTCAAGGTCTGCAACGCGCTAGTGATACCTATGGTATTACAAGCGTCCATAGGCTACGGTAGCCACTTACCATTAGGCGTTCCGTATAAATGTTTGCCACTTTTATAGTTTAAAAACATATTTAATACTTTTAGAGTTAAGGTATCTTAAACATGCTTGTAAATGTGCATCATATATGTATGTATATATATGCCCTGTTTTATGTATGCATTGAAATTTATTATATATTATGTTATGAAAATGGTACTGTAGTACCTGTACTTGGCCTAGCCTGCATTAAAGGTACTACCGACTTCTTAAATGCTATATGTACAAAAGTGCATATACAATCAGGGTAATGATAAACAATTACACTCATTGAATCATACAATTTTACATTAATTATTGCATTGTGATAAGTGAATCTCCTCTGTCTGAACATAATAATCTTAACGACAGAAGCCATTGTGTAAAAACAATTTTTAATTTATGTTTTTTTTATTTGTTAGATCTAAGTATTTTTAAGATATTTTACCTTCAACATATCCTAAATGTATTATCTAATTTTTAATGTATTCATTTTTTAATGTATCTATTGGTTTGGTGATAACTGAATAACGTCATGTCGTATTTATTTCTTTAATATTATCTTGTTCTTATTACAACATGCTACTATTAATTTTCTTTGTTCAAGTTTTCCTGAAAGAGATTGCTGTCATATAAAATTAACAGTGTATAATAATAATAAATTAATAATTGAGGTCACTTGATTTCATAAGCCATAATATACGTATGTAGGTATTTTATAAATGATCCTAACGCTTTGCCGTCCGATCCTAACATACAGTTGCGTAATATGTCGCCCATATGACGAAATCAAACTTCAGCCCCTTACAAACGTTGCAAAATCGTTTTTTACGCAAAATAGTTAATTTTCCATGGTTCGTTCGAAACGAAGACCTCCACAATGATATGGAACTTCCCTCGATCAAATCTTACATCAAAACTCTCGCGAAGAGCTATTTCGAGAGAGCGTCAAACCATCCGGAGCCGTTAGTAGCATGCGCAACATATACCCCAGTCCCAGATGCCCCGAAGGCAAAACGTAGGCCGCGGAACATATTTACCGATCCCGATGACGAAATCACTGTAGCTAACGCGTCATACCGACCCGTCTCTTCAAGTCAAGCGTGTTTGCGCCCACGCCCGCGAAACCACCGTTCCCTCCGTAGGGGACGGGCGGTTAACTTCGCTCCCGCACACCCGCCACGAGATCCCTCTCCAGCAGCAACTCAAGCCTAGGTCCGTTCCTCCGGCATGAAGTCCTTGAGCCAGCAGCCGCTCGCGCGATACAGTGACACTGCATTCACTAGCTATCGACACACACACATGACACTGCACTTCACACATGTATACCACTCAGGTATATAGGTTCTGTAAGGGACCTTTTTTTGGTTAGTTAGTATAGACAAAAATTGCCAAATAACTAAATACATATTACACATGTTCCTTTCTTCCTCCCAGAATGATTTCTTTCATTTTTCTTTTAAGGCTTTTATTTTATTTATTTATTGGAAATCAATATTGTATTCATTAATAAGAACGTGATTTTATTTTAATTTGTTATATTGTATTGTATAATGGTATTATATAATAATTTTATTAAGTTATTTTTATATACAACTAGCGGTACCCCGCGGCTCCACACGCGTTTGATATGCACTAATTATTTTTAACCCATAATTTTATTTTTACTCATATTAGTGGCAATTCATATTATATGCCTATCAATTGAGCAATTACATGTACGTTCGGTATACTATTTTTATCAAAATCGGTTGAGTACATTTTTTTTCCTAAATGACGATTCTTACAGTCTATCAAATATGGAAAGGCGTATGCTTTTTTGTCGTTATAGGTTTTCGCGTAGTGGCCACAATCTCACCTGATGTTAAGTGACGATTTGACCCAAGATGATAACACGCTAAACGATAACAAGACTCGCTCTCAAGTGACGTATTAATTACGTCGACAAAGTGTTCAAAACTAAAATGGGAATGTTTTTTTTAGTCTATCCCATCACGTGTGGTGTTGTGGTTGGATAGGTTGTCCAAAAATAGTGGATTGGATTTTTGGATATGTGAAAAAAATCATGGTAGTATATATAATGAAGTTAAAATGAAAACTATTAGAGGTAAGTATTCTTTACAAGTTAACGAGTAATAGTCAATTCACTTATAAAATGTACTTGGAGAAGTAATTTCGTACAAATTCCATTGAAAATCACTTCAAGCGTCCTCTAAGCCTGTGTATTGTGTCGGGCAACTACGGAACCCTCCACTGCGCGTGGCCTGACACCCACACGGCAAAATTAATAATTAATAATGAAAAGTACAACTCTAAAACAATGGCGACCATCGAGAGATCTATAGTCTGTCTCCAGTTGTCGGTGTCAAGCCGGCCTGATAAATATCTCTTCAAGTTGTGTTTGAAGGACTCGATGTTGTAGGAAGGAGGGAAAACACGGGCCGAAACAGCTACACAATACTGCAAAGATATGACACAGCGAACTACTTTGTTCCTGCCGAGATTTAGGTTACTGTAAAGCTGTGGCTCCGGAGTCCAGAGCGTGTGCATTTGTTATGAAAGGGAGAAGAGGGAATTAGATCGAACAGCCTTTCTAGAATTCTCGCCATGATATAGACTTAATCGGTAGAATGTGATCAGCGTGCAACGTTATCATCAATGCGGACAGCCCGTCTTTGCAACATGTGTTGGCCATCGAGAAGGTTTTTGCGGTATCGTCCCAAAGTTGGGAAAATTTGAGTGTTATGGATTATCCCAGAATGCATTGAGACGTACTCGTATATTTGTATACCTATTATGTTGAAGTTAATAAATGAAACTCCCCTTTTTCTTTAGTAATTTTATTACATGTTTAATCTAAGATTTTGTTGCATAAACAACAATCAGATTGTATGGTATAGTAACAGTCATTATATCAGAAACTTCAGTATCATCGTTTACGTTATTAATCAATCTCATATCACGCATCAATACTATGTAATCATCTAAAAATGTATCAAAAACCTCCTTTGGCATTGGAAATGGGTTGATTGACCTGACGACATCTAAAATTTAAATTAAGAATCTTATGTTAGCATTTACCAAGTTAAACAACAGTGATGACCACAAAAGAAAAAAAAATAACTGTAATATTTAAACATAGACATTACATTTTTGCTTAAAATAATTCTTTAAGAATAAGAATAGTGATAATGTTACTTCTTTCCTATGAAACTGGTAGGATGTCAAAAGTTTTTAGTAAAGAGAAGAAAAGGCCTTTTACCCAGCCGTGTAATACAAAAGCGAATACATAAATATAAAACTATAGTATATATTTTTCTGTGAGAAGAATAATAACACTATTAATATAATACATACTTACTTTTTAAACCTTCAATACTGTAAGTAATATTCATCTGTTTACAGTTCACTTCCAAATGTTTAAAGCCTATTTTCTTTAACATGTTTTTTATATGTTTATCCGGTTCCTGAAATATAATCCATTAGACTCAATTTAAAAGGTTGCACTAGCTTATGATTAGCACTTACTTTAACGTTGTGGTATGGTGAAATAAAGCCTTCACAGTTAGGAATCCATTTTTTCCACATTGCAGTACGAGCCACGGCCTTAATTGCTGTATATATAGGCATGTATCCCACGAACGATAATAAACAATCGCCGCCTTTTGATAGCATGTTGTAAATATTTGTAAACGCTTTCCTTAAATGTAATATAAGTAGAAAATTTATTTGATTTTACACAATATATTATTTTGTAAAACACTTTACAGAAATGGTTTTGAATAATAGTTATTCAATTAAATAGTTAAACACTAAAGTCGATGTAAATAAATAGCAAAGGAAAAGTGAATTTATAAAATACTAGCTTTGCCCTCGGTTCTGTACGCGTTTATGAATGAATGAAACAAGGGCTCAGTGACAGCGTGTACGTCCGTACACGCTGCCGTACACGAGCTATGTGTCCAGCTCGTGTTTTCTGAGATAGAAAATATCGTGATGACAATATAACATAGTTTGGTAGTGCATTTTCAAATATACGCCTGACTAGCTACTGCCCTCAAGGTGAAAAACTGTCGCCAAGCACCTATAAGTGTGTTCCAGCACTGCACTTGATAGTCAGTCCTCCCACTAGGCCTAGCGTTTTACCATCTTGGGTCACATCGTCAGCTAATATCAGGTGAGATTTTGGCCATAACGCTAAACCTATAAAAGCTAAAAAAAACGCAGTATTTTTGACAATGTTTATAGCATGTCAATAAACGAATAACATCAACTACCCGTGTACAAGTTTCTATAAAAATCGATGAAACTGTGTTTGTTTTTTATTTCAATTCAGAGGTAAACGGACAGACAAAAATTTTTTATTTGGTCAAATTTAGAAGAAAAATATATATGTATAGAACAGAACTATAAACTTATTAGTGTAGATGATTCTAACACATACTCCTGATTTTCGATCCAGTGTAGAGTATAAAATGAGAAAACATGATTAAAATATTCCTTTAATTCTTTTGGTAAAGGACCTTCTATATCCAGAACTCTGAAGTACGATTTGTCACTTTTATAATTCTTGTTTGCAAAATTTACCATTCTTTCATTAATATCACACCCAATAAATTCTTTATAATTTTGAGGTATATATTTTTGTATTATATTAGTAACACTACCATCCCCGCATCCTATGTCAATGATTCTACTTTCAGGATCGCCCAACTT
This sequence comes from Saturnia pavonia, assembly GCA_947532125.1. Lineage (NCBI taxonomy): Eukaryota > Metazoa > Arthropoda > Insecta > Lepidoptera > Saturniidae > Saturnia > Saturnia pavonia. The sequence continues at coordinate 11,072,445 of OX383902.1, read as the reverse complement.
CATTTTGGGGATATATTCTTTTAAGCAAATAATTGCGTCTCTTGTTTGCATAGAATTACTCTTGTTGTATAAGTTGGCGTCATCGTTCATTCTCACCCTGAAATAAATTAGTCAAACCATAACTATAAGAAAACTTTAACTGTAATCATAGTCATAATTTGTGTCACGCCATAAATCAAATCTAGAATATTTTTCTAAGTTTAAATTGAATCTTAGTCTTTGTTTCTAAGAAATCCCTTTGGTAATTTCTCTCTATTTGGGGCAGCCCGACTGGTGAAACACCCTTACAGAAGGTCGTAGCTAAATAATCTTGTGTTGTGTTCCTGCGGTAAGTAGGGTTTCGAGAGCTCTTTGGGGTAGAGAGTTCAAGATTTGCAACGCCTTAGTGTTACCTCTAGTGTTACAAGCGTCCACAGGCTACGGCTACAACTTGAGGGTGGTCTCTAGCCAGGCGGGCATTAGAAAATAACCTACCACCATGCTATCGTTTTCTCATGATATGTTGATGTTACGACGTGAAGTCGTACACGCTAGAACTGAGCCATCATTGCTTCAACACTTAGTAATCATTTTAGAGTCACTTATTACAAGATAACACACAACTGTGTATGTACATTGAACGATGACGAAACATTTTCTATAAGGCTTTTCAAACCGGGACTCAAGGATACAAATTTTATTTTCAGAAAAAAAATTAATTAAATATATATTTTTTCCAGATTTGTATTGTTTTGGACTTTTTATCGATAGTTCAAAATAATTAACTTGAATTTTTAAACATACTGTCAACTTGCGCATTGTAAATATGATTTCTTTACATAAACAATTATTACGTATTCACTCATAACTCTTACATTACTTCCTGTACGTGTATTTTGTAATTACGTTGTAAAGAATGAGGCGATTTCATACATAGCTATTCAAAAATAGACATGTATTATCACAGCTATGCATCGACAACGACGTATGTCTTTTTGTCAACGTTCTTTTGTATAAAAATTTATTAAATCATTGCCATTCATCTAAGCTATATTTGTACAATTCTATAGATGAGTATTGGTTAACTGGGATTATTTATAAATACAATTGGCTTTTTTGTTGGCAGTTACAAGTACGATAGGTAATTGGTGTTTAGGTAACTCTCGCACAAAACTTGCTTTCAAAACGTACAACTTTTGTTGGTACTTTAAACAAAGGGAGACGTGATATTCCGTCGTACGTAAAAATCTTTAATGGGATTTATGACACCAAAGCACTCAAAACAAGACATGACCAGTGCTTATTGTCCGTTTACCAAACAAACAGAAGCGAAAACGTTTTCGTATCGTGTACATTACTAGCTGCGGGTAATAGCGGCTTTTTTGGGTGACGAAGCGAAACTATATATTGAAACGCTGATAGCGGTTCGGAAACTATTTATTTTAGTAGCTGGTTCCCGTTTTTAAAAGTATCTATTTTAGTAGCTGGTTTATCGGCACGAGGTTATTGTCGCTGTCGGGTTTTGATAGAATTTTATACGTTTCGAAACTATCGTTGACACTATAATATGTATACCTATATATAAAATTATTTTGTGGTTATTTTGCTTTCGGATTCATAGAGGTACTCTTGTTGAGAATAATGTGGCTGACCACGGCCAGTCTTATATAAATGGCAGCCGCTGTCGAGGTGTGCCCATCGAGATGGTGACTGTTGAGATGTGACTTTGATATGTGACCATTAAGATGGTAACCGTCAAGATGTAATAGTCAAGATGGTGATTGTCAAGATGTAACTGTTGAGATGGTGACCGTTGATATATATCCATTAAGATGTACCTAACTATCTAAATGTGACCGTAGATATGTAACCGTCACACGTTACACATAAAATCATAATTGTTCATAACCTATACTATACCTAATTGTAATCAACTAATAGTTATTATTTACAATGTACACCAAATTAAATTTTATTATCAATAAAGATTGTAAAAACACAACATGTTCATTGTTTTTTTTTATTTACAGTTACTTTATATTCACAATTTAAATCTTAACACAACACTGATAACACAAACTCAAACAGTTTAATTTATACTGCATATTTTAGAAATGTTAATAATAATTGTACTTGTTTAGTTCAAGGCCACATTTCTATTACGAGAGTCAAAGGTCTCCATTCCAATGTGCGGAAACGAAATAACAATGATTTTTTAACATTACACGATACAGTTCAGATACACACTAGCAATGTCAAGAAAAAGCCTGAAATATGGAATGTTTTACAAATCAACTAAATATGGTGTCGACGTGGTCTATTAAATAGGAAGAAGATACAGCACAAAGACATGCTGCTAGAAGATGGCCAGTTCAAGTTTTTTTACAATATAGATCTATCCACGATAAACGCCCGAGTTTTTAAGAAATTAAATGTAAAATTAAAAAACAAAAAGATAAGTGGAACGATTATATGCTGTTATTGGCGGTCGAACTTAGCAACATTCTAGAAGAACCCACTCCTGAGACCTCGTTACAACTTTCTACTGCCGCTGAAACTTCAAGATATTAATCAAGAAAGAGGCGTAATTATCGTGAAACAATTTTGATAACTAATAAAGTGAGTGACTTGTGTAAAAAACTGTTATGTAGAAGTCGCAATCAATCAAAAATGTTTGTTGTAACTATAATTATAATTTTTTAATTGTTCATATTTCATTTCCCTTTGTTCCCTTCGATAATATTATGTCCTTATATATGAAATTAGCGTTTTGTCGTACTGACCACTATGATCTGAAATATCTCCTCTTTGGTTAAGAATTCCAAATTCAAATTTATAAATTCATTTAGCTGGTACATTTGAGTTTTGAAAAGAGTCATACATTTGTTTTGTCCACATTATTTTTTTTTTGACGTCACTTTTTACCGCACAATGTAAAACATGAAATATCGGTATATTTACGAGTACGAGTTCTACAGTGGCACCAGCGGATCCATCACAAAGCACTTCAGAGATAGCTGCAGGCTCGGGTAAGTGATAAAATTGTATTAATCCACTTGAAGCAAATCGGTAAAGTAAAAAATCTTGAACGATGGGTACCTCACGAATTGAGTGAATCGAAGTTGCAAACATGCGTCGACTGCTGTGTTACATGTGTGCATGCTCAACCGACACAATAATGAAGGGATTTTAAATCGAATCATTACTTGTGATAAAAAGTGGATACTGTACGATAATCGGAAATGCTCGTTGTAATGGCTGAACCCTAGGGACCCAGCTAAATCTTGCCCTAAACGAAAATTGACTCAGAAAAAGTTACTTGTGAGTGTTTGGTGGACAAGCGCCGCTATCGTTCACTACAGCTTTCTAAACTCTGGCCAAACGATTACGGCAGATATCTATTGTCAGCAACTGCAAACCATGAAGGAAGAACTAGCTGCTAAACAACCGAGATTGGTCCGATTGACCACTGCTGCTTCACGACAACGCAAGGCCACACACTGCACAACAAACAACCACTAAGTTAGATGAGCTACAATTGGAATATCTGCGACATCCACTGTACTCCGGACCTTGCTCCAACAGATTACCATTTTTTCCGGAATTTGGACAACTTCTTACAAGGAAAAAAATTCAACTCCGATACGACAGTCCAAACCGCCTTCAAAGAGTATATTAATTTCCGCCCCCATGGTTTTTTTAGTTAAGGTATCAATGAACTAACTACCTATGAGATGGTAAAAGTGCATAGATAACAACAGTGCATAATTTTGATTAAATAAATATATTAAAAAAAAAAAGTTTATATTCCTACCGTACAAAACGTCAATTTCATATGTAAGGACCTAATATAACAAATAATGATATACACATATTATTGTATTATTTACATTACATATAGACTAGCAACAGTGACAGATCAAATGACTCTCAATCGGCTTCGTAGGTGAGCTGTGTTTTCCGTCTTTCTAGAGTTAAATCTCATAATATACGAAAATTAAAATAGTAAACTCGTTTCATGCATCTTGGACATTGTTTATTTGCAAATTTATGTAACATAGATACTATGAATAAGATATGGAATGAATGAATAAGATACGAACAATTCCTCATGACGAGACTATTAATTTCTAGAGGTCACTTTATTTAAGGAATTATTTTAAAATAAAATATAACGATTAACAGCATTTTTTTAATACACTGCAAAGATAGCAAACAAGCATACGGCCAGCCTGATGGTAAGCGGCTACCGTAGCCTATGGACGCTTATAATACTATTGGTATCATTAGTGCGTTGCCAACCTTGAATCTCTCCTCCTCCTACCTCAATGAGCTCTGGAAACCTTACTCAACGCGGCAACATAACACAATGTTTTTTTTTTGGTCCAATATTTTGTAGAATGGAGGTATTCCACCAGTCGGGCTGCCCTAAGTAGAGAGAAATCTCCAAAAAAAATTCTCTGTGTTCTACCTCTCTTTGAACCCTTCCTTCCACAAAGAGCTCTGGAAATTCTACTCGCAGCAATAATACAACACTAGGTCATTTTGATGCGATCGTCTGTAGGATGTGGAGGAATTCCACCAGTCGGGCTGCCCAAAGTAGAGAGAAATCTTCAAAGAAATTTATTTGTGTCGTACCCTTTTTTACCTCTCTCTAAGGCCAATCTATACATATAATAAAAGTGAAGTGTCTGTTTGTAATGTCAAAATAACAGTTCTTCACTAAATGCATATAAAAGTATACATATATTACCTATAACAAAAAAGCCATTTTTGAATTTTTTTATCAGTCTCTGTCTTTTTGTTACGGGTAATCTCCAAAACGGTTGGACCAATTTTGACTCAATAGCTGATGTTATAAGAAATAACTTAAGCTACTTTTTTTTCAGAAAAATAATTAGGGTTCATAGCCAGAGTCATTAGGTATAGGTAATAAATAGTACAGGTTATATATAACTTTACGCTATGACCCTAAGAAGCGAAGCAGTAACTATGAAGGTTAAGCAATCTGGCAAGCTGTAGCCTGTAAGCAAGTACGAAAAGTGAAACACAAGTACGAAAAGTGAAACAACGATACTTTGCGCTGCAGATTTGTTCAACTTTTACAACCTGACAACTTTTACCGCGTGACCAAATATTCCACTTTAAGCACAATGAAGGTAACATATCTGTATATATAATATCACTCGTTAAGGCATATAGAACGGGAATGGAAGTTCTACACGAATTGTCAAACACCAATATAGACTCTAAATAATAATAAACCCTCACAAATATTAAAATTTTTTGTTCACGAACTGTAGCACGTCATATTATTATTTACCATTATTATTATTATTTATAACTAAAAATACATATTTTTATTTATTTTATAGACGCCATGTACAATTATTTGGTTATCAATGAGATAAAATAGATTACACGCGATTGCCTGTAAAAGATACAGATTATAATTCTTTTCAACTAAAACCATTATTAACTTAAAATTACAAATACTAGAATTACTTTATAGTTTGAACGATAAATATTTACCTCTCAGAACCAATATCTTCTTGCAAGAATTCATGTTTTTCTGTACTGCACATTTTCAGATTAATACTTATTATTTATAGAATGTTTATTTTAAATTAATTTTATAATAATATTACACGAGACCGCTGTTTAGATCTGCTCGTTGATCTATGATCTCTGCGGATCGGTCGAGCTCCCTTATATATTAGAATGCTTACAATTTTCAAACACGTTTTATATTAAATATTTATAAGATGAAGATACATACAGACATTTAGTTGAAATAAAAGAAACTAGCATAATTTTTATTCACGCCTGTTAAAAAGAGACTTGGTTTTCAACATTTTAGATGACATCAGCTTAACCAAATATTACCGAATCTGTAAATAGATTTGTAATCGATTTCTCTAATCAGTCGTGGAAAAATTGATCACAGAACGAAAAAGTTGAATATGTGACAATCTTAATCAGTGCTGCGCCGTGTGAAAATGTTATTTTTTATTATTCGATAAAATTGGCTCTTCACCTCATCACTATTAATTGAAACGGTGTAATGTAACTATAAGTTTTCTAATTTTAATAGGTCAGTTTTTTAGATTACCGAGAGCGTCTATTGAACCTGATATTTTTTACTTTATTTTGATAATGATTATCGATGACAATGAAAACGGATATCGCAGTGTTATCACTGTTATTGGTTATCACTTTAGCCACATTTTAGAATGTGTCAGATACAGTAAAAAGACATTACATTAAAAATTTAATGTAATAGAGTTGAAGAATTTCATAAATTTCATGTAGCATTTAACGTTTTTTTTTCTGTATTCTCTGAGTACGAATAAATTACTTTTGTGTGTCACTACGGCATTTCATTACCCACGGACGTGTAACATTTGGTGTTAGAAGCGGTATGCCGTTAGTGACGCGTGACGAAGAAATTCGTACTCCGCGAACGAGGAGACAAGCCGAGATGGACGCCGCACGTCAACGTCAGCGTAACGAAGAGGACGTACATGCTTCTACGGTATCATCTGAAGAATCCGTGAGTTTGCCGACATGGTTGACTGCTATCCAGGCTAGTCAGGCGAGTCAGGAGGCCACCCGCCGCGACTTCCAAGAAGCTATGCAGGCAAGTCAAGAAACCGTATTGGCAAAGATCGGCATCACGGTCCTGGGAAAAAAAGTCGAGAACCTCATGGTTGAGGTTAAGGAGATAATACACAGGACGGATAATATTGAGAGTCGTGTCGACGGGCATGAAAACGACCTGCAGAGAATAACCAACAGAATTAGTAAGCTCGAGACACGTGAGCCAGTAGCCGTAGTAGCTTCACCGTCGTCTGCGAAATGCGTTTTTTTAGTCTATCCCATCACGTGTGGTGTTGTTGTTGAATAGGTCGTCCAAAAATATTGCGGGTTTGTGAAACCCATTTTTCGATTTAGGGATCCGTTTGCGAAATATTAAGCTTTAAATTGCTAATTTTTGTTAGAGTCAAGTGTCCCCACCCATGCCAGCTAAATGGTTCTTTTTGGATATGTGAAAAAACTCATTGTAGTGTATATAATGAAGTTATATGGAAATCTATTAGAGGTAAGTAGGCTTTACAAGTTAACGAGTCATAGTCAATTAACTTATTAAATTTATTTGGATTAGTAATTTCATACAAATTCCATTGAAAATCACTTAAAGTAAAGCCCTCTAAGTCTGCATATTGTGCATATAACCAGCGTAAATCGCCGACTCACTATAATACACGAGAGAAATACATTGATCCGAAAAGGCCCCCGTACCCTCCCGGAATAGGTCGCTGGGACCCCAATCTGGGCACCAACCGGCACGACGAACCTAACCCAGATTATTCGCGACATGGTGAGGCAGCCTTTCATGTTGGTTATTCATGATTGAGCCCCTGTACGTGTACATATAACGCGGGCGGCCAGCGGGACAGTCGTTTCTACGGGTCTCCCTGGCCGCCGGGTCAATGCAGTTCTCTCAGGCAATGAGCCATTGGAGAATCCCACCAGCACCCGTGCCAAGCCGAAAGTTACTCGTTAACTGGATATGCACAGGCTGATCCCGAAACGCGACAGGCCAATGCGAGTCACTATCACGGGCTTTTCACCACATGCATGGTGGTTGCGACCCAGTTGGGCAAAAAAAAAACCTACCACCCCGCTATCGTCATTACCTCGTCCTTAGCACAGCAGGGTGCACCACGTGCAGGTGAGGTTGGCTTGGGCGTCTCAGTGCTATAGATGCTATTTGATGCTAAAATTTTAGTAGTACGGATTATTACAGAACACATTGAGATATATATTTATTATATTATGTTGAAGTTAATAAATTAAACTCTCATTTTCTTTAGTAATTTTATTACATGCTTAATCTAAGATTTTGTTGCATAAACAACAATCAGATTGTATGGTATAGTAACAGTCATTGTATCAGAAACTTCAGTATCATCGTTTACGTTATTCATCAATCTCATATCATGCATCACTACTATGTAATCTTCTAAAAAAATACCAAAAACCTCCTTTGGCATTCGAAATGGGTTGATTGACCTAACGAGATCTAAAATTTAAATTAAGAATCTTATGTTAGCATTCACCAAGTTGAACAACAGCATCATCACCAAAAGAAATAAAAAACTAATTTTATTTAACTGTTATTACATTTTTGCTTAAAATAATTCTTTAAGAATAAGAATAGTGGTAATGTTGTTTCGTTCCTAAGAAACTGGTAGGATGTCAAAAATTTTTAGTAAAGAGAAGAAAAAGGCCTTTTTCCCCAACTGTGTAGTACAAAAGCGAACACGTAAATAAAAACAATAGTATATATTTTTCTGTAAGAAGAAGTAAATTAATACAATACATACTTACTTTTTAAACCTTCAATACTGAAAGTATAATTCATTTGTTTACAGTTCACTTCAAAATGTTTAAAGCCTATTTTCTTTAACATGTTTGTTATATGTTTTTCTGGTTCCTGAAATATTGATATGATTAAACTCAATTTAAAAGGTTGTACTAGCTTATGATACTAGGAGGGATCAAAAAGTAGTGAGAACGACATTCTCCTTGGTAAGAAAAAAAAATACTGGCAGGCATAGCTCAGATACATATTTGTAATATTAATAAAGAAAAAAAATCTTTGATTCTCTTTTGTTTTTTTTTCTGAATGTAGTCATTTGTTTGCTTCGCATCGGAAAGTGTTCTCGAAAATGGAGAAAAACGAAGTGCGAGCCGTTATTAAATACCTCTGTTTAAAAAAGTTAACGACGCAAGAGATTCATTGCGATTTGGAGGCAACATTAGGAGAGTCTGCTCCGTCGAGTAGGGAGAACGAGCACGGAAGACGAACATCGTTGTGGCCGTCCATCGACATCAGTCACCCAAGAAAATGTTGCGAAAGTCGAGAAAATTGTATTGAGCGATCGAAGAGTTACCATCCAATACTTAATTCAAGAAACGGGCATTTCATATGGAAGTATTCAATCCATATTGAAACAATCTTTGAATATGAGAAAAGTCTCCGCTTGACATTTCGAAGACATTGTTGGACAAGTTTCAAGAAGATTCTGAAACTTCACGACAACGCACCCGCGCACATGTCGGCAGTTGCGATGGCAGCCATTCAGCAAGCTGGCTTCGAATGGGTTGACCACCCCCTTATTCATCAGATCTGGCGAATCTATCTGTTCCCTAAATTGAAAAAGTACTTAAGGGAAACAGGTACGAAGACGATAACGAGGTGATGGATGCCGTGGAGAGCTTTTTACAGGACCAAGACAAAACTTTTTTGTGAAAGGGATTGAAGCCTTGGAAAAGCGCTGGACTCGGTGTGTAGAGAGACTCGGAAACTATGTAGAAAAATAAATTATTAAGTTATCAATAGTCATTATATTCTATCTCATTCTTACTACTTTTTGATCCCTCCTCATAAGTACTTACTTTAACGTTGTGGTATGGTGAAATAAATCCTTCACAGTTTGGAATTCATTTTTCCACTTTGTAGTACGTGCCACGGCCCAATAAGCAGTATATACAGGCATGTACGCCAAGAACGATAACAAACAGTCACCGCCTTTTGATAGCATGTTGTAAATATTTGTAAACGTTTTCCTTAAACGTAATATAAGTAGTAAAATTATTTGATTGTAGACAATGAATAGTTTATTTTGTAAAACACTTTACAGAAATAGTATTGAATATTCGTAATTCAATCAATTAAAAACAATGGTTAAACACTTAAAGTCGATGTAAAGAGATAGCAAAGGAAAAGTGTTTTTTTTAATACTAGCTGTGCCCGCGGCTCTGCACGGGTTTATGCATGGAATAAGGGCTTAGTGACAGCGTGTACGGACACATGAGCTTGTGTTTTCGGTGAAGGAAAATATCGTGATGACACTATATTAAATTTTGGTAGTGCATTTTCAAATATCCGCTTGACTAGCTACTGCCCTCAAGGTGTTTGTTTTTTATTTCAATTCAGACGTAAACAGACAGACAAAATTTTTCATGTCATATTATTGGTCAAATTTAGAAGAAGAATATATATGTATAGAACAGAACTATAAACTTATTAGTGTAGATGATTCTTACACATACTCCTGATTTTCGATCCAGTGTACAGTATAAAATGAGAAAACATGATTAAAACATTCCTTTAATTCTTCTGGTAAAGGACCTTCAATATCCAGAACTCTGAAGTAAGATTTGTCACTTTTATAATTCTCGTTTGCAAAATTGACCATTCTTTCATTAATATCACACCCAACAAATTCTTTATAATTATGCGGTATTTTTTTTTGTATTATATTAGTAACACTACCATCCCCGCATCCTATGTCAATGATTCTACTTTCAGGATCGCCCAACTTCATTTTAGGGATATATTCTTTTAAGCAAATAATTGCGTCTCTTGTTTGCACAGAATTACTCTTGTTGTATAAGTTGGCGTCATCGTTCATTCTCAACCTAAAACAAAATAGTCAAACCATAATTATAAGAAAACTTTAACTGTAATTTTAGTTATAATTTCTGTCACGCCAAAAATCAAATCTAGAATATTTTTCTAAGTTTAAATTGAATCTTAGTTTTTGTTTCTAAGAAATGCCTTTAGTAATTTCTTTCTACTTGGGGAAGTCCGACTGGTGAAACACCTCCAGCTAACAGAAGGTCACAGCTAAATAACCTTGTGTTGTGTTCCTGCGGTGACAAGGGAAAGGGAGCTAAAGATTTGCAACGAGCTAGTGCTACCTCTAGTGTTACAAGCGTACACAGGCTACGGTAACCGCCTACCATCAGACGGGCCGCCGTACGCTCGTTTGCCACCTTATTTGTAATAATCCGAAAGTGGCGAATAGTAGTGCTTTTGCAAAATTGGTTTGAAAACTTTATGTTGAAAATAATACCCGTGATTTAATATTTATTCATTATTACACGTTTAAAAGTAACGTCTAAAACACGGAGTGATGTCATCATTCAATAAATAAATCTGAGATTAAAGGTTAAATTATGTGCCAAATTGATTGTATCAGAATCGTCCACTCTGATTATAATTTTCAAAAAATATTTATGGTACAGATTTGGCTCAGTTACATTTTTTACTTATTTTGGGGCATAGAAAACGCAAGGAAAACTGCTGGCGTTTTTGCTGGAAGCACTTGGCAGTTATTGCTATAAACTGATACAAACCGATGTACGTAATAGTAACAATGACTCTTACAACATTTTCAACGTCACAAGTCATGTAAAATTCCACAACATATAATAAGAATAATTTAACCTTATTGTTTTGTCATTAATTATAATGTGCTAGGTTCATATAATTAGGCATAGTAGTTTCTAAAGAATGGAATTTAACGATTAAAAGATAGGTTAGATTTTAGTCATAATTAACAATTTTCTTATACCCACCTCCTAAACTTCACTTTTTATGAGATTTCACTACTTTTTATAGATAAATCATCTCTATCTTGATATGCCATGTTTATTACAGCATATTTTTGATGGGATTATATGTATAGATACAATTCCCAGGGCCATTATTTAATAGCTATTGCTAGCGGATTTGCCCTAATTACAAAGTTTTCAAACACAACAAAGGGTCAGTTGCTATTTGATTAGTTCAATCTATCGTTTTTTTTATTTATTTAAGTCTTGAATTTGTCATATGTATTAAAGTAAGAATAAATTATTTAAATACTCTGGACATTTTTCGAGAAAATCAGTTTTTTGCGTCTCCTGTAAATTGTGTAAAAAAATACATACAATAACTCGAAATTTGGCATACTTATTAAGTACCGATGACAATTAAATATTAAATAAGCAAAAAATTAAACTTAAAAAACTAAAAATTTAAATGAAAAATTACAATTAAACATCAATATATCGATAAAAATAACAGTTTAAAAAAAACAAAAAAATCCGATTTTATAGAAAATGCAACTAAAAAATGAAAAATAAATAATATTTCAAAAAAACTAGATGCATGTTGTCAATAGTTATAGGGATCTTATTGCCAGATATAAGTAAAAGGATTATCATTTTGCTAATATCTTAAAAAGCGCCCACGCTTTTTTTACAATAAAAAATATTTTTTTCTTATATACACTATTCTTAATTCAAATTAAAAAAAAATTTTTTTTTTTTAGTTGGATTTTATATAAAAGCGTATTTTTTTAGTTTTTTTGAACTATTATTTATTTAAGACAATTACGTAGATGTGAATTATATTATCATAAGAAACGCATCAGATAATATTCTTAGATTCGTCATAATAATATATGCTTAGATACTCCGATATAATAAAAGTCTTGTACCTATATACGAGTAGTCGTATATTATATATAGACATACTTTTCGAAGTCTCGCCGCCAATTTAGGAATTGAATGCACATAAATTCGCTGAAGGAAGAGATTAATTAATAAAACCTGTTTCAAATTATTTACACCCAATTAAAGATCATATGAATTAAATATCATAGAAATAATTAACGTGGGAATACGTAGTTTTTCATTCAGTTCCCATTGTTTTTGGTATAATTTATAAAATTAAATACGAAAGTAATTACGATAACATTTGACCTTGAAATTTAGATCTGTGACCTTGAATTTGAATATTCGTATTGTTTATGTTTTAATATTCTTATTGCAGTTTTTGCGTGATGCGCACAAAACGGCAAACCTCAATCATTTTATATACAGTAGAACCTCGATAAGTTAAAGTCCAAGGGAAACACAAAATATTTTAAGTTATCAAGGGTCTATGTTACGGATAGGTTAATATAGAGGTAGGTATGTACATATGTATGTATGTACCCTTGTTCCTATTTTTACTCGAATGCATCAGGATTGGTTCAATAAAATACAGAAATTTAATTTTTAATTTAATGATTGATAATGTACTCTCATATATCCCAAACTGAGCCGCAACTTCTTTCCTTTTCACTCCATTTTTCACTGCTTCTATACCTTTTAATTTATCAGCGTATGTGAGTGTTGTTAGTTTTCTTTTTGAACTCATTTTAAGCCAGTTTTATCACACAGTAGGTAAAGCGATGTTTCCAGGACAATGTTCAAAAACTTATGATCCTTTCTTAAGGCCAACCGCCGCAAAGCTTTAAAGAATTTCGAAGAAGCAAACAATAGGTGACATATGTATTGTTTACGTTAACAATTTAACTAGTGAACACGTGCAAGCAATAAATACCGAAACCTTTTGTTTTGCACACTCTTTAAAATGACTCATTGACAAACAATTTTATGTTATAGAGGTTGTGGAATCATTTCTTTAAGTTACTGAGGGCCAATACAGAGATTACTTATTTAAGTTATAGAGGTTGCGTATTTTAAGTTATAGAGGTTTTGGGCTCTGATGGGAAGGGAATATATTATTTTTTGAAGTTATAGAGGTTTTTAACTGAGGTTTGAGTTATCGAGGTTCTACTGTATATAGATAGATGGATGTAGGTATATGTTACCAGATAAGTAGGGGAGAAACAGGTAATGGGGGTCAGCGGGCAATGGTAGTCAGTACAATAATAAGAAAACTAAAAGACGTTGACAAGTGAATATCAAGCGAAATGATCGGCCATACTACACCTGGCACCCATCTGATCACCGGTTTAATTAAAACGTTACGTTTGGACGGAAAAGGTATATTATTGCCCGCCGCGATTTCATTGTAATTTTTCCTGTGTATAACATAAGAGATGAGATATTTATTTAAATATTTTTTTAAATATAACTTTTTATTTTTATATTAGTAAATTAATAAACAATCTTGATGTGAGAAAATTTTAATGAAATATTTAACGATTTTTTTATTTTTTATTTCAATGACAATTTTGGTGTAATGGGAGTCAGTCGACCCCCACGGAATAGAAAAAAGGCAGCAAAGAAAAAACCTTTAGGCAAGGGCAAGGGACGTGTTCTTCAAGATAAACACTCCTCCTGAGAGTCAGATACAAGTTTCTATAATATATGTGATGTCGATGAAAATGACGATCCAAAGTAGGTCCTTGATTTGCGATGAGTTTGATGGCAACAATGAGTTATGGTACCACGCTGGTACACTTCATGTGGGTTGTGGGCACACGCTAACCACTTCCGATGGATTCAGGAAAAGATTATGTGTGAAACAAGTGCTGAAGATTTGTTGACTCTTATTGTATAATATAATGACTACCATTACCCGCATATCAGGACAATGGTGGTCAAAGTCATTTTTTTTATAAAGTATAATTATGACTAAAATACTATCCCAATATCTAAAGAAAATGGTTTAAATTGACCAATTATTAGTTATAGTAATAAAAATATGTTTTTTTAATTAACCTGAAACAAATAACTTCAGATTTATATTGATTCTTGCTTAAGTGACTCCCATTACCTTCTCTCCTATACAAATTCAGGAATTGCATAAACCGCCTGGCTATTTAGTAAGGTATAAAATGACAAAATGAAGTTATGAAATAAATAAAACCTTACTCTAGATTTACTCACAACTAGAAAGCGTGTATGAGACGTATGTGAGAAGAAATGTAGCATATTTTTGTACTATTTTGAAATTTGCATCTCAAATATCATCATCAACCTATATTAGTCCACTGCTGGACATAGGCCTCCCCTAATGAGCGCCATAGCGCCCTGTCTTCAGCTGTCCGCATCCAGCATCTGCCTGCAGTCTTTCGCAGATCGTCATCCCATCTGGCTGGAGGGCGTCCTACACTACGTTTGCCGAGTCGCGGTCTCCACTCAAGAACCCATTTACCCCAGCGGTTGTCGGTTCTTCGCGAGATATGGCCGGCCCACTGCCACTTCAGTTTGCTAATTATTTGAGCTATGTCGATAACTTTGGTTCTCTGTCGGATGTATTCGTTACGAAACCTATACTTCAGAGAAACTCCGAGCATAGCTCTTTCCATAGCACGCTGAGCGACTTTGAACTGACTTGACCAACCCTACCGTGAGTGTCCACGTCTCAGCTCCGTAGGTCATTACGGGTAAGACGCACTGATTGAAAACTTTCGTTTTCAAACATTGCGGTATGGATGACGAGGAGACTCTACGTAGTTTCCCAAACGCTGCCCAACCCAGCTGGATCCTTCTCTTGGCCTCCTTCTCAAAATTGTTTTTACCCAACTGCATAATCTGCCCGAGGTAAGTGTACTCAGAAACAATTTCAAGAAGGTGACCATCCACGACGACCGGTCCTGGATCAATGTGGCCATTGATCATGACTTTGGTTTTATCCAAATTCATGCCAAGACCGATACGTCGTGAGGCTGAAGCTAGGCCGCCCAGCATCCGGGTTAGCTCCTCTAGCGACTCGGCCATTAAGACTATGTCATCAGCGAATCGCAGGTGCGAGATGTAGTCGCCGTTTATGTTTATGCCCTTACCTTTCCAGTCCAGCATTTTAAACATATCTTCCAATGCGCTCGTGAACAGTTTCGGGGATATGACATCCCCTTGCCTCACTCCTCTGCGCAATTGGATGGGTTTAGACTGCTGGCCCTGTACTTGGACACTCATAGTGGCGGCTTCGTAGAGACATCTCAGCACCTCGATATAACGATAGTCTACTTGGCATCGCTGTAAGGATTCCAGAACAGCCCAAGTTTCGACAGAGTCAAAATCCTTCTCATAGTCCACAAAAGCAAGACACAGGGGCTGATTATACTCTTCGGACTTCTGTATAATCTGCCTCACTGTGTCAAATATGGGCTCCTTGTTATGATATACGTAGCCGTAGAATTGAGAACATTCAAAATAAACTTTTGAAGATACTGAGGCGTCGGGATTTGCTTTTGTCGGCAGACATAAACTAGAATCTACGGGAGTTGGGTATGTTAACCCTGGAACAAAGACGTTTGGTAGTTGATCTGATGTGCTTATATAATTTGATAAATAATAAAATTGACTGTTCATCTTTGTTAGAAGATTTAGTCTAAGGTCTACAAGAAAACATACCCGTATGCCCAGGATCTTCCACGAACGCATAACTAAGACCAATTATGCCCGTCATTCAGTGTTGATAAGATGTATACACTCATATGATATGAAGGCAGAAAATTTAGACATATTCTTTGATAGTAATGCAGCGTTTAAAAGAAAAGCGTTTGATGTTGTTGAATATATGTAATTAGTACATACATAAAGACACGCACGCGCGCGCACACACACGCACTCACACATACACCCACTCCCACAAAATACCATTGTTAAGTTCTTTTCGATGCAATTAACAATTAATAGTATCGTTAGCGTATAAGATTTTTTTTAAAATGTAAAATAACTGAAATCATCTTGGCTATACCATTATGTTAATTTAGTATGTAAAGTGCATGAATTTAAGAGCTGTAGATATCTTTAAATAAATAAATAACATAAAATAAATATTTTTATTGTGACTGTCTTTATTTATATGGTAAGAAAACAAACAATTTCTCTAATTTCTGTTCGTAATGCATGTTACAATTAATCAAAATGTACAGATTGGAGCAAAATGTTTTTATTCCTGTTACACTTTAAAATGCGATAAAAATGATGCAACTTGCCAACACAGCGAACAGAACAAAACAGACATATGTAACCATAGATTATAAACACAACCAACGACTACATAAATATAACTTTAATTCATAGAGATGTCATTACATTGCTATCTTTTATTATTTCAACAATGCAGCAAAAGGAACATGAAAATAGTTTATATATTTGCTTGATCCTACCAATAAGGAAGCTACTTACTGAGGGGAAGTTAGTATTTTACCGAATACTATTAAGTAATATATTTGGATTCTCGGAAACGGCTCCAACAATTTGTTTGAGTGAGTCCCGAGTCAAGTTCTAGTGATGATTCTGAAAACAATGTTCCATTAGCTGCCATTCAACAACATACTAGAGGAAGACCGTCTCGGAGACAAATACGTGGTGTTTGAGGAATTTTTTAATAGAAATACTCCTCATAATAATATTATATCACCAGGTGGAACATTGTGGAAATTTAAATAGCTCAGAGGTGGCAGGCCACCGAGCAAGTCATAACGTTTTGATTAAACAGCCAGAACTAACTTGACTTACACGAAGGCAAGTTGGAGAAACATTTATGTCAGCCTGGAAACTTTTAATAGATTCTGATGATAGACGAGTTTACGTCATATACAAAAATGAACTGAAACCGAAGCAAATCGTCGGGCAGATAGCTGATGTTATAAGAAATACCTTATCTACTTTTATTTTAGAAAAATAATTAGGGGTTTTATTAGTAGTCCATGTGAGCGAAGGCGCAGGCACAGCTACTACTATAATATAATTAAAACTGAAGAGTTTGTTTGTTTATTTAAACACTCCAATCTCTGTCTGTATCTTAAAAAAAATATTTTTATATATGATAGCCAGAGTCATGAGCTATAGGTAATAAATAGTATAGTTTATGTAACTTTACGTTACAACCCTAAGTAGCGAAACAGTAACGTTAAGCAAAACGTTAAGCAACCTTGCAAGCTGTAGTCTGTAAGCAAGTACAGGAAGGTAAACAACGATACTTTGCACTGCGGATTTGTTCAACTTTTACAATATACCGCGTCACCACATTCGACGTCAAGCACAATGAAGGTAACATATCTGTATATATAATATCACTCGTTAAGACATATACGAGTAGAACGGGTATGGAAGTTCTACACGAATTGTCAAAAACAAATATAGGCTTAGTAACCCTCACAAATTTTAAAATTTTTTGTTCACGTACTAGCACATTAAATTATTATCTGCCATGATTATTATTATTATTTATAAGTAAATAACAATAAAAATTTAATTTTAAAAATTTAATTTTTATTTATTTTATAGAAGCCATGTTTTTATTTGATTATCAATGAGATACGTACACGTAATTGCCTCTAATAAATTCAGATTATAATTCTTCTCAACTAAAACACTGTTAAGTTAAAATTACAAATACTAGAATTACTTTATAGTTTGAACGATAAATATTTACCTCTCAGAACCAATAACTTCTTGCAAGAAATCATGTTTTTCTTTACTGCTCATTTTCAGATTAATACTTATTATTTATAGAAAGTTTATTTTAAATGAATATTACACGAGACCGCTGTTTAAATCTGCTCGCTGATATATGATCTCTGCGGATCGGTCGAGCTCCCTTATATATTACAATGCTTACAATTTTCAAACATGTTTTATATTAAATATTTATAATATTAAGTTGCATAGAGACATTAAGTTGGAATAAAAAATTAGCCATAATTTACGCCTGTCATAACTCTATGTACATGTTTTTCAACATTTCAGATGACATTAGCTTAACCAAATATTACCGAATCTGTAAATAGTTTTGTGATTGACTTCTCTAATCAGTCCTGGAAAAATAGACCATAAAATATATGACAAAATTAATAAGTGCCACGGCATGTGAACAAAATGGTATATTTCATTATTCGATAAAATAGTTTGCTCTTCACATCATCACTATTCATTGAAACGGTGTCATGTAACTATGAATTTTCGAATTTTTAATAGGTCAGTTTTTTAGATAAACCGAGAGCGTCAATTGAAACTGATATATTTTTACTTTATTTTCATAATGATTTATTGATGGCAATTAAAACGGATATCGCAGTGTTATCACTGTTATTAGTTATCACTTTAGCCACATTTTAGAATGTGTCAGATGCAATTAAAAGACGTTACATTAAAAATTTAATGTAATACAGTTGAAGAATGTGATAAAATTCTACACTAATGACAGTAAAGTTTTTTTTTATCGTTATATGTTTTTGGCGTAGTGGCCACAGTCTCGCCTGATGTTAAGTGACGATGTGGCCCAAGATGATAACACGCTAAGCCTAGTGGAAGACTGGCTCTCAAGTGCAGCTGTCGGAACACACCTATTGGTGTTTGGCGACAGATTCTCAACTTGAGGGTGGTATCTAGCCAGGCGGTCATTAGAAAAAGCTCTACCACCATGCTATGGTTTCATCACGATGTTTTCCTTCACCGAAAGCTCAGGCTCATTGCAGGGATTCGAATTCACTTTAATCGACGCGAAGTCGTACACACTACCACTGAGCCATCATTGCTTCAAATTTTTATATTACAAGGTATGTCATACGTACGATATCGAAATATAGGACATATACCATATAGGAAAGGCTATCACTAGTCTAGACCATCTATCTACTTTACATAATTTTATTGATATTATTTTATATATATTTCAAGTTTCTTCCAATGAAACCCATTACTATCTTTATTTTTAACACGATTTTATTAGCTTCACTGGTAAATAACTAACAAATAAACAATGTAATAAAATCATAGAAGTCAATTTTAACCGACTTCTAATTAAGCTTTGTATGTACCTATAATATGTAGTTCGGATGACAACACTATAATTTGGTATGTTGGAGCTGATCTGATGATGGAGCCAGGAGATGGATAGACGAACTCTTCAGTGGCTACTAGTAATTCCTTCGAGTTTGGGCTCATATGATTTATTTTAAAGAGTCGAGAGGGCTCGATAATGAGATGCTATTATAAGAGTAAAATGTAAAAAAAAGAATGCGAATTTTTTTAAACCAAATACACGCAAACTTTACTTTTACTCATATTACTGGCAATTAATATTATATTGCCTATCAATTGAGGAATGACATGTACGTTCCGTGTACTATTTTTATCAAAATCGGTTGAGTATATTTTTTTTCCTAAATGTCGATTCTTACTGTCTATCAAATATGGAAAGGCGTATGCTTTTTTTATAGCTATCGTTTTCCACGTAGTGGCCACCTGATGTTAAGTGACGATGTGGCCCAAGAGGATAACACGCTAAACACGCTAAACGCTTAAAAGACTCGCTCTCAAGTGACGTATTAATTACGTCGACAAAGTGTTCAAAACTAAAATGGGAATGTTTTTTTTAGTCTATCCCATCACGTGTGGTGTTGTGGTTGAATAGGTTGTCCAAAAATATTTTATTGGATTTTTGGATATGTGAAAAAAGTCATGGTAGTATATATAATGAAGTTAAAATGAAAACTATTAGAGGTAAGTATTCTTTACAAGTTAACGAGTAATAGTCAATTCACTTATAAAATGTATTTGGAGAAGTAATTTCGTACAAATTCCATTGAAAATCACTTAAAGCCGCCTCTAAGTCTATGTATTGTGTCGGGCAACTACGGAACCCTACACTGCGCGTGGCCTGACACGCACACGGCAAAATTAATAATTAATAATGACAAGTACAACTCTAAAACAATGGCGACCATCGAGAGATCTATAGTCTGTCTCCAGTTGTCGGTGTCAAGCCGGCCTGATAAATATCTCTTCAAGTTGTGTTTGAAGGAATCGATGTTGTAGGAAGGAAGGAACACACGGGGCGAAACATAGCTCTACAGCTACACAATACGACAAGATATGACACAGCGAACTACTTTGTTCCTACCGAGATAGAGGTTACTGTAAAGCTGTGGCTCCGGAGTCCAGAGCGTGTGGATTTGTTATGTAAGGAAGAAGAGGGAATTAGGTCGAACAGCCTTTCTAGAATACTTGCCATGATACAGACCTAGTCGGTACAATACGATCAGCGAGGCAATGCCCCTACGCAGGTGAAGAGGGGGGGATGAACTTAGTAACTTCATCATCATTAACAACGCGGACAGCACGTCTTTTCAACCAGTGTTGAGCATCGAGAAGGTTTTTTCGGATTCGTCCCAAAGTAGCGAAAGTTTGAGTGTTACGGATTATCACAGAGTACATTGAGACATTCTATTTAGTATATTATGTTGAAGTTAATAAATGAAACTCTCCTTTTTCTTTAGTAATTTTATTACAGGATTAATCTAAGATTTTGTTGCATAAACAACAATCAGATTGTATGGTATAGTAGCAGTCATTATATCAGAAACTTCAGTATCATCGTTTACATTATTTATCAATCTCATATCACGAATCACTACTATGTAATCATCTAAAAATTTATCAAAAACCTCCTTTGGCATTCGAAATGGGTTGATTGACCTGACGAGATCTAAAATTTAAATTAAGAATTATATGTTAGAATTCACCAAATTAAACAACAGCATCATCACCAAAAGAAAAAAATAATATTTAACTGTTATTTTTGCTTAAAATAATTCTTTAAGAATAAGAATAGTGGTTTGGTTAATGTTGATTCGTTCTTCAAAAACTGGTAGGATGTCAAAAAGTTTTTAGTGGAGAGAAGAAAAGGCCTTTTACCACGCCGTGTAATACAAAAACGAATACATAAATATAAAATAATAGTAAAAAAAATTCTGTTAGAATAATAATAATACTATCAATATAAAACATACTTACTTTTTAAACCTTCCATACTGAAAGTATAATTCATTTGTTTACAGTTCACTTCAAAATGTTTAAAGCCTATTTTCTTTAACATGTTTGCTATATGTTTTTCTGGTTCCTGAAATATAATCGGTTAGACTCCATTTAAAAGGTTGCACTAGCTTATGATAAGTACTTACTTTAACGTTGAGGTATGGTGGAATAAATCCTTCACAGTTTAGAATCAACTTTTTCCACTTTGCAGTACGAGCCACGGCCTTAAAAGCAGTATGTACAGGATTGTACGCCAAGATCGATATCAAACAGTCGCCGCCTTTTGATAGCATGTTGTAAATATTTGTAAACGTTTTCCTTAAACGTAATATAAGTAGTAAAATTTATCGATTATACACAATTAATAGTTTATTTTGTAAAACACTTTACAGAAATAGTTTTCGATATTCGTATTTCAGTCAACTAAAATCAATGGTTAAACACTTAAAGTCGATGTAAAAAAATAGCAAAGGAAAAGTGAATTTTTAAACTACTAGCTGTGCCTGCGGGTCTGCACGCATTTATGCATGGAATAAAGGCTCAGTAACAACGTGTACGGGCACATGAGCTTGTGTTTTCGGTGAAGGGAAATATCGTGATGACACTATATCAAGTTTTGGTAGTGCATTTTCAAATATCCGCCTGACTAGCTACTGCCCTCAAGGTGTTTGTTTATTCTTTCAATTCAGACATAAACAGACAGACAAAAAAAGTATGTCATATTAATGGTCAAATTTAGAAGAAGAATATATATATATATATATGTATAGAACAGAACTATAAACCTATTAGTTTAAAATATTCTAACACATACTCCTGATTTTCAATCCAGTGTAGAGCAAAAAATGAGAATACATGATTAAAACCTTCCTTTAATTCTTCTGGTAAAGGACCTTCTATATCCAGAACTCTGAAGTACAATTTGTCACTTTTATAATTCTCGTTTGCAAAATTTACCATTCTTTCATTAATATCACACCCAATAAATTCTTTATAATTTTGAGGTATATATTTTGGTATTATATTAGTAACACTACCATCCCCGCATCCTATGTCAATGATTCTACTTTCATGATCGCCCAACTTCATTTTGGGGATATATTCTTTTAAGCAAATAATTGCGTCTCTTATTTGCACAGAATTACTCTTGTTGTATAAGTCGGCGTCATCATTCATTCTCATCCTGAAACAAAATAGTCAAACTATATATTATAAGAAAACTTTAACTGTAATTATAGTTATAGTTTGTGTCACGCCAAAAATCAAATCTAGAGTATTTTTCTACAAGATTTGCAACGCGCTAGTGTTACCTCTACCGTTACAAGCGTCCACAGGCTACGGTAACCACCTACCATCATGCGGACCGTACGCTCGTTTGCCACCGTATTTGTATTAAAAAAAGGTAGACAGAAGTTACAACAATAATCCGAAAGTAACGAATACTAGTGCTTTTGCAAAATTGGTTTCAAAACTTTATATTGTTACGTCCCTGGGTAATAAGATGCCGTAGTGACACTCAAAAATAATTTATTCGTACTCAGCTAGTACAAATTAAAATAATAATAAAAAAAACAATAACAGAACAAAACACATAAATCGTCCACCGAATATTCTCACAGAATAACCCAGTAGGTACTCTCAGATTAAGGCTGTTTGTTTCTCTCTTATTTAGCTTCTTGTTGTCACTTCGCTTTCGAATTTATAACTGCCGCGTCTCGCAAATCAGCTCCCTTATATATCTAAATGATTCGATCCTGAAATCTCTGGAAGGTCCCGGAACTCTTAACATCTTGTAAACAACTAACGTCATCGCTTTTTAAAACGAGGGGAACGTTTAATTTATAGCCCATTGTTTGCAGAAGGTTTTAGCGATAAGACTTTCTATGTGTTGACGTTCAACCTAAGACTATACGTCACACGACTGCCCTATGATAAACACACGATCTTTCCGGACGCTCCTTGAAATTTCGAGAAAGGTGACTTTTTTTCTATTTTCTTTATGTTCAAGCCGTAACAATATGTTGAACGCGTTTAAAAGTAATATAAAACACAGCGTGACGTCATCATTCAATAAATAAAACTGAGATTAAAGGGTAAATTATGTGCCAAGTTGATTACCTGAATAGTACCTGAATCTCACTTATGAAATTTCTTCAGCACTTTTTTTTTATCGTTATAGGTTTTGGTGTAGTGGCAACAATCTCTCCTGAAGTTAAGTGACGAAGTGGCCCAAGATGATATCACGCTAAATCTAGTGGAAGACAAATGCCGGAACACACCTATTAGTGCTTGGCGACAGATTTTCAACTTGAGGGTGGGAGCTAGCCAGGCGGGTATTAGAAAATACCCTACCACCATGCTATGGTTTTCTCACGATGTGTTGGTGTTACGATGCGAAATCGTACACGCTACCACTGAGCCATCATTGCTCTCAACACTTAGCTATAATTTTAGAGGGACTTATTACAAGATAACACACAATTTTGTATGTACATTAAACGATGACGTAACATTTTCTGTAAGGATTTTCAAATCAGTAACTCAAGAATAAAAATTTTAATTTTCACTTTTTTATCAATAGTCCACTATAATGAAATAATTAACTTGAATTTTTAAACATACTGTCACCTTGCGCATTGTAGATATGATTTATTTACATGTACAATTATTACATATTCACTCATAACTCTACATTAGGTACTTCCTGTAAGTATATTTTGTAATCACATTGTAAGGAATGAGGCGATTTCATACATAGTTATTCAAAAATAGACAGGTATTATCACAGCTATGCATCGACAACTACGTAAATCTTTTTGTCAACGTTCTTTTGTATAATAATTTATTAAATCATTGGCCTTCATCTAAGCTATATTTGTACAATTCTATAGACTAGTATTGGTTAACTAGGATAATTTACAAATACAATTGGCTTTTTTTTTGGCAGTTACAAGTACGATAGGTGATGTCCTTTTTATTAAATGTATTAAAAGCTGTGCCCCACGGTTTCATCTGTTTCAAATTTATTTAACACACTCTATGGTACCACCGCCAACTCGCCCTTGTAGCCCTGTCGTTGTTTTTCTTCCCGTACTTGTCTCCAGCTTTCCAGATTGCTTGACGTTCATAGTTAAAGCTCCTCTCCTTAGAGTTCTTTGGTGAAGTTATATAGCCTATACTATTCCTCATGAAGCTGGCTATCATATACCAAGCCCGGTAAAAGCCGTAAAGGCTCTAGGGCCTAAAAAAAAGCTATCATATACAACAATAATTTTTTGAATATGACTGGTAGTTTCAGAGATATTCTCGTTTAAACAAACAAATAATCAAACAAAAAAAACTCTTCCGCTTTATTATATTATAATTATAGATATTAATGCAATATTTAGTCTATACTTATAATCACAGATTAATGATTGGTCTTCGCTGGGCTTCAACCAGATACCGCGCTACCTACAAACAATAGGTCCTAGAATACGTCAATTTATATCGTAGTATGTAGTGAGTCATATTTGAAATGAAACTTGTCAACGTGACAGTATTGTCGATATGATACCGACTCGAGTACGCCGATTCGGCGTAGTTTTGAATTCCATTTATTTATAGTAGCAACGCCGACGGTATCTAGTTGAAGCGGCGCGGAAACCAATCATTAAACAGGCAAGCTGTTAATGATGTCAAGCTGTCAGGCAAGTAAAGTAAGAACAACGACATGCTACACGGGTGCGTTGGCGAAGGAGCGGCAGCGTGGAGAGCTATTCGAATAAATGTAACTCGAGTGAAACCGTGGAGCACAGCCCCATACATTGAAATAATTGTAAAAAGAGGAACCTAAAATATAATTATATATATCTGCGGAAAAACTTCCCCTAGGGTCAAACCAACGTAACAACTACCGTTATAGGCCGACCGCTGTAAGCGCGACTCACTTGATGGTTTGAGGGACGCGGGGCACGTAATTGAGACGTATATCTTAAGATCCCTATATCTTAAGATCACTAATTTATGCATTTTATTGGAAAAGGAACAGATGTGTTATGATAAATAATACATTTAATATACATAATATTTCGATTAAATTACGACGACCATGGCTTGTGAAAGGATACCTGATTCTAGCCGACTGTGCCGATAGCGGAAGGCCAGCGGGTCATTACATTACATTACACGCGAGCTGCCGACACCTTCCTGTAAAAGGGAGGGTAGCCCCAGTACCAGTATTGAGACCTTCGCAGGACATCAGCGCAGACGTTGGGTAGTAGGAGGGGGTGCTTTTACGTCTTTTCTTCTGCCTTAGCTGAACCAAAGGGAGGTAGGTTGGGGGGCTCGTCTTCCCATTGCACTAGTTCAGCCGTCTGTACCAGACTGACTATTTTAGCACCGGAGGCCCAATTGAGGCTGGCCACCGGGGCGGCGCCGTGAATGCAACCGTGATCCCGTTTCACCCCACTATAGGCAGCCGATGGTACATCGCTAGGTTTTAGTCAGTATGAGTCTGACGTACCCTTCTTGCTCCCCGAGCAAGAGGCTGGATCCACGTAGGATTTCACAGCGTTCTATGTATTGTTTTACTTGTATGTTATGTTGTTATGTTTATGTTTATATGTTACTATGCTATGCTATGTTTTACTATAGGGAAAGCATTAAGTACATATTCTGATGATTATTTAATATCTGTTATGTATATATGGTATGTATAATAC
The DNA here is from genome assembly GCA_947532125.1 of Saturnia pavonia. Lineage (NCBI taxonomy): Eukaryota > Metazoa > Arthropoda > Insecta > Lepidoptera > Saturniidae > Saturnia > Saturnia pavonia. Next base: position 11,046,355 of record OX383902.1, on the reverse strand, counting down.
ATAACAATGACCTTGAGTATTATTATTTGCAATATTAAAATTGTGCAAAACTTTTTATTTAAAAGACATGATATAGGTGTTTATTTTTGACCCATGTACCAGATCTAAGTACATACATGATTCAAAAATGGTGCCAAAATATGGGAATGACAAGTCTCGATACAATCAATATACCTACGACTCGAATTTAACAATTTAGTAGCGAGGCCTCACTTTTTATATCAGAAGAACAGTCATATTGATGATTGGAAAGGTTGGTCTCGTTGTATCCGACATTATTTTGGTTAATATGGTTCTTCTATTGGGTCTTCGCTAAGAATAATTTAATATAAAACATTATTAATAAACAATTATCACATTAATTAGAGAAAACGTATTTATTTGGATATAAAATCGAATAAAATGGATTAAATATTGTGAAAACGGCTATCCACAATAAATTATTGCATACATACAAAAATTCTGCACACAATTTAAAGATTGTGCCTTGAACGGCCACGAAAAAGTGCATTGCCCCACGTACGAGCCGGTTTTTTACTTTTTGCTTCGCTTCATTGGATTCAAAGGCGATATCTACTCAGTTGAGTTAGGACGTTAGGAGTCTTGACCTAGCCTAATGTGATTTATATTGCTGACGCATTTTATGGAATAACGTGTTTAACTGTTATGTTCATGTAACAGTTATAATCGATTTATATTATTATAAACTATATGGTTCGATATCTTTGTTATGGCTTTTAACTATATAGCATTTTTTATTACACATACGAGTCTTATTAAACAAACTAATTACAAAGTTTTCAAATACAACAAAGGGTCAGTTGTTATTTGATTAGTTCAATTTATCGTTTTTTTTTATTTACTTGTCTTTAATTTGTTATATATGTATTAAGGTAAGAATAAGTTATTTAAATACTCTGGACATTTTTCGAGAAAATCAGTTTTTTGCGTCTCCTGTAAATTTTGTAAAAAATACATAGCTTATTTTGCACGCGCAACGACGTTTTATTAGAAATTATAAAAAATCAATAAAATAAGTTTTTAATTATTCACGGTCTATTTTAATTACTTTTTTCATATGAGGAGTCATTCCGTAATTGATAGCCTTTTAAAATTATCAATAATGTTTTAAAATTCACAAAACAAAAATATGCATACAGATTAATGATCTAGGGAACATAGAATCAGCACTTCAGTGGTCTAACCATAAAGAGTTTTTCATTTATAAATACATATCTAACATCGTTAGTTAGTTTCATGCTTTTATATTTTGAGTTCGCATTTTCTAAAATTTTCATTAGTCCTTAGTCTTACCATTTTTTAAAGAATAACTAATAGTTGTGCTTTATCAATAATTAATCCGCACAGTCATTATTTATTTCTCATACTTTTTACTTATATTTTATGAACTTTTTTAATGGTTTATTTGTACATTTTTATCAATTTCGATATACAAAATTTCTAAACTCTCTGTGTATTAAATAAAAATGTATTCACTTGCGGTATTTCATACACCGTTAACCGATACCCCGAACAAAATTTCATTTTAATCATAAATCACAAACGAACAGAATGATAGACAAAAAACCCAGATTTAGCCTAACCAGAAAAGCCACCCAACCATAAAAGAAACCCAGAAAATCCCATAAAATAGCAGATAGTAAATAAATTTACTAACAGACCAACAGACTTATTTAGTTATAGAAGGTTACTGCGTAATAAACACGTGCGGAGCCGCGTGCACAGCTAGTGTTTAAGAAAATGTATAGTAAATAAGAGTTCAATCGATTTACTTCATGTTATACATTATGTTTCATATATTTTTATTGGTGTGGCTTGTGGTCTTCGGAATACCAAATTCCTTTATGAGTATATACAGAATCATGGGTAGTATAAATTTTGTAATTTTTGAATAATGTCATAATATATATTGAATAATAAAAATTATAAAACGTACATAATCAAAAGAAGAATAAGGTAAAACATTATAATGTACGTATTGTATTTTAATTTTCAAATAAGAAAAAAACATAAGTATAAATATAATAGATAAACAAAAGTATAAAAAAAATGTACTATCAGATTATAGCACCACTGCTGTGGAGCTGTGGAGCACCACAGATTGATAATAAATCAATTAATCGTACCAGTACTTACAAATTAAAATACTAAACTAGTATTAAATAAAGAAGAGTATGACTAAAAAATGGAAAAGTAGCTGATAGATATATATCTCTTTGCATCTTAGGATATGGTTACCTATAAGTGCGAAAAAATGATTGCCTTACTATAAAATATTAAACGAAAATTAAAAAAAACGTAGATATATAACCAAGTATCAAGATTAGAGAGTGTACAGGCAACGCCATCCACAATGTCACCCCGCGCGGGTTCAACCACCGAATGCAATACATCGCGGGAGAAAGGGCACTTGCGAGGGAATTTTATTGATGGTAATGACATCTCAGCCAAATTTTATTCTCTTAATATACAATTATCATGTTAATAGCCACGAATAAAGTATGTATAACATTGCAAAAATTAAGATGAGTATTAACTGATCGTTCGTTACTAAAGATTTTATAAAATTAAAAAAATATATCTTCCATAATTGTAAAACTAATATATAAAAGGCAAACTCATCAGTGCAGAACTATGAAGTAGCTAAAATAAATCAAAATAAAAAATACTTTATTCAATTTAGGACCCTAAAAAGGCACTTATGAACGTCAAACACTACTGTACTACCACCGGTTCGGAAAACGTCCCAGTCATCGAGAAGAACCGTCAAGAAATTCAATCGGGCTTATCTTTTTATTAATATTTTTTCCCAACTGTATAAATAATATGTACAGTCAATAATCATATTTATAATTTAGTGGATGCACAGAGAGGGCGTCACTTCCAGACATCAGTATCATTCACATAATGATCCATTCTATTATAACCTTTTGACAGTAAAACCTGCTTAGCATGGTCCTAGAACTCATTGTCCGGCAAATCAGTAATGTGCGTCCTTATTATAGAACCTAACACTATCACATAAAAAAAACTTTTGTGTTACTAAGTGTAAAGCACGGTATGACTTTGTCTATTTCTAGTATTAAAAATTTGCTGGTCTTTAACAAAATCAAGCTTGTCAAAGTTTTTACGAATATACAGCAAACTATCAAGAATATATTGAAAAGGCAAAGTCAAGATATCAAACTCCTGGAACCTGTTCTTTAGTAATTCGCGAGGTCTCATATTGCTCGAAATATGAAAGGATGGAAGATTCCATTTATAACGAAAAAACACAAAAGGATTCCGTTTTTGAAATATTTGCAGTTCCAAAATTTTGAATAGAACGATGTGAAATCTTTTTTTCAGACTTTTTTAATAATGAAAATGCAATTTACCTTTTTTAAAGCAGTTACATTGGTGTGAAATTTTTCATCATAAGAAACGCATCAGAGAATATTATGAGATTCGTCATAATAATATATACATACTTAGATACTCTGATATAATAAAAGTCTTGAACCTATATAGTCATATATTATATATAGAAGTACTTTTAGAAGTCTCACCGCAAATTTAGGAATTGAATGCAAATAAATAAAACTTGTTTGGAATTATTTACACCCACTTAAACATTATATAAATAAAATAATTAACGTGGGAATTCAAAAACTGACAAAATATTTATTGTTTAAAATCACTGAACTTTTTAAATGTTTTACATAAATTTTAATTACACATTGTTTTTACGTTTCTCATTGTTTTAAGTATAATTTTTAAAATTAAATACAAAACTAATTACGATAACATGTGACCGTCATTCTGTGTTGATAAGATGTATACACTCATACAATATGAAGGCAGAAAATTTAGACATATTCTTTGATAGTAATGCAGCGTTTAAAAGAAAAACGATTGTTATTATTCAGACTTCGTTGAATATATGTAATTAGTACATACATAAAGACACGCACAAAATACCATTTTTAAGTTCTTTTCGTTGCAATTATCAATTAATAGTTTCGTTAGGGTATAAGATTTTTTAGTACTCCACGTGAGCGAAGGCGCAGGCACAGCTAGTACTATAATATAATAAAGCTGAAGAGTTTGTTTGTTTATTTAAACACGCCAGTCTTTGTCTGGATCTACCAGTCAGATTCGAAAAATTATTTTTGTATATGATAGCCAGAGTCATGAGGTATATATAGGTAATGAATAGTATAGGTATATAACTTTACGTTACGACCCTAAGTAGCGAAATAGTAATTATGAACGTTAAGCAATCTAGCAAGCTGTAGCCTGTAGGCAAGTACGGGAAGGGAAACAACGATACTTTGCACTGCTGATTTGTTCAACTTTTACAATATACCGCGTGACCAAATATTCGACGTCAAGCACAATGAAGGTAACATATCTGTATATATAATATCACTGGTTAAGGTATATAGACAGGGAATGGAAGTTATACACGAATTTTCAAAAACCAATATAGACTCATTAACCCTCACAAATTTAAAAAATTTTGTTCACCAATTGTAGGACACCATATCTACCAAAATTATTATTATTATTTATAACTAAATAAAAATAAACATATATTTCTTTTATAGAAGCCATGTTTTTATTTGATTATCAATGAGATACGATAGATTACACGTAATTGCCTCTAACAGATTCAGATTATAATTATTCTTCTCAACTAAAACAGTATTAAGTTAAAATTTACAAATACTAGAATTACTTTATAGTTTGAACGATAAATATTTACCTCTCAGAACCAACATCTTCTTGCAAGAAATCATGTTTTTCTGTACTGCCCATTTTCAGATTAATACTTATTATTTATAGAATGTTAATTTATAGTATGTCTATTTTTAATTAATTTTATAATACTACACGAGACCGCTGTTTAGATCTGCTCGTTGATCTATGATCTCTGCGAATCGGTCGAGCTCCCTTATATATTAGAATGCTTACAATTTTCAAACATGTTTTATATTAAATGTTTATAATAGTTATTAAGTTGCATAGAGACATTAAGTTGGAATAAAAAATTAGCATAATTCACGCCTGTCATAACTCTACATGTTTTGCAACATTTCAGATGACATCAGCCTAACCAAAGATTAATGAATCTGTAAATAGTTTTGTAACTGATATCTCTAATCAGTCGTGGAAAAATAGACCAGAGAACAAAACTGAATATATGACAAACTTAATAAGTGCTACGCCATGTGAACAAAACGTTATTTTTCATTATTCGATTAAATAGTTTGCTCTTCACCTCATCACTATTAATTGAAACGGTGTCATGTAACTATGAAATTTCAAATTTTTAATAGGTCAGTTTTTTAGATAACTGAGAGCGTCAATTGTAACTGATATATTTTCTACTTTATTTTTTTAATTATTAACTTTGATGACAATTAAAACAGATATCGCAGTGATATCACTGTTATTGGTTATCACTTTAGACACATTTTAGAATGTGTTAGATACAATTAAAGGACGTTACATTAAAAATTCAATGTAATACAGTTGAAGAATGTGATAAAATGCTACACTAATGACAGTAAAGTATTCTTTTATCGTTCTATGTTTTTGGCGTAGTGGCAACAATCTCGCCTGATGTTAAGTGACGATGTGGCCCAAGATGATAACATGCTAAACCTAGTGGAAGATTGGCTCTCAAGTGCAACTGCCGGAACACACTTATTGGTGTTTGGCGACAGATTTTCAACTTGAGGGTGGGAGCTAGCCATGCGGGCATTAGAAAAAGCCCTACCACCATCCTATGGTTTCCTCACGATGTTTTCCTTCACCAAAAGCTCAGGCTCATTGCAGGGATTCGAACTCACTTCAATCGACGCGAAGTCGTACACACTACCACTGAGCCATCACTGCTTCAAATTTTTCTACTACACTGTTTTGTCATACGTAAGATATCGAAAGCGATATCTATGGGAAATTCATATACCATATAGGAAAGGCTATCACTAGGCTAAAACATCTATCTACTTTACATAATTTTATTGATATTATGTTATATATATTTCAAGTTTCTTCTAATGAAACCCATTACTATCTTTATTTTTAACACGATTTTATTAGCTTCACTTGTAACTAACTAACTAACAAACAATGTAATAAAATTATAGAAGTCAATTTTAACTTACTTCTAATTGTCGTGTCAAAATGAAACTTTGTATGTATAATCGTAGTATGTAGTTCGGATGACAACACTGTAATTTGGTATGTTGGAGCTGATCTGATGATGAAGCCAGGAGGTGGATAGAAGAACTCTTCAGTGGCTACTAGTAATTCCTTCGAGTTTGGGCAAATATGATTTTTTTTAAAGAGTTTATTAGATTGGGCTCGGTAACGACATGTTATTTATTATAAGACTAAAAAATAAAAAATAAATATATGAAAAATAACGCTTTTATTACAAACTAAAATTAATAAAATAATTAGATTGACTGGTATTAGTTACGATATAAGTACCTATGCCTTTTAAACTTGCCAATATTTTAACTTCATTGTAGAGAAAATGCAAACATTTTTTTAAATGATTCGAGGTGGGTGATAGATACCTTCGTTAGATATTAGTAAGCTTGTCACTTCTTTTATATTTTAATTCAAAGAGCGTGGGGCATTTTGTTTAAATTAATTGAAAGTAATTTTTCTATAAGTGTTTTAATATTTGTTATAATACTGTATGATCTTCCATTAAGGTAGTAAATATTAATTAATTTATTACTAGTGGTCGCCCAGAGGTCGAAATTTGACCATATTTCATTAAATTTTAAGTTTGAACATTATTAAGATTCTATTGTCAAAGACTATATACTTTTATTCACAGATTTCGCCAAAGCTACACTGTTAATTTGCCTATTTTTTCAAACAAATTACATGAAATAATAAATTCAAAAAATGATTAAATTAAAGAATACCTTTTTTAATTATTTCAAAGTAATTTATATGTATATATATATATATATATATATATATATATATATATATATATATATATAAATTATAAAGAGTAATTATAAATAAAGAAAGAGATCAGAATAGACTGTCGAAAACACCAGGATTTTCCTTGATATCTTAATTATGGAATTATAGATCTTGTGGGCGTAATTTGGGTTAGATGCAGGTATTGTAGAGATGTACAGGGTCTGACAATCCAAGTGAGCATAATGTTTATTTGGGGTTGCCCCTAGTAGCCTCCAACCTCCTCTATATAGCCACCCCATGCCTCGCATGTCTGATGTTATCGCTGCCCGCAGGCGACCTAGTAATTGACCTTGAACGTCCTCACGATCCGACAAGCTCCAGCTGGAATGATCTTCTCTTCGAGTTCCGACTTAGTGGTAGCCTTGAACAATCTTATGATCCATATTAACGGAGATCTTCACAATGCGAGGGGCTCAAGCTAGAACCATCCTTCAAGTCCGTCGTTGGCTGCTTATATGGGTACACAGAGCACACCTGTTTCTAGAGCGCGGCATCTCTACTTTTTTATTTTATATACGCCGTATTTTGAATTCCTGTCATGATGTGTTATCTTGTTGCTATGAAACATGATTTCTTTTTTAAATAGTGACATAGACACGATTTTATGCCATATATGTTATGGTTATTTTTGACATTCAGTAAGACAATAGACAAATAATATTAATATATTCTCAATTTGACGATAGACTTTAACAATAAACAAACGTGTATATGCGTGTGTGTGTGTCAAATACATGGTAGTGTGTGTGATGTTTTTTTTATTGATTTTATGTGTTTATAATGAATAATTTAAACAAAATATTAGCATTCTGCACTCCTCTATATAAACTATAAGTGTGGGAAATTTCATTCTCCTCAGTCCGCGCAATTTTCGTAAAAAGGGGTACAAAGTTTTTGCTTCACGTATTAATATATAGATATTATACAGCTCCTTGCAGGTCAAAATGCAATCCAAAAGTTTTAAAGGTTTTTTTTTGTTGCTGCATACTAACCTTATTACATCATCCAGATGAGAGTCTGTAAGTTTGTTTCTGTAAATATTATTTGTGTATTTCATTTTAGAAAAAGACGATTCTCCCACGTACGTAGAGCCAAAGAAAATTAATAAAAATTGGGAATTTTTTGAACACTACTATTTTTGGCCATTTTCTCCTTGTAAACTCCGATTGAGACTATTTAGTTTTTCTATAATATCAGATAGAAAGGTTACAAGATTACCCGTCATCTTGTACTTCAGAAACAGTTTATTATTTTGCTCTAAAAATATAACATTATTTCATGGCGTAAAGAAAAAAACCGTTCCAAAACTTTTCCTCCGCTAAGCCATCGCACCGAAGTATGTAATATAACGTCATTATACTCACTATCCAGTTGTTCTAAAGGGCTTTTTAATTTTCTGGGGTTTAATTCTTTTGCTCGTATATAATTAACAATATTGATAACATTCTTCATCACAGGTTCCAATTTAGAATTTTTAGCAAGAGCCGCGAAGTTTTCTTGGTGTATCATACAATAAAATGTAATTAAATTTGATTTTTTTTAATAACGTAGTAATTCAATTTTCGGACTTGGTCATTGAAGTACAGCCACCCGTGCACATACACACGATATTTGTATTTCAATTTCATTGTTCTCTAAAAAATGCAAATAGTATCAAGGTAATTTTTGTCTCGGGTTTGACCTTTCATTGGAAGGAATTTCAAAAACTCTTCATAGATTAATTTTTTTTCCGTATAATAGGTATCTAACAAATACTAAGCACTGGGATGTTGCCGAAATCGACAGCCAATTTAAAAAACTTGCAGTTTTCCAGGTTATGTATTAAATTATCGCCAATACATTTGGAAATGTCTTAACAGGTTGAATCAGAGAGTTGTAGTTTTTTTTATGACAGATAATATTTACTTTTTTGAAATAAAACTTCTTTAGGTGCGACTAGGAGGTAACTGGTCGACAATGCAACGGAAGTCCGGTGGTGACCGCCAGGATAGTGGTGAACGGCGGGATAGTGGTGACCGTCGAGATGGTGGTGACCGTTAGACGATAGTGGCCGTCGGGATATTGGTGACCGTTGGGACCGTGGTGGCAGTGGGAATAGTATGTAAATAGTCTGGTAAACAAGTTCAAAAACGTGTTAATTCTTGTTACTGCGAATTCTTGAAATCTATGGACTACTATGCAAAAATTCTCATATATTTATTTTAAGCTTAATCGCCATCTCTTATGACGCCAAAAAGTTTTACTTCAATCGCGTGTGATGGTTAGACGGTTATAAATTTTTTGTTCATAAATATTGGCCGCACTAACAAAGCATTCTTATACAATTTCTGCTCGCTTGCGGTCTTTTTACGCTTGCGGTCTTTTTCGACGTAGCTAAGGCCTTCGATAAGGTCTGGCATGCCGGACTAGTCCACAAGCTACATCAATTAGAAGTCCCGGATAGGTTAGTTCACCTAGTTCACGATTTTCTACGCGACCGCACCTTCCACTACCGAGTGGAAGGAGTACTATCTACCGTCCACCCGATACGCTCAGGCATCCCGCAAGGTTCTATTCTGGCGCCTTGCCTTTTCAATCTGTACGTCAGCGATCTCCCGAAGCCCCCCGGGGTCGAGGTAGGACTCTACGCTGACGACACAGTCATATACGCGTCAAACAGACACAGAAAAAATCTCGCCTGCGCAGTCCAACGTGCCGTAACCACTCTCGGGGAGTGGTTTCGAACGTGGCGAATAGCTATTAATCCGGTAAAGAGCGCCGCGATTATGTTCGAACTACATACATTTAAACTATCACGCACGGTAGGACCCCTCTCATTATTCGGTAGGAATATTTCTTGGGTCACCAAGACTAAATATCTGGGTGTCACCCTCGACTCGAATCTTAACTTCAACGCACACGTTACTATAGTCCGGAATAGGGCCGTCTGGATCCTTTCCCGCTTGCGACCCTTGCTCAGTTCGGTAAGCAAAATGTCCTTAAGACATAAGCTTACACTATACAATATGTGCGTCCGCCCGATCTTGACATATAGCTGCGCCGCGTTCGCACATATGTCCAAACATAATTTTGCCCGCATGCAAAGAGTCCAAAATCGGTTTCTCCGTCGCCTGCTCGACCCTCCAGCCTTCGGAATTATGGGACATTATGGGAGCGAAACACACTTATCCGTAGTTTAACTGCCATAGCAGAGCCGATTATGTTCATCACAATAGTTTTACGTAAAGCGGCGATGCCGTCCCTGTGGCCACAGAATAGCTGTAACATAAACCCTGGAAAATATTGATTCCTAAAAATAAACGTACACATTTAATGAGAAGACATAAAAAGTTAACAGTAATATAAACACACATAATAAACTAGTGATCTGAAACATGTTAATTGCGTGTGATCCCAAAGTATGGTGAAGTCACACATAGTAAAGTTTGGTCAAGTGATTACATAGGATAGTGATAAAAGTTATGTATTTATTCTTTAAATACGTGTATATATTGTGTAGGTCGATTATTTATTTGACTGAACATATAAAAGCAAAGCTGCATAAAAGTGAAAAATACTCAAAAACGGACAAGGTGCTAGATTCTTTATAGCGCCTTTTAAACACATCCCGTAACATTTGACATAATATTCCATAAGGCGAACCAGGTGCTTGTCTTATTTTGATTATAAGTAATAAAGCATTAGATATAAATTGGTTAATTACTATCGCAGAAACTTTAATAATATTTTATAATAAGATAAATGGAATAATACTAACGTCTACAGTAGGATAGCCCAAAAAAAAAAAGGATTATTTTTTCAGCCCACATGAAAATATTTTAATTTAACATGTTTTAAGAATACTGACTAAAAATCAACGCGATTAACAAAAAAGTAAAAAATATATGAAAAGATTAAAAAAATTTTTTTTTGTTAAAACTTGATCTTTTTTTCTTGTAACGTAATTAAGGCGAAAAGGAAAGAGAATACGGGTTTAGTTCCACACCAGTTCAAGATGTAATAACAAATTCATAAAACTAAAAAACTATTATCCATACATTTTCCCCATAGATCGCAATACTACCACCTACGTTAGCTTTTTCCGATGTACTTATCATTTATATACAGGCGAACTGTGGGTTTTTTTTTTAATTCTGTGTTGGTTTACTTAGCGTTTTGGCCACATTCTCACCTGAAGTTAAATGACGATGCGATCCAATATGGCAACACGCTAAGCCTGGTGGGGACTGGCTCTCAAATGTTGCTGCTGGAACACACCTACAGGTACTAGGCGGCAGATTTTTAACTTAAGGGTGGTAGCTAGCCAGGAGGGCATTAGAAAATGCACTACCACCATCCAACATGCTATGGTTTCATTACGATGTTTTCCTTCTCCGAAAGCTCAGGCTCATTGCATGGACTCGAAGTCAAGTCGATCGACGCGATGTCTGCCCACGCTACCACTGAGCAATCATTGTTTCAATAACATTAACCTATAATAAATTAATATTTTTACATATCGCATATTACATCTCAGATATTAATATTCTCACAAATTTAAAAATAGCTTGTCAAATCACATTATGGTTGAATAGGACAAGTTCATGATCAGAGTCACGGTCACTGTTCTACTCTTTGTTCAAAACATATTCTAAAGGTAAATTCACTGGATGTCAGAACAATGACCATCTCATTCTTACATGAAGTGTTAATAACACTACTGCCAAATATGCCAAGTACAATATCTTCTAACCCTTATCCCAATTAAGTAGAGTCGGCACAACATGGTTACCTCTTCCACTCTACTCTATTAACTATCATCTCAATATTCACCCGTTTTATACGCATATCATTCCTCACACTGTCCATCCATACCTTCTTTGGTCTTTCTTTACTCTTAAGCCCATTCACCTTCGTACTTAACATTTTTCTAGTTATATGACATTCATCTTTCACGACATGCCCATACCACACTAACCTATAACCCCTAAACTTTTCTGTTACTGGTGCTATTTTAAGACTTCTTCTGATCTACTCAATGCTTTTTTTATACATTCTAGTTACACCACACATCTCTATCTATCTTAGCATTCGAGTCTCTGCCCCATGTAATCTGCTTTCATCCGTCTCTTTCGTTACCCAGCACTCAGATACATACATGAAGACATGTCTTATAATGGTTTTAAACACTTTTTCTTTAAATTTCAAAGGCATTCGAGGATCAAATTTGTGATCCCCGAGACTTGACGCTATTTCATCCACCCTGCATTTATCTTATTCTTCACGTCCCGGTCAATCTCACCGTTGTTTAGGATTAATGAACCAAGGTACCGAAAATAAATATTGTCAAGTTCAATATATTAGTACAAAAAAAAGGAAAATAAACTTACGTTTTAAATTATTTCTAGATGTTTTAATATTTATAAAAACCAAACACGTTTTAAAACCTTTTAATAACAAAATTATATTTAACATGTCACTAATTATAATGGAAATTAGAATTATAACTTATTGAATAAAGGATATTATCTATATGTATTACATATCTTTTTTTCTCATAAAAAATATCAATTTTTATTTTATATTTCGTAGTATTTTGATGTTTAAAACTTATCATAAGGAACATAATATTGATTTATCAAATGATTAACCATTTATTACTTTCTTAACTATTATCTAACTATAAATAATCGGTGGAAATAAATTAATTAAATATTCGCTAAAACCTTTCGCGTTTCAATTACAAAATACATGACATTATAATTTCTAAGTTTACCGAGATATAACATATAACACAACCAAAATCGATTTGCAATATACTATTATCTGTCACCCGCGCCTTTTGTCCACCTGAAATTTCAAAAGAATTCAAACAGGCTGAAAGGAGCTTTTCCTGGTCCCAAATTCAACTTATCTGATAAATTTCATCAAAATTGAATCATTACTTTGAACTTTGACAGTGAAAAAGTAATAAAAAAATTACTTTCACATAATTATATTAGGTATATATTATTTTTAAAGTGATTTATTTTTAATTCGCAAGCATGACTTATCGAAACTAATCAGTAAATATTTTGAAGAATAACTAGTAAAGTAGGTACTCTAATTAATTATAGAGTGAAAGAATTATATAATTATTTAGAATGATTATAAATTATAACATATTACATTTTGTACGCCCAAAGACATCAACTTTAAGAAATAACCATTATATTCTTAACCTTTTCTCTAGCATAACTAAACTAATTCTTAGAGGATTTATTTTAGGATTTACTTGCATATGTTACGATTGTATGATAATTATCTCTAATAGTGATATTTTCGTCTACATTATTGTTCACTTCATCAATTAGTTGCATTTCCCTGACGACATCTATGTAGTCCTCCATGAAATCATCGAAAATATCTTTAGGCATGTTAAACGGATTTACTGCTGCCACCGATTCTGTAATATTAATTATATCTGTTTATTTTCGTACTAGCTATGACCGCGGTTCCGCTCGCGTAAAGAATAGAATGCCGTCGGTAGAGGACACGCGCAAATCGTGCTGCCCCCGCTACCATGCATATTTTGGGTAACCCTTAGAAGTTACACATATGCTATCGCTAATTGAAGTGAAACTTTTTATGCGACTTCCAAGCGTTAAAAGTTAAATGTTAAACGTTTAATGCACATTATCGGTCTCCTCTTTGTGTGAGCCAGAGCGAGAAAGTAAATGTTGGTGTGTATGTATATTGCACACTGTTTAAATAAAATAGAAAATGCCTTTTAAAATGTAGTTTCACTTCTATCGTGTGTGAATCGCACACACACCTTTTTTTTTGTAGGTCTTTTAAAGTCATGGCGTCTTTTTTCCTAATTGATTCACCATTATCGTCACTGGTTATTTCGTATGTTACTTTGTCTTATAAAATATGTAACACATGTAAGTATGTCGTATGTATGTCATATTATAAAACTCAACGTCTCTCTGGCTGTCTGTCCGTTTATGTTCTTTTCACGCGAAAACCCCTTATCCGAGTTACATGTTTTTTATTCTAATTCTTAACTATGTTATCTGGCCAGGTAATAGGATATATTTTGTAAGATAAAGTAACATACGAAATAAGCAGTGACGATAATAGTGAATCAATTCGGATAAAACACGCAACCATACGAGATATATCAAATTGATGTACTACATAAATATAGATCTTAAAAAGACCTACAAAAAAATCAGCAATAGTTAGCATAAATCTTGTTTGCTGTCTTTTGAGCGGCGGCAGCACAATTCGCGTGCGCTCAACCGACGGCATTCTGTAGTCCATGCGAGCACAGCCGCGGACACAGCTAGTTAATTTATAAATGTTACTCGTATTCCTTACAGTTTATTTATAAATTACCTGTCAGTAGAACTTTAGCTATGGATATACTTGATTATTTATATTTTTTTAATAATTTGAATTAATATCTACTTCGGGATAAGAGTGTTACTTACTTTTCAATATTTCTATGTCATCGAAAAGATACGTCATTTCTTTACAATTGACTTCGATGTTCTTGAATCCAGTTTTTCTCATTAGTTTTAAAACATCTCTTTCGGGTTCCTGAAAATATTTTAAACTATTAGTTTCTTATAAAATAAATTACATATTAGTAATTATTGTAATAAAAGTAACTTAAATTTAGTGATATTTCACACTATTTCATAGAACTATTTTACGTAATGCCTATTAAAATGTATATCATCACAAAAGACATACAGCAGTGTGTCAGCCAAGTTCAAGCGACACACCGCGCCGGCAAATTGGATAAAGAAAGCTTACCAACAAAGGGTTGCCTAGCAACCAATGGAAGGAACCTTTTCCGTCGAACAACAATACAGATATTTTAAATTAATTTTGAAGTGATTTTTTTTATTAAATTTGTAACTAAACATTACAATATGTAAATAATCCTCATCTTACATACATATTCTAAAAGGAAAGTTGAATCTTTATCGACAGCAATAAAGAAATTTCACCGAAAAAGTACCAACACCATAGTAGGATTAAAATACACTTGTTTTATAGCTATGCAACCATGTATGAAATGTTTGTCAATTATAATTAGAAGGATATTTTAAATTACCGAAATTGTAATAAACTGTTTAGAATACCGGAATTTGGTTGGTCATTTATTTTATAGGGTTATTGAGTAAAATTAATTACGTTTTTTTTTAGTTTTTGTCAAAACACTATAATATCCAAGTTACTTTTACGTTTACGTTTACTGACTCAAGTAAAATGTGCTATAATAATAATTGACATTAAATTATTGTTGTGTATTGTGCAATAATTAAAGTAATAATACAAGATTTTCATTTTGAGTGTTGTAGTGGCCCTAAAACGGTTTGTTTACGTTTATTCTTTATCGAATTTGGCTGAACTATGGTGTGTACATTTACACGAACGCTTTATCACTGACTCACTCATTAATTAAAAAGATAGTCCACTTCTAGATGACTCAGAAACTTGAAATTTGGCATAAAAAGTACAATTATTGATTTTAAACGAAATAATATTCATAATGAGCATCAACTACAACAGTGTTTCTACCCGATCACCAATAGATGGCGTTGTGCAGCTTTTCAAAAGTAATGATATTCTAACAAAAACATAAATTTGAGAAAGGGAAACCACGTTCGTCGTTGTCACCAATAATATGATACCACTGATATCTATCGGATGCCAAGTTCCATAGCAGTTCCTTTAATTATAGCTTTAAGAATGTAAGTTCTTCAATTAATTTATAAAACAATGTGTTACTTTCTTTAGCATGGGATTTCTAGCTTGACAAGTTTTAAATAAGTTAGGTTCTAAGTAAATATTTACGTTTGTTTATTACGTATATATTAATTTTTATGTCTTTTAAAATATTAAATATAATAAAATATTATAGTATAATATACATATATTTATTGGTTTATATTTTTTAAGTTACTATATTTAATACGCCAATAAATATTTAATTTAATTTGTAATTAAAGGAGTTAAATTTGTTGATTATAATTTATTGCCAATTAAAATTTGCCAAGTTAGAAATCCCATATCAAAGAAAGTATCAAATTGTTTTGTAAATGAATTGCAGGACGTACATTCCTACAGCTACAATTAAAGGAACGGTCATGGAACTTGGTACTTGTTAGATCTCAGTTCTTTTATCGGTGACAACGACTATCCCTAACTTTGTTTCTACAGAACTTACCCATTTTCACACTTACGTTTTTGTTGGGATAGGTTCTATCTACACACTATTTACTGTAGCGATTACAATAAATAACATGACTATGATACACAGAAGACGAAGGAAGATCGAAAGTTGTAATACATGTTTTTTCTGTATGTACAAAAATCTAATATATTTTTATGATAATCTATATAATTTAGTTTGTACAGATCAACGAGTTAGTATCCCGTCCAGTTGTGGTTTCGTCCACGATAATAAAGGTATTTTTCAATTCTACCTGCTTAATTTTGTTTGCTAAGTACTCGTAACTTAACGCACAAGTTACGTTACTCTTATATTATACGTCCATATCACAGTAATTATGTGTCATACTTAAGTATAGTGTCATATTTTGGCTACATACAATAATATTTGCTTTGTTCGGATATAAAGAAGGCAGCACTCAAACTTAACAGTAATAATAATTATAAATATTTTTGGCGGGATCTAATCTGTCATGCAGTGGTAATTTTTTATTCATATCTTGTGTTATTTAATCGTATATTGAGACGTATTGGTGATATTTTTCCGAAATATAGTAAGGCTATTGTGTACAACTGAAGACAATCAAAAACGAAGGTGTCTGAGACGCCCAAGCCAACCTCACCTGCACGTGGTCCATATCCTGCTGATGAACGAACGAGGATATGGCGATAGTGGGGTGGTAGGGTTATTTTGGCCGACTGGGTCACGACCACCATACACGTGGTGAAAAGTCCGTCATAGTGTCTCGTTTTTGCGGGTCGCGTTTCGGGATCAGCCTGTGCATATCCAGTTATTTTTACAGGTAGACATAATTATAAGATAAGCGGCGACCGCTGATGGATTTCGATCTCTCGGTGGTCGACGTTGAGTTTGGATTGTACTGTGCTTACCATCAGGGACAGCTCTCAATTTGCCGAGCTACTATAAAAAAAAACCCTTAATAATAGCAGTAATAATCCTCAATAACGACGATAGGTTACTAAAGTAGGAAAAGGAAGACGAATAATATTTATAAATTGACCGGGGATTTGAACACTTTTGAGGCGAATTTCTTTTTCGATCTGACAATACTGTTAGCCATAACGGCCCTGAAGCCTCAAACGGCTTTTACAGCTTCACCGTGGCTTGGGAGGCGAAATTCCAAGTGCATATCAGCTGCACTAAAGAGTTGATAAAATATTTTTAAATCACAGAAGAGCGCATGCAATTCTAATCCATTATTGGCATTCGAGCAACAAAATCATACGTCGTCAGATCGTATGTGCGATAATGTTATCAAATATGCATTTTAATAGAAATATTTTTACCTTGCTGTCATGGTAAGGCGATACGTAACGGTTGACGTCTTTCAGCCATTTACACCATTTGCTAGTTCGTGCCAATATACGATATACATCGAATATAGGAGCATGGCTTAAAAATAATAAGAGGCAATCCCCGCTGTCGTCCAATAAATTGTATATATTCCGAAATGCTTTACTGAAAATGTATAAATAATATAATTTTAAAACCTTCAATAATATAAACAAAAAAAAATAATACAGAATTCATAGATATAAACTAGACTAGAAAAAATAAGTGAAATATATACTGAGTTAATCGTCATTTCTAATTGTTATTTTCATAAAGAGTAATTATAATAACATTTGGATATATTTATACATTTACATTATAAAATTTTAGATTTTAGATATTAAAATTTTTTTTCAGTATTATCAGGTTATTTTATGTTCTGCTAGTAAACTATAATAATTTTCAAAATAAAGCAACATCCTAGTATTAAAATAAATAAAGTGTAAAAGTTTTGAAGGGTGTTTTTTTTTGTTTCTCACATGAACATTGTCTGTATTCTACTTATTAACACTAAAACATAATTTTCTGATTTGTAATGTTATTTTACGTTTATTGTATATGTCTGTACTTTAGTACGTAATTTAATAAGAATGTATAATTTGCTAAGTTTTTTTTTTTTCAAAATCAGTCTTTGAATAAATAAATTACAAAAATTTGATTAGAACACGAAATAGACTTGTTAAACAAATAAACAAATTGATACAACTCACTCTTGGTCCCTGATCCAATGTAATGTATAAAACGAGAACAAATGATCGAAGCCTCTTCTTAGATCTTCTGGTAGTTCACCCTCTATATTCAGCACCCGGAATGACGTTCGTCCGGAACCGTGATGCTCATTCGCAAACTGTACCATTTTCTCGCTAATATCGCATCCGACTAACCTCATATAGTTATTTGGCATATAGTTTTTCAACATGATAGTTCCACTTCCGTCAGCACAGCCTATATCTATAACCCTGTCGTCGTAATTTTTCCATTTAATTTTATTGCCATAATCCTCGAGACATAGTAGAGTGCCCCGTTTTTGTAAGCTGTTACT
The DNA here is from genome assembly GCA_947532125.1 of Saturnia pavonia. NCBI lineage: Eukaryota > Metazoa > Arthropoda > Insecta > Lepidoptera > Saturniidae > Saturnia > Saturnia pavonia. The sequence goes on along the minus strand of OX383902.1, from coordinate 11,027,729 downwards.
ATTACGATATAAATCAGCATTGTTCATGTTTTCGATGATTTAAAGTGTTTGAAATATGTCTAATGCACTTGTATAAAACGTTTAAGGGGGTTCAAATATGTGAACTTTTTCGGGTATGCTTGAGTTAGGTCGGTGTACTCAACGCGGGTTCGTCGGTTAGTCAGGACGGGGGCGGCGTGCGTTAGCATTTATACGTACGATACGTGCGTCGTCTTACGACAAACTTCTGTTACAGTATTTGTAATTTGGCAAAATGTACCAGCTTACTTAGCTTCCTACACGTTATCACGATTTGTTCTTAGATTATCACGCTCTAAACGATACATTGTTTGTACATTGTGCTTCATAATAAACGATTTATTTAAATTTACATTTATTTATTACTTAGGCTTAGTGGATATATAATTTTAGAGGATATTAATGATTTTTAGATATCCATACTAAAACTAAATGTCAGACTATCAATATGGAAAAGTGAGTTTGTTTGTTTGTTTATTACTCAAGCACGCGAAAACGGGTAAACGGATTTGGGTAAAATTAATGACACATGTAGCTTATGTCCCGGATTAATACATACGATACTTTAACCCGGTAAATAACTTTGTTAAATAATTTAATGTCAAAATAATTAGTTACTGTGATTTAACTACTTGAAGGATTTTTTTGCAACCCTTATTATCCTACTATTGGCTATTGAATTATACCAACTTCTTCTACTGAGAAGAGTGTGGTCCATTGTACAGCACGTGGTTTTAATGCGTTTTAATGTTTAGTTTAATTTGGCACTCTATATACATATTACACAGTAATTATTGTCGACACGTAATTTTTTTTGTACTTATATTAATGACAATTGTCTGTGGCTATCCCATCAATTACTGAATGACATTTTCATCAAAATCAGTTGAGAATACACATTTATTTTTTTCAATATTTTAAAATATGAATAATGATTCTTAATTAATTAATTAATCTTAATTCTTAATCAATCATCGATATATATGTACTATGTACTAGATTTCGCAATCCGAACATTCATTCTGTTCGAGTGAATTCACTCTGTTAGAATTGTCTACTAACAATTCTTATAGCTTATAATGTGAACAATGGTACAAGCTTCCTTGAACATAATAACTAATCAGTCAAGCTGTTTTTGAGTAATAGTCATGAATCATTATCAGTGTCCGTTACAATGGTTGGGACTCAACAACTCTGTACCATTATAACACACGAACTGTTTAAAGGCGGAATTACGTTGTGGCAGAATTTAATAATAATTCTTATCATATGTACATAACCGTGCATATGCATGTGCCATCTAGGTCAAGAAATAACAGTTCCGAGGTTTTACAATCATAAAAAAGCTCTTTAGTTATTTTTCATATTATGTCATTCCAAAATTTGTCAGTATGGTATGTTTTTTATAATCTTCGAATTAAGATGTGATTTTGACAATAAATTTTATATTTAGATGCCGTAGGCTATATCTCTGAAAGAAGGCGTGGTGGTCAAGTTGTTTATACCGGTGAAATATCGATTAGATGTCCGCAGGTTTGAACACCAGAACGTTCTTATACGAATTTTTCCGAATTAGCGTACATTTACTAATTCAGATTGGTAAAACTATCGGCTGACGGTGAGAATACCTGAACGTTTGAGAATTGTTTTTGTTTTATATATAGTGATATATAACTGTTGATTTCTCGGTGTTCGAAATCGTCAATACGTCGTGGGCTAGCGTACTGGTATAACGTACCTTCCCTTGACAAGAGGCCTTTGCCCAGTAGTGGGGCATTAACAAGCTGATATTATTATTATTATCAAAAATGTACTTCAACTGTTATATGGTTTCTGTCACAGAAAGTCATAGTATATTGCACTTTTCTCGCTCGCTATCACCGAGCTTCATGATATTATCAACTTATCTGGTGTTGGGAGTTAACTTGCTACCTTCTTGTTTACTCCAAAGTCGGACTGCTAGATAACAGAGGTGTCAATTTGAAATCTTGTACCAAAAATATTAGAATGCCTACTTAGAAGAAAGTTGACAAATTAACTGGGTGCAAAGGTTCGTGTTTAAAAGCAGTTTTTATAATAAGTAATAATTTTGATATCTTTTTTGTATTTCAAATCACATTCACAAATATTTAGCAAAATTGTAATATCGGGATTTCTTAAGCGACTATTAACCGTGAGGTAGCGCTCACGAATGTTGCAACGTGGGTCAAATTTTAAAATTAGCCTAAGCTTTCGGTGAAGGACAAAAGTACAAAACCACATTAAGCTTGTCGGGCATTTTAAATCACTTGCTTAAACATCTTCAAGTAGAAAATCTATCACCAAACAAAACGCACTAACCGACAAACTTCTATGTTTTTTTTAAATTTTATTAATATGGCAAACAAACGTACGCCACGCCTGATGTTAATTATTTGGTAAGTATTTAATTTTGATGTAGCATAGATGTTAGTCTTCCTTAAAATAAATAAATAAGTATCACTAGCACCGATATATACTACTATGATTTTTTCGCATATCCAAAAATAACCATTTAGCTGGGAGGGGTGGGGACACTTGACTGAAACTAAAATTAGCAATTGAATGCTTAATATTTCGCAAACGGTCCCCTTAATCAAAAAATGGGTTTCACAAACCCGCAATATTTTTGGACGACCTATCCAACATCAACACCACACGTGATGGAGTAGACTAAAAAAAACATTCTCATTTTACTTTTTAACACTTTGTCGACGCAATTAATACGTATACCCATACCAAATTACAGCTGTCTAGTACTAAGAATCTCTGAGCTATGTCGCGGACAAACAGACAGACATAGTGAAACTATCAGGGTTCCTTGTTGACTTCGATACCCTAAAAAGAAACTAGTACTCTAGTTTACGTAAAATACTATTTAAGTATCATAAACTAATATACTATACAATCTGATTGACAGAATCTTAAAATAATCCTGTAATAAATTTACTTTATAAAAAAGTACAGTTTCATTTATTAACTTCGACAAAATATCCCAAATAGTACCGACCAACAAAAAAAAAATTGTAAAAAAAATCATTAAACAAACTTTTTATAGTTATTGTGGTATCGATGATTATATTATATGAAACGATATTAGTAGTATTTTCTTAACGGTGATTTTAATACTGTCATAACATTGATAAACATTCGGTAGCCTACGTGCCAATTTGAATGAATGATTTGTTACTTTATAGCCTCCTTTTCGGCATGGAACTACGCGTCTCATCAAATACTACATACTATACTATTAATTTTATTCTCTAACCGAAAGATGTCTTTTCGCTGAAACCGAAACCGTAACCGGATATTCCGCTACTCTTTTAATTTCAGCGGACACCGTAACCAAAACCGAAACTTATGTACCTAAGTGAATTTTTTTTTCATAACCTATAATTTTGTGAGTTTCTACATTTTCTATTGCTAGACATTGCTATTTCGAAAAGATTAAATAGTTAACGACAGATAATACAGTATCTGTGTATGTAAGTGATCGGTTTTCTGTTTTTCTACAGATTTTTTTTCTACGGATGTATTTACAAATGGCAACATATCAATAAGCAATTGTTTTTTTATTTATTTGGGTTATATTTTCGCCTCTTCGTTTATATCGCTAAAAACTTACGGTTTCATTAGGATATCATTTTTCCAATATTTCATTTTTCCAAATGTCCCGATATGCATGCTGTATATAAGAAACAAATAAATATACCATTAAAAAATAAGTGCGCAGCAATTCACACGTTTCACAAGTGAAACATTCAGAAAAAAATAAAAAGATATGTTCTTCAAAAATTATTTTTAAATATCCTGAATTAGCGTGATTCGAACTATCGATCACTCGTGCGTACTGCGTATGAAGTCTGGTCGTCTCACAGCACTAGGCCAATCCAACGACGATCAAAATTATGAAAATCAGGAGTTACATTAACCCTATATTCTATCTCATTTATAAATCTATATGGTTATCTCTTATTACTGTTGCTTTTTCGTTTCATCGAGTTTCAAATCACAAAGATGTTAAAGAAGTTTTCACTTCAAATTTTTTTTGTCGTTGCCCTAAACGTATTATATCTTATCGCGGATGGTGGTGACCGTCGGGGTGGTGGTGACCGTCGGGGTGGTGATGCCCGTCGGGTGGTGGTGACTGTCGGGGTGGTGGTGACCGTCGGGATGGTGGTGACCGTCGGGACGGCAGTGACCATTTAAGTTTTATTTCAATCGCGTGTGACGGTTACACGCTTTTAATTTTTATTATTGCAGTTTGCTATTATTGTTATATCATTTTATAAAATAAAGGTGTTAAGATAATTTTGTAAACTAGTTTTTATTTTTATTTTTATTTTTATGGATAAAAAATCATAATAAAAAATGTATACCCGAATAATTATTTTCTTTATACCTCGAATAGAACTTGAAATTAATATTTTATAATGAGGAACTTCGTTCCTATCTGGTGTCCCACGACACCTCACGGCTTTTTATTGCATTAAAAAGGTAAATTCATTGTTTTTCCTAAATAATGATTCTTATAGTCTATCAATTAAGGAAAGGCGTATGCTTCCCGTCTATAAAATTTGATCAGCATCGGTTTAGAATTAATGAACATTCATATAGCCTATCAATTGCCCAATGAGATAAACTTCCTGTATTCAAAATTTCATAAGAATCGGTCTAGCTATTTTTGAGTTATATCCGGACATGAAAATATAACGACGCAATTACGCATTGACGCTTCAGTGGTAGAGTGCAGGGACATCGCGTTAATAGACGTGATTTCGAATCCTTACAATGAACCTGAGCTTTCGGCGAAAAAAACCATCGTGATGTCCTCTGGTCATATCTAATGGCCGCCTGGCCAGCTACAACCCGCAAGTTGAAAATCACTTGAGAGCCCACTAGGCTTAGCGTGTTACCATCTTGGGCCACATCGTCACTTTAGATCAACGCTAAACCTATAATGATAAAAAAGACAGACTAATTCCCTCTTCTCCCTTTCATAACAGAACCACACGCGCTTGGCTCCGGAGCGACAGCTTTACGATAACCATCTCGGCACGAGCAAAGAATTTGGGTATGTCTTATCTTAGTCGTACTGTGAAGCTGTGCTGTGACTAGTGTATTCCCTCCTTCCTACAAACATAACGTGACAAGTCATTTGAGCAGGCTGTCATGACAACGACGACTGATGATAGATTGTAAATCCCACGGTAGTCACCGATGTTATTGAATTGCGTTGTGCTTACCATCAGGTAGGGTGTAGTGTCTCTGTGTCATGCTTCAAGAAAAAAAAACCAGACAGACAAAAAAAATTTGAAGTGAAAACTTCTTTAACATCTTTGTGATTTGAAACTCGATGAAACGAAAAAGCAACAGTAATAAGAGATAACCATATAGATTTATAAATGAGATAGAATATAGGGTTAATGTAACTCCTGATTTTCATAATTTTGATCGTCGTTGGATTGGCCTAGTGCTGTGAGACGACCAGACTTCATACGCAGTACGCACGAGTGATCGATAGTTCGAATCACGCTAATTCAGGATATTTAAAAATAATTTTTGAAGAACATATCTTTTTATTTCTTTCTGAATGTTTCACTTGTGAAACGTGTGAATTGCTGCGCACTTATTTTTTTAATGGTATATTTATTTGTTTCTTATATACAGCATGCATATCGGGACATTTGGAAAAATGAAATATTGGAAAAATGATATCCTAATGAAACCGTAAGTTTTTTAGCGATATAAACGAAGAGGCGAAAATATAACCCAAATAAATAAAAAAACAATTGCTTATTGATATGTTGCCATTTGTAAATACATCCGTAGAAAAAAAATCTGTAGAAAAACAGAAAACCGATCACTTACATACACAGATACTGTATTATCTGTCGTTAACTATTTAATCTTTTCGAAATAGCAATGTCTAGCAATAGAAAATGTAGAAACTCACAAAATTATAGGTTATGAAAAAAAAATTCACTTAGGTACATAAGTTTCGGTTTTGGTTACGGTGTCCGCTGAAATTAAAAGAGTAGCGGAATATCCGGTTACGGTTTCGGTTTCAGCGAAAAGACATCTTTCGGTTAGAGAATAAAATTAATAGTATAGTATGTAGTATTTGATGAGACGCGTAGTTCCATGCCGAAAAGGAGGCTATAAAGTAACAAATCATTCATTCAAATTGGCACGTAGGCTACCGAATGTTTATCAATGTTATGACAGTATTAAAATCACCGTTAAGAAAATACTACTAATATCGTTTCATATAATATAATCATCGATACCACAATAACTATAAAAAGTTTGTTTAATGATTTTTTTTACAATTTTTTTTTTGTTGGTCGGTACTATTTGGGATATTTTGTCGAAGTTAATAAATGAAACTGTACTTTTTTATAAAGTAAATTTATTACAGGATTATTTTAAGATTCCGTCAATCAGATTGTATAGTATATTAGTTTATGATACTTAAATAGTATTTTACGTAAACTAGAGTACTAGTTTCTTTTTAGGGTATCGAAGTCAACAAGGAACCCTGATAGTTTCACTATGTCTGTCTGTTTGTCCGCGACATAGCTCAGAGATTCTTAGTACTAGACAGCTGTAATTTGGTATGGGTATACGTATTAATTGCGTCGACAAAGTGTTAAAAAGTAAAATGAGAATGTTTTTTTTAGTCTACTCCATCACGTGTGGTGTTGATGTTGGATAGGTCGTCCAAAAATATTGCGGGTTTGTGAAACCCATTTTTTGATTAAGGGGACCGTTTGCGAAATATTAAGCATTCAATTGCTAATTTTAGTTTCAGTCAAGTGTCCCCACCCCTCCCAGCTAAATGGTTATTTTTGGATATGCGAAAAAATCATAGTAGTATATATAATGAAGTTAAAATGAAAACTATTAGAGGTAAGTAGGCTTTACAAGTTAACGAGTAATAATAGTCAATTCACTTGGAGAAGTAATTTCGTATAAATTCCATGGAAAATCACTACAACTACTGAACCCTACACTGCTCGTGGCCTGACACGCACACGGCATTATTAATAATTAATAATGGCAAGTACAACTTTAAAACAATGGCGACCATCGGGAGATCTATAGTCTGTATTCAGTTGTCGGTGTCAAGCCGGCCTGAAAAATATCTCTTTACATTGTGTTTGAAGGACTCGATATTGTAGGAAGGAGGGAAAACACGGGCCGAAACAGCTACACAATACTTCAAAGATATGACACAGCGAATTACTTTGTTCCTGCCGAGATAGAGGTTACTGTAAAGCTGTGGCTCCATAGTCCAGAGCGTGTGGGTTTGTTATGAAAGGGAGAAGAGGGAATTAGGTCGAACAGCCTTTCTAGAATACTCGCCATGATACAGACCTAGTCGGTAGAACGTGATCAGCGTGGCAATGCCCCTACAGCCCGTCTTTGCAACCTGTGTTGGGCATCGAGGAGGCTTTTGCGGTATCGTCCCAAAATAGCGAAAATTTCAGTGTTATGGATTATCATAGAATACATTGAGACATACTCATATATTTGTATACATATTATGTTAAAGTTAGTAAATGAAACTCTCCTTTTTCTTTAGTAATTTTATTACAGGATTAATCTAAGATTTTGTTGCATAAACAACAATCAGATTGTATGGTATGGTAGCAGTCATTATATCAGATACTTCTTCAGATTCATCGTTTACGTTATTCATCAACCTCATATCACGCATCACTATTATGTAATCATCTAAAAAATTATCAAAAACGTCCTTTGGCATTGGAAATGGGTTGATTGACCTGACGAGATCTAAAATTTAAATTAAGAATGATATGTTAGAATTCACCGACATAAACAACAGTGATGACAATAAAAGAAAAAAAAATTAACTGTTATTACATTCTTGCTTAAAATAATTCTTTTAGAATAGGAATAGTGATAATGTTTATTCGTTCCTAAGAAACTGGTAGGATGTCAAAAGTTTTTAGTAAAAAAAAGGAAAGATTTTTTTTATGCCAGCCGTTGTAATACAAAAGCGAATACATAAATAAAAAACAATAGTATATATTTTTCTGTAAGGAGAATAATAACAATATTAATATAATACAATACTTACTTTTTAAACCTTCAATACTGTAAGTAATATTCATCTGTTTACAGTTCACTTCAAAATGTTTAAAGCCTATTTTCTTTAACATGTTTTTTATATGTTTTTCCGGTTCCTGAAATATAATCGATTAGACTCAATTTGAAAGGTTGTACTAGCTTATGATAAGTACTTACTTTAACGTTGTGGTATGGTGAAATAAATCTTTCATAGTTTGGAATCCATTTTTTCCACTTTGCAGTACGAGCCATGGCCCAATAAGCAGTATATACAGGCATGTACGCCAAGAACGATAACAAACAGTCACCGCCTTTTGATAGCATGTTGTAAATATTTGTAAACGTTTTCCTTAAACGTAAGTAGTAAAATTATTCGATTTTACACAATTAACAGTTTATTTTGTAAAACACTTTACAGAAATCGTTTTCAATAGTTATTCAATTCAATTATAATTAATGATTGAACACTTAAAGACGATGTAAAGAAATAACAAAGGAAAAAGTGAATTTATAAAATACTAGCTGTGCCCGCGGCTCTGCACGCGTTTATGCATATTCTGTAATAAGGGCTCAGTGACAGCGTGTACGGACATATGAGCTTGTGTTTTCGGTGAAGGAAAATATCGTGATGACACTATAGCATGATTTGGTAGTGTATTTTCAAATATCCGCCTGGCTAGCTACTGCCCTTAAGGTGATAATCTGTCCCCAAGCACCTATAGCTGTGTTCCAGCAGCTGCACTTGAGAGTCAGTCCTCCAACTAGGACTTAGCGTTTTACCATCTTGGGTCACATCGTCAGGTAACATCAGATGAGATTGTAGCCATAACGCTAAACCTATAAAAACGGAAAAAAACGCAGTTTTTATTATTTCTAAGTGTTTTTGACAATGTTTATAGCATGTCAATAAACGAATGACATTAACTTCCCGTGTATAACATATAACATAGACATCAACAGACAGGCAAAAATGTTATATGTCATATTCATTGTCAAATTTGGAAGAAAACATATATGTATAGAACAGAACTATAAACCTATTAGTTTAGAAGATTCTAACACATACTTCTGATTTTCAATCCAGTGTAGAGTATAAAATGAGAATACATGATTAAAACCTTCCTTTAATTCTTCTGGTAAAGGACCTTCTATATCCAGAACTCTGAAGTACGATTTGTCACTTTTATAATTCTCGTTTGCAAAATTTACCATTCTTTCATTAATATCACACCCAATAAATTCTTTATAATTTTGAGGTATATATTTTTGTATTATATTAGTAACACTACCATCCCCGCATCCTATGTCAATGATTCTACTTTCAGGATCGCCCAACTTCATTTTGGGGACATATTCTTTTAAGCAAATAATTGCGTCTCTTGTTTGCACAGAATTACTCTTGTTGTATAAGTCGGCGTCATCGTTCATTCTCAACCTAAAACAATATAGTAAAACAATAATTATAAGAAAACTTTAACTGTAATTATAGTTACTGTAATTATAGTTATAATTTGTGTCACGCCAAAAATCAAATCTAGAGTATTTTTCTAAGTTTAAATTGAATGTTAGTCTTAGTTTCTAAGAAATCTCTTTGGTAATTTCTCTCTACTTGGGGCAGTCTGACTGGTGAAACACCTCCAGTTTACAGAAGATCGCAGCTAAATAACCTTGTGTTGTGTTCCTACGGTGACAAGGGAAAGGGAGTTCAAGATTTGCAACGCGCTAGTGTTACCTCTAGCGTTACAAGCGTCCACAGGCTAGGGTAACCGCCTACCATCATGCGGACCGTACGCTCGTTTGCCACCTTATTTGTATTAAAAAAAAGTTAGACAGAAGTTACAACAATAACCCGAAAGTAGACAGCTTTTGCAAAATTGTTTTGAAAACTTTATATGTTGAAAATAATACCCGTGAATTAATATTTATTCATTATTACACATTTAAAAGTAATATAAAAATATTTTTAATCTAAATAAGAAACATGTCCCTAAAACACGGCGTGACGTCATCATTCAATAAATCAAACTAAGATTAAAAGTATTATTTGCCAAGTTGATTGTACCAGAATGTCAGTTATGAAATTTCTTCAGCATATAATTTTGAAGCCTCTATATTTTTTAAAACGTTATAGGTTCTGGTTTAGTGGCAACAATCTCATCAGAAGTTAGTGACGATGTAGCCCAAGATAATATCATGCTAAACCTAGTGGAAGACTGGCTCTCAAGTGCAGCTGCCGGAACACACCTAATGGTGCTCAGCGACAGAATTTCTACTTGAGAGTGGTAGCTAGCCAGAATTAGAAAATACCCTACAACCATGCTATGGTTTCCTCACGATGTGTTGATGTTACGATGCGAATTTGTATACGCTACCACTGAGCCATCATTGCTTCAACATTTAGTAATCATTTAAGCGTCACTTATTACAAGATAACACACAACTGTGTATGTACATTGAACGATGACGTAGCATTTTCTGTAAATACTTTCACATCAGAAATTTTCAGAAACAAAAATAAACATATTTTTTTCAAATTTGTATTATTCTACACTTTTTATCAATAGTCCAATATAATGAAATAATTAACTTGAATTTTTAACCATACTGTCAACTTGCGCATTGTAGATATGATTTATTTACATGTACAATTATTACATATTCACTTATAACTCGTACTTCCCGTAAGTATATTTTGTAATCACATTGTAAAGAATGAGGCGATTTCATACATAGCTATTCAAAAATAGACAGGTATTATCACAGCTATGCATCGACAACGACGTATGTCTTTTTGTCAACGTTCTTTTGTATAATAATTTATTAAATCATTGGCCTTCATCTAAGCTATATTTGTACAATTCTATAGACTAGTATTGGTTAACTAGGATTATTTATAAATACAATTGGCTTTTTTGTTAGCAGTTACAAGTACGATAGGTGCTGTCCTTTTTATGTGCACTAGGTGTGCCTCATGGTTTCACCCGTTGTAAATTTATTTTACAAACTCTCCGTGGTTGAACACGAGTGAAGCTAGTATAATTATAATTTGAAATGTTCAAGCCCGGTAAAGCTGTAAAAGCCGTAAAGGCTCCAGGGCCCATCAGGCTAACAGTGTAGTCAGTTCGAAAAAAAAAAAAAAAATTGAAATGTTGTAAGGTATTGTGTTATAATAGTATATTTTTTATGTTTGAGTATGTATCAAAGAAAAAATATCCAAACAAAATTTTATATATTACTAGCTTATCCGGCAAACGTTGTTTTGCCATGTATGTTATTTCATCTAAGGGTTGATCGTAGTGGGGTGAAAATTTAGAGTTGTATGTATTTTTGTATGCTGTATCATAAAAAAATAAAAACATAAAATTTTGTCTAAAAAATAAAAAAAAATTTAGGGGCGGACCCTTAAAATTTAGGGGGATGAAAAATAGATGTTGTCCGATTCTCCACCCTGGCCGATATGCACGCTAAGATTCACGAAAATTGGTCGAGGCTTTTCGGGGGAGTTCAATCACGCACACCGTGACACGAGAATTTTATTTATTAGATAGAGCTTGTTTTCCTCTTTTTTGTCAAGTGTCTTTGCAGTCTGGTTTGTTGTTTTGCTTTTAATCATTTTAGTTTATTTTTCTCGTTTTTTTTTAATTCTTAGATGTCGTATTTAAACATTATTGTTGCGGACAGCGAGCCCCCAAATTAATATAGGACATTTTTGTAATATAAATGTATAAGAATAAGGAATAAAATAATACGTGTTAGAAATAAGAATATGAAATATGAATGAATATGAACTTATAATCTAAATATGTATACTCTAAACAGTTAGTTATAGGAGAATAGAATAAGTGATAGCTAGTTAGTTAATAAATATGTAAATTTGTTAGTTGTAAGGAGAAACCGTGTCAGGCTCAGCGAACATCTGGCACGGTGACTCATGGTACTGCCGTCCCTCTCGCACGGTTAGCCTCGCTCTGCGGAGAGCGCGCGCACAGGGCGTGCACGCTCATTGGCTGAGCGACGCCCCGCACCGACGCTATCGCACGACCGGCTGCGAGGCATAGGGCGAGGTTAAATATAGCGGAGAGGGCAGCAGTAAGCACCGCAAATTATCGCGGTTGTCCCCGCGCCCCGCGCACGAAACGCTCCCAGCCAGTCAGACAGGCCACCTTTCCCAAGGTACCTGTCGCTCGGCCTCATATCCAGCCTCTAATGTCTCTAGAGGCTTTCCCCAGCCTTCCATGCACCTCACGAGCCCCAGTGGCACCAGCTCCCGCGCCCTTCGCACCCCTCCCACCCGCACTGGCCCCTCCGGCCTCATTAATCAAACCCAAACCTGTCAAGGCCATCCCGGTCCCGGCAGCCCCCGCCACCTCAGCCCTCGGTTTCTCGTTGGCTGGCAAGGAGTGGTTCACCCAGCTTCTTCTTGTGCATGAAGTGCAAGAAATCATCGCATTCAACGCGGTGATTAACTCCAATAAGGACTTAGGATTGCTCAACGCAATAACCCAATTCCCGGGCATAGCCGCCACTATTCAACGGCTTGTCCGCGCCTCACATAGCCAAAATTAAAATGGATCGGATCAAACCTAAGAGTTTGTGCCTTTCCTTTTTTAATGCGCGATCAATTAGACCTCAGCGTGATCTAGTTGCCGCCTTCCTCCGAGAGCACCAAATAGACGTGTTTCTAGTCCAAGAAACATTCCTAAAACCCAGCGCTCGCAATCCCCGAATCGCGAACTACAACATTATTAGGAACGACCGGGTCCACGCTAACGGCGGAGGCACCCTCATATACTATAAACGCTCTCTATACTGCATAGTAATAGAACCTCCCGAACTCTCCAGTATAGAGGTATCTGTTTGCAGACTCGGTATGACTGGCCACTCGTCAATCATAATCGTCTCTGCCTATCACACCCCGAACAAAAGGCTTCTCAGGTCAGATCTGGAGGCTCTTTTTGCACTAGGTAATTCAGTTATTATAGCGGGTGACCTCAATTGCGGGAATGTCATCTGGAAAAACCCGACTACCTCCCCGAACGGGAGGATTCTGGAGGATCTATCTGCCATTCTCGACTTTGATGTCATCGCTCCTTCAGAGCCCACTCACTTTCAGGACGATTGTCGTCCATCTGTTTTAGATATAGCACTTTTAAAAAATGTCTCTCTCAATATAAGACTCGTACAAGTCGTACATGAGTTGGACTCCGACCACCGACCCGTAGTTCTCCACCTAGGTCAGCCTTCTGACCAGCATCCCTCCTCCGTCAAGGTGGTGGACTATGCGGAGCTAAACAGATACCTCTTGCACAATCCCTCATCATCCAGTTTGGATAGGGTCCCAGACGAGTTGAAATCGACAGCCGATGCCGATCTAGCGATCGATTCCCTGGTCAGCCATCTCCAAAACGCCGTCAGTAAGGCCTCGAAAGAGGTGCAAGCGGCGAACGAACGCCGCTTTATACTTCCTGTCGACGTGAGAGCGCTGATCACGGAAAAGAACGCCGCGACTCGAGCACACGATTCATACCCGACTGCGGACAATCGTAGGCGGTTAAACTCACTTCGGAAAACGGTAAAAAGCCGCATTTCCGAAATCCGTAATGCAAGATGGGGGCCCTACTCGAGGGTATCCAACCATCCCATCTGGCTTTCTGGAAATTAGCACGCACATTTAAATGTGACGATACAGTCCCCATGCCCCCCTTAGATCAAGGCCCCGGCAAACCTCCCGCTTTCGATAGCGCTGAAAAAGCAGAATGCCTTGCCGAGAGCCTTGAAAATCAATGCTCTCCGAACTGCGATAACATCGATCCCGAGTTCGTAGGCTCGATAGAATCAGCGGTAACTAATTCTCTCGCGGTCCCCCCGACAGACGATTTGGACTCGGTCACGCCTGAGGAAGTTCTGTCAACCATTAAAGGCCTTAAGCCTAGAAAATCCCCTGGTCCCGACGGTATCAGGAACGAAGTACTCAAACTTCTTCCTGATCACCTCATAGCTCTTTTGGTCTGCATCTTCAATGTAGCCATAGCCCATTGCCATTTTCCAGCCGTCTGGAATAAGGCCATAGTAATAGGTATTCACAAGCCCGGCAAAAAAGCGTCGCTTCCCGACAGCTATCGCCCTATCAGTCTCCTTAACACGTTAGGTAAAGTCTATGAGCGGCTCCTTCTGAACCGGCTCCAGTCAGTAGTTTCAGATAAAAATCTTTTACCACCTGAGCAGTTTGGTTTTCGTGCCAAACACTCTTGTACTCACCAAGTGCACCGCCTCACGGAGCACATTCTTCAAAACTTCAACCGCGACCCAAAACCTCGCCCTACACTTGCGGTCTTCTTCGACGTCGCCAAGGCCTTCGATAAGGTCTGGCACGCCGGTTTAGTCCACAAGCTTTTGGAACTTCAAATCCCGGATAGATTAGTTAAAATCATACACGCGTACCTCTCTGACCGGACCTTCTGCTACCGAGTAGAGGGTGCTCTCTCTGAGCCTCATCCCATACGCTCAGGTGTTCCCCAGGATTCCATTCTGGCGCCCTCTCTATTCAACTTATATATCAGTGACCTCCCTCGCCTCCCCGAGGTAGAGGTAGGTTCCTACGCTGATGACACAGTCCTGTTTAGTTCCTCGTGGAACAGACAAACCCTCAGGCTACGAGTCCAAAAAGCCGTAGATAAGCTAGGCGAATGGTTCCGTATAGATGGCGCATAGGAATTAACCCCGATAAGAGTAGCGCTATCCTCTTTCATCCCACTCAAAGATTAGTTAAAATTCCCGCTATCAAACTATTTAATGTGGCTATCCCGTGGGCCAACCAGATCAAATATCTGGGTGTCACACTGGATAAACACCTAAATTTCAAGGCACATATCGATAGAGTGCGAAGGAAAGCCAGTATGGTCTCAAGCCGCCTGCACCCTCTCGTGTGCTCGAAGAGCAAAATGTCCCTCAGACATAAGCTCACGCTCTATAAGACTTGTATCAGACCGATCCTAACTTATAGTTCCCCAGTCTTTGCTCACATAAGTAAATTCACCCTCAATAAGTTACAAATAGTTCAGAACCGCTTTCTCAGAAGGGCGGTCGGTGCCCCTTGGTTCGCTCGGACCGTAGATCTCCATAAAGATATGGAAATACCTTCGATCGAATCATTTATAAAGTCCCTATCAAATAATTATTTTGAAAAAGCGTCGAACCATTCGAACCAGCTAGTAGTGGCAGCCGCATCTCAGAACCCGAATCCAGACATCCGAATGTCTAACAAATATAGACGCCCGCGCGACATTTTATCTGACCCCGATGATAAAATCACGGAAGCGAACGCGATTTTCCCACTCGTATCTAATAACCAAGCGTGTTTGCGCCCACGCCCGCGTAATCACCGCTCGCTCCGCAGGGGGCGGGCGGCAAACTTCGCTCCCGCACACATATCTCGACCGCCTTCTCCTGCAGCGACCTGAGCCTAGGTCCGTTCCCCCGCTAGGGAGCCCTCAAGCCAGCTGCTCGCGCGATACAGTGACACTGCAATCACTAGCTACCGACATACATTCATTACACTGTATGAACACACATGCACTACACTCAGGTACATAGGTCTTGTAAGGGACCTTTTTTTTTCTTTTTTGTGGTTAGTTAGCCTTAGAAAATTTTTCAGATCACTAAAGACATGTACGCGTGTCTCTTCCTCCCTCCCAGGAGGCAAGCGCTCGCCAACAAGTCCGGTGAAACTGTTAAGGCCCCGGGCCAACAGCATAGTCAGTTCAAAAAAAAAAAAAAAAAAGGCAGTAATCACGATAAGTACGAGAACAGCAACAACGATCAGTACGAGAACAGAAACAACAAGTCAAGCAACAACGATCAGTTCGAGAAACAACATGCAGCGAGCAGCGACTCAACAAGAAAACTACAATCAAGAACGTTACCACGAACATTGTAACAAGAACAAGAATAAATGAAAGCACTATTCATTTAGTGCGATTAATTAATATTGTGAACGACTTTTATTCGCAATAATTATATTATAGCCTATGTTACTCCGACAATTCATAGGATTCTAACGACACCTTATAGATGTTAAAATCTATCAAGCCGTTTAGGCTATAGAGCGCGCCAAAGAAGAATTTTGCGTAGCTCAGATAAAAACACGACCTTGGTTTCTGAACAACGGAACACTGATTTGCCCATCGTTTTGGTACAGAGAGATCCAGCGCTGCTCTGACATACCCCTCTTGCTACCCCGAGCGATAGGCTGGCTCCATATACGATTCCCCAGCGTTTACAAAAAAAAGGTACTACTTGTAACGTGGTGAGAGCCATGCTCGGCAGTGAGAGAGCAAGAATGGCAATAATCTCCTTCTGCGAATAAGTCGACGTGGAAGGAGACCGCGGAGAGAGCTCGCGAAGAGGATCCTCTAAGCAACCTTTTCCGACGTAGACGGTCAGATGGTAGGAGAAAGCGTTTTGCGCGCTTTCTTCCTCCAACCTAGCCGAACCAGGGTACACAGGTCAGGGGCCCGTCTTCTATTGTAAAGGTCCGGCCGTCTGGAAGACAGTTGGGTTGTACAGGCTGTTTCCTTCCTAGCACCCTGGCTCGGCATCTGCTGGGGCGGCCGCTGGGGCGACGCGGCTGAATTCTTGCAAGACCCCGTATCGCCCCTTTACGGCGGCATCGTGGAATTTGAGTGAGTAACGCAAATAACCATTCGCTCGCCCGAGAAATTGTGTACCTATGATGGAATTCTCCACATTAAAAAAAAAGGAGTTGACTTGTAGAAATCGTTACGTAAGGAAAAAGCGTTAAAACAGCAGAAAATATAATTGAAAAAGACGATTCCGCCGCCAGGTCTCTAACTGATTTTTTAGTAAATTCGTTACTAATGGGATCTCACGATCGTACACTTTTTATTTGCTGTACGAGTATGCATCAAAAAAAGAAACAATCCAAGGTACCCTTGACGTTGTCAAACAAAATTTTATAGATTATAGAGCTTGTTTTTCACTTTTTTGTCAAGACGTGTCTTTGTAATAGACTTTTTTATTTTGTTTTTATTCATTTACTTTACGTGTGTTGTTATTTACGTATTTGTAAACATATGTTATTAATTGGTAATGTGACCCACATTGCTTGGTATCAGTCGCCTCACAACTAATTTAGATAGTTTTTTTAATATTAAAATTGTGAGTCATAGTCGTGATTTTTATATGAAACTTGCGTATAGCCTAATGTCTTATAAATGTATTAGGGCCCATTTTTCAATCGTTAGATATTTGTTAGATAATTTTATACCAGGAATAATTTTGACGTTTTGACAGATAATGTGTGGAAAACCTGTCAAAATTTGAAAAGTTTTCCTGAAATACAGTTATTTGTTGAATGAAAAATCGGCTCTTATAGTTGTAATTTTATGTTATCTGTTGAGTGAAAAATCGACTTTTGCAGTTGTAATTTTATACAGTTTAGAAGTATATTTTAATGTCCTATTTACATGTCATGTAGTGTTATAGTTGTGAACCTTAGAGAGCTTAGTACGTTTTATAATTGCATATATATTTAATGTCTGTGTCTCTTTATATTATGGTAATAATTATGTGTCTTTTGACGATATATATGTGATATGTTGCGTTTTATGTATTGTTTTACTTGTATGTTATGTTTATGCTTATATGTTACTATGCTATGCTATGTTGCACTATAGGGAAAGTATTAAGTACATTATCTGATGTTATGTAGTCTGTTATGTATATATATTATGTATTAAATATATAACAGTTTTTGTACATAACGACCCATGTACTATATCAAAGTACATAAATGATATAAAGATGGTGCCAAAATGTGGGAACGACACGGTTCGATACAATCAATAGATGGCTCGATACAATGAATATACGGCTCGGCAGAATCAATATACGGCTCGATACAATCATATATGACTCGAATTTAACAATTTAGAAGCGAAGCTTCACTTTGTATATCCGAAGAACACTCATATTGATGATTGAAAAGGTGGTCTCCTTGTACCCGACATTACTTTTGGTTAATATGGTTCTTTTATTGGGTCTTCGCTAAGGATAATTTAATATAAACATTATTAATAAACAATTCTCAAAGTTATTGTTATTGCAAACATCAAATGTTTATTAAGAATGCATATTTCTTAGGATATAAAATCGAATAAAATGAATTAAATGTTGTGAAAAGGGCTATCCACGATAACTATGCATACATACAATTTAAAATTCTGCACACAATTTAAAGATTGTGCCTTGAACGACCACGAAAAAGTGCATTGCCCCACGTACGAGCCGGTTTTTTTACTTTTTGCTTCGCTTCGTGGAACTCAAAGGCGATATCTACTCAGTTGAGTTAGGACGTTAGGAGTCTTGACCTAGCCTAATGTGATTTATATTGCTGACGCATTTTATGGAATAACGTGTTTAACTGTTATGTTCATGTAACAGTTATAATCGATTTATATTATTATAAACTAAATGGTTTGATATATGTGTTATGGCTTTTAACTATATAGCATTTTTTATTACACATCGTCACGACACGAGTCTTATTAAAAGTAAAATCGATTTTTTTAATTCCTTGGTGATTTATTTATAAATCTTTTATTAATCGAAGATACGAATTTCTTAAAACAAAGAACTTAATCTAGGCATCAGGAATCTTAATCGTATTAATTGGTTATTAGGATAAAAACGCCTTTTTTTAATTTATAAAATAATGTTTAACTTTTTATGACAATAACAATTGGATCAATTTATCAATGTAGAAAGAAATATTTGCGCATCTCGTTAGAACTTACATTTTTAGCAGATAAATAATAAATAAATCGTATATAAGGTTAATTAATAGAAAAATATAAAGAAGGTAGAATAAAATAATGGTAGACAACATCAATTAGACATCTTGACCAATGAGGGTAAACATCGCGCGACTTTGTTGCATACAAGTAACGGTGGACTAGAGCAGCATAAGTCAAGCAAGATCTGATTAGTGTGGTATAGATTCGTAATTTAGTAGTAGGCCTGAGGACACTTCGTCTATTGAAGATTGCATTTAAGGCGCCCATGGCTTTAATCGCATTAAATTTTGCATGCGTGATATGAAGTGACTAGTTTTGAGTCCAAAAGCACTTCTAAGTACTTGACGGATGGTTTCCACTCAACATCAGGGCAATGTAAGTGGAAGTGTCTAATTGGGCACTTGTGCGTTTTGGTAAATACAATCGCTTTGGTTTTGTTTTCAATTGTTTTACCACATCGTGAAGAAATGCTGTAAGGATAGCAAAGAAAGCTGCAGCCTATCAATGATGAGGAATATCTATGGATGAACTTAGTGAGGCAGTATCATCTGCGAAAAAAGCAAGCTTGGTGCGCGGTTGTACAGGAATATCGTTAATAAATAACAGAAACACATACAGACCCAGGATGGATCCTTGAGGGACACCAGCTGGAACAGGACGGGGTTAAGAAATCGTACTGCCAATACTGACAATAAAACTGGCGATTTGACAGGTTGGAATGTAGGAGTTTGATAGCGGTCATAGGAATTTTTAGGGTGAGTAATTTGTGAAGTAGTCCATGGTGCCAAAAAGTGTCAAAAGCCTTTTCAATATCAAGGAGAAACATTCCTGTCGATTATCCCTAACTAAAGTGATACATGGCATGTTTGGCATCTCGGGCAAGCTGATGGGTAGTAGAATGGTGTTTACCCAAACTGGTAATCACATAAAATATGTTCAGAAACTTTTAACAGGCGTAAATAAGACGTACAAAAATTTTACTCAGCTAAGAGACTAGACTCATGGGTTTGTAGTTTGAGCTAACAGCTTCATCTTTACCCGGTTTAAGTAAGCACTGGAATGATTTTGGCTGTTTTCCAATATATATGAGAGGAGAAGACAGGCATTAAAAACTTGGTCAAAAGAAGCAAGGCATTGCGGATTATGATATAGGATTACGTAAATCGTCTAATCCAGGAGACTTACGCCATTTAAGGTCACGCAGGATTTTATTAAGTTCACGTGACATAATACATTCGCCATCCCGCTAAACATTTGACAAGTAAGCCGGTGACGCGGGTCATCGGGAATAGGAATGCACTCGTAATATTACAGAGTGTTTTAACTTGCAATGTTCGTAAGAGTATGTAAGTAACATTCAAAATTTGAAAACTATTTTTCGACCACTTGCTGGTATCCGATTGAGATGAAATTTGGCATATGCATGTAACTTCGATGACAATGCAATATTTTGGTACCATAGACCTGATCTGATGATGGAACCGGGATGTAGGGACTGGAACTCCCTGATTTAAAATAATCGTAGAATAATCAATTTTAGTCTCATTTGTTTTGTTCTCATGAGCAACTTCTATTACCCATGATGACGAGGGTCTGAAGATGGAGACGGAAGATTACAAATGGAACAAGATGATGGAAACTGCAAAAATAGTCGGGTATGGGTTCGTTTGTTTTGTTCTAATTAGCACTTTTTAGTCTTAATTTTAACATATTTTTTACTGGTACATAATGCATTTAAAGTTGGCTTAGTTAGCTTTTTTAAGTTATATATTAATTAGGTTATAATATTTACATAAGGTGACGCTTGCGATTGACATTTTTAACCATCTTCATACCATTCAGCCATCGGCATTTTTTTCACTTTGGCTTGGGTGGGATATTTCAAGCTGCACAACACTAAAACCAGTCTAACAAACTAACTCACTAACAAAAACACACGCATGAGCCCACACGCACGCACACACTTGCACAAAGACACAAACGAGCGCGCGCACTCGTGTAGACACACGCAATAAACAAGCACGAACGCATAAACACAAACAGGTACGCACTATTGGACTCGTCAAAACGAATCGTATGAGCCTTAACACGAAGGGTTTACTAGTAGCCACTAAAGAGTTCCACTATTCACCTCCTGGCTCCATCATCAGATCAGCAAATTAGAGTTTTGTTATCAGAAATACATATACATACAAAGTTTAATTTCGATACGGCAATTACAAGTAGTTTAAAATTTAATTCTAATATTTTATTACATTGTTTGTTAGTTACAAATGAAGCTAATAAAACCGTGTTAAAAAAATACTCTGTATATATTTATTGTGTACTGAAAAAAAATTAACACATACAATAAGACGTGTTGTTAATTAAAATATACACTGAAATATTTTTTCCAATATTTTCGCAATGTATTTGCGAAAAAAAACAGTTTCAAAATGAACCTGCGTAACGTGACGGTGAACGTAACGTAACGGGGAACGTAAGGTGAACCCTCCTCGCGGGTTACTGGCACTCAGTGTGATAATAGGGGGAAGAGAAGCATCAGGACTATGAGATTCTAACATTTTAACGGAAGCCACGTTTGGTTTAATATCATTGTCAACCCAATTCAAAGTCAGACTCATGTTTTCGAGAAATGTGTTAGCTAGTACACCTCGCATTGGTCTTTAGGAGAGCAGGAAAGGGAACCATCCTTAACCTCAACCCTTGTGATTGCAAAAATGTCTACAGAAAATAATAGCTGAGAGTGCTAATCAAAGTTATAGGATTTTACTACACAAAGAAACCATATTATTGTAAAGTATTACACGTAATTGACTATTAATTATTATACTATTAATATTATTAAACTTGTACAGGATTAAATGTAGATCATGGATTTCTAGTTACTGCCATATATAAGTATATTACTTATACATAAATATTGCGTATATTGACTGTTATAAATATTTAATAAATATAGCAACCTACCTATACCGTATTGAATTATGTTACGGCAATTTGCACGTTTTAATCTAAACTTGAAATTCAAGGGCAGAGTTAAAAACCAGCAAAAAAATTCAAGCCGGTGCACATCCATACGCTATTATGTAAGTGCAGTAAACACTTAGCCTATAGCGCGATTTTGACATCTTGAACAAATACTTTGGACGAAATTAAACGTTATCGTGTCGTGTACATTACGAGATTACGTGTAGATTAAACAGATTTTATTACTCAATTGAGGGATTTCGTTATACACCGTTAACCGATAGAGCGAACAATATTTCATTTTAATCATAAATCACAAACAAACAGACTGATAGACAAAAAAATCCAGATTCCAGATCAGTGGCCCATAAAATAGCAGATAGTAAATATATTTACTAACAGACCAACATATTTATTTACTTATAGAAGGGTACTGCGTAATAAACACGCGCGGAGCCGCGGGCACAGCTAGTGTTTAAGAAAATTTATAGTAAATAAGAGTTCAATCGATTTACTTCATTTTATACGTTATGGTTCATGTATTTTAATTGATGTGGCTTGTGGTCTTCGGCATACCAAATTCCTTTATATACAGAATCATGGGTAGTATAGAATTTTGTAATTTTAGAAGAATGTCATAATATATATTGAATAATAAAATTTATAATATATACTTACACGAAGAATAAGGTGAAATATTAAAATAGACGTATTTTATTTTAATTTACAGATAAGAAAAAGAAAAACATAAGTATAAGTATAATAGATAAACAAAAGTCGAAAAAAATGTACTATTAGATGATATGCTCCAAAGATTAATAATAAATGAATGAATCGTAGCAGTACTTACAAATTAAAACATTAAACTAGTATTAAATAAAGAAAAGTATTACAATAATAATGGAAAAAGTAGCTGATAGATATATATCTCTTTGCATATTAGAACAAGCTCTCCTCTAAGGACGAAAAAATTCTTGCCTAACTTTAAAATAATAAACTAAAGATAAAAAAAAAGTCTATGTATGACCAAGTATCAAGATTAGAGAGTGTACAGGCAACGCCATCCACAATGTCACCCCGCGCGGGTTCAACCACCGAATGCAATACAACGCGGGAGAAAGGGCACTCGCGAGGGAATTTTATTGATGGTAATGACATCTCAGCCAAATTTAATTCTCTTAATATACGAGTATCATGTAAATAGCCACGAATAAAGTATGCATATTGCAAAAATTAAGATGGATTGTTAACTGATGACTCGTTACTAAAAATTTATAAAATAAAAAAGATATCTTCCATATTTGTAAAACTAATATATAAAAGGCAAACTCATCAGCGCAGAACTATGAAGTAGCTAGAAATAAATCACAATCAAAAAATACTTTATTCAATTTAGGACCCTAAAAAGGTACTTATGAACGCCAAACTCTACTGTACTACCACCGGTTCGGAAAACGTCCCAGTCATCGAGAAGAACCGTCAAGAAACTCAATCGGGCTTATCTTTTTATTAATATTTTTTTCCAACTGTATACATAATATTTACAGTCAATAATCATATTATCATATTTATAATTTAGTGGATGCACAGAGAGGGCGTCACTTACAGACATCAGTATCATTCAATTCACATCAATGATCCTTTCTATGATAACCTTTTGACAGTAAAACCGGCTTGATATGGTCCTAGAACTCATTGTCCGGCAAATCAGTTATGTGCGTCCTTATTATAGAACCTAACACTATCACATAAAAAAAACTTTTGTGTTACTAAGTCTAAAGCACGGTACGACTAATTTATGTCTATTTCTAGTATTAAAACTGTGCTGGTCTCTAACAAAATCAAGCTTGTCAAAGTTTTTACGAAAATACAGCAAACTATGAAGAACACATTTGGAAGGCAAAATCAAAATATCAAACTCCTGAAACCTGTTTGTACCTGTAGTAATTTGCAAGTCTTATGTTGAATATTGCTCGAAATATGAAAGGATAGAAGATTCCTTTTATAACGTAAAAGCATAGAAAGCATTCGATTTTTAAAATAATTGCAGTTCCAAAATTATAAATAGAATGGATGCGAAATCTTCTTCATACTCTTTTATTAAATAATAAACATTTACCTTTTTTAAGGCAGTTACATAAGCGTGATTTTTTTTTTCATAAGAAACGCATTAGAGAATATTCTTAGATTCATCATAATAATATATACTCCGTTATAATAAAAGTCTTGTATATTATATATAGAAGTACTTTTCGAAGTCTCACCGCAAATTTACGAATTTAATGCACATAAATTCGTTGATAGGATAGAGTTATAAATAAAACTTGTTTGATATTATTTACACCCAAATAAACATCATAAATTAATAAAATAATTAACGTGGGATTTGAAAAAGTGATGAAATATTTATTCTTTAAAATCACTGAACTTATTAAATATTGTACATAAGTTTTAATTACACATTGTTTTTTAATTTTACATACAGTTCCCATTGTTTTTGGTATAATTTATAAAATTATATACAAAAGTAATTATGTATATGTGATCTTGAAATTAAATCTGTGACCTTGAATTTTAATATTTTTATTGTAGTTTTTGCGTGCTGTGTGCACAACGGCAAACCTCATTCATTTTATTTATATAGATAGATGGATATATATGTTACCAGATAATTATACAAATTCAGGAATTGCATAAACCGCCGGGCTATTTAGTAAGGTATAAAATGACAAATAAAGTTATGAAATAAATAAAACGTTAGTCTAGCTTTAGTCACAACTAGATAGCGTGTATGAGACGTGAGAAGAAATGTAGGATATTTTAATTGTGATCGTCTTTATTTATATGGTAAGAAAACAAAGAATTTCTCGAATTTCTGTTCGTAATGCAGCAATAGGAACATGAAAATAGTTTATATATTTGTTTGATCCTACCAATAAGGAAACTACTTACTGGGGGGAAGTTAGTATTTTACCGAATACTATTAAGTAAGATATTTGGATTCTCGGAAACGGCTCCAATAATTTATTTATAAGACATCAAGCGAAGCTTAGACGCTCAGATATTCATAATTAACAAAGTACCGACATTCTACGGAATACTTAGGCAAAAGGGGCGTGGGCTTACAAGAAGCCGATACTCCTGTAGTCGCATACGAGAAACCAACAAAGTAGGTAGGTAGTGACATTTTTATTGTACTGACTTTATTTCTAAAAATGTTCAGCGTTCTATCAAAAGTGATAGATAAAAAGAAAATTCGTACTGGTATGGATTTCGAATCAGAATAAGGCTTATTATCTAACTTAGTTTTACACGTGTACGAATTATTGTATTCAGTTTTTAACCACAATACATATGTATCAATTTCATATATTGTATGAAGTTATTTTTCTTTCGGATTCGTATACTCTTGTTGTGATTAATGCAGCTGACCATGGCCAGTCTGATATAAATGACAGTCGATATGGTGGCTGTCGAGATGTGACCATCGAGATGTGATCGTCGAGATGGTGACTGTTGAGATGTGAGTTTGAGATGTGACCGTTAAGATGGTAACCGTCAAGATGTAATCGTCAAGATGTAACTGTTGAGATGGTGACCGTCGATATATATCTGTCAAGATGATGACTGTCAAGATGCACCTAACTGTCGAAATATGACCGTTGAGATGTAACGGTCCCATGTTACACATAAAAATCAAAATTGTTCATAACCTACACTATACACTATACCTACTTGTAATCAACTACGAGTAATAGTTATTATTTACAATGTACACCAAATTAAATTTTATTATCAATAAAGATTGTAAAAACACAACATGTTCATTGCTATTTTTATTTACAGTATTTTATATTCACAATTTAAATCTTAACACAACACTGATAACACGAACTCAAACAGTTTAATTTATACCGCATATTTTCGAAATGTTAATAATAATTGTACTTGTTTAGTTCAAGGCCACATTTCTATTACGAGAGTCAAAGGTCTCCATTCCAATGTGCGGAAACGAGATAACAATGATTTTTTAACATTACACGATACAGTTCAGATACACACTAGCAATGTCAAGAAAAAGCCTTAAATATGGAATATTTTACAAATCAACTAAATATGGTGTCGACGTGGTCGATCAAATGGCAAGAAGATACAGCACAAAAGCAGTTACTAGAAGATGGCCAGTACAAGTTTTTTTATAATATTTTAGATCTATCGACGATAAACGCCTGGGTTTTGTAGAATTAATTATAAAATTAACAACAAAAAGATACGTAGATAGATTTTATTCTGCTATTGGCGGGCGAACTTAACAACATTCTAGAAGAACCCGCTCCTGAAATCTCGTTACAACGTTCTACCGCCGCTGAAACGTCTAGAAATGAATCGAGAAAGAAGCGTAATTGTTATGAAACAATTTTGATAACTAATAAATTGAGTGACTTGAGCAAAAAGCCGTTATGTGGAAGTTAATCAATGAAATGAATGAATAAATGAATTAATAAAATGAAGGAAGTCAATCAATTTAAAAAAATGTAGTAACTATAATTGTAATTTTTTAATTGTTCATATTTCATTTCTCTTACGTTATACATATCACAAATAATTATACGAGTATACACATATTATTGTATTATATACAAAACATATTACATACATATAGACTAGCAACAGTGATGGATCAAATGACCCTCGATCGCCTTCTTAGGTTAGCTGTTGTTCCCGTCTTTCTAGTGTTAAATCTCATAATATATGGAAATTAATTTACTAAACTCTTTTTATGCATCTTGGACATTGTTTATTGACAAATTTATATAAAATAGAAACTATGAATAAGATATGGACGAACAATTCCTCATGCTGAGACTATTAATTTCTAGAGGTCACTTTATTTAAGGAATTATTTTAAAATAAAATATAACGATTAGCAGCATTTTTTTTAATATACTGTAAAGGTAGCAAACATGCATACGGCCAGACTGATGGTAAGCAGCTACCGTAGCCTATGGACGCTTATAATACCATTGGTATCACTAGTGCGTTGCCGACCTTGAATCTCTCCCCCTCCTACCTCAATAAGCTCTGGAAACCCTACTCAACGCGGGAACATAACACAAGGTTTTTTTTGCTGCAACTTTCTGTAGAATGGAGGTATTCCAACAGTCGGGCTGTCCCAAGTAGAGACAAATCTCCAAAAAAAAACTCTGTATCATACCTCTCTTTGAACCCACCCTTCCGCCAAGAGCTCTGGAAACCCTACTCACAGCAATAATACAACACTAGCTCAATTGGCTGCGACCTTCTGTAGGGTGGAGATACAGATTATAAATTCCTTTCAACTAAAACACTATTAAGTTAAAATTACAAATACTAGAATTACTTTATAGTTTGAACAATAAGTATTTACCTCTCAGTACCAATATATTCTTGTATGAAATCATGTTTTTCTTTACTGCCCATTTTCAGATTAATACTTATTACTTATAGAATTGTTAATTTATAGAATGTTTATTTTTAATTAATTTTATAATATTACACGAGACCGCTGTTTAGATCTGCTCGTTGATGTATGATCTCTGCGGATCGGTCGAGCTCCCTTATATATTAGACTGCTTACAATTTTCAAACACGTTTTATATTAAATATTTATAAGATGAAGTTGAATACATCATTAAGTCGAAATTAAAAAAAAAACTAGCATAATTTTTATTCATGCCTGTCAAAAAGAGACTTGGTTTTCAACATTTCAGATGATATCAGCTTTACCAAATATTACCGAATCTGTAAATATTTTTGTAATTGATTTCTCTAATCAGTAGTGGAAAAATAGATCACAGAACGAAAAAACTAATTATATGACAAACTTAATCAGTGCTGCGCTATGACAACAAAATTTTATTTTTCATTATTCGATAAAATAGTTTGCTCTCAAACGAGCGAACGAGAGCGTCAAATGAAACTGATATATTTTTACTTTATTTTGATAATTATTATTGATGACAATTAAAACGGATATCGCAGTGTTATCACTGTTATTAGGTTATCACTTTAACCACATTTTAGAGTGTGTAAGATGCAATTAAAAGACTACATATTTTTTTTATGAAATAGAGTGGAAGAATTTGATAAAATTCTACACTAATGGAAGTAAAGTTTTTAAAGTGACACTTTTTCAATCGCATGTCGCATTACATAACATTGTCGCAAATAACATTGAATTTTATGCCGTGCAGTCAATCTGGCGTATTGTCAGAGACATTTTTAGTGTATATTATTTGGTAGTGCATATATTTCGTTTGGCTCTTTAATCGGAAGTTTGATTAAATATTGATAAGAGGTTGGGATTATTTTCTTTATTTTATTTAGTTTACTTTTGGTTTTGTCGGTTCGGTTGTTAATTAGTTTTTGTTATTATTATTTATGTTCTTATAATTACTTTCAAGTAATTATGGCACAACATTACTTGTCCTATATTTTGTTCTTTTTTTTATTTGTTTAATTCCTTCAATTTGTTTACAACTTCTTCTACAAAATTTATAAATATTTTATTTACTTTTTTGTCCTTTATAGCTAATGTTAGGTTTGCTTTGTTCAGCCACAGTCCTGTCTCCAACTGAAAGTTCATCACGTTTTTATTGTGTATATTACACTGCAATATTTCGTGAATTGCCGTCTGGGCTGACTGACCATCACGCATGCAAGAGCACTTATACTTTATATTTGTGCAGGTATGCTGCGAACACGCCATGCCTTGTCAAAACTTGAACTAAGTTTGATGTCATGTCAATTCGCCTGATGTTTGGTAAGGCTAGCACTGCAACAGGGAAGTATATTTTTGTATTCTCGGCAGTTTCTTCTGGTCGATATCTGCTGTTCCAGTCAAGGATCGATCTCAGTCAAGGAGGATTTTGCCTTATATTCTTTTTTACAAAGGATACAGGACAACGATCGTAGTGACTTGACTTGAGTTGACTTTGGAGAGCAGAGGAGCCTCCCTAGCCACCAGCCATTATCGAACGCGCCCTCGATATCTAATGAAATTAGTAAGTATATTAATTTCCTTATCTCTTAGATTGGTTCTTAAATGTTGAATGATATCATATAGGGTGGCCTCTGTGCTTCGTTGTTGAACAAATCCGTACTGGAGCGGGGCCATTTTGGGTATGATGTGCCATTTTATTCTTTTTACCATGTTCTCATTATTTTTTTTCTTTTCTAGGATTTTCCCCATGAACTATAGTAAACCTATTGGTCTGTATGATCTGGGAATTTGGTAGTCTTTCCTTCCTGGTTTCCTTAGAGTGATGATGGTTGCTTGTTTGTTCCTTTGTTTCGGGAAACACGACATTTCCAAGCACTTGTTGATTATATGCAGGAATATTTTTTCATTAGCAATTATTGCTGCTGCACATATATCTGCCGTATATCCATCTGGTTCCGGTACCGTTTTTGGATTTAGGTTACGCACAGTATGCCTCAGTTCGAACTATAGTGAAAGTTGGGTCTGTCGTATCTCTTTCTTTTTCTTCCTCAGCTATGTCCGCTATTTCTCAAATACATTTATATTATTCTGTAACATCCGTTGTTTTATCTTCTGGGAAGAATGTTTCCGCAAGTTTCTCTTTTGACTCAGGGAAAGAGATTAGGTTAAAAAAGGAAAGGTTTAAACTCTTTGGTTTAATAAATTGTTTATGGTAAATCCATTTCTAATTTTATTTGCGGCGGCAGCGCAAGTCAGACGCTGTAGCGTGGCTGCTAACACGGGGAAGTCCTAATGGCTTCGGCGGGACCTAGGTCGGAGCTGCACTGGTCAAAGTCCAGTACCTCATGGGTATCAGGCTCTAGAAGTAGCATACCCATGTAGTCTAGGCCGAAGCCTGAACCGTTGGGTGAAAGGGCCTGAGCTTTTGAAGGCTGGGAGCGGGGACGGGTTCCCATGCGGCCTGAGGAGCTCGCACGGGTCGAGGGGACGTGCAGGGCTGTCACCGGAGCGCGGGAAGCGCTCTTTCTGTTCGTGACGCATTTATGTTGTATTATTAGCATACACATCAACTGTGTAGGTTGTATGTGTGTCAATTAGTTAGTTTTGACAGTTGTATTATGTAAACAGATTCAAAACATGTCAAACAAATCAACAAGACCGGCAAACAAATCGACACGTACATGGAAGTATGGAAGCCAAGGAAAAGGGATTCCTGCGGTCTCGCTCGCTTGATACGGAACTAAAAACGCTCAATGCAAAACATCGTTAATACAAACACTTGATTTGTCGTATGTACGAAACAAAATGACATGTTGCTGTGATGCAATCAGACGACTGCTGTAAATTAAAAAATAAATGAATACATTGCCGTTTATTACGGAAAATTACCGTATCAATAATAACAATGCCCACCGCGGCGTGGTAGTGTTATATAGAACCTATTTTCTCAGCGCGCTCCCAATTTTTCTAATTGGCTTGAAATTCAAAAAGGTTTAAAATAAAGTAATACCAGATGGGCCAACAACAAAAGCCTGGCGGGCCGCAGGTTGGGTATAGCTGGTTATAGGCGAATCGGAACGATCGTTCGGCTTAATAGAAATTATTACATTAAAAAGCTTGTCATTTATTTTGGTTCTGTCAATCATCAAGGTCATTGGTCTATTCATAGATAATTAAAACAAGGGTCTATTTATCTTCATAAAATTTGTGTCTAGGAATGTTACTTTAACCATATATTATATGATTATTTTTCTCACATTAATACTTTTTTAATGTATAAGATCTGTGGTGAGATAAGTTGCCGCTACGAAGTTAAGTTAATTAATAGTTTCGAGTTAAATCATTAATTGTACAGAGATACTGAGAAGACAAGATTATTTAAACATTAGACACCGAACAGGAAAGATAATATAATCTAATAATAATAAGTAGATATACGCGTGTTTATATTGTTACATAGGAATTGTCAATTATGACTTTATGAGTCTCAATGTTCAACGTAGGTTAGATTTTTATTCATAATTACCGGCTTAATATATACAATCGCGGAGTTGTTTACGAATTCTTCAACCAAAGGCATATTGACTACGCAGCTGTTATTCTTTAATTATATTTATAACTAGTTGTGCCCGCGGCTTCGCTCGACTGACTACTAAAAAACTTTCTTATTTTTTGTGCGGAACCCTAATCATTTTTATAAAATTAAAGTTATTCCTTATAACATCAGCTATCTGCCTGTGAAAGTCCCGTCTAAATTGGTCCAACCGTTTCGGAGATTACTCGGAACATACAGACAACAAAAATTAAAAAAAATGTCTTTTTGTTATAGGTGTGTTTACTTTCATCTGAATTTAGTAAAAACCTGTTATTTTGGCATTACAAATAGGTAATTCTATTTTATTAAATCTATACATTTTATTAATTATTAATTATTTTGTTATTTTTGGGGCCTAACTTATTAAACAACTAACTACCTGTGCCAAGCGGTTTTATCCATGTATAATTTAAAAGAAATCGCTTTTTTTTTCGAACTGACTATACTGTTAGTCTTAGGGGCCCTGGAGCCTTTACGGCTTTTACAGCTTTACCGGGCTTGGTGAAAATCACTGTTTTATGATTTATAATACTACAGTATGAACAATATTTTATCAGGCGGCCAGGGTTATACGTCACAACTCACACGGCTCGTTCACGCCACTACACCTGTAGTTATAGACGCGAGCCGAGTGTTTAATTATTTTATTTTTTCATTATCTTCCAAACTATACGTCCAAATAACATGCTATAAAGGGCAAATTTCACTCATAAAGATTAACATGCCATACCTAATAATCACATTTATATACCACTATATATATTTTATATCGCTTTTAAATTTTCATTAATTTTTGTTACCATTTACCTTATTGTGGCTTATGTATAAGAGATAGACATATGGTATTGCAGGCTTTTTTAAATGTATTAAGGAGGAATTTTTTTGCAGGACATTGTGTTTACGTATTACTAACCATTGCATAAGCGCACGCGGATAAAGCAGTTCGGGTGCGGTGTTTCTTCCGACATACTTAACAAAAATCAATATTTAAGGCTAGCTTGGAGGTGTAGCCTAATGATATATAGTTTATACTATTTCTCATGAATCTGGCTACAATAATAATAATCTGGATACAAAAATAATTTTCGAATCCGACTGGTGGTTTCAGAGATTAGCGCATTTAAACAAGCAAACAAACAATCAAACAAAAAACTATTGTGCTTTATTATACCTGGGATTAGAATGAATTTACTAAACCTACTAAACACCAACAAACACGCATTGGGTGCTGCGTTACATTACTCAACCGTCACAATAACGAGGGACTTTTGAATGATATTGTTACTTGTGACGAAAAATAGATCCTTTAGGACAATCGGTAACGCTCATCACAGTGGTGGAGCCCAGGAGAACCGACCGACTGGTGTCATACACTACAGCTTCCTAAGATCTGGCCAGACGATAACGGCAGATCTGTATTGTCAACAATTGAAAACCATGATGGAAAAGCTAGCCGTTAAACAACCGAGACCGGTTTATCAATCTAGCCCACTGCTGCTTCAGGACAATCCTAGACCTCATACTTCACGACAGACGGTCACTAAATTAGAAGAACTATGGTTGGAATGTCTCCGACAACCACCCCCACGTCCCCTGACCTTGCTGCAACAGATTACCACTTTTTTCGAATTTTTGGAAAAATTTGCAAGGAAAAAATGTTCCGAAGAGGCTGTCCAAACTGCCTTTAAAGATTTTATTGATTCTCATTTCCACAATTTTTTAGCAATGGAATCAAAGAACTACCTTTAAAATGGCGAAAGTACAAGTACAGCTATTTATAAATTTATAAAAATGATAATATTGTCTAGTAAGTACAGTTGTATTCAGCCGAATTATCACTTATTGTGACTACCAAATAATACAGTGATTTGGCCGAATATACTCGACCGATAACACCCATTCTGCATTATAAGAATACAATATTTTACTAATCAGACTAATAAATAACGATAAAAATTAAATACAATCACAAAACTATAAAAATACCAAGTAACTTCGCTTTTGTGGACAAACCGAACGCAGATTTTAATGTCACGATTCGATTCGACCAATAGTATTGCGTTTTCCGATTTTAGGTCTCCCTCGCATATTTAATGATTTTTTTTTAATGAATCTAAACAAACATCTATAAAGCAAATCAAAAAACATTGTAGTAGTAATTCTACAGTAATAAAGATTCCAAATAAAAATATTTTACCTATATTTAAATCACATGCATATTCCCTATCACGTATTGCATATTTCACAAAAGTTGGGTCAGCACAACATACATTCAGTCAAAAAAGTATCGGAAATAGATTATTTGATTATGGTTTCAATTTTTTGTTTTGTTATTAGTAGATTAGCCCAACTGTTTTTCATATTGGCGCGGACTTTAAGTTTCATCTGTCATTTAGATTAAATACAGTGCTGTTTTTAGTTAGATCATATCTAGTGAATATTTTATAACGGACAAAAACATCGAACAAAGATTTTGTCTTAAATTTTGATTCGCCAATGGAATTTCGTGTATGGAGACACTGAAAATGTTACAGAAGGCTTACGGTTAATCGACTTCATCAAAAACACGTACTTATGAGTGGTACAAAGCGTTCAAAAGCGGTCAGAATATACTCAGATTTGCCTCGCCCTGGTAGGCCATCAACGTCTTCAGAAGTTAACATCGCAAAATTGACGGAAATTGTAACTGAAAAAAATGCATTCTAAATTTACTACACACTATAAACTACATTTTTATTTACCATTTTAAAAATTTCATCAAATTCGGTTTAGTGGTTTCTTTGTGATTGGCATACAAAATTTGTCGAAACGTACTCTGTCCATGATTCTAAACCTGTAGTATTTTTTCTCAGATACCTTTAATGTACAGATTTCAAGTTTTACTGTTTTGTTATAATGAATAAAAGATATAAATAAATAAAAATACTTAACCCGCATGGTACATTATGACCCGCATTCTTTTGCAAATAAAATATCTATCATATTAGGTCGGCTCTTTACATTGCGCCCGATTTTAAACCCGTAAATCGTTCACTCGTTAGCGCCATCGTGTGGAGCCGAGGTTATTCCCATAATACACTACTCAAATAGGTACATAATATAGATCTAAATAAAATTACTAGTGATAGTCATCACTAGGATACAACTTAACATTATACTGTTGTTTCGTCGCGATGTTTTCATTCACTCAAAGCATAGCTTGGCTAGTATACAGAGTTCTGTTATTTAACATACGATGAAACATTACGTTTTTCTCTTATATCTATTAATTCTGGAAGGGTGGAGAAACTAAGACTAGTTGAATTTGAAAACTATTTCGAAGTGGCGTTTTAGCAGTGTGTTCGCTATCACTGAATCGTCACTTCAAACACGTACCTATATGTATTAATCCAAGTTCGAAGTGTTATATTATCAGCTTGTCTGTCTACTGTCCAGTCTTCTTTTTTATATAAATAACTTGGCAAATAAACATGCTAAGCGATTACCGTAGCCTATGAACGCCTGTACCACCAGAAGTATCATAAGCGTGTTGCCAACCTTGAACCGCCTCTTTCCCAAGGACCTCAGGAAACCTTACTCGCCGCAGGAACACAACACAAGGTTATTTGGCTGCGATCTTCTATAGGGTGAAGGCACCAGCGGGCTTTAACAAGTAGATAGAGATAAATTTCTAAACAGATTTCTCTGTGCCCTATAAGATACCTGCGTTTTTTTTTCATATAACAAGTACTTAAGAAGGTTTATGAATCAGTCTGTTTATAAGCTTAGTATATAATACGAATAAAACACAGTAGGTATAATATATCTAATCAAAACAAGGTCAAGACCGACTAGTGGTGAAGAAACCTTAATTAATGATCATCATTGGAACGTTTTAAACTAAAGCCGCAGACTGAACCGAACAAGGCGTAAACAATCCAACACGTATCTTTCTTTTATTAATGTAAAAAATTCGTACTTTCGTCCTCGTCCGACCAGTTATTGAGTGCATTGCCCCGCGAATATTATTGCCCAAATTTAAAACTGAGTTGCTTTCTTTATTATACGCCATATCTTGGAGTTAGCGTGACAGAGAGAGGTATATTGTTTAGTTACAAGTACCACGCCATACTTGAGAACACGAGTGTATTGACGTCCGAATAATGTTGGGCTTAAGGCAGGTTATGAGTTAGGTTAAAATATACTACTATAAAACTTGTCCGAGTCCCAAAAATATGATAAAATTTAATTAGATTCATTCAAAGTAAATTTTTAATTATGCCCTTTATTTTTCTGAGTAAGCCGTCTTCTTTTGCTACGGTATAGGGCCAAAGGGCGCGTCGTCAAGGTCAGCGAACTACTAAATTGTCATTATGATGCGTCTATACAATTTCAACATACCTAATATAAATACCAACGAATGTAATTCAAATATAAAAACCATTATTCAGAGCCATCATGACCGACAATAATATAATTATTATTATTTATTTATTTATAAGGCAACAAGGCCCCATTACATAGGTGTAAACTATAAAATAATTATTAAATAGTAATATTGAATCAAAATAAAATAAAATGTATTAATTACTTATCGATAATTGTTCAATGACGATATCAATGATCAATGCTGAGTTCAATGATATTAAGTACTTCATAAACGTACTATCCTAAATATCTATGAGGATGGTCCTCATTATTGAGTGGAAACTATTACGAAGATAACGTAGAATTGATGCAACTCTCTTGCGTATACATATAATAAATAGATATATATATGTTTAGATATATATAAATAGGTATATAGATATAAAATCATCAACGCGGACATACGCAAACATCCTAGATGCGCTGCAGAACTGCAGCACTCCCAATAATGTTTATTTTTCTTTTTTTCGAACTCTTTTTTTTTTTTTTCGAACTGACTACACTGTTAGCCTGAGGGGGCCTGGAGCCTTTACGGCTTTTACAGCTTCACCGGGCTCGGACAGCAATAACGCTCTAAAGGCATTGATGTATTGTACACGAAAGGCGCTAATACTTTTTTGGTTGAAGTTTACCCATAGGCTGCTAATTAATACTTATTAGTTACTTGCTTTGGAGAATTCTTGAGAGTGGCAATACTGTAAGTAAAACTACCTGCTAAATATATGTAATTTCTTACTTAAAGCTCTAAGCTGCTGAAGCAATTCCTACACTCACGCGCCATTTGAGCGCACGACATTTATCCTTTTCCTTTGGACAAATAAATAAATAATTATTATTTTCAAAAGACACTAGTGTCTTACTCATATCCAAGATACATAAAATATGGTATAAAGCTGGTGGTGGTGTTTCCCTTCGATGCATAGAGTTTCATAATCAATCACTGTATATTCAAATTGCTAAACGCGTAGCCCGGTTATATATATTATAAAGAACCTACTTACTGATATAGCAATCATGACTAGTTTGGCCAAATTGGTAAACTAACATTAATTTTATCAACGCAATTATTGTACACTAGCTATGCCTATGGCTTCGCTCGCGTGAATTACAAAAAAAGATTTTACCGGGTATCTTATCTGTTAATTCAGATTATAAACTACCTGTGTACCAAACTTCATGCAAATCCGTTCAGCAGTTTTTGCGTGATTGAGTAACAAACATCTTACAAACTTTCATGTATATAATATTACTAGCTTCTACCTTTGACTTCGTTTGCGTGTACTTCAGAATTGGGTCTTTACCGAGATAAAAAGTATCCTATGTGTTAATCCTGGTTATAAATTATCTGTGTACCAAATTAAGGATAGTAGAAACACGTTGTTAGATATCTATTGTGGAGGACAGCAGCTGAGGTAAATATGATATTTATGTAAATAGTTATACCACAAAAGCGGGCAATTGAAGCAATCTACAACATCGGGCCTCGCGAATCATTAATGAACGAGTTTTAGGAATTTAATATCTTAACCTTGCCCTTCTAATATCATCCTTGACAATTTAATGTACTATGTTCGCAAAAACATAGATAAGCTATATTTTGTTAATGACCAGCATAGTATTAATACTAGAATTAAACACAAATTTGTAATTCACAAATTAGAACTTTTAAGGCTTAGTAAAAACAATAAATGGTTTTTATGTGATAGTGTTAGTTTCGACAATGAGATACGTAAGCATATTACCGATTTACCGAACAATAAGTTCAGGGACAAAGTCAAGCAGGTTTTTAATGTCAAAGGGTTATTTATTTTTATAGAATAGATCGTTACGTGAATATTCCGTTTCTGTATATCTACTAAAATAATATAATTATTAACTGTAAATATTATTTACACAGTAAACAAGGTAAATATAAATTTAATAAATCCCTGACACAAGTAACTTATTCATTGAGTCCATTCCAATGAGCCCAAACATGATACCTCTACTGTATGTAGGTGAAGAGTTAGGTATCCTGCAGATTCCAGATGATGCTGTTGCATGAGTTCAGTGTTGCCATGTTCTTCTAATACCATTGAAGTAACGGAATACGAAATTTCGACTTCGACTTTGAAATGAAATGGAAGGTTTAATTAGCGCATATGCCGAAAGAATAACTTTAGGCGGGGAGGGCAGGGATACTCTATTCTTCGGTCTTTAAATTATTTATGTTAGAGAATCTTTTTTTCTCTCAAAATATTGTTTTATCTATAGTAATGTAGTACCTAGAGTTTATTAGCTTGATGTTTGTAGATCAGCATAAAAATACGGTTTGATTGCTAATGGAAGTATCTTATTTTATTTGTGACTTGTTTTTTGTCATATATTGAGGTAGTACCCAGTGAACACATTTATGTCACTATGGTATCTGAATGATATAGAGCAATATCATCAGATATGTACGAAATGACTCAATCTTGAATTATACTTAATGCATTAAACCTTTTTATGTAATATGCTGATGTACATTTGTTTGACATATTTTGATAAAAATATAATAATAATAATTTCGACGACTTCCAGCCCCCCGAACAAGCCGGTTTCCGAAAGGGCTTCAGTACCGTAGACCACATACACGCATTACAGCAGGTTATACAGAAGACCGAAGAGTATAAACCTGCCAATTTGTTTAGCGTTTGTGGATTACGAGAAAGCCTTCGATTCGATTGAGACCTGGGCTGTACTACAGTCTCTCCAGCGGTGCCAAGTAGACTACCGGTATATCGAAGTGTTGAAGTGTTTGTATGAAAACGCCACTATGTCAGTTCGTCTGCAGGACAAGAACTCGAAACCTATCCTGTTGCGACGGGGAGTCAGACAAGGAGATGTTAAACTGTTGCACTGGACCGCTGCACTGGAAGATGTTTTCAAGGTTCTGGACTGGGAAGGACTAGGCATCAACATAAACGGCGAGTACATCACCCACCTTCGGTTTGCCGACGACATAGTAGTCTTGGCTGAGACCATGGAGGACCTCCGTGCGATGCTCGATGACCTCAGTAAAGCCTCTGAACGAGTTGATCTTAGAATGAACATGAACAAAACGATGATTATGTCGAACGTCCACGTAACGCCAACTCCCGTGAAGATCAGAGACTATACGCTTGAAATTGTTAAAGATTATCTTTACCTGGGATACACAATCCAGTTAGGTATATCCAATTTTGAGAAAGAGGTCAATCGTCAAATCCAACTCGGCTGGGCAGCGTTCGGGAAACTACGTAACATATTCTCGTCCAAGATACCGCAGTGTCTCAAGACGAAAGTCTTTGACCAGTGTGTGTTGCCAGTGATTACATATAGTGCTGAGACGTGGTCGCTAACTATGGGCCTCATAAGAAAGCTCAAAGTCACTCAAAGGGCAATGGAGAGGGCTATGCTCGGAGTTTCTCTGAGTGATCGAATCAGAAATGAGGAGATCCACAGGAGAACCAAAGTCACCGACATAGCCCGAGGAATAGCTACACTTAAGTGGCAGTGGGCGGGCCACGTAGCTCGTAGAACGGATGGCCGATAGGGTCAAAGAGTTCTCGAGTGGGCGGCCACGTACCGGAAGACGCAGCGTGGGCAGACCCGCCACAAGGTGGTCCGACGACCTGGTAAAGGTTGCGGGAAGCCGCTGGATGGATGGATCTTTGGGGGAGGCCTATGTCCAGCAGTGGACGTCTTTCGGCTGAAATGATGATGATGATGATGAATAATAATAATTTATTCATGCAAAGTACGCCTTATTTTTACACTTTAGAAACACACATTTTTTTTAAACGATGTACATTAATTTTATGAGCTCCTGACCAGCAAACTAGGATTCCCTGTATCTGGGCATTCGGTTTGCCACATACATAGATTTATTCATGATTGTCGTTCCTATTATTAACAAGATGTGAGACTATAAAAAAAGAGATATAAAGAAATACTAAAATAATAAACAAACGCTGCCTTAATGTCAGTAGACTGTGCGTGAGTGAGTATTTGTGTGCGTGCTTGAGTTTTTGATTTCATGCGTGGGACTGTATCTATGTTTAAATGTGTGTATTGAAGGTAAAGGGCAGAAAACGTCAATATAATATCTTTATATCAACTGAATTTTTAAGTTACTGCTGAAGTAAGATGCTAAGAGGTTTATTTGCTGAAGTAATTATGAACATAATACAAAACTCACACTAGAATGACTAAATACAATAGTCATTGTAATGTGAAAGTACCTGCAAGTTAATACTGGAGGTACTTCGGAAGGAGAATAAATTAACACCCGTGTTACTGATAGCAGCCAATATTTTTTTTTTTTCGATCTGTATACTGTTAGCCATAAGGGCTCTGAAGCCTCAGACAGCGTTTACAGCTTCACCCGGGCTTGGAAATAATAATTGGTAATTGCTGCACAATTCTCTCACGCTCCTAGGTGTTAAAATAAAAAACAAAAAGGAGAGGGTTGTCATGGCGGTTATGCGATGTTCCCTGCGGAGGGCAAAACTGTATTTTTTTTCAACCAGGAATGCAGTAACCCTTTTGGCTCTTTGGCACGATGCCGAATCATGCATAAAAATGTACTGTTCGTTAGTGGGGAACCAATCTCTGAGCTGCGGCAGTAGTTCTATTACTAGTACTCGCTTATATTGGTATTGGCTCATTGTCCCTTCGACGTTGTATGGGCACCCCTTGCCCTTGGCGGAGATTACAGACCATACTATAACACTAACTGGGTGTTTATGCGTCTCCACAAGTCAATCTGGATGCAATTGCTCTCCCGGGCGACATCGGACAAATTAACTTTTATCGTCTGAAATTTGAAAAGTTTATTCGTCGGAGAAGCATACCTGTAACAAATTACAATAATCAGAGAAATTTTTTCTCAAAATATCTGATTAATCCAGCATTAATTAACGCCATTAAAGCATTTAAATTTTTTTTAGTTAACAATAGATAAAGGAAAATTAAATTAAAAACATACTGTAATTTTGTCGCTATATTTTAAAAAATCAAAGTAATGTTAAAAAAAACCGAAAGTAAGCCCGTAAGTAAGTAAGTATTGGTTAATTTTATTTTGTGAGACAGTGACATCTAATTTTTTGTAGAAATATTAAAAATGAACAGGACTCGTATTTCAAAAGTTACCTCAAAAATAAAAACCCATGTAAGAATTATAGTGACCAGGATGATCATGGTTCAACATATAATCAAAAGATGGCGTAAAAAGCAATTAATGTATTTTTTAACTTATTAAATTCTAGGATGTATTTTGTTTGAAGCATATTTTTTACAGACAAACAATGATATGAGAAATAATAAAAACGTACATTACATTTTTTAAACGTTAGTAGAAATTTTGCTTGGCTATTAGTTAACGTAGAAGAGTTATGTAAAGCAGTAAACAGTTTATTTTATAAATACTCTTACATACTTTTTTATTTCCCTTTTCTTTATACTCTTACAAAATCATACAGAATAAATACCTAACAAGGATGCGGCTTGTCTGCCTTCTGGAATAAGTCGCATTTAACATTATAACTTTCAGGAAAGGAAAACATCTCTTACCAACCAGTATGATCGCATCCTTGTCAGAGCATATCAAGTATTTGTATTAAAATAAACCTACCTTAGTAAAATAAAAATGTTGATACCTCTCCTAT
This sequence comes from Saturnia pavonia, assembly GCA_947532125.1. NCBI lineage: Eukaryota > Metazoa > Arthropoda > Insecta > Lepidoptera > Saturniidae > Saturnia > Saturnia pavonia. The sequence continues at coordinate 10,986,659 of OX383902.1, read as the reverse complement.
AGGCATAATTCCAAATTAGTTGTAGAAATACAATTTCTAATATGAAATCGTGTTTTACGACAATTAAATGTAATTAATGTTCATTTATAGATGTAATAGGTAACTTCTATACATATTATACATCTCAACGTCTGCCTGTCTGTCCGTTTGTGTTCTTTTCACGCGAAAACCACTTATTCGATTAACATGCTTCAAAACTTCAATACTTTTATTAGTCTTACTAAGTCTAAAACACGGTACGACTAATTTATTCTGTTTCTAGTATTAAAACTGTGCTGGTCTTTGATAAAATCAAGCTTGTCAAAGTTTTTCGGTATATGCATTAAACTATTAAGAATATATTGGGAGGGCAAGTTAAGATATTAAATTCCTGAAACTTGATCTTTTGTGATTCGCGAGGTCTCATGTTGTATATTGCTCGAATTGTCCGCTTTTTAAATATGAATATGGTGTATATCTCAGCTGCTGAACCCCACAGTAAAATACCGTAAGACATTTTGCTATGGACGTAAGCGAAGTAGACTAACCGAGCATTTGCAAAATCTGTTAACTGGCGTATCTTACGCACTGCGAATACAGTAGATCTTAATTTTCCCGCCAAAGTTTTAATGTGTGGACCCACTATAATTTTTAATCAAAAGAAGACAGTATTAACAAGTAATCCTACTAAATTCCCTTCTATCTTGATACTACTATCAACACGCCGAACATCGGGCAAGGCAAATCTCATACAATTGTTTTGTTTTTGCATTTAGTAATAAATTTTTTAAAGCAAACCATTCAGAAATTTTAACTAAAGTATAATTTAATTACCTAACCTCTGAATCTATTCTTTTCACTTTGAATATAAATGAAGCGTCATCAGCAAAACGAACCATGTCCAGCACTGTTCTCAACTATTAGCGGTAGATCATTTATATAAATGAGTATTGAGACACGACTATTGTGCCTGACTGGCTCACGACCACTATACACCAGACCCGCCGTTGTGGCACGCTTAGGAATGTTGTGTTCCGGTATCAGCCGATGTATATCCAGAAGCGAGAGAGGTTTTGTAGGACAGCATGACAACGACGACCAGCGATGGACAGTTGATCTCACGGTGGTCGCCGTTGTTTTTGTATTGTAAGTACTGTGCTTAAATGCTTACCAAGACGTACAATGACATCACTTTGCTATGCAACTATAAAAAAAAAAAAAACAAATAATAACGTGAATAAAATGAATGAATCGAGATAAAATACTAATTGAATATCGTTTTTGATGTTAATATATAAAGCGATCATAAAGAAAGCTTATTTATTACTTCAATGATAAACTCAGATTACTCATTAATGTTTTATGAAAAAGTGACGATTTTTTAATTATGTTTGGGGCTTGACCAAAATCATACATGATGGTAAATGACGATATATTACAATGCAAATATATTAGCCACTTTCATCTTTCGGTGAATTATGGATCACAACTGAAATTGAATTCACATAATAAAAGGCACAGTAGGCGGGATCCAGCAGTCAATTTACAGACAGTCTACTATAACTATAGTAATTATTATATATATATATATATATAATAACTATGATAGTTCTGATAGTTACACGGTATTAAAATAGCTACATTCGAATTCTCTAGTAGATAAGATTAGGTTATAAACAATTTACTCTCCCTCAGATTTTTTAATAAAAAAATTGTTCTGTACGTCCTCATTCTTATATTATGAAGAAGTTGTGATCGAAATTCTTCCTTTAAATGTTATATTACCTCTTATTGACTATTATTCGTAAACTTACCAAGAAATGTACAAATAATAATTGATGGCGTATGAAAAAGTAAAAACGCCACTCTTCACTTTTGTAAAAAATTACCATTGATACTATAGCTCATTTAAAAGAAATGTTGGGATCAATTTCATATCAATTTCTGTACTTTTGTTCTTTAATCATCTACAAAAAAGGTTCTTGAACCCTGATTATCATTATTATTTTCTTAATTATCATGTCCCCATTCCTGCATCTATGCTCTCAAAATTCTTCCTTTATTTATATACTAGCTGTGCTCCGCGGTATTTTTTTTTTTGATTGATTGTTTAATGATTTATAATACTTTATTATAGACCATATTTTTATCGGCCGGACAGGGTTTTGCGTCACCACTCACACGGCTTGTTCGCGCCACTACACATATAGTCATAGACTCGAGCCGAGTGTTGAATTATTTGAATTTTACATTGTCTCCCAAACTATTTCTCCTAATAACATGTCATACAGGGGGTAACGTTTATTTACATAAAATTGTCTTGATGATGAAGTAACTTTTGTTAATAAGGATTACTATGCCATGCCTAATAATAATGCTCATATATCACTTTTCAATTTTCAATAAAGCTTTCTAACAAAATACCTTATTGTGGCTTATGTATATGAGACAGGAATACGGTATCACAGACTTTTTTTAAATGTACTAAGTCGCAATATTTTTAGAACATTTTATTTACGTATCACTAACCATTAAGCCAGCACACGCGGATAAAGCAGTTAGGGTGCGCTTTTTCTTCTGACTTACTTAACAAAAATCAATATTTAAGACTAGCTGAGAGCTGTAACCTAATATAGCTGAGCCTTATAATGATATTATATGATTATAATTAACTTGACCGCAGTAAGAGCGATCCTCCTAATGGTCTGCGAGACGCGGGAGGGGAACAAGATCGACTAAGCTAGTCTGTTGCTGGCCGCCGACAGCAATAGACGTTTGACGTATGGGTTTACGCGGTTTTATTTTTGTGACTGTTACACATGAGATTATTATACCAGGATGGAATTACGGTCGCTGCTTTTAATAAAACTATTGAGTCAATGAAAAGTAATGCTTTAACAATTTTTTATTCTTATATATTGTCAATATAGACTGCTAAACTCAAAAAAGTGTTACCTTAACTGCGTGTAAGGATATTTTTTCAGTGAATATTAAACTGTATAAACCATACTATTTATTGGGATTCTCGAATGACCTTGTGTTATGACATATATGATTTAGTTCTCCGCACTCTTCACGAACTATCTCAAAAACGGTTAAAACTAATAAAAATTGTGTATAACATATGTAGAGAATTGTTTGCTCTATAACTTGTATTAACGTGCAAATATCATTTAAAGCATAAGAAGCAAGATATTTACAAAAAACATGTTTTCTCGACCTTTGACCTTTGTATAACTTAAAACGCAGACACGAGATCTTATGGGACTTTTGACATACCTTTTAAAACGTCAAAACAAAGGCATATACCAATTTATAGCTTATTATCTTTAATTCCGAGGTTTACCCCATTTTTGAGCTTAAGGTAAGTGTGGGATAGTTGCCTTAGGAGGATAGATGCCCCATTATTTATGTCAGCCTTGTAAAATAGGATCATAGCTTATACCTGTAAAGAAAGTAAAGACCTCGTTCCTGTAAATGTGCGAGCGCTTACCTCGCTGTCTGGAATGTGTTTGTATTTATCGATAAAATTCGCCCTGTATTCAGCTGTCCGCATCCAGCATCTGCCTGCAGTCTTTCGCAGATCTACAATCTACAATCTATCAATTGGCTACGAACAATACGAATTTCGAATGTAACGGTTTTACCGAAGCATGTAACTTTTCGTTTTGTAATGTGAAATGTTTTTTTTTTTAAAGCAGGTATAGGTACTTACGGATAAAGATAGACGCCTCGTTTTTTGTGAGTATAGATGCACCAAACATCCCACATGGTTTTATCTTAAGCTTGCATGGGTTTTAACCAGTTTTTAGCTCAAAATCCTATATAAGAAATACCAGACTTTTTTAGGACCAACGAAATATCTCATTTGAATGAAATTCACTTGAGAACAGCATGTTTTTATAGTATAAATAGACCAAATAAGCTACATTACATTGTTCATATAACTACCTATCATGCTCAAATAACTTTAACATGAGGATCAAAGATACTGTGTACGGTGACATATTGAAAGAAATAAAGTACTTAAAAAACGTGCAATTGTAAAATATTATAACAAGTAACTTTTTATTTTGTTTGATTCTTATTAGAATCCTATAATTATTAAAGTACATGCAATGTAATATTCATACAGATTAAAATAACATGTATTATTAAACATTGCATATAATGGGCAGCTATCCTCAAAACAAATACTTGTTTGTAATTTAAATATATATAAAATTTATATTCGATTACTGTCAACCTCATAGTAGCTAATAGACCTGGTTTCCATTAGAAAGAAAAATCTGCTTCAATATCTTTTTTTTAATATACAATTATATGTTGGGCAACATTTACCCTATATGACTGGACTATAATTTATTCTATACTCATGCAGCCTGAACTGCGAAGGAATAAGTTAGAAAATCTGAAATTAGAAAGTTCATTCTTATTCTCATGAACATTATACCTTGAGTTACCAGAATCAGGTTTGGTATACTTCGTCAAATAAGATCGGTGGGAAGGAGGCTGCTGATTGGGAAATTATACGAGTACTTTTTCGATAAAACGTTTACGTATAATATAAGTACGTAATACGTAAGTTGTGCAGAGACGCTGTTATCCACATAAAGAATACGAAGTGGAAATCTATAAAAAAGCTTTTCCCAAGAATAAGCGAGTCGGAGTTCGGATCTTATTTTTCTCGCGGACGTTTCAGTCTCTCTGGGTTGGGAGCGTGGAGGCGTTTGGAGCGAGGAGTGTGGGAACACCACCTCCCTGCAATAATACTGCGTCACTATTTTGCGCCATTACCTACACTCGCTTCGTATTCTATAAGTAGCGTGGGATTTAATACGTAACGTAGCGCTTCTCAAATATATGAGCTTACATAGACAATTATAGAAATACTAGCGGTGTGCCCGCGGCTCCGCAGGTGTTTGTTACGCAGTAATGTTGTCATCCCGTCATTTTATTTTACATGTGATATTGACAATTCATATAGTCTATGAATTGAGGAATGTCATGTACTTCCCATGTATAATTTTCTATAAAATCGGTTCTAAATTGATAATCATATTTTTTTAATGATTTCTAAATGTAATATTTTGTAATTCTTTTGTTATTAATTTCTAAAAGGTGGTATATTATTTACAATTCTTCCCATCAATCATGAAATGTCTTACACTTCCCGTGTATAAAGTTTCATCAAAATCGGATAACAATTAATAAAAATGTTTTTCTTTTCACGTTTTATAATAGTAGGTATTTAAATTCTTATAACCTATCAATTGAGCAGTGGCTTAAGCTTCCCGTGTACAAAAATTTATAGGAATCGGTCAAGCCGTTTCGGAGTTATATTTAAAAGTTATACAAACAAACAAACTTTCGACCCCTATTTATACACACTTTGATGGTGAATTTTGATAAATGCTGATACACCTGTTTTATTATTTTTATTAGAGAGTCTAGGTACACAATTTCAAGTAAATAAAAATATAATTTGGTACCTACATTTTTATTTGTGTACAGATGAGCTTATGGAATGTGTGTATTGGATTAATTTATTCTATGAGGGTTTACTTACCTATAGATTAGTATTAAAAATATTAATATATTTAGTATTAAGTTATAAATGGTAAGAAAGATATTTCAATAAAAATATCTAACTAAAGATCTAAGATATGTTTATAATAATTTCCTTACATTCTATTAAAAACACTAGCTGTGCCCAAATTTCCAACTATATCGAGATTTTTTTTTTATAACAAGACATCAAGCATATCTTGGTCGCCCAGATATTTATTTATTAAGAAAGATAATAATTTTCTAATAAACCATTATTTTGTCCATCTTCAAATTTAACCCTATACTAAGCAAATTTTTTTCGGAAATTTTGTTTAATTCTGATTTATATGTGATCTTAGGTGTTCATTGATGACGGAAACAATAATGTAAAGATTATTGATCTAAATTAAGTTTTATTGAACGTATCACATAATGCACACTGCCAGACTTATATAAATCAACTTTAGAAATTATATGTATCACAAAGCCTGGCGCTTTCAAAAACATAAAACTTTTTTTCCCCGAAGTTTTGTTTATAAAACTAAGAAAAATATTCTAACGAGAGATAATATAAACCAACATTATAAGAATATTAAACTTTTATATTCTCGACATTAATAATCACAATTTATACGAATTCTTTGAAGAAAAGGTCTCACTTCCCGTCATCCATCACCGTCATTTTTCAAAATATTATTGAAATGTAAATACAGTCTCAATAACTCAAAATTTCTGAAACTTCTTCAGAGGCATTATCTTAGTTAATTTATCGTATTGCATATTTGTGTACCAATAGTTTGTGTAAAACATTGATGACATGATGATAAATGTATATCAATGCTCTAAGCGTGCATATTCGTGGTTCCCATAAATAAAATAATCACCAAAAAGTCACTGACATCATCTTCAGTGATATTTATTGAGGTGCTTTTTGTCTGTGTACTATATACATTTGTTTATTCCGTTATAAGAGATAGATAATATCGTCTGAAAAAAAAAGTTTTCAAGTATTCTCACTCACTTTATTTTTAAACACATCTCTTCACGTGGCTCAAACGAATTATCCTCTTCTGCAGATCCGGTAAATTTAAAGCATCGCCACAGGTTTTAATCTTATATTTGGTATTAGTTATTCTTTATAACGACTAACTTAGGGTTTTTTGAACGAGTAGCTACTGCAGAAGATGCCTACAAAGATGATGCTACATCATCACGACGACGCGTCAAGGTGTTGACTTTTGGTAAAGGCACTTATAAAGTAGTTGCCGTATATATAGTGAACCTGCCTGTCCTGAGATAGGAGGTACCGAAGTCAAAGAACTGGCGTCAGAGCAGCTTAAGTGCCTCGATGCATATAGATTCGATGACAAAGTAGATAGAAAACAAGACTGTATTGCCGGTGATGACAGTTGGTATGTTATCAAAGATGTTGAAGCAGCCACCATCAACACCCGTTATCGTCATCTGATAAAAAATAAGATTTTCTATTGATGTAGGTAGTGAGCTGCTATTTGAGTACGTCAGGCGGAAACAGTGTACTACTTTCATCCACATCTGACTTTGCCCACGGTATGGGAACAAGCGCTACCACTTGAGCTCTGCCTTCTTCTTCTGACTAAGCTGATTATGCACTATAATCAGTGATAGCAAAATAAAAATAGTAGTATTAGCAATAGCATAACAAATGAAGCACTGTCTCAAATATGATACATACTCGTATCTAAGAAAATGTAATACGCTAACATGTAGCATATTTGACTCACCCGAAAAAATCAACTTTTAAAATATGTTTATAATACATTTCGGAGAACAAAAACCTGTGCTGAAAAGCAAATATTGTAACCTATTCGAAGCAAACAACTTTTTAACAATATTAGTCCAAAATATATTAAAACAATATAATTTTTAAGTTGCTATGCGTAGACGCCTTCTACTGGTCCGCTGTCATACGTTCTACTACTGTTTTGGTGTTGCCAGTAACAAAAAAATATTTTTTGATAGAATCTTGATAATATTGCCGAGCATATTTACTATAAAAGTATTGAAATAATATTCAAAACCTCTGTAGATTTTTGGAAAGTGCAGCGTATCAAATCATACACTGTACCAAGAATAGGGTTAAAGAAGACGTTTATCTTTGGTATAAATAAACAAGAACCGAATTCCAACGATATACTTTTAATGAGCTATGTCCCACGGTTCCGACTGTGTTTAATTTATTCAACCAAGTCTCAACCGCGTCGCCGCAAACGTACCTGTGTAGCTTATTGTTTTTCTCTATTCCCGCACTTGCCTATAGCTTGGCAGATTGCTTGACATTCATGGCTACAGCTCCACGCTCCTTAAAAAAACGAAGTGATAGTTCCAGAGATTGGCATGTTCAAAAGAGAAAAAAGAAAAATCTCTAGGGTTTTTTTAATATCAATATAATATAGATTCTAAGATCCCTACTATTAACATTCAGTAATTGTCTTATAAAATACCCAATACAAGTCACGACATCAAACTAAATCATGGAACGGCTTTATTCAGAGTAAAGGAACCAATTAATTTTTGTAACTTCAAGATCATTATTATTTCTGCCGAAAGACGTCAACTGCTGGACGTAGGTCTGCCATAAGGATGGTTACAACGACCAGTCTTGAACCGCTTGCATCGAGAGGGTTCCCGCAATTTTCACCAGATCGTGTATTCACGTATGGCACGTCTACCCACGCATCTTCTTTCGGTTCGCGGTTCCACTCGAGAAACCTTCAGCTCTAACGGTCATTCGTTTTACAAGACGTTTGTCCTGTCCTAATTAGATATGGATATAAATAAAAACAGGGTTGTGCGTAAAATATTATTTTAAAGTTATAGCGTTATTTGAAAAATCTTTAGTTGTAATAATTATATAATAATGTAGGTGTAACAATTTTATTATTATTTTAGAAAGAACTTTGTAAACTGCAAAAATAACATTTACATGTACTCACAACCTAATATAGACGCATATTTATCTATTTAATAAAATTCTTAAGGCTTACAGACAACTCGTAGCTAAAACCGGTGCATGTAGAAGCTTGAATTTTTTTATAAGAATTTCTTATATAGGTTGCATTAAGAAAGGATTTTTGAAAATTTATCCCCTATATAATTTAAAATTTCTGATATGTTCCTGAAGGGAAATCACATCGGGCATACGGTTTGTATAGTATAAAGTAGAAGATACTCTCGAGTTTAAAAAATTATATAGATATCAAGTACGTGTATTTACGTTCTACTGCAGTTTCGAGTACCAGCGCTTCGTAGTTCAAGCGGCTTTATATGTGTTGAACAGTTCCAACTCGTATGTGTGTTGTGCAGTTTATATGCATATTATGTAGCCATCACGCGCTCCCCGGCTATCGTGCATAATAATTAATATCAATAATGAGGTTGTATAAAAACATTATAGATAGACCACTTTAAACGAATAAGTCGGCAAGACGGAAGGTGCTCCATATTCTTCTATCTTTTAAAAGAACATCGATTCCCTAAGATGGGATGCAAAAAGATCAAGCCCGGTAAAGCTGTAAAAGCCGTAAAGGCTCCAGGGCCCCTAAGGCTAACAGTATAGTGAGTTCGAAAAAAAAAAAAAAAAAAGATAATAAAATATAAGTACCTAATCCTGCAAATAATTGTATATTATGTATTCATAATTTATTCGAAAGACATAATTGCTAACATACAAATTCATTAAAATAGACACATTTGCATAAATAGTTAACTATAATTATGTAGCCACATATTTTCTAATTTTAGAAATAATCTGCTAATTTTAAAGAACGTTATTGTGTAAACCTATAAAGTGTAAAAATGTTACCTAAATATCAATTACAAAGCAATTTAGCAAGTACAAATGAAAGACAAAGTAGAATTTCCTTCAAGAAAACTTTTACTAAAGATCTTTATATCCATACAAACAATACACCATGAATATAATTTTGTAAAAAATTGTATATACCTGGTATATAACATATACATATTTCTTATTATTAAAAACAAACTTTTTAAGAATTGTTTAATCTAGGATATTGCTAAGTTATAAAGTCAAAATGTTAAAAAACTAATTGAACTTTCATACAATAAAAGTTAATTAAGTAGAAACATTATTGGAACACTTGAGAACAGTGATTACATAACTTATAGTACTATGTTAAATAGTACTATGTTACTATAGTAACTATGTTAAGTTTTAATAAAACTGCGAGACCTATGAGAGACTGAAAATTCAATTATCTAGTCTAGAAATAACTGCATATATATCCCTGAAGTTACATAAAAAAGAGAGGCTTGTAGGCAATCTACGTTACTATTCGACAGGTTTTCAACAAACTTAATGATGTAATTTATATCCATCGCTGTTTTTTATAGTACAATTGTTAAGAACTCTAATGTTAAGAGTGAAATGTAATGTTTATTTAACGAAAATTTTGTCCAGTTAAAATATAAAATGAATGTTGGTACACTGTTGGGCGTGAGGCGACAGTCCTTTGATTCTGGCGAGATTAAACGTGCGGCAGACGGTGGCGCCTGTATCGATTGTTGTTGTAATTACAACGCTATCCTCGCCTAGTCGCAAATGAAATTGTTCCGGACAGAGCTAGATGCAGATGCCAACGTGGCTGTACACTACATGTAGCCTGTGACGACCGATGTCACTAGATTTTGAACTGTATCATCCCGTCGTAAGGTGTCACGGTGCTTGTTACGCTGAATCACAGTACCTTGTATACGTTTAGGTAATCGTGAATGCATTATTGTGTCATATATATAGAGATGTTGCGAAGAAATAATTATAAACAGTGCTTTCTAATAATTATTTGCTAGGCTATATTTTTTTCTGGTAAGGAAATATGCAGTCTCGTTATTATAAGACTGTCCTGCTAACTGATTTTTTATATTTTTCATTTGTAAGTCTATACTAGCTAATTTTATAAAGAGAGAATACGATTTTTTTAAAGTGTTTATGTGATGGTTAATCTCCGAAATAAATTTAAGACGGGTGAAACCGTGGGCTACAGATGGTATTACTTAAATATTTAATTATGACAATCTGTGAAGAACTTTGCTGCTAGGTTTCATATTTCATGCATGATGGATGGGAAAACATACCTTCTTTCAAATATTCCTTTTAATTTACTTTATACCAAAAAGCTGCGTGACAATTGAATGCATGTCACCTTGTACAAAGGCAGTTTCCTAACTTAGTATTGTATTCAAATAGAAAGAAGTAAAGTCATATTATATATATGACTTAGTTATAAAATACTTCGAGTTTGATTGTAGTTATAAAACGTATTCAGATGAGACGGCTGCGCACTAACGACTTATGAACACAAATCCACATCCCAATTCAAATACGAATGGGAATGGAGAGAGAAATCCAATAAAACATTCGTAGCCACCAAAACGTATCTACGTCTACGTGACGTAGCCGCCTCCAAGCGACGCATGCGTACAGCACTCGTACAGAACAAACGGACAGTTCCAATTTCAATTGTAGAAAAAAATAACCAATTCGAAATGGAGAAGGCTTCGCGGCAACCAATGGGAACGCTTACAGTAGTAATGCCAACTGTGTGGGCGGAGCAAGTGATATCTAGTATTGGAATGTTCGTTGTATTTGTTTTGCCGGATCCGAAGGCTTTATGGCTTGGTGTTTGAGCCTCTTTCCCCTTGAGGGTGGCTGCGGCGGAAAGCTCGATACGGTTTTGGGATGAAACTGTTCACATTATGTACCGTATTCCTACAAAGCCTACATATAGGTGGCCTATATTACACAATTATTTTAAAATAAGAACGATCAATACATTTTAATAATTGCAAGTGATAGCAAGGATAATGCGAAGTAATGTTCTGAAAAAAAAATACAATTGTGGGCTGTAAAAAGTTAATAAAATATTCTTCAGTAACCTGTAATGAAATTAAGGAGTGTCGCGGAGTACTTTATAAAACTGCGAGTATTGATTTTTCGATAGGGAAAAAACGAAGGCAACGATCTATGCAGATCTGGAGTGCTCTCGGCACATCAGATGGCACCGGCGGGGCAGCCTCCGCAGACAATCGAACGGTGGGGGTACCCCCCACTGGAGGTCGGGGAACTGGCAAAGACTATATGCGTTCACGAATACTAAAGAAGGAGCAACAAACTCCATTTTATCGAAGAAAAAGGAAATTTATCCGATTAAAATATTACTACTTTTGGTACTTCGATATTGTTATTGAAATCTTAATAAGAATTTGATTATACTTGTGAAGGAATAAGTTTTCATAAACCTTTATGATTAACTAGCTGGGCTATACGGTTTCACTCGAGTTAAGTTTATTCGAGCGTGCTGTCGCTGTGCAACCGTGTAGCTTATCGTTCTTCTCACCTCCCGTATTTTCGTACAGCTTGCCAGATTACTTAACGTTCATGGTTACTACTCGGCTCCTTAGAGTTGTTGCATGAAGTTACCTTCCTCGATAAATCTTGTATATATACATATTTATAATACATATTATAAATCTCAACGTCTCTCTGTGTTACTGTCCGTTTATGTTCTTTTCACGCGAGAACCACTTACCCGATTTACATGTTTTTTTTGTTTTTATTTTAATTCATAGCTTTGTTATCTACCCAATTAATAAGATATATATTATAAGATAAAGTCACATACGAAATTACTAGTGACGATAATGGTGAATCAATTAGGAAAAAAGACGCATTTGCGGCGCTTAAATGGCTTATAATAAGTAAACCATACGAGACATATCAAATTAGTGTTGTACATAATTGTAGATTTTAATAAGACCTACAAAAAAGTCAGTGATAACATATATTTATCTTTAAAGGATCACCCAGAATAATAATTTTTGTCTTCTGTTTTTAGCAGGGACAGCACGATTCGTGAGTGCGCTCGACCGACGGCATTCTGTAGTCCCCACGCGGGCGAAGCCGCGGGCGTAGCTAGCTATAAAATACAAAAATATTTTTTAAACTCTCACAGATTTGAAAAAAAAAATCTCTTGACCTTTATAATATTAATAAATTATATTTTGTTTATTATTCAATTGCCCACCGTGTCTAATAAGTAAGTGCATCGTTTCTGCGATACAGTTTATCTTTGACCATATCGACCCGTCGGCGGCGACTTCCCATTCTCGGAGTAAAACACGGCGGGAAGGAAACCGCGGGATAAACCGGCCCCCACTACCGCTCCACCTCCATACCCGATCTTTACGTTTCAGGAATAAATATTTCAGAGCGTGTGCTTCGGAAGTTAAAGTTATATATCGCCCACGCTTACCGTAACAATCTGAGAATGAGAAAAGCTTGCTTACTTTTCCCAAGTTTCATGTTATGTTATTTTCTTAAATGTTTTTTTTTTTGTGTTTTAATAAAGATATTATTATTTCTCCTACTATCTAATAATAAAAGCCAATCGGAAAGAGAGACCATAATCACGTCTACGGCTGCTCTAACCGTATTTTTATTATAGTGGCTTTCCAGTTTTTGGACGTTCTATAAGTTACAGTTAAGTTTTGTCATTAACATGATATGATGAATTCGAGACTGACCAGTGAGGGAATAAATTTCATTGGAAGTTTTTGCTTTGTTACGTAAAAGATAAACGAATTGTTACCGAAAAAAAATCCGCTATGAAACGTAGTCTGTGTTAATCTGTAAGCAGTAATGATGGCTGAGTGGTAGCGTGTTTGGATACAGCGTCGATCGACATACGTTCGAATCTTACAATATGTCTTAGTTTTCGGTGAAAGAAAACATCGTGATGAAACCATGGCATGGTCATAGCACATTTACTAAATGCTTGCTTGGTTAGCTACCGCCCAAGTAGAAAGTGGAAAATCTGTCGCCAAACACGTACAGTTGTGTTCCGGCAGAACTGCACTTGACAGCCAGTCCTTCCACTAGGCTTAGCGTGTTATCACCTTGGACCACATCGTCACTTAACATCAAGTGAAATTGTGGAAAAACGCTTAACCTGTATAAAACATATTATAAAGTCCCCCGCCGCGTCTGTCTGTCTGTCTGAACGCGATATGCTCTAAAACTACCGAACGGATTTTCATACGGTCGGAAATGGTCGGAGTGATTCATGAGGAAGGTTTGGTGTATATAATTCATGACGGTTTTTGTAAATTGGCTAGAATGTGACGATGATTGTTGAAGATGTCAGAAAAATCATGCAGACGCGACGCATAAACAAATACAGTTACAGGTATGTATTACTCAACAACCCGTGCGAAGCCGGGGCAGGTTGCTAGTAAAGAATTAAAAACACAACACCTATCTCTCCTGTTACACCGAAGAGTGTGGTTGACAACACAAGATACGTTTCAACACACATTTTCAGGAATAGTTTTTTTTTTTCGATCTGTTTACTGATAGCCTTATGGGCTCTGAAGCCTTTGCGGCTTTTACAGCTTCACCGGGCTTGGGGGAATAGTAAAGAATGATATGACTGGGCTCAGTTAGAACAATATTCTTTATTAAGTTTCTTTATCAGTGTGGATTGTAGACCTATTTGCTATTTCATGAAAAACGAAATTCACGATTCAGTTATATAATAAGACAGTTTAATATTTCATAAGAATCGTCGCTTCAGCCTTTAATCAGGTCGTCGGACCACCTTGTGGCGGGTCTGCCCACGCTGCGTCTTCCGGTACGTGGCAGCCAATCGAGAACTATTTTTAATACCTATTACTACAATTATTTTTCATTATTATTATTTATTCTATATTATTATTTATTCTATATTTTATTAGAACTCTTATTATTATCTTTCTTTTTCATAAGAATGCAATAATATTATTTAAGTTTATTTACAAAAAAATCAATATGTTTAATGTTGTTATCGTTCGGGTTGTGACGAAAGTGATTTTCTAGTGATTCTCTATTTATGTTATGTGTAACTTAAGATCTTGGCAGTTGAAGTCATCATACAAATAAAATCATATTTAATCATATATTACGCATTCAGATTAGTTACTGACCGCGATTATTGTAACTACGTTTTACGTAAATGTTATGCTTTCGAACCGTTACGTCATAATCTTATCGCTTATATTGCGTGAAATGTACCTGCAGACCTATAAATTGTTATTGTATTATGTATCAATATTTTTTTAATCTAACCATATTGTTATTATGGAAGTAGTTTTATTATTACAGAACGTACGTTTCACAATTCCTAAAATATTTATATTTATACATTTGATATATACAGTGAAGTACGAGATTTTTTTAAACTTACTTGATTTTAATTTACAAGTGTTTAAAATAAATTGTGTATAAATCATTCATAATACCTGGCATTTTTACGCATTATAAAATTTAACCGTATTCTGTCACTTTATTTGATGTCTTAATAGTTTTTATTGTGATTTCTCGGAAATTCCAGCAATCAGAAATAATCTCAACAAAAACATGCTGTAAAAAACGTGCTAAGTCTCGATTGAGATGATTTATCTATAAAAAGTAATGAAGTCTCATAAAAAGCCAAGTCTAAGAGGTGGATATAAGAAAACGAGCAATTTTGGCTAAAATCTGACCTTTCTTTTTATTCTTTCTACTGTGGCTAATTATATGAACCTAAACATTATAATTATTTAATTGATCATTATTTGAATTATGTGTTTAGTTGATTGACTCACTTACGGCTAGATCAATTATTACACAGTCCTGAAGTTATTAACTTAACTTGGGTTTAATAAAATCATAGATATAGCAATAATTCTAGTAGATTTCGGTAGTCGACAAAATTATTGTCAAGATAGGAGTTGTGGAGAACAGATAGACGAAACGTAAAGAATGATCGCGACATGAGACAGCACATACAAGAAAAATAACGTTCATTCCCTCGATACGGCGCGCGGCGTGTGGCGCGTTGTGGCGACCAGCTACGAATAACTTTGACAATTTAGGGTCCAGATTGCAGAGGCAGCCTGTCTCTATGACAGTCTACTGAATGACTGATGTATTTGTTTTTGATATATAAGTATATTAAAAAATACCATATAACTACTTTAATTGGAATTGTTTTACTGAGTTTAAATTAGGATTATTATGTCAGATAACCTAAATTCAATGCATCGGGTGTATTTATAGATAAAATACAACAAAAAAGATTTGTTGTATAAAATCAGACAGTATCTGCTCTCTACAATAGCTTAGTACGTAATAAAAAAACGTATTTATAACTTTTAATATTTTATAATCTACTCTCAAGTTGACAACCCATTACCTGTAAAAAATAATTGAAAATATTTGTTAGAGATGTAAATAAAAAAGAGGGAAAAATAAAAGAATATTTTTACTCATAAATTTTGTCCATATTTTGATTCTATCGTGGATCAGTTGAAGCGGAGATTAGCGATGGTGCTAACATGATTATTTTACGAAAAAAATAAGAAAAAAATTGTTTATCTAATAAGTTTAAGATCGTTATGTGATGCACATGAATAGAGTCTTCTTCACTGGTGCTAATGTTAAGGACTTATTTAAGACTAAGTACACAATAATGTTCGACTTTGAATTATTTGTAAAATTTACAAAAACTCCGACCGATCATATCTTTTATAACAATGGTGTTCCTTAGCATCTCAACTGTAAGCATAAACAAACATTTTTTGGTAATAAAAATCAAAATTCACTATATCTAACTAACACTAGTTTAGAAGTCATCCCTATCGCCAAATAGATCCTCGACTGGGCTTATTCTATACATATTATAAAACTCAACGTCTTTCTTTCTGTGTGTCCGTTCATGTTCTTTTCACGGGAGAAGCACTTATCCGATTGGTTAAGGTTATTGGATATATTTTATTACATAAAGCAACGTACTAAATAAGCAGGGACGATAATGGTTTATCAATTTGGAAAAGATACACTTTTCGGGCGCTTAAATGGCTTACGCTGAGTACCATGAGAGATATATCAAATGAATGTGCACATAATTGTAGAGCTTTAAAAAGACTTACAGAAAAGTCTGGGATAGCGTATGTCTATCTTCTAAGACTCAGCCACAATAAACATTTTTGTCTCAAACACAAACCGACGGACGACCGCTGTGGGTTGTGGGCGAGAGCGGGGCAGCACGATTCGCGTGTGTGCTCGATCGATGGTATTTTGTAGTCCACGCAAGCAGAGCCGCGGGCACAGTTAGTTTTTATATATTTTTCAGGAGTAGCTAAATATCAAATTATTACAGTCCCTTAGTTCAGACTTGCGGTCCTGTTTAAGATTATTATAGACAATCTAATGCTGTACTTAAAATCAGATGCACTGCTTGCATATTTATCACTTCTATCTCATACTCTTGTCTCGTCGTTGAACTGTCTCCTGTTCAGTGTGTTCCCTCATTATTACAATATGAAATCCTACAAACAATGTGAATTGTCATTTGAGAAGGCTGGCGGCACGCGATTACTGGCGATGTATTATAAATCCCTTTATGGTCACCCATATTGTTGGATTGTACTGTGCTTACCATTAGGTACAGTGCTGTTATTATGCCGTACTACGTTTAAAAAAAGAAAGTAGTATACGTTGCCATAGCGTGAAATTGTGTTTTATTTGTTTATGTCGACTTATGTGTCAAATTATTATATTATATACAATTTAATGATTTACCATTAATTCATACCATATACCTTGTAACTGTATTAATAATGCTTAAACATAGAATAAAGTCAGTTATAGTTTTAGTTATAAAATAAAGTAACCGTAAAGGTTTACGAAATAAATAAAAACATTGCGGCGATGACTGGTCGATTCCAGTCGGGTTGCGTTCCTAATCCCAAACCCTTCTCGCAATATGATTTGCGTCAGTGGATATGCGTACAGAACAGATCACCGGTAGGTAACCGAGTGGAAAAAACGCTTCTCATCTTGGCTGTTACCGACGCTCGTTCGCATTCGAGTAGTGTCTCTCAGCGCCAACGTTGCCTCAATGAACCAAGGAACTACAAAAAAAAACAACAGCTGGTACAAGTATTATAAATTTTAAATAGATCTTATTTTTCTTTGTTTATATCTTTAGTACAAACTAGCTGTGCCCGCGTCTGCGCTCTTGTAGACGTGTAACTTTTTATTAAAATAATGTAAGGAGTAAAACAAAAAACAAATGATCAAAATCTATCCACTAGTTTTTGCGTGATACGCGAACAACTGCAAACCTCATCATTTTATTTATAGAGACATTTATTCAATTTATTCCTTGAATATTTTCGTTATCGTTTTGCAAATGTATAATACCTATGATTATGAGGATTATTAGTATTAGTAATTTATGATTAGTATTTATTTCATTGAAATAAGTCCACGACTTATCTGTGAATGAGGTCTGTGCGCAGCAACGTTATTCAAAAAGGGTAGAAAAACTGCAATAAATCACAATGGTCACAAATAAAATATAAAAATATTGTAATTCAAAGATGTCTAACGAGTACGTGGTTAATGTTATCATTCCATTAAATACAACAACCGCCCCCCGCTTTTTAAAAGTAAATTAATCCGATTAAGGGTGAATGGAGGAACCCGCTTCGTCCGAGTTTATTCAGGCAACTTTCTTCAGTATAATTATTTTTAGTAATTAAATCCATCAACACGATTTTTTCCTAATGATTCTCTTCTGGGAAATGGTGGTCGGGTGACCTGGCAGGGGTGTAATATTTTTTTCTTTATTTATGGATCCTTTTGTCTGTGAGCAAGTCATAAGATGAAATTTTAGTATGATTGTGTTAAATTAGACGGATGCTTTTGCATTTTTATGTTTTGTTTGTCTAATAATATTAACAAGTAAGGTCGTATTATTCGTATATATTACGGGTAAACCCCGAAGAACGAGCAAGTTTACCCGGGTTTACTTAGAATAAAGTGTGATTCAGGAGGTTAAGGTTATAAAAGATAAAATTACTACGACGAATTGTACATATAAAGCTTCATGTATATTGTGCAGTCAGAAATTGGTATGATTTTAAATATCGCTAGATAAATGCACGTTCAATGAATTAGTTAATAAGATTTGTCAATGAAATAATACATGTGTCCAATCCAATCACCAAAAAATTAAACCGTTAACCTAAAACTTTTTCTTTCAGCTGATTCTTCCTTTTGCTGTTGAATGACATACCATTGGGTGAATTACGTATGAATTGTAATTACTATTTGGACTTTACCTAAAGAGTTACATATAGAAAAACCCTGATAAATCTAGGTTTAATCGTTCTACGGGCATTAACCGTGACATATTTTGTATAATTAATTGTTATTGACTTATCCCTACTAATATTATAAAGGTGAATGTAAGTTTGTTTGTTACGCTTTCACTCAAAAACGACTAAACCGATCATCATAAAACTTTGTACACATATTTTTGGAGGTATTACAAGTAACATAGGATACTTTTTATCCCGGTAACAACAATTTTTGGTCATCCACGCGAGCGAGGCCGCGAGCACAGCTAGTATAGTAATATATTTAGGCGAAGAGTCTTAACCTTTACTGTGTTTTTTCTTTATTACATAGAAGCAAAAAGGTATCACGTTATAACTCATTATAACATTCATGCAGACACCTAGAATTCATAATAATAATAAAATATCCGTTTAACATAGAACAATAATTAAAACTAAAACAATTGTTAACAATACAAATTTATAATGTATGAGTAGTAAAAACTACTTCTTTTATAAGTTATTAGTGTTTATAAGTGTTTTTAATACTAGCTGTGCCCCACTGTTTCACCCGTATTAAATTTGTGCGACTCCACTCCATAGGGTCGTAGCGTGAAGTTATATAGTCTTATAAAGTTATTATATAACCTTCCTCAAAAACACTTCGTATATATTTTATTGTATTTTTATTTTATTGTATTTATTGTATTTATATGTATATATTTTATTCAATATTTTTTTAAATCTCAATAGTAAGTAGTTCCAGAGACTAGCGCGT
The DNA here is from genome assembly GCA_947532125.1 of Saturnia pavonia. Taxonomy (NCBI): domain Eukaryota; kingdom Metazoa; phylum Arthropoda; class Insecta; order Lepidoptera; family Saturniidae; genus Saturnia; species Saturnia pavonia. The sequence continues at coordinate 10,967,149 of OX383902.1, read as the reverse complement.
TTAACAAAAAAAAAACAACCTCTTGAACTTTATATTACTCGTATTAGTATAGATTTTCGAGTCACAGTATAAAAAATATGTTATTATTCTAACAGCTGCGGTAGCTTTGCTCCCCGTCGGCCCGTTGCTTTTCGTCTCGCCGCAATGTTAATCATATCTCGCTTTTAAAGGGCACATCATTTACTTACTTTTAAGAAAATTAATTGAAATGAGTTTTGACGATGAAAAGATGCCTATACAAAAGAGATCGGTCGCCGCTAGGTGTCGCTGCGAGATAACTTGTTCATCTTTAATTAATTATTGTGCCACAATGAATTTGTTTGCTTTGATATCCCACGTTTATATTCGCTGGGTTTCTCAATTATGATTTTTAATTTAATATCTTTTGTTATTTAAGTAAACACATTTAGAAGTTGAAACATTTTATTACTTATTTATAATATACTATACGCTCTTGTGAATAATAGGTAATAAAGAGTAAATTTTAGTAAATTTCGGTAAAATAAAAGGTAGGACACAGAGAAATTTGTTTGAAGATTTCTCTCTATTTGGGATAGTCTGACTGGTGGAATACTTCCAGCTTACAAAAGATTGCTGTCAAATAACTTTGTGTTATGTTCCTGCGGTGAGTAAGGTTTCCAAACTCCTTGGGGTATTATAAGTGTCCATAGGCTACGGTAGCCGCTTACAATCAGGCGGGCCGTATAATTGTAACCGTACTAGTAAAAAAGAAGTAGAACGGGAAAGAATTGAAAAAGGTGTCAGTGTGAAACTTATTAACATGGCAATTTGAGAACAAGAGGATATTTAGAATTAGTAATGGTTTAGATTGGACGTGCTTATAATCTTAATGATTGGTTTCATTTCTTATTTAATGAAATGAAATTAATTCTTAATGAAATGAGCTAATGGATAATCCTTAAAATATTTATAGTATCATTTCAGCGATATGATCTAATGTGTATCCCAAGAAACAGTGATATAAAATAATAAAAAAAACAAAGATGACATTATGACACTAATAATTAGCCTAGCTAACTAATAGTTTTGATCGGAGAAAGTACACAGCAGTGTTATGAATAACCTGTCCTTGCTGGTCCTGGCTTAAAGATGAATAATACAATTTTAAGATTAAAAAAAACTTATACTAACTGCATTTAATTTGCTATCTTGTATTTTTCTTTAAGAATTACTATTAAGTTATACAGATTTATATGTTAATATATTTTTTCTATGACTCTAACGTAGTAGTATATAAATAAAGCTATTTTTTTATATGTACTTCTAATTCTATACTTTATTCTATTAAGACGTGAAGTTTATTTATTTATAGGAAGTAATTCTCTGGAAATACATATCCGATTCTATAAATTCTTTCACTATATAAAACTACATTCTGGCTGATGAGTAAAAGTTATGTTTTATTATTATTTAAAAAATGTAATTATATAGTATAAAGGCACGGGCGGTTACTAGTAAATGTATATATACAATAGAGTATTGTTACAAATGCTTATATGTAAGTTAAATACAAAGTAAAAATGATTATTTTTGCCTAACTACTAAAACAGTAGTTGTGAAGCTTTCTAATAACATAAAAATATTGATAATAATAAGCTTACGCCTGGCGAGAAAGTTGATTTGGATATATTGAGAACGTTTTGTTCATTGCTTACTGTTTTTCTTTAGGGGTATTCGTCAATAGTAATACGGGCCATAGTGGCACGTTCAGTGGATCACGTACAGAGATCAGCCGGTGTATATCCAGTAACCAAGTGAGGTGGTAGAGGGATTTGTACTTGACACATGACGATAAGCCCGCACAGTAACTCATTTTTATTTGAACGCCTTCTGGCTGGCAGTCACAATTAAACAGAATGTCTACCGCCAAGCACCTATACGTGTGTTTCAGTAGTTGTAGTTGTTCAGAGTACTTGAGAGTCAGTCCTACCACTAGGCTTAGCGTGTTATCATCTTAGACCATATCGCCACTTTACATCAGGTGAGGTTGTGGTGAAAAACACTAAATATATAGAGAACTAGCTATACTAGCTCTTTTCAACCACCTATAATTAAAAAAAATCGCTTATTGATCATTTATAATACTTCAGTATAGACAATATTTTTATCGGGCGACCAGGGATATGCTCCACAACTCACACGGCTCGCCACTACAACTATATTCATAGACCCGAGCCGAGTGTTGAATTATTTTAATTTTACATTATCTCCCAAACTATTTGACCAAATTACGTACTATAAAGGACAAGTTTATTTTCATAAAATTCGATCGTAAATATGTAATGCCTAATAATAATGCTAATAAATCACTTTTCAATTTTTTATAAAACACTGGCACAAAATACCTTTTTGTGGCTTACGTATAATATATAGGCATATAGTATCACAGACTTTTTTAAGATGTATTAAGGAGCGATATTTTTTACAACATTGTATTTACGTATCACTAACCATTACGCCAACGCATGCGGATAAATCAGTTAGGGTATTTCTTCCTACTTACTTAACAAAAATTTATATTCGCTGAGAGGTGTAGTTTAATTCTTATACTATTTCTCGTGAATCTGGCTATCATATATATAAAGAATTTTTAAAATCTGACTGGTAGCTTAGGAGATTAGCGTGTTTAAACAAAGAAATAAATAAATAAAAAACTCTTTTGTTGTAACGTAGGAACTAAATCCAACAAACTTTAAGGTCACATCTGTGCGTGTAGCTAGTAGAAAATGTGGGCCACTTAAAATATATCGATACGTGAGGCGAGTAGATTGATGAGCTTTCCACCTCGGGTCCGCCCCGCGGGATCCCGCTTTCTATCAATAGATAGAGTCCATTTTATTCTTCGGCCATCAGTTACATGTGAATAAACAATACATTTATAAATATTATTAAAACATTCCCTCTCAAGCTACGTATATATTCTGCTTTGTAGATTGTAATTCGCAAAGTTACTGATGAATTACTTACAGCTTTCAAGAAAATTTCATTTTAGTTTCATACTTAATTCCCGAAATATTGTTTCTCAGGAATCAATAAGCCTAGAATAGTCTAGAATAAATCTAAGTGTCTAAGAATCAAGCTATGTTATTATAGCTAATTAGCTATGTTAAATCTGGCTAGGTTATAGTATACATTTTGTAAGATAAAATAACATACCTACGAAATAAGCAGTGACGATAATTGTGAATCAATTTGGAAAAAATAAGCTTTTATGGCGATTAAATGGCTTACGCTGAGTAAACCATACGAGATTTATCAAATAAATGTACTACATAATTGTAGACCTTAAAAAGACTTAACTCAAGCACTATGACATAGCGACGGGCATAAATGACCCTGTTTATGTAAGTCCGAGTGTTTGGAAGAAGTGTGTACTAGAGGTTCAAGGGGAAAAGATACTTGTTTCAAGGCAATAAGGATACATGACGGGCTTAGGTACAACAGATATTACAGGACTGATGTGTGTCCTAATCTCCGGACGATAAATACACGATTCGTCCGAGACTTAGGCCAATCAGGGATTTAGTGAGTACCAATGGGTGAACACGCAAATATAAGAAATAATCAATTAGATACATTTAAATTTATAGGTTATATCGCTAGAGAATTTATTTAAATATTTTAGTAAATAAGCACATTTGTCGTATCATTATCCGCAACTGAAGCACAGACTGAATTAAATGACGTGGTGGTCACGAAGTTTAGCGACTACACTAGTAACTTTTTGAAATTTTTTGGACACCACATTTTTGTTATTGTTTAAAATACACTTCACAAAATATTACATACTATAAAGTCAAATAACATAAGTTTATGAAATAAAATAAAAACCACCACATGACAGATTAAGATACCGCCAAAAATGATTATAAAGGAAAAAAATATTTCGTGTATTCTACGTATGGGGATAGATGAAATCGCATGAGAAAGCGGTTGGCGGTCGCGGGTCACCGAAGGGCCGATATGTTTTTACCAAACACTGTTCACATTTATATTTTCTATATATCTATACATATTAAAAAACTCAATGTCTCTCTGTCTGTCTGTCCGTTTATGCTCACGTGAAAACGGCTTATCCGATTTACATGTTTTTTATTTTATTTAATGGCTATGTTATTTGGCCAGGTTATAGGATATATTTTGTTACATAAATTAACATACGAAATAAGCAGTGACGATAATTGTGAATCAATACGGAAAAAAGACGCATTTGGGGCGCTTTAAGGGCGTACGCTGAGTAAACCATACGAGATATGTCAAATTAATGTTCTATATAATTGTAGTTTCTAAAAATACCTACAAAAAACCAGCAATAGCATAAACGTGTATCTATCACCTATAGATCATCCACAATAAGCATTTTTGTCTTTCTTCATTTGAGCGGAGGCAGAATGATTCGCGCGTGTGCTCGACCGACGGCATTTTGTACTCCACGCGAGCGGAGTCTCGGGCACAATTAGTTCTGTATATAATGTTAGTATTTTTATTTATTTTTTTATTACTCAGACTACATTGCGATATATCGTTAAGAAAATGTATGGTGGAAATAAGAAAAAATGTTTTCATTGAAGTGAAGTAAAAACTTCTTTAGCTACGTTTTAATTTGAAACTCGATAAAACGATCAAGCGATATTTAAAAAAAGACAAACTCATACATCTTTAGGATTTAGCCGGCAAGAGAATGAGATAGAATATATATAGTCCTAATTTTCACGACTGAGATTGTTGTCGAATAGGCCTAGCGGAGTGACGACCAGACTTGTACACACTGTTGAATGTACAGTACGAGTCAGATTTAAGGTTTTGAAAAAATATATTTAAAGATTTTTTTATGTTTTTAAAGATTTCACTTCTACCGCATGTGAATTGCACGCATGTTTTTTGCCTTAGAGCACTCGTGAATCAACAGAATAAAATAAGACTTTATGCTTTATTTCGTAGTATTTACATGAGTTGGTTTGCGTCTTCTTAATTTACTAACAGTTCTGTAATTATTAACAGTTACAGCACAGCTCAGTAAAATTCCAAATAAAAATGTATGTATGAGTAGTATATCTAAATAGATAAGTAATAGATAAGATTAGTAGATAAGTATACCTATGTATGTGTACTACTTTATGTATTAAGTGAAGATAATACAGCGATTTCACGCAAATATCAAAACAATATTCAGAACAATAACTCCAATCTCACTTTACGATAACGAAATATAAACTTCACAGCAATATAATATTTTAAATAGCCAATATTGTAACATTTTTTTTATATTCGATGTTCATTACTATGTTAAATTAAATTCATTCTTACGAAAAGATTAGACAATATCACAGCGTAGGATTTTCCTCTCACATCAACTTCCTTTTAATATTTGTTGTATTTGCAAAACATACAAATTATCACTCAATTATTTTGTTTAAATACAAAAGTAATAGCAATGTACGCATATACAATAACGCACAATTATGCACAGCTGAAATCGATTAACAATAAATATAAAAGTGAATAATGTGAATCTAATATGAGCACTATTACTACTACAACGCTGCTTATTTTAGTTTCGTTTTGCTCAAATAATTGGCTATAAGAATTTTCAATAATCCTTTTAAATGTCGGGGAAAAAAACCATTTTGATGAAAATTGTACGTATGTATGTTATTTTATCTTACAAAATATATACTATAACCTGGCCAGATTTAGCATAGATTTAATCGGGTTAGTGGTTTTCGTGTAAAAAGAACATAAACGGACAGACGGAGAGACGTTGAATTTATAATGTGTATATATATAAATGTACACACAATAGCTAATTCTATTTACATACAATTATGATTACGCATTGTAACATTTAAGCAAATGTTTACGTAATACTTATTATATTTATAAAATCTGTTCATAGCTAGATCGATTGGTTCGTGATAAACTTTTCGCGGGATGCAATTATTATGCAAAATCATTAACATCTTAACGAGTGGAAGAGCTCAAGTCAAACGCTTCGAACTCCGATCGATACGGCATTGCGCCTCCGTAACCCTTATTTCAAGTACTAAAGTGATTTAACTTCTTTAATTGGTTTATAATAAATATTCTTCTTATAATATATACTTATGGAGAAAAGAAATGGTTAACTGTTAGGAAAAGATTAAGTTAAATATCGTTAGACCTCTTCGTTATTACAAAAAAAAAATGTATCTGTTTTTAATATCATAAACCCTTTTTCTAAATGCAGTTGAAAGTATACACGGTACCTACCTACATATACTAAAAAAAAAATTTTTTTTCTGTCAGTCTGACTGTTTGTTCCGGCTAATCTCCGAAACGGTTGGACCGGTTATGACGGAACTTTCACTGGCAGATAGATGATGTTATAAGGAGTAACTTGGGTTACTTTTATTTTAGATTCTGTAATCACACGTGCGGAGCCGCGGGCACAGCTAGTATGTAAGATATGTATGCTATTTTTGCAAAATATTGACAAACAATCTCACGTGAATAATTATTAGCATAACATTTAGTAATATATTCTGATACATAGAATTTCAAGCGGTGAATCTATCTATTCAAGCAAGTTATAGAAGCCGTACAAATAGTTTCAAGATATCGTACTCACGCCTCGCCGTTCAGCGTGATATCAATAACACGAGGTGTATCGATCGAGGAGCCTTAACAACGCAAGCTCTATTTTAATCTTCGATGGGTGATCTATTCCATTATGTATGTATGTAGGTAAATGTGAACGAAGGTCCGTAAAGTGGTGACCGTGTGTGCGTGCGGTCGTTAATCATAATTTCAGATGTTTGTTCGTGTGTATGTTGGTTCATATTATTATGTTTTGGGGATAAGAAATTAGTTAGTGGACATTAAACTTGGATATAGTTGGTTCGAGTGGTTTTGATCTACCGATATTGTAAAAGAGATTTATTATTATTACAAGAGAATTTATCTACTGTTTTAATAAAAAAAACCGGCACAAGTATGTTTAAATATATTTTTTTAATATGTTTAATAATATTGTTTGCTAAATAATGAGATAAAACAGAAATCTTTACATACATATATACATTAATCACGCCTCTTTCCCAACGGGGTAGGCAGAGACCACGTCCTTCCACTTGCTACGATCCTGACATACAACTTTCGCTTCCTAAACATTCATCAATCTTTTCATGCATGCTCGTCGGTTTAGAGTAATCTTTAAATTTTACAATTTATGTAAAAAATATTTGGTTGTAAATATAACTTTGAGTGGCCCGAATTTAAATGAAGCGAAAGAGGTATGCAAGGTTGAGCGTATGACCATAACCTCGCCTATCGTTAAATGATGATGCCTAGTGGGGGGATTGGCTCAAAAGAGCAGCTGTCGGAATACATGTTTCGGTGGCTTGGTGACAGATTTTCAATATGAGGATGTTAGCTACCCAGTGGGCATTACACAATGCCCCTACTTAACAAAATGGTATGATTTCATAACTATGTTTTCCTTCACCGAAAGCTCAGGCTCATTGCAGCGATTCGACCTCACTTCGATCGACGCTTCGTCCGTACACACTACCACTGAGCCGTCGTTGCTTCATTTCAATGATTAATGAAAATAATTATTTTTGTGCTTCTTATAAAGTATCAAGTTGTTTTGTGACGCTAAGTGAAACTTCGCAAGAAGCATTAAGCGCTCGCACATAGCAGGGACTGACCCGTCATGAAATTTAAATCTAGATCAATAACCGCGCTTATATCATTGTCTTCATTAGAGATAATTGGGTTCGCTCCCTATCGGCCTCAACTTTGTTTGCTTGCCGATAACTTAAGACGAATTACTTGGACTTTAAAGGTGGAAACTTATCATGTACATATCATAACATGGCGACACATTTTGCAATAGGACCCTAGATATATTAAAAATAGTACCATCAGTAAATCTAAAAAAGCCGTTTTACTTTTTATTATTAAAACTTGTATTATCATGCGTTTGGTTACAGTAAAATCTATTGCGGTATTAGGATTTTATTTTAATTTTTCAATTACATTTTATTCACCATTTTCAATATACGTTTATTGTGTAACCAGCTCAGATTTATAGTAGCTATTAATAGTTGTGCCCTGCGGCTTCGTACGCGTTTGTTACGAATGTAACGAATAATAACGAATTGTTACTATTTTTATTCGTAATTTATAAAAAAAAAATGAGGTTATATTGATAAATTTTGCACTAATGTTAATTTTGAAAACTCATTAAAATCTGTTGAAAATAAATAAAATGTAGGATTTTGATTTATTTTATATTATTGACAATTCATATAGCCTATCAATTAAAAAATGACATATACTCCCGTGTACAAAATTTTATCAAAATCAGAAGAAAATATTTTTTTTTACTTTGTACTGTTTCTAAAATTGTCATCAAACAATCTTATAACCTATCATTTAACCAATGATATAAGCTTTCGGTGTACAAAATTTCATAAGTATTAGTCAAGCCGTTTTTGAGTTAAATCCGGACATACGAACTGATAGATAAAAAATGTTTAAAGGCATGCTCGTGATCACGGTCCTTCATGTAGGATATCTATCAGGAAATTTTGATTTATTAATATGGATAACCTCTTGGGGTATTTTTATATTTATTTTATTATATTTTATTAGAAATTCGATACAGTATACGATTTCTTTTGTATCATACATACACTAAAACCACGGCAAGAGTGTCGTTATATTACTGTTACATAACTTTACGAGTACATAAAAAATTAAATATAAATGAACAAACAGACAAACCGATTGACAAAGAGTATCGAAGTCATCTTCGATAGTATTTTTGGATTTTTTTAAATACAGACCGTACCTATAATAACTTTATAGGTTTTTTGAAGTTATTATATACTTCTTTTAGCGCGTTTTGTAGAGGGGTAAAATTGAGAGCTGCGCGCGCATCATGTGATGGAAGTACTAGTACATATGATGAAGTTGGTCATCAATGATAATAACGTGAATGCAATAAGCAGTGACCATAATGGTGAATCAATTCGGAAAATATACTCTTTTGAGGCGCCTTAATTGCTTACGCTAAGTAAATCATAAGAGATATTAATTATCAAATAAATGTGCTACCTACATAATTGTAGACCTAAAAAGACCTACAAAAAATCTGCGATAGCATATGTCTATCTTCTAAGGATCACCCGAAATAAGAATGTTGGTCTTCAAATTAACCGGCGAGCGACCGTCGCGGCCGGGAACGAGGGCAGGACGATCCACGCGAGCAGAGCCGCGGCCAGAGCTAATCTTTCATATAGTTAACTAGTGGTCATTTGGCAACTAAAAAGCAATCCTGCTATAATATACGTATTATTAGCACTCTTCATACTATAAATAATCATGTATCTAATATATATATATTAAATAATAGTAACTACTTAATAAGAAATATATTCTAAGATGGATATACTAAAATATCTTTTAATGTATTTATTCGGTACAGAGTTACATTAGATCTTAATTCAATAGCTATTTAGTGGTCGCCCATTGGTCGAAATTCGACCATAATTTAAATTATTCATTATAATAATTTAATTATAAGTTTGAACGTTATTAAGGTTCTATTCTATTGTATAAAGACTATATACTTCTATAAGCACAGATTTCGCCAAGGCTACACTGTTAATTTGCCAATATTTGTTTCAAATTTAATTAAAAAAATCAAAAAATTATTAAAGTGAAAAATACTTTATTTTATCAAAACAAAAAAAAACGTGTAAAGAAAATGCTGTCCATTGAACTAGACATACATATTTCAATAATTTAATTAATGATAAAAAACTTCTCTTTAAGCGATGTATAAACCTGCCATAACTAATATATTTTATTTTTTACCTATATGATATTGCTACACAACTTTCTCTTTATGTTGAGATTTTATATGAGATTTATATTTGTATATTGAGCGAGCAGTATTTCACTAAAATCTAATATATATTGTAATAATAAATGAATTTATTATGGTTATGTTTGACATTCAGTAAGACTATAGACAAATAATATTAATCTATTCTCAATTTGACCACAGACTTTAACAACAAACAAAAGTGTATATATGCCTGTGTGTATCAAATACATGGTAGTGTGTGTAATGGTTTTTTATTAATTTAATCTATTTTTAGGCATAATTTTTGAAAAGTATTAGCATTCTGCACTCCTTTTCAATATATACGATAAGTGTGGAAAATTTCATACTCCTCCGTCCGCGCAATTTTCGTAAAAAGGGGTACAAAGTTCTTGCTTTACGTATTAATAGATATATGTATTAGGATAAGAAATCTTATTAGACTTTTGAGAAAAAGCTGTAGTCAGTGTTTCCCATGAATTCAATGATCATTCTCATGAAAACATGAAACTTTATTAAAGTCACATATCTTCTATCTGAATAAGGTAAGAGAAAGAATATATAGAATATATAGAGCTTTTTTAAGAGAATTTTTCAAATCTGACTGGTAGTTCCAGAGATTAGCGCGTTAAAACAAAGAAACATTCTCTTGAGATTTATAATATTAGTCTAGATGAGGTTATGCAAAATTTTCAAGCAATGATGGCTCAGTGGTAGCCTGTACGACTTCGCGTCGATTGACGTGAGTTCGAATCCCTGCAATGAGCCTGAGCTTTCAGTGAAGGAAAACATCGTGAGGAAACTATAGCATGGTGGTAGGGCTTTTTCTGATAACCGCCTCGCTAGCTACCTGGCAAGTTGAAAATGTGTCGCCTAGCACCAATAGGTGTATTCCGGCAGCTGCACTAGAGAGCCAGTCTTTCACTAGGTTTAGCGTTTTACCATCTTGAGCCACATCGTCACTTAACATCAGGTGAGATTGTGGCTACTACGTCAAAACTATAACGATAAAAAATGTTTAATATTAAAATTCCAAATAAAAATAGAATAAACAGCGACAAAAAATGTGTTAAATAATTAATTTGCTTGAAGTCTCTGGTAGGTTATTTGCCAACATCATTCCAAGATGTGGTTATAAGCCATCGTTTGTGCCTGGTCATATTCATAACGGCTGGTAAACACTATTACCTGAAATTAGGCAAGTGCGTTTCACATGATTTACATTACAAGAAGGAAATACTCATTTAATAGTTGAAGGTATGTGTTTTCATCAACTTTATTATGGACATAAAATATAAATTGATACATTTAATATTTGTCGAACAGTTTTATTAAGCTGCATTCTTTTTTTTCTTACTTTGTAACTAAAGTTCGTAGAATGTTTGTTCTCGGATCGATTTCGAGTCGATCGCTTTCTAATCCCCATTTTCGTAACGCCATTACGATTTTTGGAGCGCTCACCTCACTCGATATTTTCGTGCATATCTCGACGATTCGCAGATCCATTATTTTTTATGGCTTGAATACACGATGCTTAGTGGAAGTATCGCCCCCTGCCTACCGCGTGTTAACGTCTTGGTATACTTCGGTTAGGGGGGCGACAATGAACCTCCGCGCAAAATGACTAATATTTAAAACAGCATGTGTTTTCTGAACTTTTACATTAGGGTTGGCAAGCAATGTGTTGTTACCCGGTCATATTTTTTGAATATACGGCTCGGTAAAATATAACCGTTTTCCTTTTTTTGGAAATTACATTTCGTTTAAAAATACATATTATATTTATTGGATTTCTTATAATAAATTAATAATTATATAAAAATGAAAATTCTAAATAAAATATTGACGTCCTGTGTTTAATTAAACTATTTAATAGAATATGCATACATCGATAATTAATAAGCAAACCGCTAATAGAATCATTGTTGACATAAACTGAGAATATGACACTGAATAGGTACATAAAAATTTCCGTTAAGAATTTAACATTATTCATAAATGTAATAACGTCAAAACTTTGAAATGTAAGTTACATAATATTGGACGTTTGTCACCCCGGATTCAGCCATTCCAGTCAATACATTTTATCGACAAACGTCAGTGACGCCGCTTGACACTTATGTAAATATTTAAATACGATCCAGTACAAGCTATGAATATTTTAAACTCGAAGTAAACCTCTTCTCAGCTTTGTACTTTCACAAAGGAATTCATACATTAATGAAAGAAAATATTTTATTATTCCGTATGCCTTAAGGTTCAAATTCCTTAGAATGATTCTGAATTATATTTTGGTTTTTGATTTGATATCTATGCATAAAGTGAGTTTATAAGTGTTCGCAAATTGGGGATCGATATTAAAGTGACGAGTTATGCTGATTGGATTTTTTCAAGTGGTTTCAAGGGATGGGTGAATAATTGAGTACGACTTAACTGTATGATGAAAAATGATTTTTGAATTACATTTCAAAACTTGACAAGAAATATTATTTATTACAAAATGTAACAGAATATTTTAAGCACAAAAACTTTACTTATAAAATTTGTAACTTATTTGGGCTGGGTGTAACATTGCCACTATTATAATCATAGGCGCAAATATTTAAAATAAGTAAAGCAATCATTATTGATGAAAAGTACGGTGGTTGAATTTTTTTTCGTTATTAGTGAATGTTATTTTGTATGAAAAACTGGAAGATTTATTGTACCTTTAGATTTTCATCTTATAACAATTAGCAGTAGGTATATAATTATTATCTGTAACACAAATACTTCCTCGGAAAAATTGCTTGAATAAAGCTAGGTAAGCTCGTTTTAGTTATTTATATAGTACTAGATACTGCCCACGACTTTGTCTGCATGGATTTCAAAATTTTTACTGGAATAAAAATAGCTTTATATGTTAATCCAGATATAAAATATTTATGTGCCAAATTTCTTTGTAACAAACCTCCAAGCACACAAACTTTCACAATTATAATGGTAGTAGGATCTCAAATATTTTAAAAGAGTAAAGAAGTAAGTGAGCGAAACTTTTGATAGATGAGTAAACATTTATTTATGTCGACGAAAAATTCATGGTCTGGTAAGTGCGCCAACCCAACTGGCAGAATGTAGCTAGCACCTTGAATATATAATACAAACGCTAAAAGTTTATAAAACATCCTAAAATATCGAAATAGGTAAAGTTTCTTTTGATTTGAAATTTAACAAGCACAATCAGCGAGATTCAATTGATCACGCAGATTTTTGGCGAGCTCTTCGACTCCATTCAGTGTAATCTGGTAGGGATCTCTTACATTCGAGTAGCACTCACCTTTCTTTCCAGTTCCCATTCTTTTGTAAGGCACACTCTTTAGGTGTCGACACTCGATATCTGAGGATGGCTTTGTTACAATATCACTTTGATAAGAAAAACGAAAGTATAGCTAAAACAATAGATTTTATTAAGTAAAATAATTATATTTTCAATGTTATCGTATATGACTTCTTTATTTAATTATGTATGTGTAGGAAATTAAAGTTTTTTTTTATAGAAACTACGTAAATATGTATACTTAATAGCACCAGTGCCCCACGGTTTCACACGTGTTAAATTCAGATTTCCAGATCGCTTAACGGTGATCGTTACTGCTACGCTCCTTAGCGTCGTATCGTGAAGTTATAATACCTTTAGGCTATAAAATATAATACGATTTTTTCAAATCTGATCAGTAGTTCCAGAGATTAGCGCAACCAAACAAACATAGAAACGAACAAAAAACACATATGTACTCTTAATTGTTTTATAATATTACGTGTACACATCAATAATGATTACCCGTTTATTTTTTGTTTTATAGATAATCAGCAATACTTGATATTTGATCCGCATTTAAAAAAATAATATAATGTTATGTTATTTTAAAAATCTTAAAATAGTTATGGGAGTAAATTTTAAAAGGAATATTTAAAAAGCCACTAGGTACTTTCAGGTGTCGTCTAAAAGAATACAAAGTGAGCTAAGCGGGTGGAAACTCTTCCTACTTTATTACGTGTTACTATATATTTTTTCAAGAATTCAAGCTTTGTCTCGATGTTTACCTATATCATCATGGATTTTTCTTTGATATATATATGTTATCTGACCAGGTTCTAGAATATATTTAGTTACATAAAATTTTCAACGGGATAGTTATACTGTAAAACAGATTTATATTTAGCGTCAGCTATTTTTATGCTTACGCCGATTATCTCATAAGAACGTTAATTTCGTTTAAAACCGGCTAATGAATATTTTCAGGTGTGTGACCAGTTCCGAAGTGATATTTGTCGCATGTTAATAAATAAAGTGAAATTACGAAAAACTTAGATAAGTTAAAAATCGTAAATGTACCTACTAGCAATAAACACAAAACATTAATTCCATTTTTTACACTTAACTTACAATAACTTTGCCTAGGCAATAGGGTTTTTTATTAAGTTTGTTAAGCGATAGTTTTAATACGGACCATAATATCTATATTATTAAATCTGTAGTTCTGTCTGAACACGTTTTTTTTTTTAATTTCGGGTAGAACCTTATCATAGAGCACACTGATCACGAAAATGATATTAAAAACAAAACTGTATGTATATCCGGAGAATGTAATTTTTTTTGTGTCATTGCTGAAATGATACGCTATAAGAATATGCAATATTACTTTTAGTAATCGTAAAAAAAAAATTGGTAATAATTTTCAACAGGTTTTGAATAAATTTTGTAAAATGAAAGTAAGTATACGTTATTCCATAATCGATAAGCTACAATAATCCTCACAAATAATTACAAAAATTGTTAAAAAAAAATGCAAAACTAATATACTACCAATTTTGATGAAAATTTGTACTCGGGATGTATATGCCAATCCTCATATGATGGGCTATATGAATTGTCAATGATTAGAGTAGAAATAAAATTAAACGTCGAAAATAATTACTGCGTAATAAATGCATGCAGAACCGCGGAGTACTTATTTAATATTGGTGGCATTTTACGTGATATAGTTTGGTTATTGTGCATACGTGAAGTGGGTTATAAATATAAACTGAAACCATGCATTTTGTGCTGCCACAAAAACTAGATAGTTCTAACAAGGGAGCCACAATTTTTAGACCTCACTTTGAAGATTAGAAAATAGGCTTAACAATATTGACAGTGGCAAATGTTTTTGCGGCGCCAAAACAAGAAAAAGAAAAAACCTTATAACATTTTTTTTTAAATTATTATTTTTAATTATGACAATCATATACTTGGCTATACAATAGCGAGAAAGATAGGAATATCTTCCTATTGTTACATGAAATAAGAGAGATGGCGAACGAATGGCATTGATCATAATATCGACGGAGGCTTATGAGAGTGATAAATGGACGACCGCAGCATCACTGGCGGGATGACGGCCGGCGCCATATTTAAATCGCGCCTGTCACATCCGCGCATCGAACGTGTGGATAAATTATGTTTTTGTGCATGACATAACATAGCGACTGTATATTTTTCGATCTTGTTTTTATGGTATATCTATGGATATTATTTGCATTCAGTGAGAAATGATAAATGCGACTACCTTATTTCATAAAGCTTGTTGTAATAATAATGTGTGTTATATTATTATCGAATTAAATTTATTAAAGCTAAATATCTTTACAATCATCTAATCAATCATAAAATGATTGAGGTTTGTCGTTGTGCGCGCATCACGCCAAAACTACTGGAGAGATTTTGATCATTTTTTTTTGTTTTACACCTAAGATACTTAGTCGTTATAAAAAAAACACAGTATCTTCATTCAATAAAAAGCTATGAAAGTTTTAAGAAACTACGATTTTTATAAGCACTACCCGTTCAGGGGTGTGTAAGCACTTCGCGTTCAACGATGTGCATCAAATATATTGTTAATATAATAAACACCGTAAACGGAAACGCTGATATCAGCTGGTATTTTATATTTTGAAATTTTCATTTGTTCTATATTTACAACTGAACCAAGAGAACAAAAATCGAATTTCTACGCACATATATAATTAACCCCATTTACAATTTTTATTCGGTACCTATGTGTATAAAAATGTCTAATACATTTTTTTGCTAATCGTTATGAAAATCATTTTTTATATTTATAATTGGTGTGAGTAGAAAACTTGTAATAAATACATTGAATTTTAACAGGCACATAATATTTTATTGTGATATCGAAAAAAACAACAGTTTATAACGTATCCAGGTACCTGACAAAGTGTATGATAAACATAACATGCCTAGATATGCATATCTATAAAGGTACCAATTTAATCGATCACATCGAATCAACCAACCAAATAGGAAATTAAAATCATCAATCAAACTAAAAATACAAAAGCGCTGTTTCCCATTGTCGCCGATATGTTTGCGCAAAAACGACTTTGTCGCATCGCAGTCAAAGTAATAAAAAATCGTTGACGGATCATGAACTAACTGGAAACACCAAACTGTTAGTCCGATATTATTTATATCCAAATACTATACGTGTATATTAGATATGGGTACTTGATTTTTAATCTGTCTGTTAATATAATAATAAAATCGCATATCGTGGTGGTTGGAATGCACATCAATTGGATAGTTTTTTTATAGCTGATCTAGCTGAGTAGCTGATCCCAAAATGCGACAAACCTATGGAGAGTCACGGTGACTGGTTTATCACCATGTGTATGGTAGGTGCGACCCTTGGATATACACCGGCTGATCACGGAATGCGAGACGCATAAGCGTGCCACTGTCAGGTGTTACATCGGGTATATGGTGGTCGTGATCTAGTCACATGCAAATGTTGTATCTTAACATCCACAAATATATTTTTTTATTGTTATAGGTTTGGCGTAGTGACCACACCTCACTTGAGGTTGTGACGATGTGACCCAAGATGATAACATGCTAAACCTAGTGGAAGTCTGGCTTCAAGTGCAGTATTGGTGCTTGGTGACAGATTTTCAACTTGAACTTGGTAGGTAGCCAGGCGGGCATTAGAAATGCCCTACCACCATGCTATGGTTTCCTCACGATGTTTTCCTTCACCGAAAGCTCAGGCTCATTGAAGGGATTCGATCTCACGTCAATCAACGCGACATCGTACACGCTACCCATCATTGTTTCAAAATGATACGAGATGATGCTTCAAGATGTACGATTATGCGGTTTTTATAGATGTTCTATAAAGTCTGCTTTTGGTTATCAATATACTTTTCGGCTCCTCGTAACACATGAACAAAACACAAAAAAAATCTAGAGCTTACCCTCAAATGCTTGTTTGATGCTATGACGAAGGTAATTAGATCAGTAAAGAATAAAGTAGTTCGTTTAATTATGAGATAAAAAGCTAAAACTGAGGTACGTTAAAGAATATTCTGAAACGAACCTTAGCACTTCCAGTTTATCTGTGTATTTGTTAAAAAAGCTCGGGGCTTTGTGATAGGACACGTAATACGCTCACAATTGGTTATTGCGATGCAATGACTTCGCGGTTTGCGCAGCCCGGGTGACGGATACCAAGGAAAATGGAAAAGGATCGCTTACTTTTTGTCGTTTTTTTTATTATTGATATGACTTCTCTTTTCGATATCATTTTGTAATACTTTACAGAAATTTACATTTACGTTTGCTGGTTATATTAGGCTAGCTAGCTATCTATTACTATGGATTCACAACTACGCTATAAATTTTTCATTGAATTTCTTTAATAAAACCTACGAATGTGGCCATATTTTTTTATACATAAAAAAATAATAGTTGTTTGTGAGAATAAATTGTTAATATTACTAACGAAAAATATTCTTACGTACTTTACATAAACTTTATTGTAGTTAATATAACACACTTCTAATAGCTTGCTATGTATTGATCATTAGATTAGATTGATTATTCGATATTTTTTATCTTATTTATTTTTAAATACGTGTATACATTCTAAATAAAAGTTTTGTAAGGCAAACACTTTAATGAAAACTAATTTGCCTTAAAAATTTGTAACCATATTCCGCGTATTTCTTATGAGAAAGATTATGCAAGCATTCTTTTTTAAATTCTATTGAAAACTATATTTACTTAATTACACTTACACTCTTTTAATCTATCAGAATTGTACAAAAATCTAATTTATATTAATAATAAAAATAGAGGCCAGATTTCAGTCCCGATGTCGAGTCATCGACGAACCGTATTCTTAAAGACATTAAACTGTTCCAGAACGCCTTAGTAACACCTCGTAATGTAACATCAATATAATTATTAGTTTAAAATTGTAGAAAATAATTTTAACTTATTCGCCTAACATATTTTTAAGGTATATCTACCGGTTTTAATGTACTACTTTTTTTAGACTATTTTCAGAAACTCCGAAACTAGTTAATTGCACATAATTACCATTGCCATTCCTACTGACTACTAAACTATACCATAATTTAAATATTATAATAATTAAAATATATATAAAAGACAAATGAATGAATCAAAATAAAATTAATTAATGCCAATTATTTGATTCAATCATTTTCTTATTGAGTATTATGTAGTAATCGTCTGTGACTTATTTTCCTTAAGATAAAAAATTAGTAAATCATTCATTAACGAAGATCGTTAACATTAAATATTCTTAGAAATTAAACAACTTAGAAATTAAAATAGGTTTGAAATATAGACTACAAAGTTAAATTTATTACCTACAATTTATAATATATTTAAAACAAACCTTAATTTAGAAAAAAAATGTACGGATGATTAGAATTAAATCTGTAATTCTTAAAATGCAATTAAAAGTATTAAAGAGATTAGTGAAGGAAGTTACAATGATATATTTTTATACAAGTAAAATACCGAATTTAATAAAATTATTGTTAATTACTTGAAAAAACTTTTTGTTTAATTCTTAACTATTTTAGTATTGTTAATTCAAACGAAAACTATGTGCAACGAATAATGTAAGTATAAAGATTTTAACCTATCTTTTAAAAAATGTTGTTTTAATTTGCATATTATTTCAATGTTTATATTCATATTTCCTTATCTCTTATGTAGTGTTATTTTCCAAATAAAAATAATAAATAAAACAGTATTAAAACATCGTTTGCAGCATTGGGTGGAGTTCTTTTCAGTGGGCAAGGGTTCGCAATCCTCAATGATTCAACACTTTCCATTGAAAACTTTATTCGAAGATTACTCCTTACTTGTATAAATGTAATAAGCTTTGCAGTGACGAGATTAGACCCCGAATTTCACTCTGACATTAATGACATTTTCAGTAGAAACACGGGGGGCTGCGGGGCCGTTGTTTATGTTGAGACAATGATTTTGAAAGTCATTTTGTTCACGAAAAATCACAAGTATTTCAGACGGTATAAACGGATACAACAACTCCCAAAACGGATTCACTGTCTCTTGAAATTGTAAAGTGTAACAGTTCATCAAAAATTACCTAAACGTTATTAGTAATTACTTAATTCAATTATAAACTTTGTAATTCATGGTTTATTTCTACAATTGCTTGAAAACTGAATACTTACTTTATTTTTTCTGGTAATTATTAATGTTAACAGAAATTTATTGGCTGTAAATATTGATAGATTTTAAATTAATTTATAACATAACTAGCAGGGCTTAAATTAATTTATTCGACCAATTCTCCACAACCGCGTCGCCGGGCTCCAACGTACCTGTGTAGTGTATCGATGTTCTCACTTCGTACTTGCCTACAGCTTGCCAGATTGCATGATGCTCTTGGTTACTGCTCCGCTGCTTATGGTCATAATGTGAAGATATATATATATATCCTATAACCATCCTCAATAAATAGGCTACAAAACGGAAAAAATATTTATCAAATCTGTCAGGTAGTACCTCAGATTATTCTCCACATAAATATTCACAAAATTCGCACTCTTTCTTTATAATATTAATATACCTATACTAGCACTTTCATAATTGAACTATTTACCATCTTTTTTATTTTCTAACTGAATTGCTAAATACCAATTTTCATAGATCTATCTTCAAAAATGACGGATTTTCATACAAACTTTCCCCTTTTTCACTACCTTAGGGGTTGTATTTCCAAAAATCCTTTCCTTAGTGGTCATCTACAGTGTAAGTGGAACCCACATGGAGATTTTCACGGTCTTAGCCCCAGTAGTTTGGGCTTTGCGTTGATCGATCAGTCAGTCAATTAGTCGGCCAGTTAGTTTTTATTACTTTATATATATAGATTGTACAATCAGTAATAGTGGGACTTAAAAGTCAACGATCCATATTATTTTCGAGACACCAACTAAGTTTGCACTATTATGTTTAATTTTGTTATCTCCCTTAAGTTGTTGTATTAACTAAAAAAATACCTATATATAATTAAAGTTTTCAGGTATATAATATATTGGATAATATAGATTTTCTTCACATATCATTTAGATAATTACGTTTTCGAATGTTATTAAAAGAAAGGTTTCATTAAAAAAATACGATCGAGCGATACATCGAAACTCATTCGCATCAAATATCGGGGCTTGCATGAGATTTACATGGAAATTTAATGCTTGTAATAAAGAATGATGAATTGGGTTCGTAATGGTGATTACAGGCAACAGTGCGCGAGCGCACAGATATGCAAAGCAAAGTTTTATTATTTATTTACTAATTATTAAATCTTATGACTACGATTGCTAGATCAAATTTTTTACTAGTCGAATCTAAAAAAACGCACGTGTTGTTGACGATACTCTCTTGTAGTAACAAAATCTTTAAATAACCATATATAAATTCTAAATTAGTATATATATACACTTAAGTATATGATATTTAAATATTTAATAGGAAAAACACAGTTGTTCATTTGTTTTCCTCTTTTCGATTTTTCTTTGATATCGCTGTTTCAGTGGCCATGGAAAAATCGAATATCGCATTATTTTCGAAAACGAGTTACGTTCATACAAATGAGGGGATACTGAATCAGATTGTCACTTTTTATGAAAAGTGGATCCTGTATGATAATCGATAAAACGTTCGTCACACTGGTCGGAAACAGGGGTGGCAGCCAAACCATGTCCTAAACGCAAATTGTGTCAAAGGAGCTGCTTGTGAATACTATGGTGGACCTGTGCCGGCATCGTTCATTACAGCATATTGAGAACTGGCACGAAAATTACTGCAGAGGTGTACTGTGAAGAATTGCTAATGATGATGAACAAACTCGCTGTTAAACTATATGATGATTAAACCGATGATGCGGTTAAAAACGCCTTAAAAGAGTTCATCGATTCCCGTCTCCAGGATTCTTATAGCAGAGGCATCAGTGAACTTCAATTAAAAAGGCAAAAGTACATCGGCAATAATGGCCAGTACTACAGCTAATAATATATAGGTATACTTTTCATTAAACAAAGTGTATGATTTTTTCTATATAAAATGGCAATTTCATAGGTAAAGAGCGAATAATATACACTCATGAACATATTTAGAGGAACGCAAAAAAGGTCGAATAACAGAAAATATTTTCTTATTTCATACTGGTCATATATACCAGTATTATACATATATTTTATAATTTAAAAAATAAAATATTGAATAGGACTTTACTTACAACTTTTTTTGGAGTTTTTGACGGGATCTCAAACTGTCAAGTAGTGGTTTATATGTTTTATTTAAATTTGTGTTATTTGACCCTATATTGTGTAATACAGGTGGCGCTTTGCATAATAAAGCTTGGTTATTGAGTACAAGTGAAGTGGATTGGAAATAATAACATGGATCATGAATTCTGAGATGCCACAAAACCTCCCTAGAAAGTTATAACAAGGGAGCCACCATCTTGTTAGGGTCCTGAAATCTTCTTAAGACTGGAAACTATATTCACTCGATAAAGGCAGTAATAGTCTTCAATAAAGGAGACCGGTTGCCAAGTTAGGAAAAGGAAAAGAAGAAAAGTTTAATTTGTTTTTTGGCTACCTGTTAATTTCTTTGATACTTAGTATACGCAATTCTGCAGGTGTTTGTTGTTTTTAACAAATTTAACAATACTTCTGTTTTTTTGTTATTATTGACTGAAGGGAACTTAATTTGAAAAGTCCATCTTTTTTACTATCCAACTGAATTGCTAAATACTAATTTTAATAGATCTATCTTCAAAAATGACGGATTTTCATACAAACTTTCCACCACCTTAGGGGTTGAATTTCCAAAAATCCCTATTTAGTGCTCACCTACAGTATGAAGGGAACCTGCATGCAAATTTTCACTGTCCTAGCCCCAGTAGTTTGGACTGTGCTTTGATCGATAAGTCAGTCAATCAGTCAGCCAGTCAGTTTCTTACTTTATAGACAAGCATGTATAATAACTCGCTTTAGTATTTTGAAATAAACTTTATTTCAATTTTAACAATTAAATATGTCGCACAACGTGCACGCTCAAACAATTTAAAATTATAAGAGAGAGAAGATTCTAGATGGTATTGCCGGACTAGTAAAACACAAATTACTGGACAAAATTAAATTGCCAGCTTACAAATTTTAAAAACTAATGTTCCTGTTTTGAACATAGTCTATATATAGGTAGAAGATAGATAATGCCAGCTTGTAAATGTGCAAAAACTCGTTCTCGAAGAAAGGGGTTCATTATCATGGCATCCCACGACATATTGGAGTTAGAAATCTACTGTGCTTCATTTTCGTTCTGTATGGTTGTGTTATGATAGCATTTCTCATATGTTCACGTTTCTTCGTCGCCAGCCATTAGACGAATAAAAAATAAATAAACAAACATTTATTGTATGTCAGAAGAGATATTAAAATATTAATATTAAGGGTACAGGTACCTATATTGTTCAGGAAACTAATCGCTTTTTTGTGTCAGTAATTGGATTTCATTCGCGCGTTGATTTACTAGAGGACGCTTGAAGCATGGATGTTTGTCACGATACCATTTCCTCTACACGGTTATTTGTTCAAGCCGCACACCGCTTTCTTCTGTTTAACAATTTTCCTTATTGCCGATTAATATTTATTATTTTGATATTCGGATTATTAGTAGGATAACTAATAAATGAACATCGAATTGACACGCGTATATTATAGAAAATCAATTTGCTTCCTTCGTAGTTTGCTCGTGTAGACACCTTAATGTATATATTTTTATACGGTACTAGCTTCCGCTAGGATCTTTTATCCTGTTGTTTTCAAAATGAATCGATTTGCGCGCCTATTATTTTATTATAGTTGTACTAAAACAGAACCATTGCGGTAGAACGAGTCATAAAAGTTTACAATAGATACAATAAATATGGTATACAATAGATATAAATATAGAATAGATATAAATATAGAATAGATAGAAGAGTCGATCGAATCTTTGCCGTATAAAATAAGTAAAAAATAATACAATGGTAAAAGTAAAACCTACATCCAACGGGCTCTGAGGCATAGCTTTAATGAACGAAAAGAAACAAAAATAGATATATTAAGATATGGAGAAATACTGCTTTTTACAGGATTTATGATACAGCTTAGTGCAAAACAGATATATAAAGATTTGTGTTTCGCAGAAAAATCTTTGACCAGTGTGTGTGTTGCCAGTGATGATTTATAGTACTGAGACGTGGTCACTAACGATGTGCCTGAAAGATGTTAAAGGCAAAGAAAGAAAGGAATTTCTCTGCGTGATTGAATCAGAAACGAAGGGATCCGCAGAAGAACTTAAGTCACCGACATAGCTCTCAGAACTGTTAGATTTAAGTGGCGGTTGCCTGGAGACATCGCTCGTAGAACGGATGGCCGATGGCTTCTTAATGAAAAGCGCAGTCTAGGCAGATATGTCACAGGGTGGAATGAAGATCTAGTGATGCGAGCAATGCAGGAGCGGTCACTGTGGTGATCTTTGAAGGAAGGCGTCTTTTGGCTGAATGGATCGCCATTTGTGTTTGACTGCAAATCTCTCCTAATGTTAAATGATGATATGGCCTAAGACAGGGGCGGGGCATGTTAAGGCTAGAGGGGGACTGGTTCTTAAGTACAGCTGCCGCGCCGGGCCACACTTGAACTTGAACTTAGGGTGGTAGCCGGTCAAGCGGATTTTAGAAAATGCAGTACCACCATGCTTTTGCATCATGTTTTTTTGTGTTATCTCGCACTGTTACCTTTAATATAAACAAGACATTGGGAAAGAAGTGGCCGCGATTTGATACGAGCCACCTCTCTTCCCGTAAATGCGTCGCATGATAAAGTTATAAGTACATTTAATATATAGTCACAGTCGTTAAGGACTATTGAAAGACTTAAGATTAACCACAATGTGCCCTGCAAGATTATCTAAAACTTGATTGCTGACTCCTTGTATCCTTGAGAGTATCAAATGATCTAGTCTTTGTCTGAAATCTGTGGCATCACGATATTCGCCTTCCTACGTCGATCGACAAAGTGTCCGCTACCTCTGATTCATCATTGCTTCATGTTTATGTCGGAGCTGATTTAGAGCAATTAGGTGTTACTTTCACGTCTTACAGTCACTAATTTTATATAAGTCAATGCTTACAGTAGTAGAGAAATTGGACATGATTTAACAGTTTTAATAAGATTCTTAAAATACGAACAAAAATTCTGACTTATTACAGTTGATGCTCTAGTTCGGTCGGTTTTTATTGCACCTGTCACGTTTTTTAGTTAAAATCGATTTGAATTTTTGGTTGACTGATTTCACAAATGTTAATTTTCGGTGATAGTAACGGTTACTAAATAGGTGTTTTTACTTTCGTTTATTTAAAATAATTATATTTTCCTATACTTACGTATAAAGAAGTAGTATGGCAAATACTATAAGAACCGTAAATTCATTTATACAAAATTATTATCTGGAATTGTTGTTTGTTAACTAGGGTTATATTGTGGTATTCATAATGACCATTTCGAATTAATCAATCAAGACAGGCCTGGCTACTATTTATCTAAATATTCAAACTTTATTTCAAGTAAAATTGTTAACTGGTTAGGACTACCTATTCCGTGAAACTACAAGTCTCCCAAAACATTTTTTGTGTATACTCCTTCGTATAGTATAGTTTATAGTAGTATACACATAATATAATATGTTCGTTTTTGTGTATTTATCATAAGATAAACTCATTTATTACGCAATATATTGTTGTAATGTTATTTATTTAAAAATACTAGCTGTGCCCCACGGTTTCAATCGTGTTAAAATTTTGGATAGGATTTGCGTAAAATTCGTTCTTAGTGAGCGTCTACATCACGAAACGAGTAACATTGCTAAGTTTCAAGTCAATCGAACCTATAGTTTCGTAGTTTCGGGAATGTAATATATTTTAAATTAAAATTATGACTTTAAAATACGTATAAGTAATATAGAATGATCTAAACTAATTGTTATAAAACGGAATATTTAAATAATGGAATCGTAGCTAGAGTACTAAATTTATATTATAACAGAAAGATCTACAGAAATCATAATTGTCTCAATATATTTTAAATTTAAATCTGTACATATTAAAACTTAATATTATATTGTAGTTGTATTTGCTTAAATTATATTTATAATGTTATCTTTGACTGATTATAATTAGCTTTCGTACAGTCGCACTATCATTTCTTGACTAACATTGACTTATACACTCCTTTAAAACGATGTGAGTGAATTTTTTCGATGCTTCGCACATTACCTGAAACAACATAGTTACTTACTAAACCTCTCGTTATATTGTGTTCATGATAGTCACACTAGATATTATACGTGTGTACATATCGAGTGTGACTATTCAAGTACACGGGTCTACTTCTTTTCCATTCTAGGTCAGATGAGATGAATCATCTAATGATAAACGCTTTGCAGTGAAGCAAAAACCGCCAAGAGATTATATAGAACTTCTCAACACACCGACTTGTAAATTCCACAAAAATCAGTAAGTAACTGGATAAATACTTACTGACCATGGAGAAGACAGTAAGTTTTACACTGTGTAATGATTTTCATCCTATAATCTAACATGAATATCGTAAAATTTATCAAAATCAATATTTATCTAGGTACATCATGTAAGTAGAGCTGCCAATTAAAATGTTGTTATACAACTTAAATCCCAATCTCGTTAGAAAGGGTATCCCGATGTATGTTTTAAAATAATCTTCCGTGTTAATTCTTAATTTACTGCATGGATGGTGGCGACGAAATAATTCGATTGCGCAGCGATGTCGTGCCGGGGGCAAAAACTGGACGACATATTTATTTTGCTCTATTAGAAACAGAAGCGTTTAGCACCACTAAATTATATATATATATATATATATATATATAGGATAGATTTTTAAGATAGGGTAGTAAAAGTATGTACCTTAACCGTTGTAGTTACAGGAAACTTTCCTTAACTTTATGAGAAATTTTGACCTCTATTGCCATGCATGCCATGACCAGCCATACTCGGACAGCACCTGCACCGGATGAAATGTCATGGAGCCCTACTCACTTATGCACCATTGACTGAGGACCGTATAGCGTGTATCGTGTAGCGACCATAACTCGCAACCGCTAGATTCTCCGCCCACCACTACATAAGTACAGTGTGGGAACTCCGCTTAAAAGCTAACATCTCCTTGGGAGCCAGAGGCACCCTATCTCCTTCCTCGCCACCGTAAACTGATATAAGGCTGTCAGCACCTCAGCCTCCAGTTCCCACGGCGGGGAACCGGATAAAACAAAGGCCACTCCCGCGAACACTGGTATCAGCGGATCACCCTTAGCGCCACAACACGCTGCGCTGCAGACAGTACGCGTTTATTGTGAGCACTTAGGGCGTCCACCCATATCAGTGCTCCGTAGGCAGCCATGCTCCGCAGAACCCCTGCTTATAATCGGCGGCCCCTTGTGCTCGGCCTTCCGACAGAAGTCGGGCCAACGCCACCGCAGCCCCTACTACCCGCGTTCCGAGCCCACGAAAGTGGGACTCGAACTGCCATCTTCCGTCAAGGGTGAATCCCGGAAACCCGGAAGCGGTTAATATACCTGTCCTTAATGGGCCGTCCAACAAATTATAAAGAGCTATGAACTGAACAATAGTATTAAGCACTCTGCTTATTATGAGTCGCTACATAATACGTTCTTCTTCTATATATATATATATATAAAGGCAATGTCTTGACTGACCCATCATCATCCAGCCTAAATTACTAAGTATTACGAAAATTTTACGGAAGGTTGGTGACTTTATCTTTTATTGTTTAAGAAATTATTGCATGAATTTCGATCCCAAGGCCTAGTTGTAGTCGGGATGAGAAAGTTTGTATGGGAAATAATATTTTGCAGATCGAATTTATTTGAAACTTTGTATCCATACAATTAATGTGACAATTTCTCGGCGTTTTTTCAAAATTCAATTCCTAACAGGACAAAAAGAATAACAATATTTGCATCGAAAATAGTATTATTCGGAACAGATTTATTCTGTGTGGTCTGTTCCAATGAGGGGAGGATACGAAAGAGTGTGCTTTATGAATTATAATTCTCTGTTGACAACTTTGTTCACGCAAACTAGGTACAAGGCTTGCAGAATTTGCTGTTTTATATAGGAACAATAGACAAAACAATATATGAGAAAAATTAAAATATCATATTGGCACGCGAGATAAAACGTTTGGAGTTATAATTGAAGTAATTTTATCATATTTTTGCCTTTATCGCATTCTTGTTCCCTATAACGTTTTCGTAGAGACAACCGGTGGTTGTAGGTATGAAATATTCAAAATACCACTATGAGAATACGTAATTCATTATCTGATGGGGATATTGAAAGGGTTTAATGAAAACGAAGCGAAACTAATACTGCGCCTTCCTGCGATATAGATCTTTAATATCGTATGAGTGGGCGAAACATTAAAATGAAAACAGAACGGAAGCCACCGCGCCTGCTGAAATAATGTAAATGAAAGAAAATTTACTTCATTTCATATATTTTTTTATAACTTTATACAAATGTAACTTATTTTATTTATGTTTTTTTTTAACTGGCTATACTGTAATATTAATGGCCCTGAAACCATTAGAGACTTTGACTGCTTCACCGGGCTTGAATTTATTTATGTTTTATATTGTTATGTATAAAACCATTTTTTGATGTTATAAAATGTGAAGAATATCAAAACCGCAAATAATTAAGCAGAAAATTCCTGCTTCACTCATTACTTGCCAAAATTGTACTGTTAGCTCCAAAACATAAAAGTGCTTTTATTTTATGTGACTACGTTGAATGAAATGGTATTTCATAAGACAAGAAGAGATTTAGATTTCTCAGGTTTAATCGACGGCACTGCGACGAATTATGACCAAACAGTAATTATATCTATAAATTTAAAAAATGTGTTAAAAATTTTAAATCTAACGCTCCATATCGCATAATATATTTCTGTTTGTATTATTTTTAAATAATTTTAATACGAACTGTAGCTATCGCTTTACAAAAAACACATGATCATTCACGAGACACACGTTATTGTTTTTTTTTCTGAAGTTGCATGCGAAGTGTGACGCGATAAGACATCCTATTGGAAATGCATACATAGTATGTAGTTTTTTCTTTTTCAGAAAGTTACAAATTAAAGTATTCGTACTGAGAGATGAGTTAATGGCGTAAGTATATACTAACTTTATAGACCCGAAGCAATCAGTAAGTAAGAATCAATAATAGCAATAGTACAATACAGACAGGAAGCAATATCCATAACACGCTCACTCATACCCCCGGGGGCTGTGAGCAGAAACCGGTTGTCTAATCCCTTACAACTGAAACTTGCCTCATACTTGTTACGTCATATCTTAGTTAATAATTATAGATAGATCTTTAAACAGGATGCGGTTAGCGATACTACGAACGGTTTGTTTTATAAATATAATAAGTTTTCAGTAAGAAAATTTAAAGAAATATTTTGTTTATTAATATTATTAAAAAAGATTATTTTTTGTAACTTTGTAACTATGTGCATGGTAATCGCGATCCAGTCGGGTACAGATTCATACAAATGGAGTCATATTATGATACCAATTTTACAAAGCGGAATAGCATGTCACTGTTAAGTAATTTTACATTACGTTAGATATAACGCGCGCTTCGTTGCACAAGTTGTGATTGCAACCTCCATAACTTTGAGCTGTGCTCGCACTCAATACCTTTTGTGTTTGCGGAGGCGCCTTTGTGTGAGCCAACGACTGGTGCGTTTACTTTACACTCGCTATATACCTACTGTTCGCTCTGGGCATATTTTAATTAAATTGTTAACAAGTGACCCGACCGCCAATTACATTTTGTGATGTGATAAAATTCATAGAGAATAGGTTTAATTCAATGATGCAATGATTGATGAAGCAATGTTGGCTCAGTGGTAGCGTGTAGGACTTCGCGTCGATTGACGTGTTTTCGAGTTTTTGTGTGAAGTTTTGGTGGTTGTGGGATTTGTCCCTGCAATGAGCCTAAGCTTTCGGTGAAGGAAAATATCGTGAGGAAATCATAGCATGGTGGTAGGACTTTTTCTAATGCCCGCCTGGCTAGCTACCACCCTCAAGTTGAAAATCTGTCGCCAAGTACCAATAAGTGTGTTTCGGCAGCTGCACTTGAGAGCCAGTCTTCCACTAGGTTTAGCATGTTATCATCCTGGACAACATCGCCACTTAACATCCGGTGAGATTGTGGCCACTACGTGAAACCTATAACGATAAAAAGAAAATGTAAGTTTCTGATAAAGCTGGCAGAGATACTACGTGATCGATTCGATATATCTATACACACAACGGAATTACTTCAGTTTATAGTGTACTCCACACGCATTTAGTAAGCGGTAATTATTTTTATCTCGTAATTTTATTTCTGCTCATATTTTATGATTTCTAAAAATATTATTCTTAATTTTTATATCTTATCAATTGTACCTATACTCCTATTTACCAAAATGAAATCAAGGTGAAACCGTCATTTAATTTTTTTTTATTATACTGTATAGGTTTCCTCATTCTCACCTAATTGGGTATTTGAAAAAAAAGTTATTGATTTTTTTATGTGTTTTAAAACTTTATTATCAATAATGTGGATATTTAACGGAAAAAACTATTTTTTTTTATTTATATTTATATAAACAGATAAAAAATGATAAAATTAAAAAAAAAATCACATGACTATAAACGCGCCATGATTGTGGTCACCATAGTTGTGACGTCATAATGTTATAGCGATATAATGTTACATAATGTTATATTAGTAACTATAGCTAGCTATGAGTTGGGTCCGAATAGCGATGAGTGATAAAGGATTTATTAAGGCAAAGTC
This sequence comes from Saturnia pavonia, assembly GCA_947532125.1. Lineage (NCBI taxonomy): Eukaryota > Metazoa > Arthropoda > Insecta > Lepidoptera > Saturniidae > Saturnia > Saturnia pavonia. Next base: position 10,936,906 of record OX383902.1, on the reverse strand, counting down.
TGATAATATTCCTGATGTTGATATATTTATGATAAACATTTTTTTTTAAATGACGTTCGGTTTCATTCTGCTGAAGTTCGAGGTGCCAAGGCATCAAGGTAAGTCTGTTAAAAAATAATATAATAAATGAAAATATTTAAGTATTTATTCTCCATTATATTAAAGATAATTGTTTATGTCATAAATTGTAGAGAATCGCGTGAGAGTTACGGCGACAAAGCTATAGGTTATGTTCAACTAAGCCGTAAAAATAATATTTGTATTGTAAAAGGACGGATATGTCCAGAACACCGAGTTCAGTGTAAAGCTTATTCAGTTTATTTAGCTATTAATGAAAAGTGAAGAAAAATTCAGGATGTTCAATGACATGACTGTGCTGCTGCAGCGGGTAATTTATACTCCTATTAAATTTAAGTTGTTTGATGTTATAAGCAATAATAATCTTTTATATTGTGTCTACAGGTGGTTCCAAACATGCATTAGCATTACTTATGTGGACCCATCGTAGAAGTGTAGATCCGACAACAGCTGTCGCTTGCTATTGGAAAAAATCTCGATTATCAGGCATTGATACAGTTATAAAATATATTGAAGCCGAAAAACTGACAAAAAAACCTCTTATACTCCTGTTCAAAATTTTCCGGATAATAGTACATTTTTAGAAGAAGTTATTGAATTTGCCAAAAATCAACAAATAAATTCTCAAATTGACATTTTCCATATAAATTTGAATATTTAACAATGACAACAAAATTAAATAGATCAAAACCCTGTACTTATTATTTCTATATCAACTGCAATGAGTGAAAACTAACATTATGACGTCACACGCGCTCGGATTTATTCGGGAACGATCGGCGCGTTTTCGGTACTGAATTCAAAAATTAATTTTTATTTCGAAATAACTTTTGAAATATTGCGGAAAAAAAAACAAATAGTTTGTAATAAAACTTATATATGATCTTTCCATTTATCACAAAACAAAAATTATTCAAGTACCCAATTATTAGTGATGATGTAGCCAAAGATAGTAGCACGCTAAACCTAGTGGGGGAAACTGACTCTCAAATGCAGCTGTCGGAACACACCTATTGGCGTTTGGCGACAGATTTTAAACTTATTTTAATCACAATGTTTTCCTTCACCAAAAGCTGCGACTTATTGCAGGAATTCGAATTTACGTCGATCGATGCCACGTCCGAACACACTACCACTGAGCTTCATTGCTTCAAATTGCTTAAATCTAGAGATTACAAACAGGCAGAGAAATAAAATTATGTGTTTTCACACGTGTCAGAAGTGACCCCTTCAGAAAAAAATATGTTCTTCAAAAAATATATGTTAAATAAACGAATGGAATATTATTTCTATAATTATGTTACAGTAAAATAATGATTAAAATATTATCTAATGAATCAACTGTAGTACGTCGGAATACATGACGTGTCACATACAATCTAAAGTGATGATAACAAAATGCGTCGCCAAAGGCAAGAGTGATAATCTTCCGTCTCAGACTTGAGTTAGACACCTTCATGAGACTAACGAAGTTCTTATAATCCCTCCGTCGTTACCCCATCCCCCCACAACACCCTTAGAAGCTCTTATGTAATCGAGTTATGGCCTTGCATCTCATGTCTTATGAGTTCCCGTTAAACGATAATATCTTAAAAGGTACTTATTCGCGTATTTTAAACATTTATAACTATGTATTGATAATTCAATTAAGGAAAAACATGGAAAGTCTTAATTAAAAAACATACAAAACCAGTACGGGTAAAGTGTAATTAATATTACATAGAAAAGTTAATATATTATATACATCTTTCATAAATCTTTAGACTCTTGGTCTCAGACCTTTTCTTATATATTATTTTCAGTGTCCTGTCATATTATATTTTATTACTGATATATACTAATATCACTATCCATAACACAATATAATTTATACATTTGTGAGTGTTTTGTGTTGTGTCATTATGTGTTTTGTCTTAGTTATTCTTACAATATACCGAAAAATTGACAACTAAACTCTAAAACGTGTATTTGTCACATTTGACAATGACGAAATTGCCTACACAGGCAGAAGCCATAATAAAAAATAAATGGATATTATTATAATAAAGAGGTAAAGTTTATATTGTTATACCTGTGGGTAGTTTGTAATTTCCTTAACCTCAACCATGAAGTCCTTCCCTTTTCCCCCAAGACCGTCATGCCACTGTCGATTTTTGCCAATACGGTTTCTTGACTTGCCTGCATGGTCTCTTGAAACTCACGGCGAGTGGCCTCCTGACTCGCTTGATTGGCAGCCAACAATGACGCCAGACTCACCGATTCTTCAGATGCTATCTGAGCAGCCTGCACTTCCTCTTCGTTACCATGAGAACTAGAAGAGACTTCGAGCTTCTTCGTCACGCGTCACTAACAGCATACCATTTCTGAGACCAATGTTATACCCGTGGGTAACGAAATGCCGTTATATATCACTTAAACAATTTATTCGTACTTCAAAATTCTTAGTGATATAAGCAATTGTATGTAATATAAGCAATTGATATATTCAATTGTAATTAATGTGAACAAAGTTGCATGCGGTCGTTAATATCATATAATCTATATAAATTAAATGATTAAGGTTTGCCGCTGTGCACGTATCACGCAAAAATTATTCGATAAATTTTGATTTAAAAACTATTCTACTTCTTAGATACAGGTCCTTATCAAAAAAAAGTTTTATTACGATATCTTCATGCAATAAAATGTTACAACGTCCATGCGAGTGGAACCGCGGGCACAACTAGTATTACATAAAACCGATTAGTTTATATTCTCTAGTATAAAACAAAAAATTTTGCACGAATTTTTATATAAAAATATTATTAAGTAAATATTTTTCGAATAAGTACTTCAGTCAAATATTTTATGATACATAATTGTTTTTTTTTTCATGAATGGGGCGAAATAAAAATTATTTTTTATTGAACGGTTGGTTGTTAACAATTTATTTATGAGTACATTACCCAGAATCCATCAGTGGCGAGATCGAGAAGTGATCGTTGTGAAATTTCGAAGTTAAGGGTTCAGGTAATAATTTAATATTCACAGATGAACCAAATTAACGTTGTTCAACCTCAATAGTAGGTACTATGGTTCTCGCGAATACATCACTTTACTAATCCTGGTTAAACAGAATTTGAATTGATTTGAACGCAGAATATAATTTGGCCAAAGTTTGGTTTCAACTTATATACCTAATATGTATTTATATGCATTATATTCTATATAAGTTTATTATCCAGTTTTTGTTTTGTTTTTGATTTCTGAAAAAGTACAAGCAAGACTAAACTTAACCTTCAATAAGAATAAATACTAATTGTTTCGCAACAAAATGAAGACGACATGAAGTTGCTCAAGCACGAACTTCTCTCGATTGAAAAAAGGCTTGGAACGCGCATGGTTGTTCATAGTAATATTTGTAATTAAAATTAAAGTTCTTACGCCATAGTTTTCTTTTTTATATGTCCACTAATCAGTGGCGTGCCCTCGCAATGGCCGCGCCGCTACACTGATAAATAATATATCTGATACATTTAAAATTTGTGTAGAATAGTGTGTAAAAGACAAAATGAAATTGTAGCTCTATAAATATGTAATATAGGATTTAAATGTATCTGTAGCAAATGTATAAATAATTTGGTAGAAACCAACAACGGTGATTTGTTATAGAGTTATTGTAGAGCTCGAATGCTCTGCCTATCGCTTATATTTTATTGTATAGTTATCTTGTTTACTAGCAACAGCTCGTGACTTTGTACGCTTTAATTTCAATATAATTCTTAATAAGTAACCATCAGTCTGACCGTAGCTTTTTATCAGTGAAATATTTTTTGGAATCGGTTCAGTAGCTCCAGAGATTTACTCCTATATCCAATCTCACAAACTTTACCTTTTTTATATCTCAGCTGTGCCTCACGGTTTCACCTGCGTTAAATTTAATTTTCTGTAACGCGTTGCCGGCAGCCCACCTATTGTTATCTTCCTTACTTGCCTAAAGCTTTCTAGATTGCACGGTGCTCCTTAGGATCGTAGCAAGAAGTTATACAGCTTGCCTTGCTCAAAAAATAAGCTATAAAATGGAAAAAAAATATTCAAATTTAACTAATAGTTCCAGAGATTGTAGCGTACAAATAACAAACAATCTTTTATGCTTTATAATATTGGTATAAACTGTGCAATTTTATTCTTTACTAGAAACCACCCGCGTTAATCATAACATAAATCTTAAAAATAATAAAACAATCAGACTGAGTGTAGTTTTCCTTATCACTGAAACAATTTTTGGAATAGGTAGTTTCAGACATTTCGTCCTAGAACTAAACTTACTAACTTCACCTCTTTATAATAGGTAATCCTTACTAATATTATAAATGCGAAAATAACTCTGTCTGTTACGATTTCACGCCTAAGCAAATGAACCGATTTGGATGGAATTTGGTACAGATATAGAGTAGACCTTGGGAAAGGACACAGGCTACCTTTTATCCCAAAAAAAAAGGCTTGAACGGGTTGACAGTTTGTATGGAAATTTGTCATTGTCGATGATAAAACCTAAAATGTTTGTATTTAGGCACTTGATAAGTAGACAGTTTGTATGTGTATTATTTGCGAAAAAGGTATCCTAAAAAAATTCATATGTTACACAAAGTAACTATTCCACGCAGACGAAGTCGCGGGAAAAAACTAGTACAATGTATATAATATACATACAGATGTGCATTCATAACATTTGTCGTGGGAGCTCAATAGTAAAAATCATTAGACATTTATTAATAGGTTTGTAGATAAGGTGTTATGTCGCCATTCCCCAACGGCGCGGTTGTTTCTCTTCTCTATTACGTATGCCAAAGGTAAAAAGCACTCATTGCGCTTTGTGCCTTTTAAGATTGTTAGTTATTATTGGTACAAATAAAGTAAACAAAAGTTAAATATCATTTTTTTTCTTATAGTAAGTGCCTTTGAAGAAATCATCGCGTCGATTGACGTGAGTTCGAATTCCCGCAATGAACCTGAGCTTTCGATGACGGAAACCATTGTGATGAAACCATAGCATGGTGGTAAGGTATTTTCTAATGCCGGCTGGCTAGCTACCACCCTCATGTTGGAAATCTGTCGCCAAGCACCTATAGGTGTGTTCCGGCAGCTGTACTTGAGAGCCAGTTAAGCATCAGTTATCATCTTGCCCACATGGTCACTTAAGATTAGTGAGATTGTAGCCATAACGTTAAACCTATAAACGATAAGAAAACCATCCTAGTTACTAGATATTAATTGTCAATTCCTTGTAACGTATATTATACACGACTAGTTTGAACCAATGACCTATATGTATTCTAGCCGAGCAAATTTGAATAGACGTAATAATCGACGGTAGGCACCACTAACATTAGTACAATTCTGGTAAAGCGTAAGCGAAAAATAAATACTATGAAGAAATAATGAAATCAATTTGTTAGTTATGTACCTGAAATCAAGTTCAATTCGTGTCAACAAAACGTAAATTTAAATTTTATTGGTAATATAATTACAATGACTCGCATTTCCTTCACTGAATTATGACAAGCCCACAACATGGAGAACCTTTTTTTACGTGTAAGTAACTTAGAAAACAGCTTGTGCTAGAATATTTTAGCTTGTGTATTCGTTTGCGGTATGATGCAGCGATTCTAAGATTAAATTTCATTGGCCTGAAAAACTGCTGTGTGATGCTAGAATAACTGGTGAATGAAATGAAGTTTTTATTACCTGTTACTGATAGGGTTAAATTATTTTATCAGTTTATTTTACTACAAGACATCTAGAACCTCTTCCAGACATTTCTTCTATTAGGTTTATGGTTTTACCAACAATAATTAGTCATTTAAGCCTCGTTGTTTACTTAGCGGAAAACACCATCCACAACTAATTGGACGTCGTCACTGTTCAGCGCGTGCTGATTGGGTTCATATTGTACTAGATATCCATATGAACCCCTACTATTTTATTCACCTTAACTTTTTCACTATACATTATTAAAACTGTTTATTTTAATGTATGCATGTTTATAAGCATTCCATGACTTACTGAAAATTTCACAGTTTTACATTTTTCCCACATACAGTTGTGGGCTGGCCTACTGACTAAGCCCGTGCCTTTCCTTGGAAAGAGGAATCAGTTCACCCATCAGTGATAATATCCGTATAGTGATAAGATCCGTAACGTCGTAAAAATGGTCCAATTGATTTCGTAAAAAAAATAAGACCACGCTTCGCTATGGCTAAGCCTGATATTCATTATTAGGGAAGTAAATAAAAATATTGAGTGACAATAGATTGAAAGAGAAAAGTCGCATACGCGTGGAATCCCGTTAGATAGGTCGGGATATAAAATATTGAAAAAAAAAACTCTTATATAGAAAATCCAAGCCAATCCATCGACTACTTCTCGAGTTTTGCAAACACTAACAGGGACGGACGGAAGCTGAATATATGTGTAAGATGATAATAAGAAATTATCTGTTCGATAGAATAAACTTAATTTTTGACTTCAAAAAAAGATGATATCAATTCGATAGTGTAAAAAGGTTCAAAAAAAGTTCAAAAGGAAAACATGTCAAAACCTTGGCCAATCTCTAGTGCATATGAGAAAAATCAAATAAAAATTAGGAAAAAAAGGAATTTAAAAAATTTGATCGAGTTAAAAAAGTTGTCTCAACATTATGAAATAATAATTTATTATAACTCGTATATATACACAAAATTAACCAAGAGATTGATATCAAAAGTAGGTACGAAACAAATTAGGGGCCTACACATTTTTTAAAGTTGGTGCCAGCATTTAAGAAAACCTCTTATCAAATATATAAATAAAGAAAATCCGCCGTATTAACAAAAACAATAATGCTGACCGACCTCAAAATTTGTAGGCCCCGAATTTTTGTTTCCTACCTACTTTTGTTATCGTTATGTTGGTTAATGTCGTGTATATAATTAAAGTATGTCATAATTTTGAAGTCGATAAAGAAAACATATTTTTCTATCTGCTAATGTAGTGACGTATACTCTTTCAATGTTAATACGTAATGCAAACAATTTCTGGCACACAGCCCAGAAGGGCGGACTAATGGTAGAGAACACGCAACTCATACTTCGCCACCGCAAATGCAATTGGCTACTTTATTTATTATATTTTTAACTTAAATGTCAATGATGTTATTATGTAATCAACAACCCATAAAAATAATTAAGAATATGGTGTCGTCGAGAAAGAGTAAATATGTATTTACTTAATAATCTACGTAGACAATATTATTTTAAAGGTTAAGCTATTATTCTATATGAATATAAATTAAAATGAATACTCCAATAGTAATAAACAATTGCGTGAATATTTAAAGTACCAACGACACCTACTGAGAGTTTATTAATTTAAATATTCCATTATTACAACGATATCTAAATATGGATTATATTAAAAGGCCAAACTTTCTATTAAGCCCATTATGCTAGAACTATAAGAATGCTTTGGAATGATGCCCAGGAGGTCTTTAGTGAAGGTCGTATAGTTTCTGATAAAATCTCTTATTACAAACATACATAAACAAGTGTGATTAGTAGTATATCATAGGTAGATACATAGATTATTTCATTTTGTTTTGTAAGGATTTACAAGGATTATTTTATGATTTATTACGAATACTGCACTGAAGTTATTGGGAACTTGACTCGTTTTATATATAGAAATAAGAAGAATGTATAAAAATAGGTGAAAAGTGTTTATATTTGTGATTAATTCCAAAGATCATATAAGAGCGTTCACAGCAAATCGTTTACGGGCATAATAATCATTAAAATGTATTTCCATTTTATTCAGCCCTAAACTCAGTCCTCCAAGATTATGATCTCTATCCTTTTATTAGGGTACCGTATATTTACTGTTTTTGGGAATCGGAGAAGTAAATATGAAATTATACATTACGATACGATTACGATAGATCATTTTTAAGCCATCGTCTTTGTCAATATGTAAATTGTTTGTTTGAAAAAATGCTTGTATATACATATTAATATAATGGACAGACAGACTAACAGACTGAAATACTACGTTTTATAATGTACATGTATATAAAATAATACAATGTAATACGGTAATAACAGGAGCCAAGAGAGGTAGAGCACATACTCGTAGAAATATTTTCGTAGATTTCTCTCTACTGGGAGCAACAGACTAGTGGAATACCTCCACCCTATAGAAGATCGCAGCCAAATAACTTTGTGTTGTATTCCTGCGGTGAGTATGGTTTCTAGAGCTCCTTGGAGTAGGGGGTTCAAGGTCGGCAACGCGCTATTTGATACATATGGAATTATAATCGTCCACAGACAACGCTAGCCGCTTATCATCAGGCGGGACGAATGCTTGTTTGCCACCTTAGTAGTAAAAAAAAACATCTTTTCCTGCGCGCATCGCTCGGTGTAAATTAAACTTTACTAAATAATTATAGCGTTATAAAAAAAAATATGTTATATTCCACAACGTATTCTAATAACAGAGCTACATATGCCAAACATTAGATTCTGTCCAGCCACTCAAGTGTGAATGAAAGACAAACATGCAAACAAACATATTTCACATTTAGACTATTGTAAGAAATCTTCTATGAGATATCAATGAAACTTTTTATTATATAATTATTTTTATTATTCTCACTCGACGAGAAGTGACGATGTGATTTTGTATCGAAACAAGACTAGAGAAATTGTTTCTAAAGTTCAGCTGCCGAACCTTTTCCTATAGGTGCCCAGATTAACAACTTATCAACCCTTAGCTAGATAGGCGGGCATTAGAAAATGTCCTACCAATATGGGATATTTTCCTTTACCGAAAACTCAAGGTTATTGTATGATTCTAACTCATGTCGATTGACGCTGTATCCAAACACGTTACCACTGAGCCTTTATTTTTTTTTTCATATACATGTATAAGTTTTTTTTTTTTTAGTAATAGATGTTTTTGTGTATCGTTTTTAAAAATATAATCTACGGAATCATTTAAAGGAATACCCGACGCTCACAACGGACGCACTTAATTGTCTTTTTATAATAAAAATCATTCTCGAATATGGGGGAATGGAAAATAAAAGAAGTGAATGTTTCGTAACATATAATTTAGGTAAATAGCTATTCGATACGTATCAAAACATTTTGGGAACAAAAGGTGATTATATTTATGTTTGAAATTAACATATTAGATATATTAAAATGTATCTATTTTAATAGTTATAACTAATATTTTCATAATTCATTTAACTGTTATAGAGTCTTGTTATTTTATTAAAGTCACTAATAAATAATTAATTGGTTATAACCTGAATAAGAAATGATTAGAAATATCTTTTAGAAATATTATTATATCGTTTCGGTTCAAGTAAAAATGATTTTTGATGTTTGTGTTATCTATGATTCACAGTGCTTTTATTCTAATTATATTTATATTAGTTAAATCAAATCAAATTGAAAAATACTTTATTCCGTTTAGGCACTAAGAAGGCACAGAGGTGTAAAAGAGGTAGGGTACAGAGAAATTTATTTGAAGATTTCTCTCTACTTGGGTCAGTCCGACTGGTAGAATACCTCCACCCTACAGAAGATCGCAGCCAAATACCTGTGTAGTGTTCCTGCGGTGAGTAAGGTTTCCAGAGCTCTTTAGTGTAGGGGGTTCAAGGTTGTCAACTCGCTAGTGAAACCTATGGTATTTCAAGCGCCCATAGGCTACGGTAGTCGCTTACCATCAGGCGGGCTGTGTGCTTATTTGCCACATTTGTTGTATTAAAAAAGGCTCTTAAGAACGTCAAAACACTACCACCGGTTCGGATAACATTCGAGTCATTGACAAAAGCGAGCAAGAAACTCGATCGAGTATTTCCTTTTTTTTTTCAACTGTACAATGAATATGTACAGTTTAAAATCATTTTAATAATGCCGTGGATCTACAGATCACATCCAGACACCACAATCATTTAAGTTATTATCGACCCTATAACAACCTGAAAGTAAAATCTGCGTAACATGGCCCTTGAACTTATTGCCGGCAAATTAGTAATGTCCTTCGAGACCTATCAAAGAACCTAAAATACTTTTATTGGTCTTAGTTTATCAGGTCTTAAACCTGGTGTGACTCATCTATGTATTACCTAAAACTGTGCCGGTCTTTGTCAAGATCAAAATAGTATCATTTTATTGATATGCTGTATTCAAAATATACCTACCAATTATTGTATTGTGGATTAAAATTTCTAATATAATTGTCAGACTCATCGTCCTTCACAGTTCTTTTATTAAAATATTAGCAACCATTACGTGTAATACAAAAACTCGACACACGTGAAGTGGTGAGGTGGTTTCCCGTGTGGGGGCAGGAGGCCACACCCACAGCGACGCCTGCTCATTTTAAATTGTAATTATAATTTATTATTGTCTCTGTGCCGCCTTCTTCGTAGCAGACGCCATTTTAGCGATCACTACGCACGGCTACATTACACATTTTTAGTAGACTTCTACAATTTCAAAAATCGAATACGGTGACTATTTTTACTTTATTAGTGACAGCACTGCTCCTGATGGTGAACAGTACAATCCAAACACAATGGTGACCACCGAGAGATCATTAATCCATCGACAGTCGCCGTTGTCATGTAAGTCTCTCGTTAGGTAGATATACACTGACTGATCCCGAAAAAGGACTAACCAAGAGTTAGGTTTATCACCATAAGTATTGTCATCGCGACCCTATCTGGTACAGATCCCTAATGCACCATCTAATTTGATTACAGAATATACACGCTTATAAACGTACCACTACGGCTGGTGTGTTTAGATGGTCACAATCCATTCACTAAAGAACAGGTTCCAGGAGTTTCATATCTTGACTTTGCCCTCCCTATATGTTCTTGATAGTTTCATGTATATTCGTAAAAACTTTGATAAACTTGATTTTGTCAAATCCACAGTTTTAATACTAGAAATAGACATAAATTAGTCGTACCGTGTTTTAACATGGTACAACTAATTTATTAAATAGACTTAGACTTAGTAAGACTAATAAAAGTTTTTTAGGTAATTGTGCTAGGTTCTATAATAAGATTACGCACATTACTGATTTGCCGGACAATGAGTTCAGCGACCATGTCAAGCAGGTTTTTAAAGGTTATTATAAGGTAGATCATGAAGTGAATGATAGTGATGTCTAGAAGTGACCCACTCTCTGTGCATCCACTAAATTATTAATATGATTATGGACTGTGAACATTATTTATACAGTTGGGCAAAAAAATATTACAAAAAACATAAACTCGATCGAGTTTCTTGCCGGTTCTTCTCGATTGCCTTCTTATGGCCTATGTTGAATAAAGTATTTTTTCAGATAGAATTATCGTTTCTTACTACCTAGCAAACTACAAAGTAGACTATCAATTCTATGAGTTATTTCTATCCATTATTATTATTTAATAATATAAGAAGTTTTTTTTTTCTTTTTTTATTCTACAATAATACCATAGGTATCGCAAGCGCGTTGCCAACCTTGAACCCCCTACCCCAAGGAGATCTGGAAACCCTACTCACCGCAGAAACTCAACACTAGTTCATTTGGCTGCGATCTTCTGTAGGGTGGAGGTATTCCACCAGTCGGGCTGCCCCAAGTAGAGAGAAATCTCCAAAGAAATGTCTCTGTACCCTACCTCTCTTTGAACCCATCCTACCCCAATGAGCTCTGGAAACCCTACTCACCGCAGGAACACAACACTAGGTCATTTGGCTGCGATCTTCTGTAGGGTGGAGGTATTCCACCAGTCGGGCTGCCCCAAGTAGAGAGAAATCTCCAAAGAAATTTCTCTATGCCCTACCTAAATATTGTAATACTAAATTATTGTAATAAAATGAGTTTAAGATGACTAAGTTACCAGAAACTTCTTCAGTTCAAACGACACGAATCATTAAGTAATGTCTGATGTTTATATATTTAACAATTCAGAATCAAATAGCATCAGACCCTCGGCTCAGGCTCTCTGAGATAAACTCCTCGTGCCATACAATTATCCGGACTAAAGTTTGAGCCACACTGAGTAACCATTCTCTAAATTCTTATAACATCAAACTATGTCCATTTAATGGAAATATACGTTAAATTTTGAATTATATTGAATGGATAGTATTTTTAACGTATTACAAAATAAAACAATAATAAAAATTCTAACTTAAGAGTTAATTAGATAGACTTTATTTTTGCGAAAATGGTAGAACTACTCAGCTACAGCGAACATTTGCACCAAATGAATAATATCCAGTATTTCTAATTGATCTGTACGTTTAAACAGTTATAAGCATTTAGTTATCTTTGCTCATTAGTATTTAGTTATAGGTACATAAAATAGTATCGGTAAGATGATGTGCTGTAATTGAAAAAATAACTGCCTAGTTACCGAATACAATCTTAACATTAATTGCGGAGTGAAAGCACTAGACTAAATTATTTTCACATTATAGTCTTCAATATACAATTTTAAATGTTTTAGTAATTTTCAAATATGGTAAATTTGTTGTTTTTTAATAGTATTTTGTTTCATATATCTACTTGCAGTTACCCAAATGGAAATGAGCACAAAACTGATTATAGAAAAGACAACTCGTTTGATCGTATTGCGTTAAAACTCACACTATTATATTTACGCGCGTTATGGACATTGTGTCTATGTGTGTGTGATGTAACACTTACCTACTCTTGCATAATGTAGGTAAGCCTACGAGGGTTTGGTTCTCACTGTCTAGTCTCCAACTGACTATGCTTGATATTCTGTTTTCCTAAGATCGAATTTAAATGCTCTCGGTGTGTTACAGCCGTAAACCCAATTGGATTTACAACAACAAGAGGTCTCAAGCTTAAAAGCGAAGTAAGTTTATCTGCTTGCCTTTCTTAATGCGAATTTGTGCGACTTGGAGAGTTGACCGTCTCCGATGTCGAGACTTGTTATTGTTTTAAACCGTTAAGTATTCTATTGTTTTAAGCACTGCTTCCATGGATTTTAGTAATATTAAGACTAATAATTAGTTAATGAGTAACTAATGGTTTTGGTTTTTCTATTTACTTTAAAAAATATTCGTAAACCAAGAAAATAATCGTTAATTTTTGACAATAGGTATTTACTACGAAAAGAAAACAATAATATTGATTGATTTAAAAATATTATTATAAGGCCATATAAGAAGGACATCATGTAATCTTTCTTTGCAGGAATATTAGTATAAAAAACTGCCATGGTGGAATACAAAGTTAGTTTCACAAACTGATCTTATTATCTGATCTTATAAATTGTGAAATTACTTAAAAGAAATAAATGTTTAGAACTCAAATTTAATACAAATTGGCAAAACGGACCCTTCAAATAAGAAGGGTTAAGATGTTTTCGTAACTGAGTGTCACCGTAACGACGTTAACAAATGCCTTTCTGTTTTAAAATTATTTGGAATGAATAAAGATTACCATTTTTGACAAGATAACTGTTACTGTTGTACTGTTACTGTTACTGTTGTACTGTGTACTGTTGAAATTTTTACATAATTGTATAAAAATATATATTTGAGTTGGAAGAAAAGGTTAAATAGAGGAAGCACCATCATAATAATTTTTTTCTTTATAGATTTATCCGTTTGGCTACATTTTCACCTGATTTTAAGTGACGATGTGGCCCAAGGTACATACCTATAGATGCTGAGCGATAAATTTTCCTTTTGAGGGTGGTAGATAGCCAGGCGAAAATTATAAAATGCTCTACCGCCGTGATATGGTTTCATAACGATATTTTCCTTCACCGTAAGCTCAGCAAGAATTCAAACTCACGTTGATCGACGCGGTGTCCGTTCATGCTACCATTGAGCCTTCATGACCCATAATTGCTGCCATTCACTATTGGCATCACTAAGCAATAGTATTCGTGCTGCTGAACGATATCGTAGGATACTCACATCATACGAAGTATTCCTCAGGCTTCAACATCTAACCTATCTCACTAGTAATGACATCTTAGATAGGATCGTAATACTGTTTGTGTTTTTATAAATAGAACAATTGAAATGAAATGTCATCATTGTATTCGTTTCCTGTTTTCATTGCTAAGAAATCATTAACTTACGGATACAAATATAAATAATCAAAACTAACTAATAATTTTATGATTACTAAAACAGGCCAACAAAATTAAGTTCACATCGCGTTCAATTTAACAAACGGTACACACGAGACGACACAATAAACACGGCCATACATCACACAACAACATAGCTCAAAGTTATTTAATTATGTGAAGGAAAAACTAATCCGCGGAGAGGTAGAGAGCGAAAATTGTACTCCCTACCCAGCTCCTTGTAGGCAGGTAGGTGCGTATTGCCTGCGTACGTTTTCACAGGATGATCTAAATATAAAAGGTTTTTTTTTCTTTATAGTTTTTTAAGCGTTTGGCTACTGTCTTATGATCCTGATGTTAATTGAGCCAAAATGGTAATACGTTAAGCCCTGTATGGAGGTTGCACTCAAGTGCAGCTGCCGGAATATACCTATAGTTGCTTGGCGACAGATTGCTAGCCAATACCAACTAACGTGCTTTGGTTTCATCATTACGTATTCCTTCATCGGAAACTAAGGTTAATTGTAGGGATTTAAACTCAATACGTGTCCGTATACACTACCATCACCTCAAACTCGCAAAATTGGAGAGAATGAGACTGGGCTCAGTGGTAGTGTGTTCGGATACAGCATAAGGTTTTATCCTACCTACAATGAGTCTGAGCTTTTAATGAAGAAAACACCACGAGGAAAACATAGCATGGGGTTAGGCATTTTCTGGTGCACGGCTGACTAATTTAAAATCTGTCGCTAAACGCGTAAAGATGTGTTCCGGCAGCTATATTTGAAAGCTAGTCCTAGTTATTTGTTTAACTTTGCCGTACTTTGCGGATATAGAATGGTCTTACACCAAACGTGTTCCGTCTTTCCTATGATATTGGGTCTATCGAACGTGGCATTGAGAGGCATTTCAACAGGAATTACATCAACGACTGCCGATGAAATCTGTGTCTCTAACGGTCACCGTTGTTGGTGGACTGTACCGTACAATTAGGTGCTGTACAGTTATTACGTCGAGCTAGTATAAAAAAGCTAAACCAATAAAGAAGAATTAAAAGAAGATTTCTTTAAAAATGGATTTGCTCATGAAAGAGTTGTGTACTAAGGTAGTTTATTAGCTTGCTGGCGGTTTAATTACTGGCCGTATAATTGTGGCCTTAAGGTTGTCAATAATCGTTGTGATGTCAGAAATATTACTTTCTGTCCAGAATGTACCCACTTTAATATTTCAGAGAGCAAGTACGTATAGCAACACCATTAGAAAATAATTATTTCGTACATATGACTAATATCGTTAAAAAACCTATCTTTTTCAATGAAATTCAGTGACGTATAAATACATAGGGGTACTATTTATTTTTACTAATATTTATCATTCAAAAACCTTTTTTCCTTCGTAACAGTTTGGAAAAGTTTTGTTACCACAAATTATTTTACCTATATAGAAACTTTAAATTCGCTACTCCAAACGTTTCCTATTGTTACTCGTTTTAAATCAACCTGTATATGAGTACTATACTTCAATAGAGACTACAAGCGGCGAGATGCTGTCTTGTGCGACAATATTTATGCGAGCAATATTAACTCTACCGCGACGAGTATTAACTGGCATACGTTTGTTAACTAAGAACAGGCCATATATCAAGGAATTGTTTTATAAGACTATCTCTGAACCACTAATGCCTTGTAAGTTGTAACACATCAACAGTAACATGATTAATCATTACATTAACGTAAATACAGTGCATTTCTAGAAATAATACTAATCTACGCGTTAACGCATTTCCAAACCAAGATTAAATCATGGCATTACCAACATTTTTAGCCAGGCAAATCCTGTAATATGAGATTTGTTTTTTTTTTCTTTGTGTGTGTTTTATTGACACATAAGAAAATACAAGAAAATACAAAATTGGATCTTAAGAGTTCATAATTTTTGTTTTGTTAGAATTAAAATATCACATATTTTACTCTTATATCTTGACCATTTTATCATGCTTCTTTCTCTTTTCTTCATTCGTTATAGGATTTAGCGTTTGTCCGCAAACTTACTTGATCTTAAGTGACTATGTGGCCCAAGATGATAACACGTTAAGCCTAGTGGGAGAACTGGATCCCAAGTGCAGCTGCCGGAACACTCCTATAGGTCCTTGCCGATAGATTTTCAACTTGAGAGAGGTAGTTAGCCAGGCGGGTATTAGAAAAAGCCCCACCACTATGTTTTCCTTTATCGAAACCGTAGGCATTTGAAGTCACATGTATACCGACGCGATGAAATGCAATGTACTTTAATGAAATCATTTAGCAACAATACGGTAAAATAGTTTTCATTAAACATCGATTGTTTAAAATCAAATAGTTTTGTAAAATAAAGGTCATTTGTGTGATCTCTTGGGATTTCTTGCACTCAGACAAAATTTGAACACTGCGGTGCATTTTATATGGATTACGGAATCATCATCTGTTGTAATGTAAAGGTTTTACTAGAAGATAGAATGGTTATTTTAGAACCTTAGTAAGCTTAGAAATTTTGCTAGCGTTCATAACCCTAGAAAGCTAGGGAGGAATAGATAGTAATCCAGTACCTTGGAATAAAGCGATATGAGCTATATGTTTCAACAAGTGACACGGTCTTCTCTTAATTTGTATTCACACCTAACTATCCGTATTGCTTATTAAGTTATAAGCTTTGCTCTGTTGTTTCCACCGCATTAAATTTCTGCTCCGCTCCTTAGGTCGTCTTATATAGTTAAGAATCTTTCTTAATAATATTTTATAATTTCTTAAGATAGCGTCCTATCTAACGATAAGTGTGCTTTTTTTTCGGGTTGGTAGTTCTAGAGAGTTGTGCGTTCACACCTACATACAAACTCTCCACCTTTATAATATTAAATACAGAATTTACTTATTAGTTACTTATTATTACTATAGTATAGATGAACCTAACAATAAAAAAATTCTTGATTTTTAATACATTTATAACATATTTAAATTGTTTATTAAATTATTTAGTTTACCATTTTTGTAGTTTCTTTGAATATTTTTGGATATATTTAAAACAAAGCGAAGCCAGTTGCTTAGCTAGTCTCAAAATGCATGATTCTAAAAATATTTTTTCAAACACTTTAAGGGCTCAGATATTGCTCAGTGTCCGAAGGCGTAAAGGGCGAGCTATCGAATCGTTGCCCACCCTAGGGGCAAATATAAAATCATTCATATGGACAAAATAAAATTGCATCCCAAATAACCCGGTGCTCATCGTCCAAAAATCTATTAGCAATAAATATTAACTTTTCCGATTTCATAAGATTTAAAATGACTATCGACCGAGCGAGTCACTTCTAATATAAAATCGGGGTGTTCTTGAGACTTTTCTACTTTATGTAGTGGTAGTTTTATTGGTTTGTTGAATTAAATGCTTGGGATATGACTGAAACCAAATTATACAACTTTTATCGACTTTTATTTATAACTAGCTGTGCCCGCGGCCGCTCTCGCGTGGACTACTAAAAAAAAGTTTAATTTTTATTTCTTGTTCGGAACCCTAATTATTTTACTAAAATAAAAGTAGCCTAAGTTATGCCTTAGACCATCAGCTATCTGCCAAAATCGGTCCAACCGTTTCGGAGATTACCCGGAACAGAGAGACAGAGAGACAAAAAAAAAACGAGTGATTTGTTATATGTGCCGTGTATACTTTCATATGCATTTAGTAGTTTATTTTGACATTACAAACATACACTTCTATTTTATGACATGTATCGATTTGCGTTTCATGCACCTTATCGTGAAGTCTTTGAAAATTTAAACCTGAGTGAAGGATTACTGCGACATTGTGAGTGATGGTAAAGCACAGTACAATCGAAAAACAACGGCGTCTACCGAGAAATGTACAATCCATCGATGGCCGTCGCTGGCATGTCGGCCTGCACCTGGCATACATTGGCTGACCCCGAAACGTGACAAACGAAAAGAGTCACTGTTACGGATTTATCGCCATGTGCATAGTAGTAGCGACCTAGTCGCAGATCCATCCCATTCCGTATTACTAAGTATTCAGTAGGACACAAATTATCGAATCTTACCAGCCTGTGTCTTGTAATTGACAAACTAAAAGATTTATCTCTACTTAGGGCAGTCCGACTGGTATAATACCTCCACCCTACAGAAGATCGCAACCAAATACCAAATCGCAAAAAATAACCTAGCGTTGTGTTCCTTCGGTGTTTCCAAAGCTCCTTGAGGAAGGGGAATTCAAAGAGAGGTAGGGTACAGACAAATTTCTGATTTCCCTCTACTTGAAGCAGTCCGACTGGTAGAATCCTCCACCCTACAGAAGACCGCAACCAATTAACCTACTTTTGTGTTCCTGCGGTAAGTAGGGTTTTCAATCCTTTTTGGAGTAGGTTTAAGGTAGGCAAGGCGCTAGTGTGATACCTATGGTATTAAAAGCTTCCATAGAATACAGTAGCCGCTTACCATCAGGCGTGCCGTATACTTTTCACTTTAAAACTTTTGTATAATAAAAAAAAGAACCTTTTTTTATTTGCGGTTCTAGGCGTAGGCGTAAGAAAAAGTCTAACACTTACAAGACTGGATATGTCATGATGGTCTCCTTTATGCAAACTTGTACAATTTTCATAAAATTATTTTTTATTTTGTTTAAACTTAAGTGAATCCAAACTTCTGTTACGACTATGTGGTAATAGTATAATTAAAAAAAATTATCCACTCAACTATAGTTTTGTGCAGTGGGTAGTAAATTTACTTTGTAAGAAAGATGTTTTTTTTATTACTGATCCGGTAATAGGACTCTAGTAGTGCACATGATGATCAGTACATAACAATTCAAGAGCAAAGTGATCGCCGAAAGACGCCGTCGTCGATGCGTGTCTATGACTATAAGGCAGACTTGGGTATCTAGCGATGTTATTTAAGTTTAGTTACATAGCATCATTAATTTATTTATGCATCATCAAATCTTAAGAAGGAATCCATTGATAATTCAATAGTACTGTTTAAATAGATCTTCGCCAATATTTGCGATGTTTATTAATTTTAAAACGATGACTACTCGTCACTTGCGTTGAACACAGGGTTCCAATGCTCAAAGTGCTTATCTTTACTATATCTCTCTGCTTATCCATCGGGGATGTACCGTGAAAATTGTCAATATAATAAGCACTAACTTCATACAGCGGCTTCGTTTGTAATTTTGTTAATGTCAATCTATGCTCGAAGTTGTGATATTTCGTAAACATACCACATTCGAGAAAATGTTCCTATTTCGATACAATATATTTAAATGTAAGAGATACAATGTATTAACTTTTTAGTTTTGATTAAGTTTAGACTAACCGTATGCCTGATGGAATTTGCTACCAGCAATAATAGGAAGTTAAGAAATTTTATTAACTCTCCTAGGGGACGAATTTTCGAAAACCCTTTCTTAGCTCACCTACGTTACAGAAAGAACTCTTGTGCAAAATTTCATGTTTCTAGACCAACTGGTTTAAGCTGTGCGTTGCCAGTCAGTTAGTGATTTAATTTGAAGCCAGGATATATCAAATATTGGGTTAAAAAACAAAACACAAGCTGATAGTTTTCATTTTTAATCTTGATATTTTTCTCTACGATACAAGGCACACACACAATTTTAAAGTAAAATAATAATTAATAATCATAATAGCAAGAATAAATAATAAAACACGTCTGGATTGGATACTGATTTTATGATAAAAATTATAGATAAATCATTGAGAAGCCTCGATATAGGGAAAAATACTACTCTAAAAATATAATTATACAATACCGTATTTATGTGCCGAATGGCTAATTAAAAGAATCAATATGACATCGAAATAGTAATAGAAAATGCCGCTTCATTCTTTACATTACACAATCAAAAATTGTTGAAAATTTTTAAACTGAATTCTCTTAAATCAGTATTGTCAATTTGTTTCCAGATTAAAATGATTATTAACCGATACAAAAGTACCACATTCACGCCTTTACACATTCACACATGTTCAGCTAAACATTTATAGTAACAACTAAGTTTTCATTATCATCCGTTACAGATAATTATATTAAGAGATGTATTGTACGAAGCGATCGTTTGCATCGGCGCTTGACTATTCATTAAAATCGACAATTCAATTGTTTCGTGAATTTTTAGAAATTTCCTACTACGAGCTTCAATCGGATTGATGATAAAATGGTTGTTGTATGGTGTACAATAGTCGAGCGCCAATCGCTAAATACAATTTCTAAATATTTATTAAACTATTAAGACGTCCAAAGTCTTGTAAACTAAGCATCAATATAAATAACGCTATTTCATACTTTATATATCCTAATATTAAAACTACTGAACTTACGTTAAAACAACTACTCATATACATCGATTCTGCGTTACGGATATGATATAATAGCAATTATAATTATTTATACAGCGTCTACTTTATGGAGATATAAAGAAAACACTTAGGGTAAATTGTACGCACAAACTGTCTCTTCTGTACTCAGTCCATAAATTTAAATCGTAAAAATGTTTCGTTTAAATCACTAACTTAATTATTTATCGTACACTTGAATATACTAAGGTTTAGTTAAGACTAATCATTGCACTAAAATTGAATAAATTACATGATAGTGACGATCACATTAGTGTTAAGTAAGTCTATTGAAATTCAAACTACATTATTATTGACGTTACGTGTACCTACAGTTATGCAGTTTTACTGACGATCTAACTATCTTTTTTGCAGCTTTCAAACAAATAGTTTTGTTAGGAACTTATGCAGTTCCGATTTTCAAATGCACGTCGAGACACGACACGAACTTGTGAAAAAATCTCAAAAAACAGTCTTTCATCAATTCCAACCATTGTCTCAATCGATCACTAAACGATTTGAAATGTATTGAAACTTGTGATATGTATGTAGGTACAGATTTATTATATGACATAAAAATTATTACAACTCTTTACTAGTCACAAAAAGCAAAATAAGAAAAAATACTTAATGCATAAATATGGCATTTAACGATAAGTGTAAAAGTATATCTTTATAAAAGATTTAAATATAAAGAATAAATTACTCGAATCGTCGATAAAACCACTTACAATGATTAATAATATAAAATATATTTACAAATTTTACTATGGAAGAAAACTTGTTGCGATTTCGCCTTGAACATTGCGAAATGCACATTCTTACATCCAATAGATAGATTAACAATATTTACAATTAATCTCAATAATACGAAGTACCTACCTACAACGTTATTGAGATCTTTTATTCCAAAATTTTATTAGAATATAAACGAATAATATAAACAATTGATTCCTCAGAGATATTAAATATTCGTACGTCTAGTAAATATCTGCAGGAAGTTTACAATTTTTCACCAATCTTAAAATCTTTGGATCCTATTTTTCCCTAAACTCAGGTTTGACGCTGATCATTGGTTTTCTTGATTCTTCGACATTTTTATCGTATTCTTGGTTATCGGGGAAGTCCATAGACCCCGTGTTTTTCAGCTAAGTGGCTGAGCTGAATAACACAGAGTTCTTATAGTACGCGGCTCGATCGGAGAGAGGACTCTTCACGTCCCGCTCCATGGCCTGTTGTCGAGATTTGCGTTCCATCTCCAGCTCTTGCGCGAGTGATTCTGGAGGCAAACACATAAGAAAATATAAATATCACAGAAATTATGACGTGAGTTTGAATTCCTGCAAGAAGCCTGAGATTTCGTTCAAAGAAAACATCCATGTGAAACAATAGCATGGTGGTAGGGTATTTTGGAATGTCCGCCTGGCTAGCTACCATCCTCGAGATGAAAATCTGTCACCAAACACCATAGGAGTGTTCCGGCAATCGCACTTGACAGGCAACAAATATAATTTAAAAATACATGTTACCGTTTTGAGCGATATATCCACTTAACATCAGGTAAGATTTTAGGCGTTTGCTAAACCTTTAAAGAATAAAAAATGTCTGACGTTGTGCTGTGTAATTTTTTTTTTTTTGCTTTTATGTCAATATATTGTTTAATTTATTTGTCACCAGAAACAATTCGTTATGATAGATTAAAGGCGACATTCTACTGGACTAGTCTCCAAGCAAATAGTCTAAGATTTATTTATTTATTTAAAATGATACGTCCTGGAGACGTTATCTACAAAGAAAAATTATTTAAATTATTTGTAAATTAAGAATTGTATGATACCTATATCTTTATTTCTTTCGATGACGCAGTATCTATTCATATGACCCTCAGCATTCTAAAGATCATAAATTAATTAAATAGGCAAAAATGCATGATTATTTATTAATTATTATATCTGTCAGTTAGTTTTTATTGAAATTGCATAAAAAATTTTAGTAGATAAGAATAGTAAACTAGAATTAATTTAATAGAAATTAGCAAAATAAGTTGTTATTGCTATTTTTGAATAATATTTCATATACAAAGCATAACTAGCCATGTCTTATTACAAAAGTACTATAATCCATGGAAGTTCTGTAAGGAGCATAATAAGTAAGTGTGGCTCCCCTGAAAATGTCATTAGTGTTATGGGGAAAGCCATCTCACATCAAACGGACTTCACATACGTATGGCGGCCTTGTAATTAAATATTCAATATTGCTCCGTAAAAACGTATCGCTAGCAATATTACATTATTAAATTGTGTCTAGAAGGGTTGTTCGTCTCATACTTAAATTAACGTCTCTAAATTGATTGTAACATGTTGAAATGAACTCGGAGTTGAAATGGAATTTTCTCCCCCTTATATGAGGTTTGTAAAATGATGTTAAATATGATATGGATATGCACAATAATTTTTATATTAACATTTGTGAAATTACTGTAAATGTAATTAATACTGGAATCTAAACAACATCAACATAAAAAAATATTCGAGTATTTACGACACGTCTCAGGAATAGGAGATATTATAATAAAATTTCAAGGAAATTTACAAAGTTCGTGAAGAGGCTTGAGTAGGTGAGGTAAGGCAATTGTCTCCGAAAACGTCGACGTTTTACGAAATATGCTTATTCAATTTCATGCAACGCTTGCCGCCTCCTGCAATTTACGAGATATAAAAGATATAAACGGAATCACGTTTTTATGCTTACTTTGATGGAATATTTTTTCAACAGGGAATTCAATTTCTATACTCTTCATTCGTATAAAGTTTAAAAGCTTTGACAATAAGTTACTGGCTGTAAAGAAATAAACCAGTAATGAAAATAGTTATCTGGTGTATTTAAATTTTGAATCAGCCGAATATATTTACATGTTATGCTAAAGTTTTGAAAACATTCGTACGTTTAAAAGAAAACTCAATTATAATCCGATTTGTTTCAGTAGAGACTTGCTTCGGGGCGTCACACTCACAAGTGTCGCCATTGAGGGTTGTCGCGAAACAGAACCTATTATCTCGGGCGAGATTAAACGCCTAGGGCGTCACAATTAAATATTATACACTTAAAAGCTTCGGCCTTTGCCGTTTCACTTCGCTGCCATTAGGTCCATTAGGCCCATTAGGTCTGTTTGAATACGTAATATTTTTGCATTTCCCGCTTCTAAAACAGAATTGCCGGTTCCTTTGAGAGCTATAATCTATTTGTTCTTTGAAACAACTGTAATGGTTGAGCGCTTTGCTTAATAAAAAGTTATCTTTTAACGTTTGCTCTGTTGTATATTTAAATAATGTTTCGATATAGTTAGATGAAACTCTTCCAAAATCCAATAACACTTTACAATATCATTAAGTTACATAGATTGAAGACAACATGTTTATAAAAAACATTACAAAGAAGTGTTTCGTTTTCGTTTCGATCAGATGGTTAAGGAATGACAAAAAAGGACGAGATGGACGTGATCCGATTTATTTGTAATTACAACAGAAATAAAACGATTGTGCTCTCTCACTTGGCAGAATGAATACCAGTATTTTGTAACTAAAGCAATAAACTGTATCTGGGACAGTTTCACTAATTACTACCTAAGTATATCGTTATAAAGTTTACTTCAGAATGTAGGAACTTTTTACACGAGAAAGTTATTATATTTTGCAAAAACAATCTACAAACTTATATATATTATTTAAATGTCATGAAATTACAGTAAAAAATTGTAGAAATGTGCAAGGTTCGGCTGCGTTAGCCCTATTGCTGCCGCAAAGCAACTTCCTGCTATGTATTTCGCAAGAGCAAAGCGATACCAATAATCGCATAATTCGTATTATGTAAAACATATAATGTACCAAACGCAATCTGATTTTGCCATTCGGTTCGAAAACAAAGTCCCGCCTTGGCTGTCTGTCTGAACACGATAAACTGAAAAACTACCGAATTGATTTTCATTCATTAACGGACGGACTGATAAAAGTGGAAGGTTTAGCTGTATAATTCTTTAAGGTTTTGTGTAAGTTAGCTGAAATATGCCGATGATTGTTGAAAATGTCGGAAAAAACCATGCCAACTGGGAGTTTTACTAGCTTGCGCCGTGTAAACCAGTAAAGTTATATGTATTACTGTGCTATCAGTACTTGCTGTTACGTAATAAAGGGGCCGGTTCGAAGAGTGTTGTGGGCAAAACGGACTGGCACACGAGGCATTCAAACTCCTCAGGAGTAGAAACTTATTAACACTAATCTCAATTAGGGAGTTTTTAGCGGGACCTTGAGCTGCCATGTAGTAGATTTTACTTTAATTCAGTAACTTAGGTTCTTTGATCCTATATTATGTAATATTGGTGGCATTTTGTGTGATATATTTTGGTTATTGTGCATTCGTGAAGTGGATTATAAATATAAACTGAAAATATGCATTTTCAAATGTCACAAAAACTCCCTAGATAATTTTAACAAGGGAGCCACCATTTTTTTAGACCAACTTTGTATGTTTAAAAAATACTACGAAGATTTAAACGCATTGATACTGGCAAGTGTTTTTGCAGCGCCAAATAAAGAAGACCTCAATTAAGATTGCTGTTCTTTTGCGATAAATTACAGTGAATACAGGAAGACTATTCATGTCTGTTTGTATTTCATAATATTAAAAAATACCTTATAACTAAATCTGAAAAATAAATTTGAAACCATTAACTATTGCGTAACTTTTACAAACTTAGTAATTTTTTTAATCGGGTATCATTTTCTTTTTATTAAGCATCATTGTTAGAATAATAGAAAGAGCTTTTCCTCATTATTTTTAACGATTTTAGCGTAATCAACACCTCTGTCTGTTGTCTAAAGTTAAATTAATTACTGTTAAAAATTTAAATAAACAAAAAAGAGAGTTGATTAATTTTTCGGTTAGTAATACGAGAACGTTGGGAACAAAGGGTGGTTTAAAACGGATCGTGTAAAAGGAATTACACCGTGCTAGATGCTACGAATTGACTACAGGTCATGTAGTTCCATTAAATGAACGGATCTGGTATAAGATGCTATCTTGGCTGACTCCATAGAGGCATGTCGAATTATAAAGATTGGATTGATTTTCCATTAAAGATTTTTTTTAATCTTTACAACCGTGACGTAGTTTCTTTTCATTTGAAATGCATGAATATAAAGCGCGCTAGAAATGAAGATATAATTTAAATGTTATCAAAGTGTGTTTGTAACGGAAAACAAATTACAATAGATAAATTGATGGGAACACTCCGCACAATACCGCCGTGCCGCTGTATTACTAGAGTATAAACAAAAAAGTTAATATCGTCAAAGGTTTCGAGCGCACCTGTGCGATACAATTTTATTTCCATTCATTTTACAAGCTCACCTAAAAAGTAACATGAAGAAGTTTCGTCTTTATTAATTTTTAAACTTTATATTGTTTATGTGGTTGCCGTCGGTTTGTCCGTTGTTCAAGCTGGGATAGAAATAATTCTACAATTTTTATGACATTTTTTTAATGAAGATGGAAAATATATTTTGTTACAAGTACATAGTAAGCTCGCTAATGATTTATACCAAATAATATGTATCTTTGGACGGTGCGGTGTACGAGATTAAATACAAAAGTCATTATAATATATAAAATCAAGTTATATGAGTTAGTTTTTCAAATAAAAATAGCCTGTATCAGCTATTGATCCTTTGTTTGAAACACAATAACACCAAGATAATTTTATATTATTAATTCTGTAGTTCTGTATGTGTGCATGATTATGATATTAAGAAATTTTTGACAGCAATTGATTGACTATAAATTTGTATAAAAAGTCGTAAAAATGTATGTGGAGCCGCGGGGCAGCGCTAGTTTTATGGTAAACCCATAACAAAAATCATTATGACTGAATAAACAAAATTTATGGAAAAACAGTTAAAGTGTCCTTTCAATTGATTATATATCCAAGTAACAGCTAGTATGTATACCTACTTATTTTTGACTAGTAGATATCATTTATTTTATATAAAAGGGACGTAGAAAAAGTTTTCTAATTTACGAATAATAAAATATGTTTTTTTCTTTTACCGGCAGCACTGAGGAAAGTTGATGAAAGGATCCAAGTTTTAATTTTTGTTTTTCTGTTACCAACCTTTTTTATACTATACTCAATCCTCTAGAATTTTTCTGTTTCATCTTTATACAGGTTTTATGCGATTATTTTTTTCAATAAATACATAGCCGTCTCGTTTTTTAATTCATATCGGCAAAACAATAATTATTTAGTACAAATCTAGTAAATAGGTAACTGTAATTATTGAAAATAATTATGTAAAATGAACTACAAAATTTGAAATCTTATTTTGTTATAAAGCGCATCAGTTAAGAAGAATTATTAAATCAGCAATTATAAAACAAGAATACAAAATTATACTACAACAATTTGGATGTAGATAGGTCAATTCTAGAATTTTCCGTTTAATCAATTCCTGGCGATAAATTCTTCGTTATTTTAATATTATTTTAAGCAGACTCACCTAAGTTTTCGACTTCATGCAATCAACAGACTGTACGAACTTTTTTCCTGTTTCCTATCCATATATATTACATTAATGTATTTAAATTTAAGCAAGTATAAGCGTTACTGGAAAATCATTATAGATTATTAGAATTATACTTGTTTAGGTGCGTTATAAAAAAAAATGATAGTTAATTTTTACACATTGCAACAGAAAGTCTACAATCATGAAGCTATTGCTAAATAAACCTCTTGGTTTATCGTCGTAAAAGACATCACTAACACCGAAAATTGCAAAAGAAATCTTGAACTGTCTATATTGTGAATTTAATTTTTTTTAGTGCTGTATCTGTGTCATCTACTAATCAATGACACCTACGTCACATTGTCATTGCCTACTTTTCTTTGTCTATGTTTCCTTCCTATGTACTTGCTAATGTTGTCGCTTGTCGGTTTTATATGTGCTCTTATAAATCCACTGTAAATATAGAATTACATCTGCTTAAACCTATAAACTTGTTCTCATTACAACAGAAATCATTTAATTTTTTTATTTTATTTTCAATCCTTTTATTATTGTATTTCAATAAACTAATTTTGTGTAAATTAAAAATAATTTTGGTCACGTCAAAGAACCAAACTTCTAATGCGAATAAAAAAGTTTTTTTTTTTGTATCACGCCTACTACATCTGAGATTTCTGAATTATCTCTTATCTCAGTTAGTTGTCGAAAAAATATATACATAAAAAAATTAAAACATTTTTTCCTATAATTTCTAAAACGATGAATCTAATATTTTAGTATATTCTGGAAAACATACAGACAGACCCAGAGTTACGTCGTTTTGAGTTACATGAAACGACATTTTGACAGCACTCGTCAACACAGGCGAATTCAGTTATGTCGCGATCGACCGACCAACCGTACTCGAATTGATACAGTCTTTAAGCCTAAGTTTTAATTTATTTCGTTTGTTTTTTTTTCATTGTCACTAAATCGAAATTCGTTAATAAGTACAAAAAAAATTACTAATTCTATAAAAGGCTTTGAGTAATAAAGCATATATATTTAATCGCGTCGCGGATTTTGCCAAGAACATGCCGTAAATACAAGGACAAAAAAAATATTGATTCAACTAATGTATTTTGTTTACTTTGTAACGAGTTAAAGCGTGATATTGTAGTTTTGTATTCTCTGTTGGTATTCATATCTAGTCGCGTGTTCGCGTGCGTTTTATACACTTGGGTCGACGTAACACTTAAATTAGTTGCAATTTCCACTCGAAAGCAGTCCGGCTGCAAAAGCCACTCGTCGGCAAAATACAGGAAATGATTAAATACATATCAATGTTCCGACGGTACTTCACTGAGGTTGCCAGTATTTTGCGCCCCTCCGTTTGTCGTAAAATGAATTTGTTGATACAGTTACGGAAATATCATTCATTAATATACTGCGTGTTTGGATTTGCAGTGAACTTTAGTTTATTTCCATATCAATCTATTTTATTTCAATACTAGGTGTGCATGGGACTTCGCTCGCGTAGGCGACAACAAATCTTAATTTCTTAAAACATTAATCACTTTTTATTAAATGAAGATATGGTGATATATAAATATATTTTTTATAAAGATTAAAGTTTCTAAGGAGTAATACAAAATGATCAAAATCTATCCTGTAGTTTTATTTATATAGATATTATTATACTGCTATCACGTTACTTTTATAAAAGGCAAAGTTTTTTTTTCTCGGAGGTAATCTCTGTAACTACTGATACGTGTCTAAAAATCTTTCAATGATAGACAAACGCTTGAGAAATTTTCTTGTATTACCACTGTATGTGGGAACAATATAGAACTGTTGATTTCTCGGTGTTTGAAATCGCCAATACCTTGTGGGTTGCCGTGGTTATTAAGCCCTTGCCTTCCTTCCCTTGAAAAGAGGCCTTTGTCCAGCAGTGGGATACTTACAGGCTGTTATTATTATTAATTATAAATATGTGTAAAGGTATAGGTTAAAACTTTGAAACCTATAAGAAATGCATTGAGACCTTGTTAAGTGCCACGGTGACTGTGTAAAACGATTCTGCTATGAAAGCTATACTGCCCCGTACGCTGCAGTAATGAAATACCTGGCTCATTTACTAAAGTTTTATAAATAAAAAAGGTTTCATTGGCGTACATAAATATCCGTTTTTATTTTCGCAATTCAAAGCTGATACCTATTGTTTGTTATTGCATAACAACAAAGATAAACTTTTTGACTAATTTCGATCTTAATCAAATTAATTTATTTGATATTAGTAAATAATGTCTGCAGAATTCGTATCTAAATATGATTATGTAATTCATTTTATAATTAATAATAGAAATCTTGAATTGATTTGAGAATTGTATTAAAAAATCCACCCTCACATAAATCGTTATACAAATCGAGAAGCACATGGTCGCTTAAATACTTGACATTCCCAATATGGAATGTATGCAATATGATGAATATAAATTTCATTTCATCGAAATTTTTTCATCTTTCCACGGTGCCCTTTTACATTGAATAAAAACCAAACGTATGTTCCGGTTAAAAGAATTCAATTATGGATAAAATATTTTCAAAACAGGTTAAGTACTAGATGGACATGTGATATTCTGAACATGTAAGCTTTTCCTATTATCACGTTTTATGGTGCACTCAGATTTGACTCCTATGATTTAATTACATGAGAAAATGTAGTAATCTAATACTTAAATTTGCAATGACAATATGTTTAAAAATTCATTTGATTCATATTGGATTATTGTTAAAATGCCTAAAAAATAATTGTATATTTATTTAATTTTCCCTTGGGGAAATTGAGATTTTGCCTAAAAATGACGTGATTGGAAACGCCAATCAGAAACCGAGACGTCATCTTACAATATTTATATGCACAGTTGAGTATGAATAACATTAGGTTATCTTGTGAGAACATTATTACTAAGTGTGAAGAAGTTAAATAGGTGCTGAAGAAATTTCATAACTTTCAACTGAAATTCTATTAGACTCAACTTTTCACATAATACCTTTAACCTTAATTTTATTTATTAGATGATGACGTCACGCGCGGTCACATGAACATAATGCCGGGTTTTTGTGGTATATTCTTATTGAAATTAAAAAATATGTAATGAATGAATACATATTAATTCACGGGTATTATTTTCAATATATAAAGTGTTTAAAACAACTTTTGAACAGTTATCTAGTCCCGGATTCTTTTATATAAATATAATATACTTACCTATAACATATAATTTACACATATAATGTAATTGGTTTCTTGGAAACGGCTATAACTCTTCGGAAGAAATTTTGTACTTATATAATGTTTTACTTCCCAATTCTCCCTGGATAGGTTTTTTTTGCAAGGTCCTATATTTATACTCTTTCGTTCAGATATTTGTCATTAAAATGAGATCTTGCTAGCTTTTTGTAGTAATTATGTCTGTTTCAATATAAAATGTATTTTTATACTTTTTATAGTGCAATTATAAAATGCTACTTAAGAAAAGTGACTTTCCCCTATTAATATTGTATTTAAAAAATCACGCTATATAGAGGAATAAATCTTAAATTATAGTTTATACTTAATCATGACCTACGAGACTATTAGAAACCCTTTTTAACATACCTGAGTAATTTTGCCAGAATGCTGCGCCACCGCTCATGATATCCACTGGAGGTGGGGGGTAGTTCCATTGCGGCTTATCAGGAGTACGGGGAGGCTCACGCTGAAATGGAGGGGAGGAGGAGGGAGGTTCCGTGCTGGGGGGCTTGCTCTCGGAACCGTTTTCACGTTCATGTCGAGATTGCTCCTGCGTCGCTGGTGTAAGGTTCTCTGCGGTAAAATATAATAACAAATATATAAAATCCTTTCATTAACAAACGTATACTCTTATAGTAATCCATACTAATATTAAAAAGAGTGAGTGCGAATTTTGTGACTTATAGCTATAATGTGGAGAATAATCTCTGAAACTATTAGTCATATTAGATTTTTTTGCTATAAAATACATGTTTTTATTAACGAAGGAATCTGGAAAGCTACGTGTACAATAAAATAATATACAAACGCAAACATTATCCATCGCGGAAGAAACTGCCGGTTAGAGTTTAAAACAGTGAACTGTCTATGGCCAGATAAACGAACGTTATAAATGAAAATTCATTAATAATACTACGGAAAGCGTAGGAGCGAAACCATCAGATTTAATATTATAATCATCTTAATAAATTTCAAAAAATTAATGCACTACTAATGTGTACTTTTTGATTGCAACGATGAATTGAGTTGGAAGGCAAGCTAACTCAAACATCCGGTGTAGGTACTAAAAAACTATATTTTTGTTATTAACACGTGCGATTATCCATCAAACGGTAAGTTAATAAACGTAGAACAGTTATTATGCAAGAATATAGTCGGATGCGTGTTAGTTCAGCAATGAACCCTCGTTTCAAATGGCCTGCGAAACGATTTCCTGACACGGGGATTAGTACAAGACTTCACCGGTGTTCGTCTACCCTTCTTACATCACGCACTCCATATGAACTTAACAAGCGATAAAATCACAAATGAATATAATTAACAATCCAAAAGGTGTCTTATCCACATTGGTTAAAGTTCAATTTGCCACGAGTTGGGAATCGGACGAAGTTTCCGCGAGTACTGATAGTTTGACAGACGGCAAGTTAACATGTCAGGAGCAATAGTACTTGTAGTGGACTCTGATAGTGTTGTTATTGACAATTTGACATGTTTGGAGCGATACTAGGCATATTACATTACTAGAAACAATTTAAGTTATTTTAACTAAATTAAACCACGCTGAGTTTAGATACTGTTATGATATTGTTAAAAACAACAACGGAATATTTCTTAGAATCAACGGCGCGGTAAGGCGATGCGTGTTTTGTCTATGTTTTACTAGATAAATATGTCTAGTTCGAACATATGCACATGATTCATACTACAAAAAATGCATAAAGCATAAGTAGACAAAGCGGATTTTTAATCCCACAAAGTAAACTGACAATCACTATTAATTTCAATTACATGAATCGTATGATTTTAAATAATGAATCGAGGGTTTTTTTTTATTAATTGAAATATTTTGTATTATTCAGCATAACCAATAATGTACTATTATCATTACATAATTCAAATGTAAATAATATGGAGCACTACTTATAATTCACACACGATAGAAGTGAAACTTCATTTTAAAAGATATTTTATACGAGTATTTTATTTAAACAGTGTGCAATATACATACACACCGACATTTGCTCTCTCGCTTTGGCTCACACAAAGAGGAGAGACCCATAATATATTGCTCTCTCGCTCTGGCTCACACAAAGAGGAGAGACCGATAATGTGCGTTAAACGTTTAACGTTTAATGCGTTGGAAGTCGCATAAGAAGTTTCACTTCAATAAATGCTACGGTCGGCCCACGACAGACGCGATTTTGTCTACCTTCCTCG
The DNA here is from genome assembly GCA_947532125.1 of Saturnia pavonia. Classification (NCBI taxonomy): domain Eukaryota; kingdom Metazoa; phylum Arthropoda; class Insecta; order Lepidoptera; family Saturniidae; genus Saturnia; species Saturnia pavonia. Next base: position 10,904,252 of record OX383902.1, on the reverse strand, counting down.
GCCTTCACCTTTGAAGGGTTCAGTGTTTTTTTTGAAGTGAAACTTCTTATGCGACTTCCAAGCGTTAAACGTTAAATGTGAAACGTTTAACGCACATTATCGGTCTCTCCTCTTTGTGTGAGCCAGAGCGAGAGAGTAAATGTCGGTGTTTATGTATATTGCACACTGTTTAAATAAAATAGAAAATGTATTTTAAAATGAAGTTTCACATCTATCGTGTGTGAATCGCACACACACCTTTTTTTTTCAGAAAAATAGGAATAATATTAAGATTATTAAAAAGGGCGCGAATTAAATATTAGTTACATTAATTCGCCTTGGTGGACATCACATTTTTAAAATCCATTTAACTAGCAAGACATGAAATTACATTTTACTTTGTGAGATTAAAAACGCACTTTAGTATGAATGAGTAATAATTACATAAATAAATTAATATATTCGAATCAAGTAACAATCGGTTGAAATTTGACAAGAAATACTAACCAGTTACAATTCTGAGTATTTCTGTCGGTGCACCAGACTGTTTGAGCGCCTCTTCTATCTTCTGTCGTCTCTTCAACTCCATGTCTAACTGCTCCTGTATCAACTGTCTTTGTTTTCTCTCTTTCTTAAGTCGCTTTTGATACATCACTGTTAACAAAACAATCTTCTTTCAGTAAAATGAATAACGCTTCTCATAATAATCTATAATAAAATATATCTAAAGTTCTGTGAGAAAATTATAACTCCAACTATAAGAATTTGGATACTATAAACATTTACTAAAGAATTTACAGGATGTATAACATCTGTTCTAATATAATTGAACATTAATATTAATAGAAGACGGCGAAACACTGCTCAGTTGTAGGTACCGTAACGAAACAACAATTACTTTGTAAACCACAAGCAGAACAAAACAAATGTTCAACAAAATAAACGGTTTCGCACAAGTTTCGTGCGCCATATTCCTCTTCGCTGCGTTCGCGTCGCACTGGTATTGGTTATATTTGTACTACAATATGCCGTCGGTCGAGCGCACGCACGAATCGTGCTGCCAAGCTCAAAAGACAGAAGACAAAAATGCTGTGTGAGTGATCATTAGAAGATAAATAAATGCTATCGTTGACTTTTAAGCGCCCCAAATGCGTCTTTTATCCGAATTAATTCACCTTCATCGTCTTCATCATCATTATCTTACAAAATATATCCTATAATTTATAATTAAAATAAAATAAAACGTGTAAATCGGATAATTACATAGTTTTCACGTGAAAAGAACATAAACGGACAGACATACAGAGAGATGTTGAGGTTTATAATATGTATAGAAGATATGTTTCTACTAAACACAGGGATAAATCAGATTTCCTAATCTCTTAAGTAGGTACTCATTATAGTCAAAACACTCACGTTGATAAACGAGTAATTATTGTTCTACCTATGAATGCTTCACTTGCCAAACCGATTACTTTAATAAATTTATAATTTCAAAACCCTATTGACTCCCTAATGTATATATCAAAATAAATTTATCTGATAATATACCTAGAGTCTACATCGTTATGTTGAATTTGTAGTTTAACAGAAATAAAAAAATATATATATTTTCTCTTTTTTTCTACTATTATTATTCATTTTATGTTGATTTGGCAAATTTGAGCATTCAAATGTCAAAAATGGTATCGCGCTCCAATCGCAATTTCAGTTTGATATTTCTTTGCGAATATTGGCTACGCATTTATCGCTTAAATCGAGCACCAATAATTTTGCTATTTCCAATGTAGTATGATTATATGTCCATCTTTTTCTCTCTGCACTTCGATTAACGAATGATTGAGTCGATATACGCGTCGATAGTCGCTTAAGGACTGCCCCCGGCGCAGCGGCGGTGCGGAGCGGCGCGGCAGGGCGGCGGGGCGGCACAGAAAGGCCCAAGATATAAGAGACATCCAATTATTCATAAATATGCTAAAATCTTAAATGTAAGTGCATAACTTAATGAACAAGTCAATATATACCTAAAATCAATATACTGTTTCTTTTTGGAAATAATATATATTTGTTTTGTATCAATTAGGTAAATATTTACAGATCATTTTAACTGTTGAACAAAACTTGTTGTTTTTTTTATAATTCCAAAAAATTTAAAAGTTTAATGAGATAGTATATAATTTTGAAGTACACGATAAATAAACAATAGAAGCTAAACAAGCTGGCGTAAAGGTAACTATCAGTCGAAAAAATTATTATCCATGCATAGTATTGTAAAATGAAACATTATAGAAATAAAAAATAAAAATATTACATTGGAACCTTCAATGTTACATACAGTTTATGTTTTATACAGTGACGAGCGTGTAAAGTAATAATTAAAAAGTATAATTAAAAATTGAAAAATGTAAATAAATATACTTAACGAAGGCATTCAAATCGTAAGGTATAATTTTAATTACCTAGATGTAATTTGATTGATTTTAGCGGTGAAAATGTACGTATCTCAGATAGTAAACTGTGTGTAGCAGAGTCGTGGTTTCAAATAAATCAATAAACTTCAATGAGAACTCAACATTGAGCGTTTTTCATAAAATGGAAACGAAACAAACTAAATTGTTTTCTCTCGTCACTTAGCCAGCGAAACAGGTTGAAGATTTGCCTCGAGATGGGAAGGATAGAGTTTTGATTGAGTCGGGCGTTGCAGAGGAGACGGATAACTCGTTTATTTTATCGAAACAGTTTGAATGAATAATAATCCACTAAAATTGTAAGACGCAAGTAAGAATTGTAGTGCCTTTTGCTTTATAAATAGTTCATATATGTATTAAAATACGATAACGTTGACTTGTAAAAATAAAATATATTTTTATAGATTACGAGTAACATAACTTTACAAGTGTTTCCGTTTATAATAATCCTCAAAACTTCCTTATGTATCGGTTTAATTTAGATTACCTTAAAGGTTTGAGTTAATATTAGTTTAGCTATAATGCTTCTAATATGTAGATGCTCTAGAAAGCTTAGTGATCTGAAAATAGTGGGCCTGCATGTTGGTACGTAGCATATTCGTCGAAAGAAACAGAAAATGACAACATCTAATTAAAACAGATGTACTGGAATACATTATACATGCGAAGAAAGCATTGACTAATGTAGCTAGATCATGCTGGAATGTCCGCTGTAGCAATCAACCATGTAGTGTGTATCAAGCGACAAACAAAATACGAAACGTTATCTTTTTAACAATTTTTATTTAAATTGTGGTTATCCCTAACTACACTAGGTCTAAAACTACAGGTTGTCATCTATTCTTGTGAGAAATATATCAAAATCATTCTGGTAACTAATATTTTCTACAAAAAAAAAAAAACACGACATTATTAAAAATCAAACGATAATCTTCCAATATTATTTGTCGCAATATTAGTAATAAATTTACACACTCATTTATTAGTCAATAACATATAAAAGAAGCGTTATTTTGTATTAGATTTTCCTCTACATCCATAATATTTAATGCATCATTTATAAAATAAAACAAAAAAGATTAGGCATAATTATTAGAGAATTAAATTACAACTTTGGAAACAAAATCAATGCATATTTTCTTATTAATGTATAGACAGTTGACATAATTAATGTTGCTGTTAATAAAAAGGTTGAGGGTTCACTAGTGTTCGACGCCTACGCATCATTTGTCATCACTAGTACTTACTCTCAGTTATGGGACATTGATAAAGCATTAATTCACCATGATTCATTAAAGTTTGTTAAAATTATGTATTTAGCTTGAAATGAATGTTGTATCTATATTATTTGATTAATGTGTCCACACTTTTCTTTCTAATTAATAACAGAGATTAATATTAAGAACTACACTGTTGCATTGAAGTTTCCTGCAAATACGGTAAAATATAGAACCTTTACAAATAAATAAAAACGGTCAAGTTTCAAATTTTCAAATTTTATATTTAGAGGAAACTACTCGAAAAATGATACTTAGAATTACCGTTTTTTGAAGTTATAATTTCTTTTTGCGCGTTTTGTAGAGGGGTAAAATTGAATGCTGCGCGCGCATCATGTGACGGAAGTACTACATGATGAAGTTAGCCATCAATGATAATAATGTAAATTCATTGGTTTTTATGGCTAACTTCATCATGTTGGCACGCGGGATAAAAAAATTGCAGCTTATTTTGTTACAACAAAGAACTATACTTCTTACGTGTGTACAAGAAGTAGACATTTTTTTTTATTGGAATTATAACTTCTAAATAAGGAGGAAAACGTAAATTCTGTAAGAAGGAGAAATGAAAATTACAGTTTTTTACGACGTTTATATTGCTGTTTGACCACAGTATCTTCGGATGTTTAGTGACAACGTGGTGTTGATACCACGTTAGGTAAGACTAAAAAGTGACCTTTTTTGCGTGTGCAAACGTCTGCGAACATGCGTGCGTCATAGGTGATTGGGAATACGATACGATACGAGTATAATAATTTGAAGATGTTTAACTCGGAAAATACTTGAAAATGTCTTTATCACTATGTCAAGGTTTTATCTTTCCTTTACCGAAAGCTCAATATTATTGTAGCATTGAACCAAGGTCAACCGAAACGGTGTTCGAGTGATTTACCATTGATTAGACTTCAAATCTTTCGTCTATATATATACGAGTATATATGGACGGAGTGATTCATGAGGAAGATTTAGTATAGTTCATTAAAGTTTTGTGTAAATTGGCTGAAATATGACTATGATTATTGAAAATGTCGGAAAAAATCACGCCGACTGTGAGCTTTACTTTGATGCGCCGTGTAAACCAATAAAGTTATATGTATTACTCTGCCACCCGTGTGAAGCCAGGGCGAGTTGCTAGTATTATATAACATACATGGCCGTAAATAAAATCTTTGTTAACTAGGATAAAATTAGGAAAGGTCCTTTTTCAGTTAATTTCTCGTCGATACAAAGGTTTACCCCCAAAGATCCGTTCAGTGGAAAATTAGTCGGACCATCGAGTCCAAGTATCGATTCGGTTTAACGCCTCTGAAAAACAGTTTTGCACTCGGCTGAATATTATTTTTGGATCTTTTCATCTCGGTTTTCCTGACTATTAACGCGTAAATATTAACTGTCCATTATCTACTCATTAGCGGCACAGAGTGGTTGAAAAAGTTTTAATGATACTATTACGAGTATCTATTATATTTCGCTATAATTCCATTTTCTAGCAACTGAAACTAACACGTCAATCAATGTGTAATCTAACGGCAGTGAGGCTGTCGGCTACATTGTTTCTACAAATCAATATTTATCTATAGTTCGTCGGCTCTGCTTTGTATTCTTAGTTCGAGTTATTGCATTCTCACTGATAGGTTTATATTGAAAGATGAATTGCCATAATCTTTCAATCGATTATTTCTTTTATCGCTTGTTGAACAAAAAGTTTTATCTTTGTTGCCGCCTTTGTGCTCGACGTTAGTTCTAATTTCCAAGCACTCGAGTGAATTACTGATGATATTTTATGTTAATCTCTCTTTTGTTTTCAACTCACACTATACATCTTTTTAGTTACAATTTTGATGGTATTGATAGAAATATATTTCATATAAAATTTTACAATATATGAAAGCTTTGATATTTAAATAGTCAAATAACAATGAGCTACAAAATAAGAATTGAGTGAAACCAACAACGCACCTATAAAACGAAACAATTCGATGACCGAGGCGTATGAATAAAAACGAACCATCAAAATATTGAAGGAATCTGTTCAAAGGGGAAAAAATGCAATAAAAAGCCAGGCTTGATACAGAATGAGAGTGTGGTTAAAAAGCAACGAACGAATATGGTTGTGAGCATCCGCTGCAGACAAAAGTTCGGCTACTTGACTATGCAAATTATATTTGCGGACCGCCGCGGCTGAGACCCGATCTCCGACGTTTCATTTCACTTTTACGTATTATATAACGTGTATTCTTTTCATATTTTCATCCGATTTCCTCCCCTTCTTCATTTGTTCCGTTTTTAAAAGTCGCGGAACAATGCCGCTTTCCTCGGGTCTTATTCGCCGCGAGCCGTTCTCTTGCACGCTGCTTCCTTTTCTTGTAGTTATACGTATCTTTTTATATCTATCGAGTTTCCTTTTCTTTAATACTTTTTAACTCATAAATGGCTGATACAATCCCCTAAGGTTTGTTACCCGAATAACATGTAAATGAGTCTGTGTACGAATACAAATTTAAATTGCTACAACCTTTTGCTATTATTTTGTTACTGTAAATATTATTCTAAAAGAAGTTGTTTTATTCATTTTTATATTATCACATATGTTTTATCTCTGTCTCGTCTATTATTTACCAAAATATACTAAAGAGACAGTAGAAATATATTCATGAGAAGTTTAGATAATATTGAGACTTACGTATTGATAGCATTTTTACCATAATTTTAATGCAATCAAAATTATTTTGGGAGTTTTCTTTAAATGCATTATATTAAAAGCATATTTCTTCACGCAAATCTACAAAAGTAACATAGCCTATTAGATCTTAAGTTAAATAAATTTCTTTAAATATCTACTTTAAGCATTTGGAAACTATACAAAATTGCACCGTTATATTAAGAAATGATATAGGTACGTCATAGTTTATTTAAAGGGTATAAAGGAAATAGGTAATTATCACAGAATCCCATTTGTTACGTAGTTTTCCCACTCGTGCAATACGACGTAAATAAGAACCGACGTTTATGACGGAATGGCCCCCTTCGAGCAGCACCCGAACGATTTAGATAAGTCTTTTTATAGTTCTTTATTGAAAATAAATTGCCTAGAATAAAATCAGACGCAGTTCAAATGGCTTTCCGATAGATGTGTATGAAATAATGTCGTGCAGATAAGATGTGACAGTTATCACAGCGTTTCATACTTTTGACACCGCGAGCTTCGAATGGGGAATGACGTTGTCTATCGTGACATTTCGATAAGAGATGGTTAATTATCTTTCATAATACTTCACTGCATTCTCCATTCACACAATATAATATTATTATTAATCACACCAATATGAATCATAAAACTACTGTAAATATATTGCATTTTTACAGTGCTTTAATATAAATAGCTATTTTTAAATGAGTGTCTCTATATGTATTATATTTGTCATTTACTTGTATATTTGTCAGTAAACAAATAATAAAAAAAAAACAAAATACAAAACTAATATTAATTTGTATATTTGAATAAATAAATCTCTGTAAACGTAAGAAAAAGAAGACTGTACATTATTTCTATATTGTAAAATTGGCAAATTCTTTATTTATTTTTAGATACAAACAAAGTATTATCACGAAAAAATGACAGTTTAAAATAGCATTTGTCAAACTGTCTACACCAATGTTCCGTGGGCGTTCACAGACAGGTTAACAGCCGTTTAGCTTTTTATCTATTTCCACTGTTTTATTTCGGCAAACACTGTATTTATGGGGCGGGTGTCGTCTGCGATAAACAATTTCCTCAAAACTGTGCGGATTATTGTTCTTGTCAGACGAGTGGGGAACTTAAGTAATGGGTAACGAATGACCTTCGCAGATAAAAATATATATTTTTTCATGACATTAATGTAACCGTATTTATGAAACGACTAGTAATACTATCCAAGAACGTATCGATGTTAGGGAGCAATCTAAACATTTTATCAAATATTTCGAAGTAACAAAATATTAATGAAAGCTCTGGAAGTTATTTTTATACAAAAAAAGAGAATAAGATCGCAAAGCAGTTTTATCAAACCGATCAAAGGGCCGGTCGGACATTCCAACTTCTTACGACGTTAGTAAAAAAATACAATCTCTCTTTATAGTTACCATTCCACTGGTTATTATATCCGTATTGATACGGGTGAACTTACGGACCGTGAAATGTTCGAATCTCTATGTATATGGCAAACACCGTCCCCTTTATTTCAGTATTTCTAAATGATTTCAAATATTTGAGATATAATTATATTTTCACTGATTATTTTTTATATTAATATATTTATATTTATATTGAAATCTATACAAATCATAAAATTGAAGTGTCTGTTTGAAATATCAGAATAACAGCTTTTTACTAAATAAATAAATATACGGTACTTATAACAAAAAGTCAATTTTAAAATTTTTTGTCTGTTTGTTTGTTCCGACTAATCTCCGAAACGGATGGACCGATTTCAACGGGACTTTCACTGGCGTATTAGCCAGTAGATAAGTTGTTAAGGAAACAAATAAAGGAGTAGCTCACGCGATACAGTGTCACTGCATTCAATAACTATTAACATACGATCATTACACTGCACTTCACACATGCACACCATTCAGGTACATAGGTTCTGTAAGAGATCTTTTTTTTATAGGCTAGTTAATTTAGACCAAAATTTACAGATTACTAAATACATATTTTTCTTCCTTCCTCCCAAAAGGCAGAAATATGTATTGTTAGTTAGTTCGAATTACGGATAGGGAATCAGACAGATCGCGATGTTTGCATATAAGGCAACAGCCCAAGCAGAGGTTTGGCTCTTTTGGCACCTTTGCGCTTGTTGCCACAGTTTCGCGGCTGAGGGCCTTCAGCGCTCGCCCCCAAGCCCGGTGAAGCTGTAAAAGCCTTCTGAAGCTTAATGCATAATAATATATACACATTGAATCAACAAGAAATATTACCTTATAGCAGTTCTTGTTTTAAGTCGAAGTCGATATTATTAACAACAACTGAGATAAATATAAGTCGTGATCATAAAAAATATAGAACAGTCGTGTCGATTTAACGATGATTGTGTCCGGAAAATTGTCGACACTTTCGAGTTGAGATGCCCCGCGCGACATACAGAGGTAATCATGATTTTACTGGGTACTTATCAAAATATTTATAACACAATAACCGACGAAGTGTTTATATGTTTATTATAAAATAATGTAACTTCGAAAAACTGGTCAAAACATCGTATCTGATATTCGATACTAATCAACCGTATAAAATAAAGGAATAAAAAGTAAACGATTTTTAGTAAAAAAAAAACGTTGCAGTTTGGTATCGAATGGTTCGTTTTCGTTCATTCAGTTCAACGGGGTGTGCTTCCTGGGACATCACTGTGGTCGTAACATGACACCTTATATTAATATGCCTGAATTGGTAATAATGTTGGCGGGGATCGGGATAGCGTGCAAATGTGTCGTAAGGCTTCAGTGCATCGAAATGTGAGGGAAATATCGATTTTCAATACAGATGGTATATACTAATAATTAATACCACTTTTTAATATACAACTAGTAAAGTAGCTTAAAAAAATCTAATACATCTGCAATATGTGCATATTTCTACGTAGTTCATTATTATGCGATAAAAAAATCTAGTTTTTATGTTACAAAAATATTATTAGGCATACATAAATTAAAAATAGAATAAAAATATAAGCAATTATTAATTAATATTAAATAACCTTGGTAGACATATTTTTAGTTCATACGTAAACTATAAATAACTAGCTGTGCACGCGGCTCTGCTCGCGTGAACTACAGAATTTCGCCCGTCGTGCGCACGTGCGAATTGTTCTGCCCTAAAAATGCGGGTGATCCTTAGAAGATAGACATATATAGACATATATATTGTACTATCCTATTTTTGTGGCTCTTCTCAAGATCTACAATTATGTAGAACATTAATTTGATATATCTCGTATGGTTTACTTAGCGTAAAACATTTAAGCACCACAAAAGCGATTTTTTCCGAATCTATTCACCATCATCTTCACGGCTTATTTCTTATGTTACTTAATCTAACAAAATATATCCAATAACCCGACCAGATCATATAGCTACGATCTAAAAAAGAATCATGTAGGTAAATCAGATTACTGGTTTTCGCAAGAAAAGAACATAAATGGACAGACATACTGAGAGACGTTGAGTTGTTTGTGTATGTTGTATGTGTGTAGGTTTATAAATCACATTGGTTTTCACATAGCGGCGAACATTAATAAAATCTTCGAGTCTACTATCGAATTATAGTATTAACGATTTATAAGCAAACCATTAAAACGTTCATTAGTTACACGACGTGACTATTAATATTTATGTCATTTAATTATTGCAGCTAGTTTTAATGAGATTGGCATACATATTTATGATTCATTAACTATGTTATGATATTAATATCGTTAATGCAATCAAATATTTATGAAAATAGTACTAGAGTAGGCCTCGCAGTCGTTGTTTTCCCCTTTCCAGCAGTCAATAATTCGACTACAACGCCATCTATCACGTTCATGGATAGCATAAAAACCTTCTCCATGAAAACACAGTTCTACTTTCTTTCATGCTAATTGGTTAAACGGCGTTGGACTTTACATATACCAACATGCATTTTTATATTTTATATAGATTTGTTACGCAGTAATTCTTTTCATCCCATAATTTTATTGTTACTCATATAGCCTATCAATTGAGAAATGACATACGAGTATATACTTCCCGTGAACAAAATGGCAGATTTTTTTTTTTCGGGATTTCTTAAAGTATTATTGATAATTCTTATAACCTATAAATTATGGAATGAGAAATAATTCCCGTAAATATATTTTGATCAAAATCGATTGATAATATATTTTTTTATATCTTTTTTTTTTTAATTCTTATAGCCCATCATTTGAGCAATGACATAAGCATTCCGAATACAAAGTTTCATAAAAATACGTTAAGGCATTTTTGAGCTAAATCCCGATATAAAACGAACAGACAAACATTTTTTTTAATGTAACTTTCTTGATCAGTGGGTATCCGTTATATAGGTAGTCTATCAAGAAATTTGGAAAAAATACGTAATGTAACTGTACAATGAATATCAGTCCAAATATATGAGAATTATTAAAAAACCTAGAGCATATTTTCAGGCAATCTCGTAAAACATTGGCGCAGGTAGACAAAACACAACAAATATTTACAATAGATGATTGCAGTCCGTCCGGTGAGAGTATCCCCTTAGCAAACTGCGAATTAAAATAGGGACGAGAAAAATTAATCCTAATGCGATTTTAATGAAGTCGAAATGAACGAATGCAATAATGAATTGTTAAGCCGCAGGATATTCGTTTTGTAACACGATGCTTTGAATGCTTTACCTATTCCAAGTTCCAACGATCCGACCAAAAGAAAAAATAAATGTATTCTAGAACTTATCTATATCTTCTATCCATATTATAAAACTCAACGTTTTTAATTCATAGCTATATTATCTACCCAGGTTATATATTTAATAAAATAACATGAAATAAGCATGACGATAATGGTGAATCGATTCGGAAAAAAATGCTTTTGGGACTTTTCAATGGCTTAAGCTGTGTAAACTATAATAGATATATCAAATTAATGTTCCACATAGATCTTAAAAATACCTACAAAAAGTCAGCTATAGCATATGTCTATCTTCAAAGGATCACTCACAATATGCATTTTTGAGGAAGCATAATTCGCGCGTGCGCTCGGCTGACAGCATTCTGCAGTCTACTCGAGCGAAGCCGCGGGTACAGCTAGTTTTATATATATCAGCTAGGCAAAATGATTACAGTACACTTTATTGTACTTATAGTAGGTACTGTCCAAAAACAGTAACCACGTAACAGGACAGCCGTTTAATTTTGTAATTAGTTGAATGAAATTATTAATTATAGGTTTTATGATGAGATCAGCGCTTTGAAGTGTTCGTTACAGAAAATATAAACAGCAATAATTAAGGCTCAGCGATTTACAAAGAAGCACACCTTAACATCGAGTGTAAAGCGTACAAGCGCTGAAAATGTACACCTGAAGTCTGCGTTCGCTTTGCATTAACGAATGCGGAAGCGACGCTGTGCATACAGGACTCTGTGTAACTACCTCGCCCCCTTCAGGATCGTGCTCACCCTCCCGCACTCGCGTTTAGAGACCGCACCTCTCCCTCAGACCAGACGCCTCCAGCACCAAAGCATGTCAGAGCCGTGCGTTCATTACCTCGACGCGGCGGTTGCGACCTAACAATTCAAGTTTGCTTTCCGCCACACAATCTACGCTACCAGACACACTATACTGCACCCATACACCGTCCACTCGAATAATAAAGATGGAGAAATTAACCTGTCCGTACTGAAAAAGAGGAAACTAAGTGAACCTATCTCGGGATGAATGGAGGTAATGTAACGCGAGCACTCGTATGGCGAATGAAAGAAACTCCTTGGGATAACGAGTGAGCATGTTGAAACAGAGGGTAAATGTCAACTGCGGAATAAAAACAGTCAACAGACAAATGTAAACGATAAACACATATGCGTAAACTAAAAGGCGACATGGAACAGGGATTGTTTTTTAAAGAAATATCAATTTTGTTTATATATAAAACTGTATTCCAGATGCAACTGCTGAATGTACAAATATGTGTCTATGAATGTGAGAAATCGATAAAGTTTCCGCACTAAATTTGGTTCAGCTCATAAAATATTCAATTACGCATAAGCTCACATTTGCTAAGGCTAACAACGACCATGCGGCACCCCCATTAAAGACGCCTAAGGGCCATTTAATCGGTCAGCGGATGTAAATTCGCCGGCCCCAAAACAAATATCCCGAAACTAATAAGGAAACGAAATATGTAAATCGTCTGCCATATTGTTTCACAAGTGAAATCTTCCTTTAATCTTATAACAAATCCGCGTCCAAATGGTCGGCACGGACCGAATTTGAATATAAAAGGGTCCGCTCAAGGGTCAGGTTAGTTGTTCCACAACCTTGTTGTGGTGAGGAAGGAGCAAATGTATGCAAGACACGCGCGCCGGAGATAGCGGCCGTAATGTTGTCCTATGCACATATTGCATCAAATTAGTTGTCGACTTGTAAACAAGGACGAGGAAAGTAAGGCCACTAAGACGTAGACGGTGGGTAGTTTGCATGGATATGAGAGCGGCAATATAGGAGTCCACAGCTGCCGGGTGTACTCATTAAGATGTTTTATGGCTGGCCCGCCGGACCGTGTTGCCAATTTAAGATATTTCTATGCGGGGCGGCGCCACGATAGTTTGGCTTCCGATTAGGGGATTAAAGTGGTCCTTTAAGGTATTAGTGTAATAATTGCGGCGCCCATTATGCGGCTAGCATTGTTTCTGAATCCCCTTTACATCACTACGAGGTAAGGGAAGTTATAGGTAATCTAACCTTCAATTAAATTATTACTCTAATAGTAAGCAGGCAGACAAAATAAATACTTATTTTGAAACACCTTTTTAATATCGATTCAAAGTAGCGCAATAAAATCCAATCGCAATAGAAAAAGACAAAGTACACAAATTTGGTCCGTTCGCATACCTATTTCCAGACAGCAAGTAAATCAAAGGGTGTTGAAACTTTACACCCACTTAAAGCCGGACACAGTAATAAAGCGTCAGAACTTCACCGACCCTGGACATCAAATGAGTTACCCCTTCTCGAATTTTGTTCAAGGGAAAATTAAAAGTTTTGTTCTTACTGCATAGAGCTAGCAAATTTCATTGATTTAGATATACACTTACATCACAGTGTATATTGCATATTATATTGTTAGATTATAAAACAATCATTGAAATTACTTACTTCTAGTATACAAAATTTCATCAAAATCTGTTAAAAATGAATCTTTTTTTACGATTTATAAAAGTATGATTGCATTTTTTTATAATCTATTAATTGACCAATGCTAAGCTACATAAAACTACACAAAGCTACATAAATTTCAGAAAAACCGATCAAGCTGTTTTCGAGTTAAATCCGGATATACAAACAGACAGAAAGGGTAAAAAAATTAAGGCATATTCGTAATCAGTCTCTTATATATAAAAGATGTTTGTCGGGAAATTTGCAAAACAATTACATGTACCTATACCAATTATAATACCAATATATTAATAAAATATATATAATACAAATATAATACCAATTACAGACAGAACCACAGATTTATTATACAGATTTGCAGTGTGGCAGGACATTTTGTAACGCATACACGTTTGTTTTGGAAGCTGCGCTTGAGTGCCAGCCCGTCAAAACTTGGTTGCCAAATCGTCATTTAACATTAAGTATAAAAACTAGAAATTTATATTATTAATAATATTTCTATTTGTAATAACCTTTAAGCCATTAACATTATAATGGATGGATAGGCAAGTGTCAAAGATATACAAAGGTGCGACGCTTGAGTATATTAGAAGAAGCGTAAAAGTAAAATGAATGCAATAGAAATACGATCTCTTCGTTCTTTACATTGAATAACGTTAATAGAACGCATTACGAATAACTAAACACGCATGATAACAATAAGGGGTAGTCGGTAATAAGTGTTTATGATATGTTGGTTTCGTTTGACATAAGGAACGTTTTAATGATGAAACAATTCCAAAAAAGTTACGCTAATACAACAATTACGTAGATTCATTTCAGAACCGTCAGCCTCCAACCTAAGCAGATCAAATAAAAAAAATAACTTACATACATACACGGATAAAAATAAATAAATTATTGAGTTTTTGGCGGATCTCAATCTTTCATGTGGTGGTTTTTATTTTAATTAATAAACTTATGTTATTTTGGCGGTATTCTGTAGTTTGTTTATTGTGCGCAAATGGAGTGAATAATAAATAATAACTAGGAATGTGCATTTTAAGTTGTCACAAAAACTCTCTGAACAGTTTTAACTAGGAAGCCGCCATCTTGTAAGAGATAAGTTTGAGAATTACAGGAATTATTTGAAAAATATTCTATTCAGGTGACGTTGGAAAAATTGTGAATGAACACAGTTGGGAAAAAAAACGAAGAGTAAGAACTCATTTATTATCGTATTTCTCGTTTCGTGTATACAATTATTTTTATTAATTGTTGATTAATTTAAACGTTATCAAATGTTCTAAATCTAAAAATGTAATGAAAACGAATTATAAAAGGACACTCTGTTGGTTGATGGAGCCTTATAAACTTCCTTAACAAGAACTTGATACCGGTCACTCGTTCGTTTTGGGTTGACATAAATAATTGAAAGTGAGCCGTTACAAAGCTTTGTAAACCAATACTCACAGTCAATTAACTAATTGAACATTGGAAATATATCAGTCTTGTGCAGATAAATGCTCAGAGTGGAAGAGTTATGTAAGTGTTAACAACTGATTATTTCCTTAATATAAGAGATATAGCAAAAATCACTGATAGGTATAGAATGTTCGCCAAATAGTGAACAAAATGGCTTGTAAAAATTATCTGTCAATATTCACAATTTTTATTTCATAAGTTACCTAATAATTATTTCCAATAAAGGTTAATAATTGTATTTCATTATATATAGTTTATTGATATTTACTAAAATTCAATTATAGACGTATTAAAACATATAAAAAAATATATACCTGTCTTTAGGATTAGGATTAAATTAGGAGACAGTAAAGTTAATGTTATTTATTTTTACAAGAATTAAAATATAACTTATTTAATTATTGATTAAAATATAATTTAATTATTGACATTTGAAAAAACATATCTGTGAAAGATTAATAGATGATGTTTCTTAAATAATATATAATACCTTTTCAAGAGGGATGATTACACCCACGGACTATTTAAGATATAACGAACTCTTATTATGGAATATTGTTAATGTTACCTTCGTTCATTAAATTTAAGCGCATTCGCACCAAGACAGGAACAAAATGGAAATATTTAAACTACAACTAAGATAACAAATTTGAAACAAATATATAAAATTAAATTTAAAATAATTTCAACAATGTCCATATGTTTCAATTGTATAGGAACAATTGTATTTAACATCAGTCGGAAGCATAAAATGGCTTTGCCACCCTGATTGAGTTTGCCCGGAACGTTTTACAGCTTTCAATGCACATTTCGTCCTGTCAGTTGCAAATTACAGAGGCTGCCCATTCACGCTCAAAAATCACTCTCAATTGAGTCAAGTGCGACAAAATAAAAGGCGAATTCATCATGGGGGTGCGATAGGGGCACCCCCTATCGGGAAACCGACGCGGGAATCGTATGTCCGGTACATTTGTGAACACTAACAGGTGCTGGCTTTTTGACAGTTATTAAATTAAATGACCCGTAAGAATGTTAGTGAGTCCGGAAACAATTGCTATCGAAATATTCAGCGAAAAGTATTTTCATTCAATATTAACTTCATCAACACTTTCACTTTCTTTCTACGGTACGGTTTGTAAATAAAAATAAAAACCATACTTGTTTGTATTATGAACCACGGGGACATAGTAGATCGGTTAGCTTTTGAAATTTAAAAATTATTACCATTTTTATATACTACAATGGTGGCAAACAAGCGTTCGGCCCGCCTGATGGTAAGCGGCTACCGTAGCCTATAGACGCTTGTAATACCATGGGTATCACTAGCGCGTTGTCGACCTTGAACCTCCTTCCCCGAGGAGCTCTGGTAATCCTACTCACCGCAGGAATACAACACAAGGTTATATGGTTGCGATCTTCTGTAGGGTGGAGGTATTCCACCAGTCGCACTGCCCCAAGTAGAAAGAAATCTCCAAAAAAATTTAAATAAATAAATTTAAATACAATGCTTATAAACATTCGAATTACGATATGTGTATTAATATTTTGATTATTTGTTAATTTTATAAGGGCTGATTTTTCAATCAATAGATACAATTTGAGGAATAATTTTTACATTTTGACAGGTTTTCCATACATTAACTCAAAACGTAAAAATTCTTCCTCGTATAAAATTATCTGACGATTAAAACATCAGCCATAAGTCTAATATGATTGTTACAGTACCTTAAAAGTAATAATACTTATAGGTACTGTGCGATCGTAGAAACAATTTCATAACTTATTTCTTCGTCTCTTGTTCATCAGTTTATTATTAAGGTAGGTATAGTTAACTACTTCAAACAAACCCTAAAGTTAAATATAATAAAACAACAATGTTACAATCCGTTCACCCTTTTATTGCACATATTTAAGTTACTGACTTCAAAAGCAAAGTAAGGCAAAAGTTTTTTTAAATGATCTGTTTATGTTAAATGTCGCTTGTAGCCCAAGAGTAACACGCTAAGTTGAGACTGGTTCTCAAGTACAGCTGCCGGAACACACCTATTTGCTTAGCGACATATTTTCAACTTCATAGTGGTAGCTAGCCCAGACATACATTAGAAAATGCCCTACCAACATATGGTTTTATACGTATTCCTTTACCGAAAATTCAAGCTCATTGCATGATTTCGAATTCACACATCGATCGACGCGGTGTCCGTACACGCTACCGCTGAGAAATCATTACTTCAATTATTTACGTGGGTTCTTCTAGAAAATTTCAAACATTTTTGTAATAGACACAAAGACGAGAAGCTTCAATTTGTAACATTAAAATATCTTCTGTTTACTAAGAAATACCAATATTGCTTTATAGTGATGAGTTTGAAGTATTTCAAATAAACATTTAACATCCGTAATAGAGACTTGGCAATAAAACGTCGGACAAGATAAACAAGCAAATGAATTCACGATAAAAAGCAATAAGCCGATAAACCGACTCTGGTTTACAGCATAAAACGTATGTTTGTTACTAAATGAGAGAATAAACGGAATCATCTTTCACGATTCGATCGTTAACAGTGATGTGACGGTAAAATTTTATTTTAGAAAATTTTACATTTTAAAAATGTTGAGATCAAACTTCAATGTTCACTTCAAGATAGTTTATTAATATAATTTTATATTGTCTTATTAATTAGAAATTATTTTATAATGTACCTATATAACACGTTTGTATTAAAAATGGCATTGAAAATTTATTCTTATTAAAGAAATAAATATGGTTATAATAATAATAATTGTATTATTTAATAAGACTCGAATAATTGTAAAGTATAGATAATATTTCTTATTAAATTTCTTTAAACATTAAATAAAAGAGAAATGAAGAAAATACATTACAATACTAATAATAACAATAATAAAAATTGTCAACAAATGATAATATTAACCAAAAACAAAATATATCTTTATTAAGCTGCATGTATACTGGTATGTATATATTTTTTAAGCAATTTTCAAGTTTCAAGTCGACAGAAAATGCGTTATTAAAAAATAAAGTTTAGAATTCGGTGGTAAATCTTCAGTTTTCGTTTAAAATCAATACGATACAGTACATCACTAGGGAGCGTAAGCAGACGCAATTGATTGTTTTAATTTTAAGCTACCGTTTAGGTGTTTTTACACTTTATTAAATAACTAGCTGGTGTACGCGACTACGTTCTCGTGAAAATAGTTCTGTTACTTCAAGGGTACGTGTTTAATCTGGATTAATTGTGTGCTATTTTTTACCAATTTTAAGCTATGTTTTCACGTTGTAAGAATTTACGTATGTTTTTGGATCTTTGTAAATTCGTGCGTTTATGTGAGTTTATGACCTAAATAAGTGGTGATAGTGGTGGAACAAGGCAGGAAAGACAAACATTTCATTTCATATCAACTAATAGTTCCTTTTTTGTGTGGAACATTTCAGTAATTCAACATCTTATATCGTAAACATTGAATGGTGTCCTGACTATTTTATATATAAATACCATACTAAGCCAAGGATTTTGAAACTGTAAACGAGTGTCATTAAAGTGTATGTCCGCTCAATGCTCATTAATTTATTAGTAAATACTTAAGCCAACATAGTATGAGATGATTTAAATTCCTAAATTGTATTTTTATCATTACTGCTTAGATACTTTGGAAAAGCGTAATGATATGTAGCTTAGATAATACTCTGAAAAAATCTCTACAAAAGTCTATAAAAGTTCCGTCAAAGTCGGTTCAGCTGTTTCGCAGATTAGCCTGGTTAAACAATTAACAAACAGACGGAAAGAAAAATAGAGAAAAATTTACAAACACTCGTGTTTTTATTTTTGTAACGTGCAAAATAACCATATGAGTTTAAGATAGAAAAAGCCTTTATATCGAAAATACAGGTAATTTATTTGTATTAGATCATTATATTTGACAATATGAAGTCATTTTAAAGAATTTACTGGTTAAAAATAACAGTTTCGTAACAGGAAGTCTATATTTGTCACAAAAGGGGAAAATATGATATTCGCACCAACATAAATATGATATCCTGCAATGAAATCAGTGCATGGCTTCATCGAGGTCTGTTACTCGCGTGTGGTCGCGCACTAAAACCATGATCTTAATGATCTTTCAACGGACAATGTAAACAATTTATTAAACCCACAATCGACATAGTCGTTACAATCGATTCGTGTATTCGATTCTTGGATGCTTGTTCTTTGAATCGAGTGAAATGTCTCCGATTACAGACTGGTTTGTTTTTAATTGCCTTTAGTCGAGTGTATGTTCACATTCTTTGAATAGTTAGAGATCTACTTTCATTTATTCAATTTGAAAGTACAATAATTCTGGTTAGAGGATACCATTAAAATTATCTATTCTTAATATTATATAAATAAAGAGGTAAATTTTGTGAAAATGTTTATAGGAAGTAATCACCGGAACTATACTGATCAGATTGTGAAAATTCATTTACTAATTGGAAATTACATTATTCTTGAGTGTTTATAGGCTCTATTTCTTAGTTATTAAAGTTTTATATTGCAATTAACGCGAGCGAAGTCACGAGCGGAAGCTAGTATTATATTAATATCATATTTGTGGTGGGTTTTAAATACTCCAACACTCTGAAAAATGATTTCTTATTAAGGATAGATCATTCTGACTAATTAATAGGTAATCCACCAATTTTTTTTATACAATTAAGATGACATGGCGTACAAACGTACGGCCCGCCTGGTGGTAAGTAGTTACCCTAGCCTATGGACGTTTGTAATACCAGAGGTATCACTAGCGTGTTGCCAATCTCGAACCCCAAGGAGCTCTAGAAACTCTAATCACCACAACACAACACAGGCTAATTTGGCTGCGATCTTTTGCGAGATTAGTTTTTTATATATGCACCAAAATAGATCGGTACTAATACGCGAATTTATTTTATTTCCTCTATGAAATTATAGTTTAATATAAAAATAATAATAAATAAAAATATTCATATTAAACAAATAGGTATTAAAATTGCAAAGGGAAAGTACAGTTGAAAAACAAGTAAAAAATAAATATGGAAATATAAAATGTAATATAATTAATTATAGAAAGAATCCTGATTTATAGAAGAATATGGAATCGAATATAATCATAATAACCTTAAAACGCTGCGTTAACTTTGAGATCAATACAGGAGACACCGGATGCGGTCTGCGGAGCACAAGTTCAATTATTATTGAATTTCCAATGTCCCGGGAGGAAGCAATAACATCTGTATCGGGAAACTAGGAGTGGGAAGGCTCCTATTAAATTAATGTCCGTATATTTAGCTATCGTTTACTATGTTTCTTTTGCAGTATCGATTTCAGATACATTTTATTTGTATATTAATTTATCTAACTTTTATTTTGAACATAATTATGTAGTCATGACTTACTTCACACACCAAAACTAATTTGTGTAATTTAAAAAACAGCCAGCCAAGCAAGAAAGTCGTGGTGGTCGAGGATTCGACGACCGCAGGTTCGAGGCCCGGGTATCATTTCAGTTGGTAATTCTATCAGCTAACGGTGAAGGAAAACATCATGAGGAAACCGAAAAGCTTGGTTACAGACTGGTATTATTAAATATTAATTTCTGTCTCACGAAATGTTTTGAATTATACGAATCTGTATTACAATACAAACTTAATAAATGTAAAGTTTTAATGGTAACATTATTAAGTATATTCGATATCAAAATATATCATAAAGATTATTATAGAGAAAATGCACTTTACAGACTCTACAATATGTAAACCTTTAGGCATTTTATCAAGTCAACATAGTCTGAACAACTCGGTTGGGCACATTACCTACACCCGGTGGTCAGTTGATTCATTCTAGTGTTGCCAATCGCCAGTTCTGAACAGAGTTCTAACTCTCATCAGTCTGCTGTGTGGCCGCTAACACGTAACTCCGGCTCAGTAGTTCATACGCTCTAGTGAGCAATTTGCAAATTGTAGTATAAATTTTGTTACATTTACTTTAACACATTCAATAATATCTTCTATTCAGAGCAGAAATTATCTAGGAATTATAAGCATTATTAAGTTATAATAAATAAATAATAATAATAGTTTTAAAAGACTAAAAATCAGATTGGAACGAAGTTCCTTATTATAAAATATTAATTTCAAGTTCTACGAGTATTCGAGGTACAAAGAAAATAATTCTTCGGTATACATTTTTTATTATGATTTTTTTATCGATAAAAATCAAAAAAACTACTTAACAAAATTATGCAAACACCTTCATTTTATTTTCAATGATTTATAAAAATGTATAATAATAACAGTCATCACGTAGACTATACATTAGACACTGTAGAGCCATCATACATAGACTATACATAAAAATCTTTCGCTTTTTTTTAACGTTATGGACGTTTTTTGCCGGCCAGGGTACCCCTCCGCAAAACCCCATAAGGAACTTCGTTCAAAAATAAACTTACTACTTTGATACATTTATTCAAAAGTTTCTGATTAAATGACGTCATTTGATATCAGGTCACTAATATGATACGGTCAGCATATGGCGCGTGCATTCGAATGTAGCGGAATCGACAATTCGATCTCAGTAAATTTGACGCGATCGTATCGCAACACTTCTTAACATTGAATATAGCTTTTTATTTCTATTTTTACCCCTACAGACACATAGTCCGCCAAATTTACAAAAAAAAAACTTTAGATTTAAAAGTATAAAAATACAACTTATTAACTAACACACGAGTTCCTGAAAGTGTTGTAAATTTGTTAGTATGTATTTTCCGCTGCGTAGTACTGCGTTTAGAGCTTTATAATAGAATCCACAAGAAAAGAACATGAACAAGAAGAATCAATATTTCTATTATAAAAAGTTAAAGTTTGTATGTAAGGGATAATTTTTGAAACTACTGACCCGATTTAATAAATTATTTCATTGCGCGAGTGACATATGCTTCATGCATATGCATATATTTTATTAATATTAAATTTTATATCATTGTAGCATTCCAACTAAACTAAAATGACTTAATATTTTAATGTATAAACCAGGAATTGAAACATTAACTAGGAAACTTTATTAGATGCTAATTATTAAGTTTATTATTCACATGCTTCATTAGAATCCCTTGAAAGTTCGCCTTAGCTTCTCACATGGAAATATAACACATTGAAACTCGTTCTAACAATTTCATATACAATCATAAATTCTAATTTAAGCCGTTCGTGGATCTTGTTACCTTGCCTTCGGTTTTCCCGTCTCATTGTGTTTTACTCCCGAGACATCCCGGCCCTAGAACGTGGCGTATATATACAAAATTAATTAGACAAAATCTCGGGCTCTTGTAATATTTTATTATTATTTCCGCTATATGAGATTTTACTAGCGCGTTATATTTATTACTTTTCTCTTAGGTGTTATGAATCTGAATGGGGTCTTGATTAGCGTTCTTGTGTTGATGTTACGAGTTTATAATTATACTAGTGGTAATTATATGGTTGCTCATGTTGTGAATACTCCGTTTCGTTATAAAGCTACAAATGTTTGACGGTTTGTTAAATTAAACGTCTTGTACTCAGGTTGCTGCTATTTTCTTGATTAAAAACGCCTATGCGTGCATAGTCTGCACTGTTTTAATTTGCAGTTAATCATTAAAATCTACAATTTTTTTTATATGTGTAATTTGATTTCTGAAGTGTATTTTGCATTATAACATGTAGCTAAAGTTTGTAATGTTTCATTATTTCATTTGTTGCTTGAAATAAGACTTATTATTAATTAATATAATAAAAAACTAAATATTAATTGAAACTCTATTATTTGTACTTTTTTTTAAATTCCAGAGATCGTTTGTTTGCACGCGCTAATCTCTGGAATTACCTGTCACATTATTTTATACACTATTTATTAAGGAAGGTTATAAACTATATAACCTTACGCTACGAACATAAGGAGCGGAGCAGTAACCATGAACGTTATGCAAACTGGAAACCTGTAGGCGAGTACGGAAAGTGAGTACAACGATACACTGCACGTATGCGTTGACGACGCGACACGGTGAAGAGCTGGGTGAATAGATTGAATACTGGTAAAACTGTTGGGAACAACTAGTATTCACTGTATATAGCGTGTTTTATAACAGTAGCATAACTTAAGTCACCGTTCTACCCTGATAAGGAACAGGCTAACATAGAAATGAACTTTCTTAAACGGTGGTGAATCCTTGTGATCGTCCTTGTGGCGGCACGAGCCAAACAACGTATTCTACTTAGCGGTGAAATGTGTAATGCGTTGTTTGCTGTTTCATTCTTAATTCAACGTCCATTACCTTAACAGATTTTAACATCTATAAATGCGATAGATTTAAATTTCTCGAAACGTATAATAATTCAGTAAAATAAAGTCAGTTAATTTTTATGTTAATCTTATTTTTGATCCTCATCTCCGCTAATATCAAAATTATTTGTACATTTTTATTATGGATAATAAACGGACAAAATATTTCTTATCTAATAATAGAGGCCATTTACTGTTTATTTAGAATTTATATTATTCAGTTTAGTTAAAAAACAGTGAATTTACAGAACTGAAGTATCACTTTTATTATTAAAGTAATAAGTAAAAATAATAATTTTCATGTTAATTTTACATAGATTATATACCATTGCGTACATAAATCTCTATATCATTCCGATTATATGTAATTCCATCCACAGAACTGTATTAGGGTTAACCGGCCGGTTCTGTCCAGTCGGCAAAATCTAATCATTTGCATTATTTACGCACTTGCGGAGCCCATACTGCGCTTCATTAGACGAGAACATCCGCCGGTAATCGTATTTTCGCTTAGATTTGTTGATTACTCCCTTACTTTTTCTATCTGTTCTTTTTAATACTGCAGACTATTCTTTATTTTTTGGAATAAGCATACATAATACATAAATTTTAAAAATAAATAATACATATAATTATATTGTATAGTAGCTTCTACCAGCGGCTCTATCAGTTTTTAACCCATTTTTATCTTTACCATACAACACGGCTTCCTTCTTTTTTTCAGGGTAGGTACCTAATAAAAAATACGGTAATGAACTAAATTTCAAGCATCGATGTCCAAATTATCTATAACCTATTTATTTTTAGACTTGTATATGTTAAACTTAAACATATTTATTTATGTATAATAACCACATAAAATTTGGAAGTTTGTAAATTCTGACGTGCAGACTAGGAAACTAAGCAATTTAAATACCCATATGAATATATTTGTAATTTTTTATTTATATCTATATATTTTATTAATATTTACTCAGAAATATGATTCACCACCACTGTCACTTTTTATAAATTTATCTGATACATTTCAACAAATAAATACCAACTACCTTAAGTCTCATGTATCCTAAAACATAAAAATATTCCACACTATATTTCTACCCTTTCCTCAATAAAATATAAAAAATGGAAAGTTTTTAAATAGTTTAAAAGGAAAATTGAAATATAAAATATAAAAAAATATTTCATGGAATTTGACTATAGATAATTTTTCATATGAATATGCCCAAAAAGCGATGATATTTGATTACTATAGATGTATATATTTTAAAATAATGAAGACATTTTATAATTTTGCAACGAGTGATCTTGTCTCATCTACAGACACTCACGTCGTTGTGAAATGCATGAGCTTAGAAACTAAAAGTTCGCAGTATAATTGACTTGACATGGCAAAACTAATATTTAAAAATTTATTCTTAATAATATCACACATTCCATAGTATCGCATCCCTTTTCAGAATTATAAATAAGTCTCGCATTCTTTGTAGTTACTGGTAAATCAGTATTCGAACCTCGCGTTATGGATTCCGAGACGTTCATGTTAACATCTAAGAGTTATTACGAAATAATTCGTTTATCTTCATAGCTCATGTTCTTTTTATAGCTATTGATATATTGGAGTTTGAACTTATTAATACCTGAAGGATTTTTTGTCATTTCAAATCAAAACTGAAATAATTAATAAATAATTCTTCAAAATAATAAAGATAATTAAACTCCCTCTTGTATCCAACTTCTTAAACATATACATGTAAAAAATACTTCTGAGCTAAATACCATAATTATTGTTCATAATGTTTAAAAAAAAACATTAATATTACCTTAAAAGCTTTACGAACACGAAACCTGTAACAGATTTAAACAATTTTTCTTTGGCCACAACTGAACCTCAAGCAAAAAACGGAGTTTAACCGCCGAAACAACGCTTCAATGTAAATATTTACCCGGCATCGTCCACGAAAAGTTAAGTTACGACGATAAATTCGTCCGAGACTATTCGATTCGCAAAAAATTGCAATAAGTAAAATGTAAAGCATTTTCGGTTTTATCGTTCCAACCGTTCCGTATATTATTTTAAAATTTCGCTTGACCATACTTATATGGTCACAATAGTTTTCAACAAGGCTTCACATTTAAATAATACCGTATAATCTTATTATTAACTAAAAATGACATAGTTTTCCTTTCGTCCTTAAACATTGTTTTCGCGTGTCTTTACACAACTTACAAAACCACGACACCAGACATGAGATCTTATAAGACTTTGACCAAATTTTTAAAACGTCATAACAAAGGGGTATACCAATTTATAGCTTAGTATCCTTCATTCTGAGGTTTACCCCATTTTTGAGCTTAATGACTAGTCTATTATACCTACTATTTAATCGTAGAACGATAGAAATTATTCCATTTTTGTTACTATTAAATCAATCATTTTGGTTTATTGAAACGGTATGAAGAACTCTAAAAATGAATGCTGAAATCAGTAATTGAATTCCATACACGTCGTGTATCTGGTCCGGTATTCAGGATACATGGACCCACGTTTCATGACGATGTGGGGATTTATGATATTCTTGAAATATTGCGATATATATTTTTACTAAAATCTTCGCAAACAATTTATTGCCGTTTAGTATCGATATGTATTTTTAAATCGGTGGGTACGACAGCCAAATTTTTTTTAATATTATTGTGTATTATTATAATAATATTGTATCTTAATAATAGCACTGTATAATAGCAAATTATCGTTTACATTTATTGATATAAATACAAAAAAGTCAGATTAATATGAATCTTATAAATTTATTGTGATTTTGACCATTTACTTATTTCTAAATATCAAAAACTAGAGTTTAGAGTAATATTGTAATATAAAAATTAATTAATACTATTTAATAATTGAAATTCTTCGTTTTATTGAAGTAGAAAAACGATGATTAAAAATATATAATTAAAAACAGAAAAAAACACTGCGCAAAGACACTTGAGAAAATAGAGAAAAAAAAACAAGCTCAAATATATATTGCTATAATACATATATAATTAGGAATGTTATAAAGGTAGTTATTACATGTGGCAATAAACTAGGAAACCAAAATATGTTTGGTGGATGTATTTAAGTGAAAATATATATCAATTTTTGCAACAAATATGTTTTATAATATTTGTTTATCAAACCTAACAAAAATTATCGAATTACACTCATCATTTGCAATAACATGTAAATGTATTCATTATAAATGGAAACATCTACAGAGAAACTAATATTAAATTATCTAAACAGATTGGTGTGCGGAGAAGCGCTTGCAATAGGTGACTTCCGACGTTCAGACAAACGGAGACAAACAATGTCAGAGCAGTAGTTGTCGGTTGTCGCTACATTTAGCAATGCAGACTGTATCAATTTAGACCGATCACATATTTAGAAGGTACACAATCAAATTAATCTCACTTTCAAATGCATTTCAAGACAATATGCATAGAAATGTAGATATACCAATACAACGATAATATCATACGTCATAAACACATTATAATTCAAATAATATTAATAAGAAGCTATGCCCCACGTTAAACTTCTACTCTACTCCTTTGGGTCGTAACATGAAATTATATAATTTAACCTTTCTAAAAAAAAACGGCCTATGTAATGTAAAAATATTTTTCAAATCGCATTGTTAGTTCCCGAGATCAGCGCTTTCACACTTACAAAATGTCCAGCTTTATTTAAGTATTAGAGTAATAGAATACAATTTTATTAATGCATCTGATCCTTTTAACAATTACAATATGATATATTATAGATAGGGCACATAATATTGCATTTAAATATATAACTTAAACGTGCTTGATTGTTTATCTAGTTGGGACAAAATTATATTTGCTTATTATTAATAATTCAAAACTCTTTCACACGCATAAATGAAAGTAAGACAAGAATGTTTATTTTGGAAGGATTGTTATTTTGCGCGCATCACAAAAAAAGGACTGGATTTTGATCTTATCACGATATCTTTATAAACAATAATTCTGTAGTTAATGCGTGTGAAACCGCGGGCACAGCTAGTATTTTTATCAATGTATAACACTACGATAGACAACTTAATAGAGAAATAATAATCGAATTTCATCAATGACCACCACGCATATCAATGATTGACTCTTGTTTCCAAATATTAATTAAATTATCACGAGGGTGACATCATCAACGACTTGTATTGACTACTGACGTATGTTGATACGATTGTCCGGCTGTTGGACGATTTCATTTGAATTTGATCACTCAGCTGTCCGGTAGTGATAGTGTTTGCGATTTAGGGGAATGCCTATCGTGTGATTGTAGCAAATGTTGTGTGAACGTATACACTGAATGTCAGTCACTGATAAATTAATGATCAAATATTTTGTCTGACGATGAAGTGTATTATGTGTTTTTTTTTAATAATTTATAGCGTTCGTTTGAATACAATTTTACCTGGTGTTAAGTGACGATGTGGCCTAAAATGGTAACACGTTAAGCCTAGAGAGACTGGCTCTCAAGTGTAATTGTCGGAACACAACTATAGTTGCTAGTCAACAGAATTCTACGGTGATAGCTAACCGCCAGGAGGGCATTAGAAAATGCCCTACCATCAAGCTATGATTCTATCATGTTTTCCTTCACCAAAGACTCAGGCTTATTGTAGTCTCGATCGACACGGCATCCGAACACACTAGCACTGAGCCAGAAGACGCATTTGCCTAGGAACTTTCAGGTTCGTGTTATTATTACAAGAATGATTTCGAATAGAAGACGTATTACTTCCATGTAAATACAAACACTGGCCAGAATAAAAAAGTATGTCATATATATAAGACTAAGTAGTTTGAGTTTTTGGCGTGATCTCTGTCATGTGGGGCCATTTTTATTTGGCTTTATATTATGTAATTTTGGCGGTATTTTACTTTATGTAATTTCTTTATTGTGCACAAATGAAGTGGATTATAGATAATAACTAGCGTTTGAAGTTGCCAAAAATACTGGACAGTTTTAATAAGGAATCTCGTTATAGCTATTATTGAAAATTACAAGAATAATTCGAAAAATATTGTGTTCACGTGACATTGGCAAAATTGTGGATAAACACAGTTGCCATTCACAATAAGAAGAAGATTAGGTAATAGTTAGATAAAAAACACGTGTATTATTTATAACTCATAGTTATACAGTTTTTGAATACAGTTCATCCAGTCGGAAGTAAAATTAATTTGAACATATATCGAAGTTAAGTATGCGAACCAGCCATTGATAACCCTTCATTCCAAACATAATGTACACATAATTGGCGTAACATTTCTGTTGCGAACCCTTTCAAGACGCCCGTAACGTCATGGCCTACATGTTATTTAATTACGCAATCTCGACTACAATGAGAAATTACACCGACTCCTTTACTTGTCTCGATGCAAGGGTTGTTGTGGGAGGGCCAGGGCATAACATTATTATTTTATAATAAAAAAATGTGTACAGAAAGACCCAAGAAGGTATGGCTGGATTGTGTGAAAAATTATAGATAGATATGTGTATAAAAAATGTGAATACTGAGCGAGTAGAAAAGGAACCTACATGTTGTGTTGACTCTACTTAGGTAGGATATCAACATTCAAGTTTTGTGGAAGCGACAGATATTTTAATCTCAAATAACGACAAATAGTGATAGAAAGATAAAAAGATAGAAATATACCAGACAATATTATACACATTCTGTATAAAAAACGAAACTAAATTCATGAAGTTGCTTGATATTTACCGGGAAATGTGACCAGTGAAATCTAACAAGTTAAAACTAATATTTGAAATATTTTTTCGAATCTGTTCCTGGTTAATGCGCAAAAGATATGAGTAAACGCGAGAATACGAAATAGTATTCTCGATCTCCCTACGAACTATCTCAGCCTTAGTAATGAGAGAAGACCCTTTAGGGGTGTCCTTAACTGTAGGGATATACAGTCTGACTCAATTATAAAATAAATGTATCAAAATGATGAAGTGAAACATCTTCCAAGTAAATGTTATCTTCTTGCTCAGAATTCATAAATAAATTATAGTAACAATTTTAAAATTATTATAAATAAGAATATAACTGTTTTATAAAAAAAGGACATATTTAAAATAAAGAATTAAAAAATTAATGATAACAAAAACTAAACTAATCATCAATCATTGTTTTAGGGTTCTGTCAATTGATTGAAGTTACCTACAGATGTTGGTTATAAATAATTATGGTTCAAGTCAATCTATACATATTATAAAAGTCAACGTTTCTCTATCTGTCTGTCCGTTTATGTTCTTTTCACACGAAAACCACTAATCCGATTTACATGGTTTTTCCTTTAATTCATAAATATGTTATCTGGCCAAGTTATAGGATATATTTTGTTACATAAAGTAATATACAAAATAAGCAATGACGATCATGGTGAAATAATTCAGAAAAAAGACGCTTTTGGGGCAATTAAATTGCTTACGCTGAGTAAACCTTAAGAGATATATGAAATTAATATATCACATAATTGTCGATCTTAAAAAGACCTACAAAAAATTCAGCGATAGTATATGTCATCTTCTAAGGATCACCCACAATAAGCATTTTTGAAACATCACAATTCACGCGTGCGCTATACTGACAGCATTCTGTAGCCCACGCGAGCGGACCCGGGGCACAGCTAGTACAACATAAACAAAGAAACCGCTTGCATACAATATATGTTTTAGTTCATTTTGTCAACTTCTTCCCAAGCAAACCACTTTAAGTAAACACCAACTACATCTAAAGAGATCCATATACCATTATTATGTTACTAACGAGTACTCAGCATAAATTCTGCAAAACTCAGAAGTAAACTGCTACGTCTTTTTGTGAACCGTATAGTACAAACGATAACTATGTTTTATAATTAATTAAATTGAACAAGTATATAGGTATAATTTAATAGTATTATTGAAACTCGTTAAGTTACTGTATATAATATTAGTATTATATAAAAAAAATCGTAATTGTCATAGTACGTTTGGTACCAAAGCAACAAATGAGAAATTTGGATAATAGGTACCTTTTATAACGCAGAGGCGTAAGTAAATAATTATTAAAACTCAACTTTTTATTATTATTTCGAGGGTATAAAGAGCGGTATGTAAGTTACTATGGGAATTCTTATATTAATGTTTTGATGAGAATCCCCTAAGTTAGGAAGTTAAACTCGTAAAAACCGGTAAATAGGCTCCCGGTTACAAATAATATAATAATTTTACCGGTTTTTTTAAACCAAACTATAATCCAGCGTATAAACAGGTGCGGATCTAGATTTTAAATTTATAGACTTAAGTTTCTCAAAGCTTCAACTTCAAAAAGTTAAAAATAAATATATTTTTTTACGATAATTGCCCTCCCTCCCTTAGTTTCGTGCCTGTCTCTAAAGAAGTGAAATGTATGCAAAATAATAATTTAAAAATTATTTCACTAGGATATAACGGTTGGAAAAAGCTAGTACCTAATTCATAAAGACAGTTTTAAATATACGTCTCTGTAGGTCGTTTCATAATGGTAGGTCCATTATGTAAAGAGTAACAAAGTTATCCGAAGTCATGCATTTATTTTTCGAATGTAATTACAATCCACCATATTGTTCCTACTAAAATGGAAGTTCAGCGCATTACGACATAACTAGATTCCGGAACGACAGTGTATTCAATACAATATCTATTATGAATAGAGCGATGTTCCTCGGACGTTGATTAGCCGCGACGAGCTCTACTCCAATTTTCATGGCAGACTGCTACGGGTCTCCCTGATGTATTATTATTGGTTAGCCTGTGGGTCTTAAAATGAAACCGACTGAAAGTATTACTTTTAAATTCGGATAAAGCAATTTTCATTCTTTACGGTCAGCTTGACTAACAGTTGGGGCGTTTTGGCTAACAGTTGTATGTGTATTTATTTTTCTATCTTCATCTCCTTCGATTTTCCTTCTAATAAAGATTTGGAACAATGATGACTCAGTCAGCCCTACAATGAGCCTGAAAAAAGTACATATTTAAAATAAAGAATTAAAAAATTATTGATAACAAAAACTAAACTAATCATCAATCATTGTTTTAGGGTTCTGTCAATTGATTGAAGTTACCTACAGATGTTGGTTATAAATAATTATGGTTCAAGTCATCTATACATATTATAAAAGTCAACGTTTCTCTATCTGTCTGTCCGTTTATGTTCTTTTCACACGAAAACCACTAATCCGATTTACATGGTTTTTACTTTAATTCATAGATATGTTATCTGGCCAGGTTATAGGATATATTTTGTTACATAAAGTAATATACAAAATAAGCAATGACGATCATGGTGAAATAATTCAGAAAAAAGACGCTTTTGGTGCAATTAAATTGCTTACGCTGAGTAAACCTTAAGAGATATATGAAATTAATATATAACATAATTATCGATCTTAAAAAGACCTACAAAAAATTCAGCGATAGCATATGTCATCTTCTAAGGATCACCCACAATAAGCATTTTTGAAACATAACAATTCACGCGTGCGCTATACTGACAGCATTCTGTAGCCCACGCGAGCGGACCCGGGGCACAGCTAGTACAACATAAACAAAGAAACCGCTTGCATATAATATATGTTTTAGTTCATTTTGTCAACTTCTTCCCAAGCAAACCACTTTAAGTAGACACCAACTACATCTAAAGAGATCCATATACCATTATTATGTTACTAACGAGTATTCAGCATAAATTCTGCAAAACTCAGAAGTAAACTGCGACGTCATATCGTGAACCGTACTATACAAACGATAACTATGTTTCATAATTAATTAAATTTAACAAGTATATAGGTATAATTTAATAGTATTATTGAAACTCGTTAAGTTACTGTATATAATATTCGTATTATATAAAAAAAATCGTAATTGTCATAGTACGTTTGGTACCAAAGCAACAAATGAGAAATTTGGATAATAGGTACCTTTTATAACGCAGAGGCGTAAGTAAATAATTATTAAAACTCAACTTTTTATTATTATTTCGAGGGTATAAAGAGCGGTATGTAAGTTACTATGGGAATTCTTATATTAATGTTTTGATGAGAATCCCCTAAGTTAGGAAGTTAAACTCGTAAAAACCGGTAAATAGGCTCCCGGTTACAAATAATATAATAATTTTACCGGTTTTTTTAAACCAAACTATAATCCAGCGTATAAACAGGTGCGGATCTAGATTTTAAATTTATAGACTTAAGTTTCTCAAAGCTTCAACTTCAAAAAGTTAAAAATAAATATATTTTTTTACGATAATTGCCCTCCCTCCCTTAGTTTCGTGCCTGTCTCTAAAGAAGTGAAATGTATGCAAAATAATAATTTAAAAATTATTTCACTAGGATATAACGGTTGGAAAAAGCTAGTACCTAATTCATAAAGACAGTTTTAAATATACGTCTCTGTAGGTCGTTTCATAATGGTAGGTCCATTATGTAAAGAGTAACAAAGTTATCCGAAGTCATGCATTTATTTTTCGAATGTAATTACAATCCACCATATTGTTCCTACTAAAATGGAAGTTCAGCGCATTACGACATAACTAGATTCCGGAACGACAGTGTATTCAATACAATATCTATTATGAATAGAGCGATGTTCCTCGGACGTTGATTAGCCGCGACGAGCTCTACTCCAATTTTCATGGCAGACTGCTACGGGTCTCCCTGATGTATTATTATTGGTTAGCCTGTGGGTCTTAAAATGAAACCGACTGAAAGTATTACTTTTAAATTCGGATAAAGCAATTTTCATTCTTTACGGTCAGCTTGACTAACAGTTGGGGCGTTTTGGCTAACAGTTGTATGTGTATTTATTTTTCTATCTTCATCTCCTTCGATTTTCCTTCTAATAAAGATTTGGAACAATGATGACTCAGTGAGCCCTACAATGAGCCTGAGCTTTCGGCGAAGGAAAACATCATAATGAAACCATACCATGGTGGTAGGGTATTTTCTAATACCACCCTGAAGTTGAAAATCTGTCGCCAAGCATTAATAGATGTGTTCCGGCAGCTGCACTTGAGAGCCAGTCTTCCACTAGGCTTAGCGTGTTACCATCTTGGGCCTTACCTCACTTAAGACCAGGTGAGATTGTGGCCATAACGTTAAACCTATAAACGATAAAAAAGGTGTGTGTGCGATTCACACACGATAGAAGTGAAACTTCATTTTAAAAGACATTTTCTATTTTATTTAAACAGTGTGCAATATACATACACACCGTCATTTACTCTCTCGCTCTGGCTCACACAAAGAGGAGAGACCGATAATGTGCGTTAAATGTTTAACGTTTAACGCTTGGAAGTCGCATAAGAAGTTTCACTTCAAAAAAAATAGTGGTACATCTGATTTAAACTTAAGTATTAAGCAACTTAAGTACTTAACATTAAAGATTTGCGGACTCTATTGAGGAGTTAGTTATGGTAAAATGAACACATGGTTAATATTTTAATCAAAGTTGGCAGAAATATATATATATATATATATATATATATATATATCATGAGCATGAAACCACAATGGTGTACGCTTTATAGTAACTAAAGTAGTATTTCATAGCGTGGAAGCGCACAGCAGCGCTATCTGATGATTGGTTTTTGGCAATTACCACTATTGCTCGCGTTCCATCCAATCGAGTTTATTCACCGTGTGAATTATGTATATACAGCTTCGATTTACCAATCTTTTGAATTATATATATTTATATATAATTCCAATTGGAGTATAAGCTTTATACACATTTTAATATGAGTCAAACCGTTTACTTTCTCAAAATATTGCACAATAATTATCGTGAGTGATTAAAAAACAAGAAAACATGTAAATACATTCTATGAGTATGTGGATCCTATTTACAATTGAAACGGTAATCCTATAATTGTATAATGGCTTAGTTTTTTTTTTTATTATCTGCAAAAAACAGAGCATAATGCAATAAAGGTGTTAACTACGAACAAATAAGTTGTCGAAAAGCTTTTAAAGCATATCTGAGATTGGCGAGTGGTCTAGAAAATCCATTAACAGCGGTTTCACGATGTTACCAAGTGCTAGTTTTGTTTGTTTTTAGCAATTTTTCACAAAGAAGACTTTAAAAGAAAAGCTTATTTCAAGTTTTGTTAAAAACGTAATAAATTAACATTTTAAAATAGATGTTCGATAAGTGTGTACTATTACGATAAAAATAATTAAATGAATTTCTATCAATTGTCTTGTAATAGAAAGAATATCTATCCATTAAAATAAAATAATTTAGGTTTACCGTTGTGAGCGGATCACGCAAAAACTACTGGACAGATTTTGATGTAGGATATTTGCTCAAAATTTTGTAATAATTGTAATTGTGAAAAATAAGGGGGCATCTATTCTCCTAGGGCAACTATTTCACATTTACCCTATGGTTTTTGTTTTACCCCTTAGATATATGGTCCTTATAAAAAATATCAAGATATCTTTATAAACAGTAATTCTGTAGTCCACGCGAACGGAGCCGCGGGCACAGCTAGTAATAAATAATTATAACGTACAGAAAGTCAACTCAAAATGTTCATGTTATAAACTCCATTCTAAGCTTCACTCGTATGGTTTATTTTTTAATGTATGCAGTGTAGTAATTTATTATTTATAACAAGTTTTAGAAGTAGCAATTATTTTCATTATACGCAGCGACAAGTTAACTGCGACCTGTCGGACCTATATTAACATTTAAATTTATAGTAGCTTTAGACAAGAGAAATGTCTACCAAATACGTACCTTTATGTCGTATGTGACATATCAAATAGGTTTGCTAGTTTATATAATTAATATAAAATATAACACTATCATTAGCGGTTTAAGGTCGATTTTAGCTCGTCACTGGGCTTCTTCAATAAAATTAAACCCTTTGTCTCAAGGCGTCGGGAGTGCAGAGCACCGTGGCCGTGTCGCTTGACATTTCTACAAAGGTTACCTTTATTCCGTCGGTTTTCTTTTTTCTTGCTGACACAATGTTGTATTGCTGAAGAAAGGGTACCGTTTTATTGTCGGTTAACCTTTACGTTTGTTCAGGGTAAAAATTCGGATACCCAGTTTTGGATCTTGAATACAATTTATTGAATAATTATAACGTACGTTCGAATTTGGATAGTTTTTCTTTTATTATAGTAGTATAGAGGAGTAGTTTATATTAGCGTAATTGCGATGCATTCTCATTTCAGTATTACATTCAGGTAGTCTATGAATTTGTTCAAAATTATGTATCTACTGGATATGATGAAATTCAGCTTCATTTTGTTATAGTCTGTATTATGATCAAATTATTTGGGATTCGACGATAACATATCATCGACACTTCGGCGAACAAATTAAATTGTTTTTAGGAAACTTTATTGTTATAAACTTTTTTGCTATAAGGATTACTTGAAGGAATTAGTATTTTTAAAGGCACGCTCTATATTACTGTGATGACAGTTAAATTGTCTAATCAAAAGTTTCAAATAAGATGTCTCATACGCCCTAAGAAATTAGGATAGGTCGTAATTGATAAAAAATGTCGAGTGAAGTGTTGTACTACGTAAGCACGTAATTAATACTTTTTTGGTATAGCAAAACAAAAATAATTCCAAAATGTATACATATATTGTATATACTATTATATAATTACCATATATATTTATTTTATAGTTATACTGTTATATGTCGAGTTTGTAAGAGATAGATAACAATTTTCATGTGACTTACATCGTGATGCAGTTGTATCTTACACCCCTAAAATTAGATGAGAATAATAGTTTTAATGTTTGAAATAAATAACGCGTCGAGGAAAAAGATAAGTAATTGCCTTGTAACGAGATATTCTGTTAATAGTTGCGAATGTTTTGGAATCGGATACCTTACGTTCGTGTGTATTGAAATGTTTTTCTCATACACCCATTTTATTTTACCTATATTAGCAGCCTGTCCTTTATGTCCCATTAATTTGAAAATTCATATTTGAATACAAAAAAAGAATACGAAGTCTCGATATTCATCACATATCTTGAATGTCACTTACCTTTACATATTATATAGAAAATATTATAATAGTAGTTGTTTAATAAACATCCACAGAACTGATACATGTGAATCATCTTTGGAAATTCAAAGAAAAAAAATGAGACCCCGACGTGTTAAGAATCGATCAAAAACACAAAAGGTTGTGGCGAAATTATTATCAAAGAGGCGTTACCGAATCAATAGTTTGGTTAGAAACATAATGTACCGGGTTATGGCAATATGAGAGAAAATAGTCGTTTTAATGTTGGAAATAAATAACGCACCGAGGAAAAAGACAATGGCCTTGTAACGAGATATTCTGTTAATTGTGGCGAATGCGGAGCGAGCCACTGATCGTAGATTTATGAAGGCATTGAAATTACACCCTATTTGTTTCTCACAAAGAGCACGATTCATGTTTATGTGAAACAATAAGTAGTATATTTACAGATCCAGAATATACATATGATTTCTTTTTCTGAATTTTTTTTTAATATACCGTTTGTCATTTAAATCGCGTAACTTAATTTTATATGTTAAAAATATGGATTAGTCGAAGACTTACCTCTCATTTTCTGTTCGTCAAGAAGTTGTCTTTCTATGTTATCTTTCACCTCTCGTTCTCTAAGAACGTCCATTTTTAGCTCAGCTGAAACAAAATTATAAGCATCATTAATTATTTTATTATATCTATATCTATCTATACTGCTATTGCAAAGAGGTAAAGTGTATAAACATATTTGTAGGTCACCTTTGGAACTACTGATCCGATTCTAAAAAATATTTCATTAATAGGAAACTATATTATCTCTGACAGATAAAGGTCATTTATTTTTATTAAATTACATATTGTAGTTAACGCGAAGTCATGGGCGATTGCTCCTATTTATTATAATGAAAATATTCGGTATTTATTTATAAGTATTTGAGGAACAAAAGAATGTATTATACCTATATGCAAGTTATAATTATAATAAATAAAAGATTATTACTTTAATGTATGGCTGCCATCTATTTATGAAATTAACGTAAAGATGTTGGATAGTAGGTACAAACTTAATAACATTACAATATTTCAATAAATAGAGGTTATCATAAATATTATTTTAGTTGAATAAATGGGCTATTGTACACAAAGAGCATTATATAAATTTAACAGTGAGCTAAACCGGTAACAAGGAACAAGGGGTAGATTAGGAGCATAAACACGGATTAACTCATTCGGAATCTCGGTACTATTGTGAAGGAGTCGAATTGGGAGATTTGCATAACTTTAAATTAAATTTAACCTGATGGAAGTGATTGGGGGAGAAATTCCCGATTTGTGTATATTTTCAGGTGATTGTTACTAAATCCATGAATAGTTGGTATTCATGGATTTATTCCTAATTCTTTAAAAGCAGTATACACAACATAAATTAATTAACATATTTGTCTCTTTAATCATATACATAGGTAAATACCTATACCTACATTGGAACATAAGAATGATTAATATACCTTACAAAATATAGCCAAAGAAAACTTTTGCAATATTTTACAGAATATAAAAATTTGAAATATAAGTTTTATTCGACGAAACAAATTTGTGGTTCATATTCAGATTTTTGATCATAAAAGAAATATTCAATATCTGCACTTAGAACAGCTGCTTTGCAAAGCATAAAAAATAAATTAAATTTCTTATTTGGTCGTGTTAAAAATCAATCACGTTGAATAAAAAGAATTGTTATGAAATCAGCATACAAAGTAAGGTAAACCCTTGGTTTTCAAATAAGTTGTATTTTTAGCTATCGATAAACTACTAACATCAGGCCATACGTACGGGTGAAGGCATTATGTAGGAGTCAAATTTGAATAGAAAGAGGTCATGCCCATTCACAGTTTAATTTGATCCCTTATTCAATTAGGTACGTAAGCGGCGTCTATCTAATGGAGGTCGTAAGGGGATCACGCTGATTAACTTGCGTTGTTATCACCTACGTTTACTACATTGCATTCTGGAGAATTAATTTGGAAATAAGATTCAATGCTACCTTAATAGAAATTGATATTCTGATGAAATACATCAAAAAACTTCCAGAATTAAATATATTTATTTTTTATAATATTAATATGCCATTGAAGTTTCGCACTTTTAACTACCGTACATTTTGAATTAAATAACGGGAGTATCAATAAATTTACCGTAAAAATTATTTTCATAATAATGACGGCAATAATATGTTAATCTTGCTCAATGCATAGATATAAATTCCTTTATCGTTTTCATTATTTCAGTAGATCAGAAACATTGTACTTATACATCTATTTACTGTGAACGTTGCTGCGCGTTTTGGTTTAATCACGGCTACAGAAAGAACAGTGATTATGTCTACAGTACTTACTTTATAATTAATTTTCACTACGCAAGATGATATACGATAAATTAACATAAAACAATAGTATTTTTGTGCAAACTACATAAGATAATTGATAAAATAAATTGAGATTTGTTAACCTACGAGAATTTAGATAATTTTCTTGAATAAAAAAAGAAATTATGTGTTTCAGTATATTTAGATATAATAGCAGTATTTGGAGATAAATTATATTTTATAAGTCATTTATCAGCATTATATTATAAGAATTATATGTTGTATATAGAGAAGGACACGAAAGAAATAAGTTGCCAATTAAAAGTTACTCACAACTATAAAACGAAATGCAGTGCTCGATTTAAATCTACACTGATATAAATATACAAGCCTACGTAGCTGCTCATGCATCGTATCGACATATAAAAATCTTTGAGATAAGACAGAGACAAGTTAACTTGTGCTTGCGCACGGTTATAATAAGGCCTCGGGATAAAGGTATGAGTATCGCACAAAAGCTATCTCGAATTGAAATCTTGTAAATTGAAACGTTGTCTTGTTCGCTGTTTATTGGTAGGTACCAATCGTATTGTTTGTAGAATCATCGTAGGCAGCAGTTGTAGGAGTATGCAACTATAATTAGTCATAAACTTGCTTCAGAATAAACTGATATATTTTAATATGATAACGGTATATACCTTTTCTTGTACTTCTTACATCGTTTTGCCTTTCCAAGGCAATAGCATCAAAAATCAGTATTTAAATTTAAGTATAAAGCTTTAGTTGAGCATATTTATTAAAAATAAAAAACCTCATTCATCCCGAGAGCGCATCGATCGAGAGATTAATATCGAATCAATCCCGATGTATACTATAATTTAGAGGGCTTTTAGTTAAGAGTGGTTTCGCACACGAGACGTAAATTACCTTTACCGAGGGATGACCATTAAGGCCAGCGTCGGTATGCAGTGTATCTTAAAATCTCGCGACTTGCAAGGATCGTTTGAACAAAAGTTGGCTCCCGGTGGTCTCTGTGCACTTTGTATATTTTACATTATTTTATAGTAATGATAGAAGCAAAAATAAATTTAATAACTTTTTTTCTATTATTACCAACGTTTGTATGGAATGCTCACCGTGTACTGAGTTCAAATGCCGACGAGAACTAAATTTAATATTATTTTTTCTATCAACCATTCTGCTTCTTGTTATCCTTATTCCATATAAGTAAGGTCGGCACAACATATTTTTATTTTATATTCTCTTCTATTAGTTGATATCACAGTATTCGCACCTTTTATATAACTATACCTATATAAATAAAAGGATTGAGGTTTTCCGTTGTGCGCGCATCACGGAAAAGCTACTTGATAGATTTTTATCATTTTCTTTTTGTTCTAGGTACTCCTAAAATACCCTTTAAAAAAACATGATATCTACGTTCAATATAACGTTATTAAAGTTTCAAGAAATTACTATTTTCTCTGTCGTCCATGCGAGCGAAGAAGCGGGCACGGCTAGGATATAATATATCCTCACACAATCCATCTATACCTTTTCGGTTGATTTATATATCAAGAATAATATGTAGCGATCATAAGCTCAATTATTTGAACCCAAAGCACTTTTAGGTATAAATAAAGTTAATTTGTATGAAATCGATTATCTACAAAAACAAGAAAAAAACAAAAAATACTAAAGCGGAACACTTGATTATTAAATGGATATGTTGGATCAATCAAATTTAAAACCTGATCGAGTTATGTTAGAGTAAAAAATTATTACTTTATAAATAAAATAACAATAAAAACGATGCGCTCCGCTCAAGGGAATATATAATTATGGACAATTATTATATCGAAACTCAATGATCGATAGATGATTGAAAGGATCAAAACCCATAAACAAAAGGATCAATTTCGATTACGCAATTTAATAATAATGTGGATGGAAGTAATTAGCTGACATTAATAACCAATTCATAAACGCGCATGTCCGTAACTTTTAAAAAGGCGAACTCAATTTTCTGTATTTTTGTCGGCAGCTAAATACGATTTCAAAGTACGGAAGGGTCGCGTAGGGAAAATTCTATTTCTCTTCAATTTCGTGCACTCAGCAAAAACAACAATAATATTTAAATTCAGAATGTGACACCTTTTGAGAGTCGTAAGATCAACTGAGTTCGTATATTTACTTTAGGGGAAAGAATGTATTAGCTGCGTAAATCTAAAAATTTGACATATCGAACGTTACAAATACATATCTAATAATGAACTAATTATAGTACAATATAAAATGTGATAGACAAAGCGGATAATTTATTACCGCAATACGATGACTGCGACGTGGGTGTGCTACAAGCAAAAGAACACGTTAATTTCAAAGAAACATAAGTCATAGGGTTTGCGAATTAAGACATATTTTCAAGCCCTCGTAAACGCGAAGACGAAGTTACGTTTGCAATTAAAGTAACAATTAAAGTCTACCTAAAATTTACGACTCAAAACTGGTAAAATAATTTAAACCCGCGCGTGTTTCCGTTAGCGACCAAAACGAATCTTTAGAATGGAAAACAAAAGCAAGCATTTAGAATTTCCCTGTGTGGTGTCTTCGGCTGTTTTATTATGAACGAATTAAATGCGAATTCCCTCGGTGTTAAGATGAAATTTTAATGATAATAACGTAAAGAAATATTACTAAAGAATATTGAGGATTTAAACACTGAGGAGGGTTATAATTCGAATTGATAAAATATATTTTATCTAATACTAGCGACCCGCCACGGCTTCGCACGGGTGCAA
Organism: Saturnia pavonia; assembly: GCA_947532125.1. NCBI lineage: Eukaryota > Metazoa > Arthropoda > Insecta > Lepidoptera > Saturniidae > Saturnia > Saturnia pavonia. The sequence continues at coordinate 10,862,523 of OX383902.1, read as the reverse complement.
TGCTGATACTAAATGTACCTACCTACCACAGAATGTCCTTATAAACAACATTTACAGCTCTTTTGTCATTAGATAATACAAACATGTTTTGTTTAGAGGTTACTCTTGAAAGAGCTATATATAATTGACCATGGTATATAGGGCCGGTACCGCCGCACTTCCCTACATTTTAAATCTGTAATATCTTCGGGAATATTCATTTCAATTACATGCTGTAAAGGGCTATATTGATCTATATTAAATGGACAATGTATTTAAGGTACTTAATTGGATAAGGATTAATGCTGTATTGCTTAAAATCACTTCGTAAATAAGCCATTTTTTCCCGTAAAATGTAAAGGATAAAAAATGAATATTGTGGGTTATCCTTAAGAGACAGACATATAAACCTTCCTCTTGAATCACTCTATCTACTACAAAAAACCGCATCGATTAACGCCGTGTCCGTACACGCTACCACTGAGCCATCATTGCTTACATACGACATAATACACAGATAAATTTACTTTCTATTTTAACAGACTCTGATTCAGACATAAACACATTCACTGAATTGACGATCTTCTTAAAAGGTAAATTCAAAATAACGGTAATGGTTACCATGGCGCAGAAAACGAATTATCTTCCCTATGCCTTTTTTAAATTTACAAACCGGCGGCAATTTTATTTTATTGTTATTAGATTTTTCCGGCTTATGTCACACAACGATGTCACAGCGGAGGATTATTCCCGTAGTCTCCGCGCTAATAATCATAAGAATTGCTTCCCTTTATTATGTGTGAAATTTAGAACATAAAAATCCCCGACACACGTTTTTGTAATATTCTGTAATTCAGCTCTTACATTATCATTATAAGATTTGTTTTTGTACAACAAAATTCGAGTTCTATCACAAAAAAACATGCTCTATTTGTCAGTGATTCTGTTACACGTTTGTAAAACGTATATGAAAAAATGGATACACAGTTTGGGACTAAGAAAGCTATTATTTGACGAATATTTCTACATTACCCATTTTGTTTCATTATTGCGACACGGACCACAAAGATACAAATAATGAAGATGTCGAAAAACAAAATGAAAAAGTGAGAGCGTATCGAACGTGCTCTGTCTGAATAACTCTTGGTGTTATCGAGGCGCACGCGCACCGAATCTGCGATCGAAATACACCGGATAAGATAATCCAGTAGCCCTGTATTATTTTAATGAGACTACACGACTCCTCGAGATTCAATACGATACGTAAAAGCTTAGGTAACGAAGGAAATAAAAAATACACGGGTCAAAAGAGATATCAACCGGCCGCGACGAGATGACGGGCTCCGCGACGGGATTACTTTTACGAGGGGGATTTTTAAAGTGGCCACTGAACACGATAAACTCCTGTACATCTACATACCAGCTGACGGCAGATCGGCTGATACCATTATGTCTGTGGTAAGGCACCGATTAAAAATATTCACATTTATAAGCGGGACAACATCTGGTCGTATTTAAATAAGATATAAACGCGAGTCAGTTTGGTTTTTAGTTACAAGTTTCTTTCCCTGTAGGAAACTCCCCTCGACGAATATATTGGTATTAAAAATGTAAGGGAGATTTATGCGAATGGCTCTAAGCTTTCATTAGATGTTTCTTATGCGGATGTTTTTGCGGTCGTCGTTCCCTGACCGGTAATTTTTCATTTTCTCTGCAAATTCCACGATGTTCCCGATGTTCTGTGGAGCTGTAAGATTTAACTGCATATAAATAATATTAATGTTACCTCGGGGTCGTGGGCAGGTGTACGATATGACTTATTTTATTTCAATTTCCCATCCAGTGGGAATGCAAATTACAAAGAATATTTTTAATGAAAATTAACGACGCCGGTGTTTTTATAATAAAAATTTGTAAAGATATAATAACATAGCATCGAATATTTATATTTTAATAGTTAAAATAATAGAAGCGAGTAATGTTTATATAATTAGTATTAAATAGGTCTTAACTTCCACATTCTCTTTACGTCTATAATGAACTGTTGAAATTGAATAATATAATCTATATTAATATTATAAATCTCAAAAGATTGTTATTTGTTTGTTTCTTTTAACGCTCTTTAATCTCTAGAACTATCAGTCTGGTTTAAAAAATATTTTAGCGTATTTATTGACAAAGGCTATATAACTTCAGCTCCTTAGAGCGGAGAGAGTTCATTCATAGTGTATATTATGAATATATGGAATCAATGGAATATAGTTTCTTAGAACACTTCCTAAGAATAATTATATTATTAACTTCTAGCGGTGGCTAATAAAATATCTTGTTACACAAACGCTCCTCACACAGCCGTAAACAAGCATATCAAACCATATTATTCCGCCTCATAATTCTGTATGTAAATTACAACTAGAACAAGCGTTCACATTTCACCCCCATAGAGACAGTTGCATCCATAAGCACGCGACCCACCACGCAATGGGTAAAATATGAATTTACCGGTCTACTTATATTAGACGAGATGTAACAGCTCTTGAACCTCGGTTTATGCCAGTTTTAAATATTAAGTAATCTTCACTACCGTATATAATACGTGTGTTATTTGACTATATGATCACGTAGGTAATCTAAGATTATAACATATGCAGAATAGCTAAACATTAGAATCTTTTTTACTATTTCAACACAGATACAGTTTGGTATATTTATACTATATTTAATGAAGATATTGTATAATATTGTAAAATTAATAAATATTGAAGTGATGAAAAGGTTTGAAAACGTACGTTCAGTAAGTGTTTTAATTGAAGATGGTTCATCGCACGTCGTGGGGCTACGAGTAAAAAGGTGTGGTGGTTCTAGTAAAAACGTGACCCACCCAGTAGGTGCATGCCTTCATTTATGCAACGTAATCTCACTTGCGTGTTTTTGTTCACCACCCATTGATAATATTTAAAAAGTTTTAGCTTATTTCACAAATTCTGAAGCTGAATAGTCTTTATTTGGAAATAAGTTTTATATACATATACGAGTATATATGTTACGCTTGAGAAAATCGATCATAGTTGGGTGAAAAACAAAAGTGAAAATTGAATAAAGGTTGTTGCGTGAACGGAAATCGCGTCGATTAACGTGAGTTTGAATCCCTGCAATGAGCCTTAGCTTATCGGTGACGGAAAACATCCTGATGAAACCATAGCATGATGGTAGAGCATTTTCTATTGCATTTTCGAATGTTAGCTACTCTCAAGATGTGTTCCGGCAACTGCACTTGAGACTTAGCGTGTCACTATCTTCACATCGTCACTTAACATAAACTGACATTATGGCCAAACGCAGTACTATGAAGAATGAAAAAAAAAAAATTTTTAACCGACTTAAAAAAAGGAGGAATTTCTCAATTTGAATGAATATATATTATATTATATTTAATCTTTTATAATATAACTAGCGGAGAAATCTAGAGACCACGCAAACACATACAAAAAAGTTTCATCAAAATCGGTCCAGCCGTTTAGGAGGAGTTCAGTTACATATTACACTTACAGAAAAATCGATAAAAATGTATAATATATATTTTAGTTGAGCCATAACTTCTTTGTTTATGAACCGATTTCAATGATTATTTTTTAGTTGGAAAGGGGATACCTCAATAGTGGTCCTATTTTAATTTCATTGGCATTGGACATTCGACTTCGAATTAACACCAGGGAACTACTCAAAATAATTGGATTTGGTTTTCTTTTTTGTTAAAAATTGTCTTGTTTTATACTGCTCGACGAAATGATTGTAAATAAGAATATTTGCAGAAGCTAGTGAGTAAGATACAGTCCACACAAAAAATGTGCGACCGTTGGTGACACAGATTTCATCAGCATTCGTCGATGCAAAGGCGACTTGCTGTAATGCTCCCATTTCTCGTACTATGGTTATTATCAGGGAAAAACTGTCAATTTGCCCCGCTACTATTTATCGTAATGTCATGTAAAGTAATCATATTAACATTTATGATTTAATTTTTTTCACAATGAGTGTAAGTAGAGACAGAAGCGCGCGTTCACAATTCAGCGTGCGTCACATTAAATTATTTCAGCTAAGTAATTCCGAGCGGTTAATTATTACGCACAACCTGGGAAGGAGAGTTGAGAATGTAATTATTATTAAACTTTACGATTGTCTCACTTTACCCCTTTACTTAACATTCGCGAATGCAAAGACCTTGCGTAATTTAACAAAACGAAGAAAACTGATCATTCGTACCCAATATTAGAGTTCAGATTTACGATTGACGAGCACAGAACTTATTGTGTTTCCTGTGCAAGATAAAGTTTGTGAGATCGGGATCCTGAGGGAGTTTCTTAGCCTGTTGCGGTGCAGGATTCATATTTGAGCCGTTGTCTATAAATTTACATGTATAGGTAATTCAGACCAGTACCTACCTTCATAATTGAAAATTAATGCAACCGTTAATAAATTATGTTAGTGTCTTGTCAAAGCTCCTTTAAATTGTATTGTTGAATTAGGTTTTGTTTTGAATTGACATTTTTTCTATAATAAACGACTTATTGTTAATTTCGTAAAATAAACGCAATATAGAAAATTGATCTATAAACTAATTAACGTACCGTTAACACGTTTTATGTTACATCGAAATAAAACTCTATAATAACATTTATTTACAATTATTTAAATGTGGGTCTTGAGAAATTTACATATATTTTATATATGTACCTACCTACCTAAAGTACCTACATACATAAATATTTATCGATTATAGTTTATACTATTAATTCTATTATAAGATTTTTACTTTAGTAGCTTAATGAATTCAATAGCTAAGTAGCTCGGGGCAATAAAGTGTTTATTAGAGTATATAGTACTAATTTAAGCATGGTAAGTAGGTAAATATTGTTAAATAATGGTAAATATTTACTGAAAAATAGTATCACACAAGCAGTAATATACTTAACAATTAAAAAATTGTACGTATAAACACAAGCAGTATATGTTGGTTTGATGTATACTGTACTAACTGTGCCCGCGGCTGCGCTCGCGTGAACTACAGAATGCCGTCGCGAGCGTACGCGCAAATCATGCTGCAACCGCTCAAAAGTTGAAGACAAAAATGCCTATTGTGGGTGATCCTTGGAAGATAAATAAATGCAATCGCTGACATTTAAGCGCCACAAATACGTCTTTTTTTTCGAGTTGATTAACGTTATCGTTACTCCTTTTTCGTATGTTACTTTATCTTACAAAATATATCCTATAACACAGCCAGATAACATAGCTATGAATTAAAATAAAAAATATGTAAATCGGATAAGTAGTTTTCGCGTAAAAAGAACATAAAAGGATTGACAGACAGACAGTTTGAGTCTTATAATATGTAGGTATAGAATAGATAATTTAATTATTTATATTCATAGATACAATATTAATATATCTTACAGTGTCGGAGGTGCAAAAGCATTGTAAAAAGAAATATTAAAATGTACTATAAAATGTTTAAACGGATAGACAGATAGAGACAGTTGTATAATATGTATATATAGAAGATATAGATGAACGAAACCTAACAATAATTTAATATTATTATTAGCTATAGTTTTTTTAGTTATGAATTATTATAAATAGTCAACTACTTTCAAGTGATAGGTTGATTCTATTTCATAGTCGCTAGTCGTTTGAAAAGTAAATATTTTAATTTCGTTAACTATATAAAATCTTTTATGTTAACACACAGACTACATCAAAAGCAGTGCTCATAAAAATCAGTGGATGCCTAATTCGAAATCAAAGAATGAAAATATGCAAAATAAATAAACGTACTTTTTGAACTAATTTGATAATATTTATATTAATTTAAATTTATGATTTATAACATTACTTTTTGATGTGAAAACTTCTTTAGCACCGTTGTTGATTTGAAATTCGATGAAACGAAAAAGCGACTGTAATAAGAGACAATAATATATATACATCTGTAGGATTTATTAGCCTAGGAGAAAATGATTGTGATCGTCGTCGGATTGGCCTAGTGGTGTGAGACGACCAAAATTCATACGCAGTAAGCACGATTGGTCGATAGTTCGAATCCTGCTAATTTAGCATATTTAAAAAGGATTATTAAAGAACATATTTTTTAATTTTGGTCTGAAGGTTCACTTCTGGCACATGTGAACTGCTGCACACATTTGTAGCTTTATTTTAAGTTACAATTTTTTTTTTTTCGGAGCTTGGCATAGTGACTACACTGTTCCTGATGGTGAGCACAGTGCAATCCAATAACCTCGGCGACTACCGAGGGTTTTACAATCCATCGATAGTAGTCGCTGTCATACTAAGGTGGCAAACAAGCTTACGGCCTATCTGATGGTAAGCTACTACCATAGCTTATAGACCCTTACAATACCATATGTATCAACTAACGCGTTGTTGACCTTGAAGCCCCTACCCCAAGGAGCTCTGGAAACCCTACTCACCACAGGAACACAACACAAGGTTATTTAGCTACGATCTTCTGTAGCTTTGTACCTACCTATACCTATTTAACTAATAAACAAATAATCTATTGAAACGTGCACATGAATAATATTTAGGTACCTATAATTAAATGTCAATGGGTTCAGCTGCCAATCCGGTTCGAAGTTGCACATTACATACAACTAATCTGGTAAACCACATCATATTCACATTGAGGTCCGATAGATGTCGCGCGTGTGGTCGAGTCGCGTGCGCAATGTAACTGGAGTGACACGCGCATGTAATCTAATATGGCCGTCCTATGTCTTTGCGTATCGGTACCTAACTGGAATGGCATTTTAATACGCCATTAATGTCACTCATTGTTTGCCTAGTGCGAACTATCCGAATGAAAACCACAAACTGAAACCATGATAGACTATGTACGCATAAACTATTAAAATACCTGATAATATATGACATATCATACTTAATACATTATTAATATAGGTGAGGAATAAAATAGCGTGAGGTTAGACAATGTAGTTCATTTAATTGTTTTAGAGAAAATATTTTATTATAAAGATCAACCTTGGTAGTAATATCCCAACGCAAAACCAAGGCGAGACTAACTATCAAAGAACAATACAATATGATACAGTATCAATGCAGATTTTTGACATAAATAGACCTTCTCAGCTCCGTTGAAATATGCTAAAATTACAATTTTACTCAACAAATTTTAATAGTAAACAGTTAACAATGTCTCATATCTAGAAGACTTGCTAAGCCGAAGTAAACAAACATAGATTGGTACTGTCGATTTTTGCGCACACCTCAATGCGGCACAATGGTGCGAAAGCTAGCACGAGGCGGTAACAATGCATCGTTGTTTGTATCAGAGGCTGTGCATCTCGCGGTGGCTCGGTGCACCGCTGGAGGCGGTCAGCACTACGATGGGAGCCAGCAGTCAGTCCCGATTCGTGATGAACGGACAGCTTTAATAACAAATAGGTACTTACTAGCACAATGCACATTGCATACTCGGCGTTCTCTTGAACTTTAAAGCGTTGTTAACGTACTATACGTACTACGTACTTATACGGACTTTATAAAAACAGTATGGAATTACATAAATTCCACAACTATGCAATGAAATTCAAAGATATTTTCTGTAATCTTTTGTATTCATTTTAATTTTATCTTATTATATATACCTTTGTGTTTATAAGACTATATCTTGATTTACTCATAGACGCCTATCCCAAAAGCATCGTATAAGAAGGAATTTCTCGAAATTGAACCGTTAAGGGAGTTGCAAAATGTGTATGGAAAATAATATTTTTTGAGTTAAGATTTATTTGAATCTTGGTATTAACACTAATCGACACAATTAATTAAAACACATATAGCAACGTTTTTCAAAATTAAATACCTAAGGGTGTGAAAGGGGGTGGCAACAATATACAAATTTAATCACAATTAACAATTTGAAATAATGTTGGCTCAGTGGTAGCTTGTACGGACATCGCGTCGATGGACGTGAGTTCGAATCCCTGCAATGAGCCTGAGCTTACGGTGAAGGAAAACATCGTGATGAAACCATAGCATGGTGATTGGGCTTTAAGCTTTGCAGGCTACCATCCTCAAATTGAAAAATCTGTCGCCAAGCACCAATAGGTGTGTTCCGGCAGCTGCACTTGAGAGCCAATCCTCCCACTAGGATTACGTGATACCAACTAGGGCCACATTGTCACTTAAGATCAGGTGAAATTGTGGCCACAACGCTAAACCTATAACGATAAACAAAAAACTGTATAAGCGTTATAACCTACGCGAGGAAAGCCGCGGTCGGAAAGCTAGTCAAACATAAATAACTAACATGGAAGTAAATTTACTTTTAGTTAATCAAAAGCCTTTTCTAGCGCTGATAAATTTGCCAAATGCGGAAAATAATAATACGTTGATCTATAATGATAACTATGGATTAAAATTCTCATCTGTTAAGTATTTAATAAAGGCAAATTTACAGTTTAATATTGTGTTTAGATCTATGCATTATGGATATATTTTCTATAACAAAAAAAATGAACAGCTATCTCGAAGTACCAGGCGCACTAGTGTCAAAATAATCGACATATCGCTGGTATTTACAAAGGTAAAATCGCACATAGTCCAGTAAATTAGTTTCACAGCGATAATGTCGCGACGTCCGTCGTTAGTATTGTAAAAGCTTTCATATCAATTGAATCCATTAGCTGAGTACACAATCCTGTCTGTATATTTGCTCATCAGTTTTTATCATTGACCAGTTCGGTTTGTTCGATCGCTCACTTCCATGTCATTGATAGGTTGTTCCCTCGATTACAACCTATTTGTCATTTTTAAAAACAATTTTCACTGAGTTATTGAATTTTCACTTATCTTAGAAGTTAATGATTATCATTATACATAGTTCAAGATAAATGCCGTTTAACATGTACAAACACACAACAAAGCAGAGTTTCGGTCAATTAAAAACTTATTATAAGATAGTGCCGAAGTTCTTCATTTGCACTTAATAATACACAACGAATATAATTATATTAATAACACATCTCGAATTCATATCTTAAAGTTCTTTAAACTATTTTGTGACCAAAGATTCGTGACATGGTAACGTTTGAAATATTTAATATCTACTGTTATTATATGAGTAATTTATCCCCACAAACGTTGCCATTGTACACCCTGAACAACCGATGTAGTAACGATTGATAAAATAGATTTTACATAAATTTAGAGTTAGATATCACTTTTTAACAGGCATCCGTAAAATTGTACCTTTAAAAACAAATATGCAGTTTATGTTATTTATATGAGTTGGTTGATCTTCTGGGAAGAAAAGTTTTAAAAACTTACTAAATTACTCGAAATGTTCGAATGTGTAAACTTCGAATAAATAAATCGAATCCTCTTTATACCACAAGCTCACACAAAGTACCCTATCAGTGCTTGTGCCATTTGTCCTGTGAACAGCACTTAGCTTAACAAAAACTGATAGTTGTTAAACAAAAGGGTCGAAATAAAACAACGGTAACAAGAGCGAACCATTTCGCTGAGAAATAAACTAAGCGGTAAGAATTAACAGGGATAAAGGCTTAAAGAGTAGCCGAAGCAGATTTATGTCGCGTTGATCGCAATCGTACCGATTCGCATGTTACAGACGTTTTATTTTTTTCGATTGGAAATCGTAAGCGTTCGTGTACCTTCTTGCAAGAAACGAAGATTATTAAATCGAAAGTGTATTTGTAAATAAGGAAATTGTCTTAACTATAAAGGATATTGATTTACCACGCAAAATAGATGTACCTTACCTATATCTATATATATGTTGAATTGCAGAAATCTAGTTCGAGAAAACCAGATACCCGATACTATTTCATTAATTGAAAAAAAAAATTGTGTTATTTTTGGTATTGTAATACACTGTTAAAATAAATTATATAATATTAAATTATTCATACTATTGTAAGAGATAACATACTTTTTATGAAAAATGTTTCAAATATGATACCTATATAGATCTATGTAGATCTCATAAATGCTATTTAGGGATTTTATTTCTTACTTTTTAATCAATATTTGATTATTTTTTTTTGCTTGTTTTTTCACCACATTCGGATTGATTGTAAGTCATGACGTAGACAAAAGATTTTAAGTCAAGAAAGAGAGCCTACTTACAAATGTAGCTACCGGAAGCTACCGAGTGATTAGCATTACATTTTTGGTTAAAATTTAGAATCCTTTGGATGATAGGAATATATTTAAAGCAGCCTATTTCAAATGAGTAATAGTCTATCCTTTACTTTTTAAGAGACATTAATATTTTTATGAATTCAGTCTATAATGAGAATACATATTATCATAATCAATAGAATACTTAAACAAAAGCAGTACAGATTTAAAATAGATAATTTACAACCTTTTATCTCTTCACATGCGATTACCTGTATTATATTTCAAAAAACTACAAGAACCATTCAAAATGTGGTAAAGTAGAATGAAAAGTTAGAAGTGCACTAAAAGACACCATTTCCCATTCATTGGGAAGTATATTTACACGAACGAATCGACAGCGTTTTATCAAAAAGTCCTTTCACACAACCCTTCCCGTGGTTATCAGATAACGCAGTGAATGCGGTACACATTTGTCCACATGTCATCCACACTGCAGTAGTGTAAAAATTGTCAGCGAATGTGCCTAGATAGCGATCTGCCATTTGTGAAGTAGAGGGTGTGTTGACAAAGCTATGTTTGCGTAATAAGTTGTAGGTATATACTAGTAATAATGTTATAGGTACATGTTGAGATTATTTACAAAAAATATTTAAATTCAAACATTTTATGTTGTAGGTAGATGGAACTACTATTCATCTGTTGCAGGCGGAATTAGCAAAGAAATTTCGAATAAATAATTAAGAATGGTATTCCTCTTGTAGATATTAATTGTAAAATCGAAATGTTTGCCTTAAAATTTCATCAAAATCGGTTAAGACCTATTTTCTTTTTACGATTTCTAAGGGTATTAGTGAAAATTATTATAGCATATGAATTGACCAATGACATAAGCTTCCCGTGTATAACTTTTTATAGGAACGGTCAAGCCATTATTGATTTAAATACGGACATATAAACATACAGACAGATTAAAAAATTAAGGGCATATTCGTGATCAGTGTCCACTATATAGTGTCCTCTAAATTTGTAAAAAATACACATTACAGACAGAATTACAGATTTATTCATATAGATAAGGTATTTTAGAATTTTTAAAAGAACCTATTTTGCTTCATAAATATTATATAATAAATTAAGGCAACTTTTAATAGATCTAAAGGGTTTTTTAGATATATAACAATGCGGCATATGAATTTTAATATTACAACAAAAAACAAAACAATTTGGCATTTGGCCACCTTGACCTCCATAATTACGAATAATATCTAAAATAAAAATCAAAATGTTTATTAAAATTGTACCTTAATTCCGCTTCACCACGTAACTAAAAGTTGTGAGACATTTTACATAATCAATTTTAATTCCTTTTAGACTTTAGGTAAGCACTAAAGAATATTGGAAATTCAACCCCTAAAGTGGTGTAAAAGGGATGAGAATTCGTCATTTTTGAAGATAAATCTATAAAAACGATTATTTAGCTATCAGTTACAATGTAAAAATACGTGTTTCATACTTTTTTCTGATTCGATACCAAAGGTGTAAAAGATGGTGTGAAAGTTTGTATAATACAAATAACGAAATCTAGTTTAAATACTAAAAACACGCTTTAACTACGCACTAAAAATTATAATTTTTTTTAATGTTATAAATTACATCTCAAGTCCAATCTAGTTGAATTGTCAAAACAAATACCATGAACCTCGAGGGGTTTGCTAGTAACCACTGAGGAGTTCCACTATCCACTTCCTGGCTCCATCACCAGACTGTTGTTACCAACCCTAATCTATTGGACTTGTCAAAACTAGCCACTGATGTGTTCCACTATCCACCTCCAGACTCCATTATCAGATCAGCACCAAGATACCAAATTATAGTGATGTCATCCGGACTATATATACATACAAAATTTCATTTCGATACGATAATTAGAAGTTGGTTAAAATTTACTTCAAGATTTTATTACATTGTTTGTTAGTTAGTTACCTAGTTACAAGTGAAGCGAATATAAGCGAGTTAATAATGGACATAACTCAACTGTGACGCAAGGGAAGCCGGGGCAAAGCGCTATAAAAGCATAATAAAATTTAAAAACAAAGTATAACTTGATTATAAATATAGGTAAATAACTTCAAAGCAAAAATTTTCCTATAGATACTAGAATCTACATAATAATGTCGAAGATCAAATGTGCATGTATATATAAATTCCCATTAATATAGCCTTTTACTAGATAAGTCAAGTATTTATAGATACCGAATATAACATCAATATTTTCAGAGAAATCTTCGACCAACCAAATTGTAAGTCCGAACTAACCAACCAACAATCGAGTCGAAGCGACTCAAAAGTGATTGGTGTAATTTCTATTAAAAAATTCAACAGTAATGTTCGCCAGGCACATCGATTCGAAAAAAATGTTTCATCGGTAATAATTTTGTTATCGTAATAACAAAATTACTGGTTGTGTCCGACCATAAGGGATTTTCACTCTTACTTCCATCAGCATAGGTAGCTGATCCCTCAGCGTCTACTTACACTTATATCGAGGGGAGAAATTGAAGCTTTTGTTAGCCTATAGCATTATTATTTCTCATTTTGTTTTGTTTATTAATACAATTGGCTGGAGGCGCAATATTGATATTCAAGTTTCATGATGACTCCCGCTACGAGTTCCTCCCTAACCTATCTCCTCTGTATTTTTATGAGATTTGTTAAAACAATTTTTTTTTGTTAAATTGTCTGTCCGATGATACAATTTAAATTTATAAATACACACATCGCGTCCATACTGGGGTCAACAGAAAGCGAGCGTCCATCTCTGTTTCATTATTGATCAACTTACACATTTATAATATGATGTGGATGAAACGTACAACACGCATTTTATTTCTCATGGAAACAGAATGACGTGAATAAATAACTCGCAGATATATCAATTAAACAATTATCTTGTCCGAATGGAATCGTATGTAATAACAGAGGGGTCCGGCTATAACTCAAACGCATCTGTACTTCGGCTATTTGCAAAAGGCACGACATGCTCTGCAACTAATCCCTGTGTTAGCTATTTTCCAACCTATATTTTATACTGTTTCTAGTATTGATAATAAATAAAACAGTATAATTATATTCTGTTACCGAAGTTTATATTTTGTTTTACCATAACGTTATATTTAATCATTTTCTAATTGCTATCAAGTTCATTGCGATCTTGTTAATAAGTTTTTGAGGTTATGAGTTGCTTTGACTAAATTACTAATTGCTGAAATGTTTTTAGTGAATAACTGGTTGGCCGAATAATACTATCACCCTGAGGTTTCGGTAAAGGAAGAACATCGTAATAAAACGATAACATGATAGATCATTTGGCTTACTAACACCTATGAGTGCGCTTTGTCTTGAGTTTGTCTCCTTTCAAAATTAAACCCGTTTAATATATGTTGCATCGTCATTATAATATATGGTTTTAGTGTTAACGCTAGTCTATCATTACATATTATTAAACAAAGTGACCGCCGCGTCTGTCTGTCTGTTTGTTTGAACTCGATATTCTCAAAAAGTATCATACCTATGGATTTTCATATAGTTTTCATCAATGGATGGAATGATTCATGACGAAGGTTTATGTGTACAATCCATTACAGTTTTGTATAAATTAGCTGAAATATGACGATGATTGTTGAAAATGTCGGATAAATTGTGCTGACTGGGTACTTTAATGGCGTGCGTCGCGTAAACCAATAGTTATAATTATGTATTACTCTGCTACCGTGCCAAGCCGGGGCGGGTTGCTAGTAAAGTTTTTGCTAGATTAATGGCGTAATGAAATAAAAATTCATTACTTTATAAAATACTGACGCAACATTAGTATCGTATGTTATTATTAGTGCTCCGCTATATTTCGCAATTCGTAAAACACATCCATAAAACTAGAACCAAACTGCTATTAGTAATTTCAATTAATATCGTCATATATTTGAACATAATATGATGCAAATTAAAGTCTCATAGTTTAAATAGCTTATAAGCTAAACATGTGATATATAATAGTTTAAAAGTATAAACCAGTGTAAACAAACTTGCCTACGTCCGTTTACGCAGAATCGATTCGCGCGAGATGTTAACTAATATAGGTTATAATAACCAGATTGAAATAACTTCCTACATTATTATACTGTCTCCGTGTTTATATTCTTATGGTGTTTAATTCATATGGAAGTTTCAGAACGGAACATATGTATAATGTATATATTGTGTAAACATGTACATACTTTATTTGCCCTGTATGCGTTTATAAACGCATGTACGCTCGTAATGGTTTCTGAATTAGTAGGTACGACCACTTTACGATAGGTGGCGATACGATTTCTAAGACAATGATTGCAAAGTCACGTGCAAAGGATAGTATTATATAAATTGTAAGTTATATTTTGAAGCAATTATGGCTCAGTGGTAGCGTGTACGACTTCGCGTTGTGAGTTCGAATCCCTGCAATCAGCCTGAGCTTTCGGGGAAGGAAAAACAGCGTGAGGAAACCATGGCATGATGGCAGGGCTTTTTCTAAAGCCCACCTGGCTAGCTACCACCCTCAAGTTGAAAATCAGTCGCCAAGCACCAATAGGTATGTTCCGGCAGCTGCACTTGAGAGCCAGTCTTCCACTAGGTTTAGCGTGTTATCATCTTGGGTCACAACGTCACTTAACATCAGGTGAGATTGTGGCCAATACGCCAAACCTACAACGATAAAAAAAAATTATGGTACATCTGATTTAAACTTAAATGGTATTTAATGATTAATTGATCAGGTATAGTGTTTGTTGGTTGGTTGTGTCAATGATTTTTTTTAAGTATTCTTGTTATCTTCAAGCATAGTTCTAAAAAGGGCGTGGCGGCTTTCTTTTTAAAACTTCCCAGGGAGTTTTGATAACAACTGCATGCTCCTAGTTATTATTTGTAATCCACATCACTTGTGCACAATAATTATACTACATCACGTAAAATGGTACACAATTACATAATATAAGGCGAAATAATAAAAGTTTACGAATTAAAATAACAACCACACGACAGATCAAGATCCTGTCAAAAACTCTATAATTGTTCTTTCAAAATAACACAATAAGAGAAATCCTAATGATGCTCGTGACTTACCTTTTTCGTAACTGATCTGCCTTTCCTGCTGCCTCGCGTTGTCTGCAGCTACTTTTAGAAGGCCTTGTATATTTCTGAGCAGTGTCTCCGTGGAAGAGACGAGGGTGTCGGCGGTGGGGTCTACAGGCACAGAGGGCGGTGTGACCGATGGTTGGGCGTAACTCACAGGTACTGGTGATGTCGATGCCGGTAGTTCTCGCTCGCCGTCGCTTAAATCCACTCCTAAAAAAATATCACAAATCTGTATATCTATACTCTATAGATAGGTAGTTCTATACCAATACATAAAGCTTAATGTTTGTTTCAACGCGCTAATCTCTGGAAATACAATATTTTCCTTCACTAAAAACTTCAAGCTCATTGTTAAAGTTGAACCCACAATCCGAAGTTCGCAGCAGTTTAAGCATACTACGAGTAAGTCATCCTAGCTTTATAATTAAAAATATGAGTTACAAGAATAATCCATCCATCATACGAGGAAAGGCGCTGGCTTTATCACCACGAGAGTATTGGCGATTTCAAACGCCAAGAAATCCACAGTTCTATTTTTTTATTTCAGTGTTCAGGTGTCCTTATGGTATTTTCCTTCACCGTTAGTCGATAGTGTTAACTATTCAAATTGGTAATAGACGCAAATTCCGAAAAAATCAAACATCTAATCGATATTCCACCCCTCCTAAATCACTCTAATCTACACCACGACTTCGAATATGCGTTATAATCTGACAGAATATAAAAGTTACGTTCATATAACTGCACCAGAGAATGAATTTCCAATACCGATAGAGCGTAAGTTTTAATGATCACGTGCATTTATCATTCGTATTGCAATTATTATTATGTTGAACACGGAAATCGCGTGGTGAATGTAGTGATCACCGCCATAAGGCATTGTCGGACATGATCGCTAAACAAAATTACGATGGAAACAGCATTCATTTACTAACTTAAATGTTATTTAAATAATATTATTCCTACAGACATATTATTGTACTTAAAGAAAAAGTGTATAAAACTTTTCGTTATATATGGGATCTTTTTTATTATTTACAAGTTTAGCATTTGGCTACAAGTAAGGAGACTGGCTCTTAAGTGCAGCTGCCGGAGCACACCTAGGTATGTATAGGTGCTTGGTGACAGATTAACTCGATGACTGTAGCTAGCCGATCGAGAAGCGAGAAGAAAATGCTATATCGCTATGTTATGGTTTTATGACAAAGTTTTCTTTCACCGAAAAGTCAGGCTCATTGTATGGATTCAAACCCATATTGATTAAGGCGGTGTCCGTACACGCTACCACTGCGCTGCACTGCATAGGGTTTCGTTTTGTTGATGAAATTTCCAATTAACCATACTGTACTTGCAACGGGCCACTTGAGTTCGAAGATGGTTTAATGTTTTCCAGAAAGATATTTACTAAAAGAACATTATACTGATAAACGGTAATACTATGCATATATATGCATAGTTTTTAATTTCAAGATACTTGGACATCAAAGAGTTTGACAATAACAACAGATTTATATGAAACACATAATTCTGCAAGGAAAGTCTTGAATAAATATTGTAGTATTTATGTAAATATTGCAGCTGAATTGTAAGTATAATTACATACTTGACATTTTACATGCGCAATTTTCTTTTTTTTTATATGCTATTTAATGTTATATCGTAAAAACTATAACCTACCTGTTATTTTTACTTTTAATATAAACAGAACCATTCTCACTAGAATAAAAGTGTTGAAACCTTATATATAATTTTATAAGTTGACGTGATAATTACAATAATGTATATTTTATGTCAATAACGGACCTCACACATAAAAAAGAAAGTGTTTCGATTGGCGTCTCTCACGGTCCAAAATAATCTATCGATACATTTAATTTAACTGACAAGATAGTGAGCGCTCATCAAATAATGAAGACAACATCGTTTCGTCATTGTCGATGAGCACGATACCACTCTCGGGTTGTCACAACACCATCTTCCTAATTAGGCCAATTAACAGAATCCTACGAAATTTCTACGAACGAACATAAACCGTATTGTACGTAGTATTAAGGACGCAAGTCGGCTCGTGTGAGAAATTTTACGAATGTGAAACTAAATTAAATTTTAGTGAAATATATTGATTGAAAGAAAGAGGTAACCACAAACATACAGAGATCAAAGTTGAATGACACGTTATTCATTAAACCATTTTGGTAATGAGAACGGGGCAGTCGTGACGGACGAGAATTATTATTTATCGATAGAATAAATTGTAACTAAATATAAGGATGATTGATTATAAATGACTTATTGCACATTGAATTTAACTTTAACTTGATAAGGCCCATCAATTTCAGGCGCAGAATATAAAATTGTTTAAATTATACAAACTTCGCGGGCTCATCCCGTAAAGCCGTGGCCAAGCCAAGTGTTTCCAATAAATCGTTAGCAGTTATCCATTCCCACGCTCTCTAAGCATTTTGTATGCAGCCTGTAATAACTGCAATACACAATCCTTATTGTTTCACTTAATTTAGCTATTGTCCTCTTCAGGTATTTACGTTTATTGATAAATGTTATGGCTAACATCGTTCTATCAAACGACAGTTGAAGGAAGCTATGATTTACTATGCCACTTAAATCGAAAATATTCCCAGTTGACATAAGTCGTTGAAATATGTTCTCACGTTTTGATATTGTTTGTTTTATAATTTGTTACTAAGGAAGAGTATTATCTTATATTCGATCGATGTTATTATGATACAAGCCGGTTACAATTATCATTCTACTACTCGCGATTACTATTCAGTGTAAGATTTTCCCATTCCGTTTAATATAGCTGTAATTGCGTTTACAAGTCAGTGACGTCGACTTAATAAACAGTTTCTGCTTGATTAATGATGCAAACGAAGATAGTATAATAAATTCATTAAAATATTTAGTATAGCAGTCACTTTTTGTACAAAATACTATTGATAAAATGTATCTTCTTACTACGTCGTCGTCAGAGAAATTGTCATTAATCGTTTATCATTTTCAATAAAAACCATGTCAATTTTTTTTTAATAATGAAATAATGGACTATTCTTTTAATTAATAAATATAAAATTACAGTGACTTTTAAGTCGGTACTTTTTTCAGTCTTTTTTTTATCTTTATTGGTTTGGCGTAGTGACCACAATCTCACCTGATATTAAGTGACGATATAGCCCAAGATGATGATAACACGCTAAACCTAGTGGAAGACTGGCTCTCAAGTGCAGCTGCCGGAACACACTTATTGGTGTTTGGCTACAGATTTTCCACTTGAGGTTGGTAGCTAACCAGGCGGGCATTAGAAAATACCCTACCACCATGCTATGGTTTCCTCACGATGCTATCCTTCACCGAAAGCTCAGGCTCATTGCAGGGATTCGAACTCACGTCAATCGACGCGAAGTCGTACACGCTACCACTGAACCATCATTGCTTTACAATCCTACTTCTACCTAATCTACCAGTCAGAAAACGTTCACCTGTTATTTATTATCTTTCTATATGGGCATGTTATTAATATTCCATCTATATTATATAATATTATGAAGTTCAAGAGATTGTTTGACCGCGCTAATGTCTGCAACTACCAGTCAGATTTAAAAATTATTTTTGTATTTCATAGTATACTACCGCTTTTCCGGCGGCTTCTCTCGCGTCATAATTGAAGTATGTCCCATCTTCTTTACTTTCCAACTGAATTGCTAAATACCAGTTTTCATAGATCTTTAAAAATGACGGATTTTCATACAAACTCTCATCCCCCTTTCCATCACCTAAGGGGTTGAATTTCTAAAAAATCCTAACTTAGTACTAACCTACAGTGTAAATGGAACCCGCATGCAAATTTTCAATGTCCAGCCCCAGTAATTTGGTCTGTGCGTTGATCGATCAGTCAGTCAGTTTCTTACTTTATATATATATAGATATAATGATATAAAATTTAGGCTATCTAACTTCACCCTACGATGTTTCATTCAAAATACCTTCTTGGTCTTTTATATCGATTTTCTAGTCTAACGTTTGAACACAATATCACTTGACATTAAGCTACGATGTAGTCAAAGTTGTTGACACGCTAAGCCTAAATACGGAGCTGGCTCTGAAGTCTAGTTACCGAAAAATACCGATAGGTGCTTGGAGAGAACTTTTACAATTAATGGTGGAAGATAGCAAGGTAATAAGGCTATGGTTTTGTCACGATATCATGTGACCAAAAGCTCAGACTCGTTTGTAGGATTAAAACGTTTTAGTTTTATGGGTATGTCCACTGCCTAGACATTTCAAGTTGATCGAATTTCCAGAGCCTTAATAAACATACCATTTTGCCAGTACAACATATTACATATAGGTGGTACCGAATTATGATGAGTGGTATCTACAACGTAATCTCTGTACAATGTATAGAGATGATTAACAATTTTACACAAATTGTGTTCAATTCCGATAATAAAAGGAACCATGATTTTATGGTTGATCATTTTCGAACTATGAATGCTAAAACTTGCAATGCTATTACTGGGTAATTTCGCGTTGCATTACATGGCGAGTATAATAGGTAAACGGGTGATAGATACCACCTTGTGTTTATGCTATACAGACACTTTCTTGTCATGCCCGTCCGTGATTACATCGGAAAGAGTTAAAGATAATTTATCCTTTCCCCTCATATCTTAATTATTTTAAAGAGCATCAGTTTCAACAAACATCGGGGGGCACTAATCTATTTAATGATTATAAGAAATATCAATGGTTATGAGAAATAATACAACGTAATAATTTATTATTATAACTGTCTGTATACACATTGCAGTAAATAATATTGTATAAAAAAATGCTTTTTAAAAAATTACTCTACTATATTAAAAGGTAATAATATTTTTTAATTAATAAAGTTACAAGGAAGGGTATCTTTGGTCACTAATCAGAGGCACAGGCAATATATATTAAAATAAATTTACATAAACTTTTAATTTTTAATATTTATTTAATATCATCTTCATATTCACTGACGTTATACGCTTCAAGCTTTAAAAGAAATATTAAAATTCGTCACGTAATGGAACCCATTTCATGGAAATATACCAAACCAGCCCCAAACTCGAAAATCTGCAGTTTCCGTCAAAGAGTTCCAGTGAAAATCTTCTGGCTCCATCTTCAGACCCTCGTCATCATGTGTAATAGAAAGTACTCATGGCAACAAAACAAACTAGCCCAAATTCGACTGTCCTAACATTTGTAGAAGTTCGTACAGCCTACAGCCCGACTCCTTCATCAGATCAGCTCCATGCTACCATAATAATGCATTCTTATTCGATTCACATATGCATGCAAAATTTCAGCTCATTCGGAAATCGGAAACTGGGTCAAAAATAACTTGCAAGATTTGCTCACAGACACCGGGATAGGTGAAACTAAATAAAACCTTGTAAAAATATCAAGCTAAATTATTTAGTTCCCGTTTGTAAGAAAATATTTGCATCTAATATTTTACGAACTACATTACCTATACGTAGAGCAGAGAGAGATCTTATTAGAGATTTCTCTGTACCCCAAGAAACTCCACTGGCATAATACCTCCACATCCTACAGAGGATCGCAGCCAAATAACGTTGTCTTGTGTCCCTGCTGTGAGTAGGGTTTTAGAGCTCATTGAGGAAAGGAGGTTCAAAGTTGGCAACGCGCTAGTTGATACCTATGGTGTTACAAGCATCCATAGGTTACGGTAACCGCTTACCATAAGGCTGGTCGTACGGTTATTTGGCAACTTAGTTATAAAAAAAAATATCAGTTTAAAACTATAGTATTCCGTATTCCGTAAGGTAGTAGTAGTTCGATTGAAGTGAGTTAGAATCCCTGCAATGAGCCTGAGCTTTCAGTGAAGGAAAACATCGTGATGAAACCATACTATGGTGGTAGGGCTTTTTCTAATATCCGCCTGGCTAGCTACCACCCTCAAGTTGAAAATTTGTCGCCAAGTACCAATAGGTGTGTTCCACCAGCTCCACATGAGAGCCAGTCTTCCACTAGGTTTAGCGTTTATCATCTTAGGCCACATCGTCACTTAACATCAGGTGATATTGTGATAACTATGCCAAACCTATAATGAAAAAAACCTTGCCAATTCAATTCAAGTGAAATAATGGAAAAGATACTACTAGGAATAAGGTAAAAGCAATGATCATTGCCGCGGGCACAGCTAGTTATATTAAAAATGTGAATGCTGGAATGTTTGCATTACACAATTACGCAGAAAACGGCTGAACGGATTTGGGTGAAATTTGACACCAGATATAGTTTATAACGTCGATTAATACATAGGATGTTTTTTATTCCGGTAAATTATTTCTCAGTAGACCTAATTCTACAGTCCACACAGACGACGCAGTCGACGAAAAGTAGGGGGCGGAAACAAGTTCTATAATAAATCTTAATTTAAAAGTGAATAATTATGAATTATCTTACCATCATCTTCGTCTTTGACGTTATGATCGTCCTGGTCAGATAGAGCTGCGTCGCTGTCGTCAGTGTGCGATCGGGGTGATGGTGCAGCGGTAGCGATAGAAGGCAGCCGTGGCGGCTGAGGCGTCCTGCGTGACGCTGCGGAACTGCGCCCACTCGCGGAGCCTTCGCCACCTCGGTCACAGCGATCTCGGTCACTTCTCTCCGACCGCTCGCGATCTCCACCGGAACCAGATTTGGATAGATTGAGCACAGGACTGTGGCCTGGAGAAGAACCTGTGATAATACAATACAAATTACTTTCAAGAGTCCGATGTAGAGTTAGCAATGATGGCTCTGTGGTAGCGTGTACGGACATCGCGTCGATGGACGTGAGTTCAAATTCCTGCAATGAGCCAGAGCTTTCAATGAAGGAAAACATCGTGATGAAACCATAGCATGGTGGTAGGGCTTTTTCTAATACCCGCCTAGCTAGCTACCACCCTCTAGTTGAAAATCTGTCACCAGGCACTAATAGGTGTGTTGCGGCAGCTGCACTTGAGAGCTAGTATTCCACTAGGCTTAGCGTCTTACCATCTTGAGCCACATCGTCCCTGAAGATCAGGTGAGATTGTGGCTATAACGCTAAACCTATAACGATAAAAAAAGAAAATGATTAAAAGAATTAAATCGTAAAAATTAATTTAACTAATTATAACTATATTTACAGTTTACATGAAACAATGTAAAAAGACATAACTTATGTAGAAACTATTTTTATATACGAGGGTAGTTTTTAGTCCCAAGATAGTAACACGCTAGGCCTACTGGAGGAACTTGGTTTCGATTGCTTCATTACTTTTACCAGTCCGGCGTAGATTCTATGTTGTATCCGATAAATAGTTCATGTGATACTGTTATTTAATCGTTAAAATAATTTTAATTTAAAAAGATAATGAACAAAGATCATAACTCATGATAAAACTAAGCATCTTCTCGCCTAGGGTTCGCACAACATATTTTTTTCTACTGCCCTCTTTTATCAGCTGTCATCTCAGTATTTATATCTATTTACACACATATAATTTCTCACGCAATCCATCCAAACTTTCTCTACTGCTATATCCGTCCATTATATGACGCCTAAAACTAATGAAGGTTTTATTACACGAAGACGTTTTTTAAGTCTATTATATTATACTGTTACGGTCTGAGTAAAAGAAAAATAATAAATAATCACCATTCTTGAAATCTCAAAAATTGTCTGGATAGTGCCTAAAATATCGTGTATTTATTATAGTGTACTCGTGTGTCGTGTAGTCATGGTTTCGACGACCCACACGTAGAAAGCCTTATCGCTACAACTGTCAATAAACAATAGGCTATAAATCAAACGTTCCCCTGCTTTTAAAAGCGATGACGTAAGTTGTTTACAGCATGTTAAGAGTTCATGGACCTTCTAAAGATTTTGTGATCGTCTCATTTGGGTATAAAAGCAAGCCGTATTGTGCGTCACGGCAGTTCTAATTTCGAAAGCGAAGTGGAAACAATAAACGAAATAAAATAAGAACTACAAGAACATACAGGATTATTCTACAAGTACAGTCTGTGAGTTTGTTTTGTTTTCATTATAATTTGTATTTCTTTGAGTACGAATAAATTGTGTACTTAGAACACTACGGCATTTTACTACCTACGGGCGTAACAATACATTTCGATGCCAAATATATATTTTAAACAAAGAAAACATTAAAGAAAAATAAATTTTTTGATTCATTAATCATTACATTTTTATTTGAGATATTTAACACTGATTCTTACCGTTATGTGAACCTTCCCGAGCCTTATCCATCGCCATAACTCGTTCCATATCGCTTCTTTCATCACGCAATCTACAACAAAGTGATACAAAAACCAAATCAGTCAAAATATGTAATTGGAAAGCAACATCTCGTTATAATGATATATAAATATTTAAACATTAGTCACGCTACCGTGCGAAATGAGCCAGAGCTAACTGACAAACGTTTTTATCATTTGAAACCATAAAGCATGCTTCCTACTGAGTTGTGGAGCTACTACAAAGGCAAAAGTATAATATTATAGAACCCCGCTGGGCTCCTTTGTGAGCGGATGAAGACTGTGCATGTAATCATTTTGTATGCCGATCTCTTGTACCGCTACCCTAATTCCTTAGGTCCTTTATGATTGTGAATTATTCGACTTTTGATGCTTCCATTTCGATTCTGTTTTATTAATGTTTACTTATTAACTTTCGCTAATCCGTTTCTAAAGTATTATTATATATAACAGTGGTCGAATCAGACGTAATTCATAAAAAATATACATTTGAAAGTTATTACCTCTATAATCATAACATAATTTTCTTGAAATATGTTTCACATTGGCATTAGAATGTAAAAAATGAATATTTTATTTTACATATTTGTAACACATATGTACTTATATAAATTTTAGCTTTCTGGAATCTTCCTGTAGACAAACTTTAGTTACGCCTAATCTTTTATACTCCTCCGTGCGCGCAATATACTTTAAAAAGGGGTTTATTTTTAGTTATTATAGAAAAAGACGAATCAACACAGAATAAATTGCTTACTCAAGTATCGAAGTTGAAACTCTATTCATAAATATGTAAATAAAAAGCGAAGAGATATTGAAAAATGAATTCGTTGTGGAAACCAATTTCGCTTATTTCAAAGGGGTTAATGCTACAATTTTTGCCCAGTAATTCCTTTCGAGTATTTGAATATAAATGACGTCTGAAAGTGAAATGTAACATACATAATAAGTGGCTGTTTTAAGCCTTCGTGGAACCCTTTTGTATAATACAGAGTAATGCTTATAACAGATAACAAAAAAATCGTATGAAACGCTCATGAACAGAATCGACCAACTATTACTTTTCTTTTAAAAATTTGAATATTTATATAAATAAAAATTAGGTAACATAATTAATATATTTACATATGTTACCCATGCATACGGTAGGTAACATGATTGAATAATAAATATTAAGTGTACCATTTTTATTAAAGTTCATTATATTTATATGTTATTTAATTAATTATAATATAATAAAAATAACACAATACAGGTATGAAAAGTTATAAAAACGATTTAATTTCATTCTCTGTGTTTCGGTTACTCTATATTTGAACCCTTAAAATGGAGTCGTTTGGTACTTTACTGATGAGTCACGAACTTGTTAGAATTTAATATATTTTTTATATCCGGAACCATTAACATGCAAATAATTTTAAATTCATATTTTTAAATAAATATATATAATATATATGTATATATAATATAATAAGTATAATTTATTGACAAAAATAGACAAATATTTTAAAATTCATGTTTTTATTCATTATAAATCATCAATTAGCGATTTATTTATATTATACGCTTTAGTTATGATATATTATATATAGTATTTAGTTATGACATAACTTATCCAACTAATATTTGTCACTATTTAGAAAAACTTAATAAACATAGTTTTTCGTAGTATTATCTACAAACAGTGTTGATAGTATTTCAGTAAATATTTTTTCAGTAAATTTAATTTCAGTAATATATATATATATATATATATATATTGTTTTATAAAATTACATTGTCACTATACTGTTATCTTTAAAAAAAAAAAACTTAACAAGGTCCCTCAAATTTCAATCGAACCTAAAAGGAACAATCATATTTATTATCATCAGCACGTGATCGAACAAAGATAACTCTGAAATCAATATCATAATATATTATATTCATTTCCTTCATTTACTTTTATCTGCTTAAATTGTTACATTGATTGATGATGATACATTTAACAAACAATAATGTAAAATGCGTAATAGATACATAAATCTAAAATATCTAAAAACTAAAATCATTTGTTTAATAGACTAGTCCTTTTCGCTTTTATGTAAACAAAAAAATACTTCAAAACCTTTCATAACCTGTTGTTATTTGTTTGGACAACTGCAGC
The DNA here is from genome assembly GCA_947532125.1 of Saturnia pavonia. Classification (NCBI taxonomy): domain Eukaryota; kingdom Metazoa; phylum Arthropoda; class Insecta; order Lepidoptera; family Saturniidae; genus Saturnia; species Saturnia pavonia. The sequence goes on along the minus strand of OX383902.1, from coordinate 10,836,731 downwards.
AAAAAATAATAATATGTAAAGCTAATAAAGAAAACTTTATATTTCAAGAAAACTATATATAGGTACATAGAATTTATTCATGGACTTGTTAAATTTAAAACTGGCGATGCGACGCCGCGACGCGAAGTGTTTTCGGTAAAATTAAATCCCAATTTGCATGTCATAGCTAAAAATCCTCTTTATTCAAAATGATAGAAGTAAATCATATTTATTGCGAGTTAAAAGATAGTACATTTAAAATATATATACATCATTACTAACGTTTGTTTGTGATTATGAAATAGCTTGACCGATAGACTGTTATCCATCCGATATCTATGTCTCAGCCTGAAGGTATGTATTAAAGAACTTATCGGAATGAGCATGTATTTACTAATATGAATTTAATTCATGGTCAAGGAACATAACATATATTGTTGTCATTCTCGTATATCACTTAACATCAGGCGTGATTATGGCCCAAGCACTAATATATACTTAACACAAAATAAACAATTCTCATGTAATTCTCTACAACTACACCTATTGGTGATGATAATTAAGTACGTACTCTAGACTTAAGTAAGACTAATTAAACGGGATAAGCATGCGCTCTTTTTGTATTTTTCTGGTTAGAATTACGAAGGCACAGTTTAATCAAAATCGGTTCTATAGTTTACTTGTGAAATTGCAAAAAAAAACCAAACAGAAACTCACTTTTGCGTTTATAATATTCACATAGAATTATATAAATGATCGTAAACCTGCATGTTCGGTGTATTTAGATGTAGTATTTAATTTTCATGTCAACTGGTAACACGAGCAAATCCCTACAAGTAGGGACGACCGATGTTGAGATTGAATAAATCGATAATAGATTCTCTAAACAACTAACATCGATAAAGGTTATGAATCAAAACATCAAAATCGATGTTTCCGAATATTTCTTTTTAAATGGGGTTCGAGGGTCCAAACGTACGCAAAATAAAAAACAAACCAATAGTTTAATAAAATAAGTACAGATCGCTCTCTTGGGTAACATCAAAACATCAATGTTTTCTAACATCGATATTTTTTTTAGATATTTATGAGACATCGATATTTCGGAATATGTCTCATCCCTAACTCGTAAGTGACAACACTAATCAAAGTGGATCAGATCGCTGCATCGCAAATGCAATACGACAATCGCATGAACTGGTTTTACCTAAACATTTTAACCTTAATATTTATAAGTATATTAATAATTACCTTACAAACATTTTATTGTTTATTTTAATATTTCTTTTTACAACGCTTGTTCGTACCTCCGACACTGTAAGATATATTTTTATTGTATGTATAAATATTAATAAAAATAATTAAATTATCTATTCTATACCTTCATGTTATAAAACTCAACGTCTTTCTTCCTGTCAGTCCTCTTATGCTCTTTTCACGCTAAAACCACTCATCCTATTTACATGTTTTTTAATTTTAATTTGTAGCTATATTATCTGGCCAGGTTATAGGATATATTTTGTAACATTAAGTAACATACGAAATAAGAAGTGACGATAATGGTGAATCAATTCGGAAAAAAGTCACATTCGGGATGCTTAAATGGCTTACGCTAAGTTATCAAATTAATGTTCTACATAATTGTAGATCTTCTAAGGATCATCCACAATAAGCATTTTTGTCTTCCGTCGTCTGAGCGGGGGCAGCACGATTCGCGCGTGCTCTCGACCGACGGCATTTTGTAGTCCACGCGAGCGGATCCGCGGGTACAGTAATATAATTATACATTTTTGTATGTTATTATAAGCTACGTAACATCTTCTCGTCCGAGATACCGCAGTGTCTCAAGACGAAAGTTTTTGAACAGTGTGCGTTGACATTGATGACATATGGTACTGAGACGTGGTCACTAACGATGGATCTGATAAGAAAACTCAAGATCAGTCAAAGGGTAATGGACAGGGCTATGCTCGGTGTTTCTCCGCGTGATCAAATCAGACACGAGGAGATCTGCAGAAGAACTAAAGTCACCGACATATCTCTCAGAATTGCTAGACTTAAGTGGCAGTGGGCGGTGCACATCATTCGTAGAACGAATGGCCGATGGGGCCATAGTTTTCGAGTGGCGACCGCGTACCGGAGAACACAATTGGGGCAGACCCGCCACAAAGTTGGCCGGCCACCTAGTTAAGGTTGCGGGAACCCTCTGGATGCGAGGCAGGCCGTCTAGCAGTGGACGTCTTTTGGCTAAATGGATAGACGGATATGTTATTATATTTTTTTATTTAAAAACTTTTGAACCTTTAAAACAAATACATAGTTATCTTATAGTAATTGACTCCTTGATAAGCAATCAGGTTATAAACAAAGCACTTATTATTTACTAATTTCCAATAGAGCGTTGGAAGATGAATTTCATCTAACGTCAGAGGTTTTTAAGATTCATAAAACAGATGTACTTATACCATTTTCACTCCCATAAAGGTAAATTTTCCAAAAAATATTCATATTCAATATGCACATTCAATATAAATTAAATATACAGTCCAAATTATATATTTTTTATTTTACACGTTGACTAGTCAATTATTTATACATTTTGACATTGATAAATATTTGTTAGCGATTGTCTCATACATTCTACAAATTTAGAGACTACAAACTATAATGAGCTCATTATAAACTCAAATCATAGGTTAAAAGGTAACAACGAACGAATATTGAAGGTTAATGCATCTAGTGAACGTTAACTATTGCCATTACAGAATGGGTAGTGGCCTAAACAGATATTCCGGGGCCACGAACGCGGACAATGAGTTGCAATCTACCCACCAAAGCCAACGTACGTTGATTAGTTAATACTGAACCGTTCACATAACCTAATACCGAACTACCGACCGTTCCGATCCAAACCGTTCTTGTATGCATAATCTGATTAGCGTAAGTATTAACAAAGCTTTCAGTAATAGTGTCCTCGATTTACATAAGCAAATAATGGCGCACTGCTGTGTGTTGATTGGAACCCCTGAAATTCACTACTATAGACACTTTTATGTATTATATTAATAAAACTTTCCAAAATAAAACAAGCGCATTTTTTATTTTGTATTATATAGTATTTGATGTCTGTCTGTTAATTTCCTATAATATTTTAATACGTGTAGTTTTAGTCAGCTCCTAGGTTCTAGGCTCCCGGTAGCAGAAATAAAAGTGCTCCGAAAGATCCTTGTACCTGCCAAGAGAGTCGATGGCACTTGGAGGTTCCCGAAGAATGTTAAAACCGAGGAATTAGTGGCCGAGCCCGACTTCATCGGCAAAACTAAATCTCATAAACTTGGCTATTAACGGGAATGGGAGAGGATCGAGTAGTCAAAAAGCATAAAAGCTAGTTGTCTGGTCGATCGGCCCAGGAATCGGTAGCGTGAGAAGAAACTCCGTAGGATCGGACTCGGAAAAGTGGCGGACTCTAGTTTCAGAGGCCAAAACTCTTTTTGAATAACTGAGCCAAAAAAGTTAATAGGTTGTTATGGTCATATTAATTATTTATTTTAGAAATTATTAAGAAAGTTTTAACACTTAATAATTATATCTTAACGAAGTTCATTGGTAGGCATTGTTTTTGCTGTATCATTGCTTGTCGTATACGAACTGGCATACATACTGGTGTGATGGATATTTATAATGTATCTACTATTTCAGGAGATATTTTATTTCTCAACCATACAAATTTATAAGCTCAATTAAAGGCATAATTATATTGGCATTCGCTTAAACAAATAAATTATAAAAAAGCAAGCAATTTTCGAAAGTGGGATCAAAAATACATTCCGATTTAACAAGTAGTAGTACCAAAACAATTTAATGAACTCATTCACATTTTCAGTCTTAAGAATCGATTACGAAAATCAAATCCTGTCTGAGCGTCACTGCGTAAAACATTTGCTTGACACCCAAATCAAAAATCGTTTTAGCTCACCCTCCTCGTGAAGGGAGGTTGGGGAAGCGTCGACGCCTCAACATTTATTATTTCAGACATATCACTCACATGCAAAACAAACTTCGTCCGATCCATCAAAAAGTTTCTTCTCATCCCCTACTGCTCAACCGCAACACAAATCGAGTGTGTAAGTATCTTGGTTCAAGGAAATGATTGTGGAAACCAAAGCAACTTGTTATGTGCTAAATTAAATTAGTATATTATATTAAAACTGAAAATTAAGGTTAATTAATTACTAAAGATATGAATCAGCGTTAGAGTCGTTATATTATTTTGATTATTTATGCTTGATTTTAATGTTATTATTTAAAAACGTAACTATTATTTTGTTTAAATAAATACTTAATATATAAAGTAATTAAGCTAACGCCTTAGCGTCTTATTTGGCAACACTTCTCTAAAAATAAGGAATTTTAACTGACCTATTTATTTTTTTAAGAAAAATATACAATTTATTTTTTATTTCTCTTTAGACCTCTTATTCCATTAATGTTGTTGTTAAAATTGGTCTTAGGATTAATTTACATGTTTTAAATATCCTTGTTAAAATTAATATAAAGTTATTTAAAAGTTTTTTTTGTATGTATATATGTTTTCACACATATATCCACATTCGTTTGTGAAATAATTATTATATTCTATAAACAAAGGTAAAGGTCAAAAATAAGTTTAAATAATAACAAATAAGAGGGATACCATCTTAAAGGAATAAATAAGCTTGTTCATCCAGAAGAAATGAGCATTTCAACCTCCCCAAACAGTCAACAAAGCTTCGAAGAAAATCGAGCGAAAAAAGGCTAAAAACACCTTAGGGGTTTACTAATCGAATAAAAAATATCAACGACCGATGGCAATGTGTGGGGGAGAGATGGAATAAATTATAAAGAAAATACAAGTAGCAAAGGGGCTGTTGTTATGAGTAAAAAGTTCAAAACATATGCAGATAAAGTAACGTCTCGCTTTTCAAATTATATAAAAACAATGTTTGCGTGTAATCGTGTAATACATCTTTTCATACATTTATTTTATTACTTTATAAATCATGAGTTTTTTGAGTACGAGATGAGTCAGAATATGTGTAACAGTTTAATTTAGTTACTAGAATACAACTACAAAAACTAGCTAATCTCTTGTATGTAACTTAATACGAAAGAAAGGCAGTAAGTAATACAAGGGAGAAATCATCCCAAAAATAAAATATACGTTAGCTCCAAATAAACTTTATGACACCAATAAAAAGCGATACATATGAGTAAGTAACAATACACACTTATATGTGACAGTGGATGACAACAATTATATTTGGCTACATTTAGTAACAATAAATATTTCATATCTATTCAGCGTTCATAAGTTTACAGGCAATAGAGCTATTACGCTAAGAGTGATAGTTTCATACAACGTGTCGCTCAAAGTTACTTAATAAATGAGTGCGTAAACGACATTTAATTACACTTGACAACACAAATACAAATGCACGAATGATATTGCAAGTGATTGAAATTTTTACCATAAAATAGGGTAATTAAAGTATCCTGTGAGTGTTGGTCTCATTCATCCTATGGTCATTCAGATTAAATAATAAAGACAGTAAATAAATAAACAGACATGTTTAATTATTGATATTGACAAACCAAAAGAAAATAAATGATGAGAACTATGTGCATGGTGGTCGTGATCACTACTACCCCGCTTTATGGATGATTTGTTTATGGTTCCAAATTCATTTTTTTTTGTTGTTGTTAGATTGGCACAACTGTTTTTCATTTTGACACGGAGTTTGAGTTGCATCTGTCATTTAGACTAAATCTAGTGCTGTTTTAGTTAGATCATATCTAGCGTGTATTGCGAAATTCATAATGGACAAAACATCGAACAAAGAGTTTGTCTTAAATTTTTGGAATGGAATTGGAAAAGGAATTTCATGTTCGGAAAATTTTACAGAAGGCTTACAGTGAATCGACTTTATCAAAAACACGTGCGTATGAATGGTATAAAGCGTTCAAAAGCAATCGAGATATGCTGGAAGATTTGCCCTGATAGGCCATCAACGTCTACAACTGAAGTTAACATCGCAAAAGTGAAGGAAATAGTGACTGAAAATCCTTATTGAAGTTTGAGAGAGATAGTCGCTGAAATTTCTGTGACTCACGAGTCGATCCGTATCATTTTAAATAATCACTTGGGTATGAAACATGTTGCCGGTAGGCTAGTCCCGAAAGACCTGAATTTTCTCCTAAAACTCAATCGCATAATAGTCGCTGAGCGCTGAGGACATGCTAGAACGAGTCAATTCCGACCCTACATTAATGAAACGCATTGTTACTGGTGACTAGACGTGGGTTTACGAGTTTGACATGCAAACTAGTCAACACACTTCCGAGTGGCGCCTTCCAACTGAACCGAAACCGAAAAAACAAAGTCGATCAAAAGTCAAAGCCATGTTGACTGTTTTCTTTGGCTATCGCGGTGTTGTACACTAGGAATTCTTACCAGAAGGTCAAACGGTAAATAAAGTGTTATATTATTTGAGCTTTATGAGGCGTTTGAGAGAGCAAATTCGACGAAAAAGGCTGATTTATGGAAAGAAAATTCTTGGATTTTGCACCAGGATAATGCGCCTTCGCACAAGGCCATCATTGTTAACGAATTTTTGATCAAAAACTCAATAAATTCCATCGAGCAACGAGTATCGTGTAGTTCGATGTGTAGCTATTTTTTCTTTCTCTCTACGTTATATCATTCTTCTCTCATGTAATGAAGCGTACCTAAATCTAACACGTCCTTGAAATTTCACTTTCATTTCTTGTTCAATTATAATAGAATCGCCACCTAAGAACCATATAACTACATAAGCGGGTAGTGCTTTCCCGTGAAATAGGATATTTAATTGTTTCTGGTGATTATGTGATGAGCTTTGACGTTCTTTCACTGCGCAGTAAGTCATATTTTGTCAAAATTGCAGAAGCTGTTTGCACTATGACTTTTTTAGCACTGTCGCGCCGAGAGAAGGCTAACTTAAAGTGTCTTCACTCTGCGTGCAACTACTACCGTTCTGAGTGTTTTAATTGTATGTTTACACGCATAAATTGATTTTGTATATTTCTTAAGTCGATTAAAATATATAACTTACCTTAAACTAAAAAATAAAGCCTTTAAACAATTAAGATAATATTATAAGCCGAAATATCACGAACCAAACATGTTTTATATCTTAATAAAGTTTGTAAAATTTGATAGATAACTTCTACGTATTGTAATACAACAACTAGGCAATCAAGGGTAATAAAAATATGAAACATTTAGGGCAGAATGCTGAAATAATAGTAGAGCAGAGCAGTAACATGATGACTTGTCGTCGGGCGCACCCTACGCATAAACGTCACGATGTCATTTGTAAAAATTGCGGCTTCCCAAGTCCTCCAAAATTTGAGAACAAAGTTACCGATGGAGACGAAATGAAATTTCTAATGATAAATATTTTACTTTAATTTATTCTTGATTTTAAATAATACAAAGGATTTGTATGTGAAATATACTATAAACTGATTGTGACTAGATTGATAATGTTAACTTGACAATTATAATAGCTCAAACAAAAAAAAGGAGGACATATAACTAGGTTTGGATATTTTCAAGCTTTAAAATAATTTTAATGCATTGATCAAATATAAATAATAACATTAATATGAAATGTAGGAAGAGATATATTACTGTGTACCAGTAACATTTATTGAAATATACTAACTGGCTCGGCGGAAATTGTTCTACTCTTTCCAGAAGTCCACACTAATCGACCACAGCGCCACGTTAACCGATTTATTTTTTCTTGAAAATGTTTTCAATAGTTACCTTAACAAAACAAGAAATAATTACGCATATCCATGGTTTTAACCGTGAGTTATGTTCTTGAGTTCATAAAATAATTCCACAGACAAAAACAATTTGACTTTTTCCATATTTTCCCAATTTTTCGGGCAATTTTTCAAGTGTTTCTTTCCCTGAAAACCTTACCTACATTAAAAAAAATATCAAAATCGATCTAGCCGTTTTCTAGTGACCTTCTAACCAACAAAGAGCATTTCATTTTTCTTTATACAGGTAGATTTATATTTTAAGATTATGACTCAGTGGTAGCCTGTTCGAATACCATGTCGATCAAAGCGACGACGTAGGTTTAAATCCCTACAATGAGCATGAGCTTTCGGTGAAGAAAAACGTCTCATCGTGATGAAGCCTTAGAATTATGAAAGGGTAGTATATAATGCTAGCTTCAAGTTGAAATTCTTTCGCTAGGTAATTGTAGGTGTGTTCCAGCGACTGCATTTGAGAGCCAATCCACGTTAGAGTTAGCGTGCTACCATGATAGATCACCATCGCCTAAGATTAGGAGAAATTGCTCTCAAACGGTAACGCTATATAGGTATTATAAAAGAAAATATAATAATAAATATAATAATAAAAACTAATGGTGACTCCATGCCCCAGTTCCGTATCGGAAATGTCTAACCAAAATAACCAAACTTAGGGGCGAAGAAAAGAAATGGTAAAGACAGTGGAACTTCCGCGGGGGAAACCGGAGACAGTTATTTAAATTTGAATAATATGATATGAAAAAAATTACATCACTTAATACCGTAATAAAAGCACTAAGCGACCGGAGCATTACTGTTGCCAAATGCAGAGGGACATGCAAATTCCGCTTATGAAACGTGAAATGAAATATAAAATGTGTTTGGAAAATAAAATATGCCTTTCGGAGCTTAGGAGCTCATTACGTTATTGCAAGTACGTGACGGGATTTAACTTTTCTTGTAGAAAGCTGCGATGATGAATAACATTTTCAACGCTTGCAGAATTGACATAATTTCGAATTAGTATTCTGTTTTGGGAAAATGGATAAATAATTGTGAAACGAATGGTGTCTTAGATTGGGCTGTTAGACAAACTATGTGAAAGTTCACTGATAAACCATAGAGCCCGATAAGAATAACATTTCATATCACTAATTACTGTTATTGGGAGTCTGGATCGTACTGTTGGGAGGGACTAGTAGACTTTTGTAATGTTATACCATTACTACCAATTAGGCCTATTGTGATCGAAGGCCTACAATGTTTTAATATTTTTGTGATAAAATATGACTTGATTTGTTTCTATCTTTTATTATTTTGTTTCTATTTATTTTATTAAATGATCAATATTAGATTGACTTTCGGTGTAGTTAGGATACAAGAAAACATAACACTAGTCAAATGTATTATTAAAATTACAGAATTGCCAGTTTCAGGTGTGTCTAGGCAACATCATAAATTAGATTGTCGAAAGAACTTACATTAGTTGAATATTCGATTATTTTAAAGTAAAATACCATCGTATTTGTTGGCAGTAGATTACCATAATGTAACGAGATCCCGATCGAGTCCTGGTGAGGTTATTAGGATTTAAGCGGCACAGTGTTCGCCTGTCTCCCGGACTCTCGGGCGCAATATTGGGATAATTATGCAAAATTGCTTCAACGATTCGCACACCCCTACTTTTTAGGGACATTACTATTATTCGTAATGGGAGCGCCTTATCATAATGTTGAGTTTCATTGTACAATTATTAGGTAAATTAGATTCGGATTGCCCTATTTTGTTTTCATTTACTTTATCATGTTACACACACAAATAACTAAGATATGTTTTTTGAATATTATCATCATAACAACATAAGGTACTGAATTTATTGTTCATGCCGTTTAATAGATAAATAATTTATATATATGCTTATTTATTTTCGTTGGTATGCGGTTGATGTAGAATCGGCATTCAGTGATACATAATAATTCATACCCATTGGTATCAATATTTATTATTTGTATTAATAAAAATAGCAAACTGCTTGATAAAAACAATTGTTATATTACTTACTATAAAAATATTTATTTATAGTATAATTATTCAGCAATTAATATACTTAATTATTACAATAGAATTATATAGGTACTAGATGTGTCTGCGTGAACTACAGAATGTCGTGGGTCGAGCAGTCGCGCGAATCTTACTGCCCGCTGGTCTTTTTAAAGACAAAAATGCTTATTGTGGATCATACTTAGATGATAGATATATGCTATCGCAGACTTTTTGTTGTTTTTTTAAGACCTACAATTATGTAGTACATTATTTTGATATACTTCTTATGGTTTAATCAGCATAAGTCCCAAAAGCGTCTTTCGTTCCGAATTGATTTACTCTTATCGTCACTGCTTATTTCGTATGTTACTTTAACAAAATATATCCTATAACCTGACCAGATAATATAGCTACGAATAAAAATAAAAAATATTTAAATGGGATGAGTGGTTTTCGAGTGAAAAGAACATAAAAGGAATGACAAGACAGAGAGACGTTGCGTTTTATAATAAGTATAGAAGATACATATAACTTTTTATAAATATAATCATCAGTTATAGCATTTCAGAGCACAATAAGTATTTTAAATGTAACTTTAGCTGTAGAACTGAGTAACCGCCAATTACATAAATATGGCTTCGGCGCACAAGCACACGCATACGACGCGACCGCAGAAAATTCACATCAATCGACACACTTCTAAATCAATTCCCCACGAAATATAAAGCGACAAAATATCATTATCTTCAAGCCGCTTTATTTTAACTCATCGTTTCTCATGACATTCCTCCAATGGACGGTTTCAAATCTACATCGTCAAAGCCGCTGAATTGGCCAATTCTGATGCTTGGATAATGGTTGTTATCTGGGTGATCACTCGTACTGACCGCAACATATTTGGAACTAGACGATAATGACTTATCGAGCGCACAAGTCTTTTATTTTCTGCGGTATAAATGCATAGTTGTATGAATTCGTACTTAGTTACATAACTAATTGTTATTCAATACGAGTGAACCTTTCTATAGAATTTTTGCTTTCTATAGAATTTTTGAAGTTTTGAATTGATTTATTTAGCTGGTAATGCTGTCGAAAAGAAGAGCTAATAGATGCACATAGCTTACAACCAAACTCGTTTATTTTATAATGTTATGCTTTATGTGGGAGATACGTTCAATTCACGTGATTATAGTTAGGACTGAACTAGATTTGGACTAAATTTGGCACAGTTAGTTTATAACTTGGATTGTTTTTATTCCGATAATGACATATTTTTCATTTCTCTCTGAATCTATTCTGCAAATCCACGCAGACGAAGAAGAGGACAGAAGCTGGTAAGATTGAACAGTGAGTAAGACATTATGTAATGCTTATTAATTAAGAGAAATAATTGTTTAAAATCACAAATATTACGTCACCACTATAATACATGAATGTAATTTTAGTGTGTCTATGAAATGAACTCTTATTATTATATTGTTAAAATGTAACATGGGTTCATAATTTTAGTACCAATAAAGCAAGAACAGACCAATAATACTAATTAATAATAGATTTTATCACCAAGATGAATGTTGAGCAATAAAGTGAGTTCCATTCATGGAATCATCTAATTTGACAATCGAAAAGATATACGGAGAATCTTTATCTCGAATACTCGAAGAAATAGTTTTGGATAAAATAAGTTGGTTTTGACTTTGGGTTTTTTTTTGTCTTTTTGTATACACGATTTAATATAATATACTCGTACATAAAGGCTATAAACGTAACGTTAAACTAAACGTAGGATGTTAAACGTTTACGTAACATATATATTTATATAAAATGCGTGTATATAAAACAATAATAGAAAACAAATTAATCTAGGTTTCATTCTATTAATTTTTATCTGTGTCAAACTTGAGATTTTTATGTGCCTAATATAAGCATATATTATATATTACTATACAATATGATACATTATTACATAACGTGACTGCACAACACGTGACTTCCAAGCACTATTGGATTAGCTTAACAGAAACTTATAAACGAATCATAAAAGAAAAAGAAAACTGATCAAAACCGTATATCATACTATACTATACAACTTAGTAGCTCCAAAGTAAGTACTTGTCTTGGTGAATTCACAAAATATTAACAATTTTTAAAATCGATTTTAGACCATTCATTATATTATTATTGATTAAGTCCATTATACGACTATAAACACAGACCAAAGAATTAAATTTAAACTGTCAAGATTACTTTTAAATAAAATATTAGTCGATGTTAATATCAATTCTTAATTGGAAGTTAACGCCTAATTATAAAAGACTTGAGATATAAAAAATCATGAACAGGAAGTTATAATTAAAAACAAGTCCCGGACTTATAGATAAGAAATAATTCAATATCTATAGATATAAACTCCTGCCGCCGTAGAGCCCAGATATTATCTGGCGGACAAACGCAGAATCTGTGTTCATTAATCTTAAATGAGACTCGTACAAGTGGTGCATCGATCATAGTTTTGTCCACTCTACTGATAAAAATAACAATTTATTTCATAAATCAGGTTGAATTAGAGTTTGACATATTTATTTAACTTTGAAAGATGTAGATGAAAAACTCGGATTCTTTTTTGCTTTGTACCCATACTTAAAGTAGAACATAAAGTTATGATATAGGTATTATTCATGAATAATATAAAAGCTTACGGAAACTCATATCTACGAAAAATATGAAGCCAAATTTGGGTAAAGCACACAATTGTAATTTTGTTGTAATGTCGTAAATAGAAAGCAACCACATATCTGTATGGAAGGATAAATAATGATAACATTGGGAAAGAATACATACATACATAAATCACACCTCTTTCGCAACGGGGAAGGCAGACACCAAGTCCTTCCACTTGCTACGATCCTGACATACATATTTCGCTTCTACAACATTAATTAATCTTTTCATGCATGCTGGTTGGTTTACTGTACACGAGTGCTAGAACTAAGTAAGACTGCTAGAAAGAAATATTGCTCTATATACAGCCAGACGAGCTTTCTTAAAGATTTTCTGGCTGTTTATAAAGCTATGTAACGGCCCATTTACAAAGTTACCAGCATTAACTCTTCTTTCAATATCACTTTCACACTTTCCATCTCTAGTAAACATCGATCCCAAATATACGAACTCATTCACTTGCTCCAGTTTATTAATATATTGGAAAAAAATACTATTCTATACAAACAGCAATGAATAGAATATGGCCAAAGGACTTTATACCTGCTAGAAGAAATACACAAACCTTAAAAGTGCCATTCAAGATAAGTACAAGCACTAGGCCACTAGGCCATAACTGGACGGACAGATGCTTTAAAGACTATTCGTTGTTCTTCTTCTTCATGCTTTATAGAACTATTGCACCAACTGGGTTATCAATACATGCGTTAAAACCTTAAAATATAAAGTATGATCTGCATGTATATCGAGAAATACTAATAAAAAAAGAAAAGCAGAAAGAATTAGGAGGTAAGAGAATGATTGTTACACTTAAAAGAATGGACTGGGGATATTACCATACTACAAGCAATCAGAACAGACGAAATTTGAAAGACAGAAGACTTAAATCCAAATAGTATATTTTGTATTTTATAACATAACTAATAATAATAACTTTGTCGTATAAGAACTCATTTATACTAATTCATTTGAAATATAATCAAATATGGTACGAAATAAATTACACCCGATGAAGAAATAAAGAAAAGAAGGTCCATCGATACGAGGCCGTATTATTTTATAGACCTATAGATATTATTATATAGACCTTTCTGCCAAAGTGCTATATTATAACAAAAATAATTCATAAAAAAACTTTTTGCTTTATTTTCTTAAACAATATTTTTCATTGTTTAAACATAACAATTCATAATATACTATGAAGATTTTATTGCCAGGTACACAATAATGTCTATGTACCTACATAGAATCCAAAAAATTTAACCAATACAAAGAAATATTATTGCAACTACTTTTTATTAATTATAATATATCAAAAATCATAGCATTATTAATATATTAAATTTCCTAATAAAATCTTATCTATAAATTTACATAATAATGGAACTGGGCGCAAATTACATAATCAAGTTGAACAGTACAAAACGTCGCACGACAAGCGAAGTAAAAAAAAGAAGCGGAATAATTTATTCAAATAAGATATTTTATGCAAGAAACCTGTCTGTAAGTTTAGATTAAAATCGAATTACTCGATAACAATCTTACTTTCGCTTTAAACCGAAGGTTTTATTTGTGGGACTTCTGTTATACTAATAAATTAATCGTATTTAGATATTATAGCAAAGAAAATTAATAACGTAACAAACCAGCATTGACGGGCTATTGATCTGTCATGTAATGGTTTTTATTTTAATTCATAAAGTTATGTTATTTAGCCCTACATTATGTAATTTTGGCGGCATTTTACGTGATGTAGTTTTTTTTTATTTGTGTACATGTGAAATGGATTATAAAAAATAACTAGGAACATTCATTATAAATTGCCACAAAAAACTCCCTGGAAACCGCCATCTTGTTTGAACTATGATTGAAGGTTACAAGAATAATTTGAAAATGATTCTATTCACGTGACACTGGCAGAATTGTGGACGAACACAGTCATCATTAAATAAAAGGAAGAAACCAGCGTATATACTAATTTTGTATTTTAATCTTCTTTGGAAGAAACGAATGAAGGCTAAGTGTTTATAGTAACAGCTGTTATGTTCGTTTAGCCTTAAAAATATTTTTATAATCATATAACAAAAGGTCACCATGCCAAATTAATTATATGATTGTCTCCATGTTTACAGTTATATCACCATAGGTCAGAAAAAATTAATAAACGGAACTTACATTCAACCTGAAGTATATTGTTTTCTATACAAAACCAAAATTACTAAAAGAAAACTTATTGTTGCTGCTTTGTTATGATAAATTAATCACACGAGATTGTTTTAGCTACATGATATTAATAATATATTTTATAATTACTATATTATATGTACACGTCCGAAAATAAAACATAACAGGAAATATTGTTTGAATGAACGAACTGTTTCGCGAAAAGTTATCATGAAAATTTTATTAAAATTGCACCGTTATAAATTTTTTATTGTAAAATACAAAACATTTTAACAGTATTTTTATACGTCCGATGAAAACGTATTCATCGAATATTCAAAAATCAACGAGTAAACAAATTCGATAATTAACGTAACAGAAACAAACATGTGTTGCTTGCACACACACATACGTCACATATCGAAACGGGGAGTTCGGCAGAAAGTAAACAGAAAATATAATTTAGAAGCAATTTGCCGCGGATATGTCCGCAATCAAATTGTCTCGTTAATACCATGGTGCTATCAAAACATTTGATTTGTGGGCAGCAGCATAGGGTTGAGCGCGGTTATTTTGCTATCTGACGGTGGATGGTTAACTTCATTTCATGACTCTCGACTACAACTAATATTAATAATGAAAGCCATTCTAACTTAAAATTCGTAATAAAAAATTAAAAAGCAATATAAGATAAAAAAAAAATGTTTAATGTTTGTAGAACAAAATGATTAATTGAAAAATTAGATTTATTCGCTAACAAATGTTTACATGAAAATAACACTGTTTTAGTCGATTTATGCATATTCACACTCGACTCACATTCGATGCGAAGTCAGCGTGTAAACAGTGAAATACTTTTTATTCGCGATGTATAATTCCCCCAGCTGTTGGGATTTGCATAACAAAACGGGAAAGGTCAGGAAGCGAACGAAATGGCAAGTGTCCAGTTTGATGCCCAGTCAGCAACGCTGTAACACTGAGTGTGCGTTTACAACAATGCTGTACTTGAAAGCTAACTTGATCTAATTTTGTTTTAGAATAATTTTACCATGTTCAAATGAAAATATATGTCGGTATGAGAACGACGACCGCCGATGGACTGTCGCTCTCGGTGGTACCCGTTGCTTTTTGGATTGTACTGTGCTTATTATCAGGTACAGACAGTGTTGACACTTTGAGGAGCTACAATAACAAAGGTAATTAAAAAAATTTAGCACTGGTACATATTTTCACGTACTAATAAAATTACTTTTGCTGATTCTTTACATGTTTGTTTTATTTTATTAGTGTCTGAATTTATTCTTCCGTTGCACATAATTATTTCTATTATGAATAATATAGTAAATAGGTATTCATCATAAACGATGATCGTAACAATTACTGTGCTGACGTGTTTAAACTTTTAAAAGGTTATGTAAATAATCAAAAAATAAACGCTAAGAATACTAAAGTAATTTTATTATATTACCGAATTATTCAAAATCACTGAATATCGCCGAAATTAGGGACCGTATTCCATTGTCTATTTGACTGTGTATTATTTAGTCATATAACTAAACGCAGCATATTCGAAATTACTCGTCACGAAATAACTCTTGCAGTTAATTTTTATGAGATACTAAACGCAGCACGGAATGTTCAAACTCAGGCGGTCGGGATGCATATTCATGGTTACTCTGCGCCACATGCAAATTGTGATTTACACACAGTAATGAATTCTTTTGATCTGTGGATTCATATATTTGGTTTGCCCCATCGATGTTAGCTTAACATGACACGTGATTTCGTATTCATAGTTTCTACGGTTCATGATCTTTATTCGTTGAACGTCATAATTACATTAAATATATAGGATTAAGCGATCATTTCATTTAAAGTAACATGCAAAAGGGATTTACTGATATGCTTAACTTTTAGAGCTTTTTGTTTTACTGTGTAGCTCTCAAATTATAGACGGGAACTTCAACCTACGTATATTAATTTTGTGATATCAATTAAAAATAAATTTTATTCTCCGAACATAATACGGGAAAAGACACAGTATTAGAACAATTTTTTTTTTTCATGAGAAACAAGTAGCAAAGAAGGATTCTATACATCTGATGTTAACTGGTAGTCGTAACTACAGCCTAGAGTTATCTATAACCAATTTCAAACAGGCCTGCAGTTCTGAAATCACTCACTGATAGTTTACTACTCCTGATGTTGTCAATTACACCTTTCAGAACATAATAGACTAACGCGAGGACTGCTGCTTTGTGGTAGAAAAAAATGTAGCGGTATTCATACCCCAGCCGTTTTTTATCGTTATAGGTTTGTTGTAGTGGCCACAATCTTATCTGATTGTAAGTGACTATGTGGCCCAAGATGATAACACGCTAAACCTAGTGGAAGACTGGCTCTCAAGTGCAGCTGCGGGAACACACCTATTGGTGTTTGGCGACAGATTTTCAACTTGAGCGTGGTAGCTAGCCAGTCTTGCATTAGAAAAAGCCCTACCTCCATGCTATGGTTTCCTCACGATGTTTTCCTTCCCCGAAAGCTCAGGTTCATTGCAGGGATTCGAAATCACGTCAATCGACGGGAAGTCGTACAAGCTACCACTGCGCACTCATTGCTTCATGTTTTCCTTCACCGAAAGCTCAAGCTCATTGCAGGGATTTGAACTCACGTCAATCGACGGGAAGTCGTTCACGCTACCACTGTGCCATCATTGCTTCAATGAATTCCTAGATTTTATTTTCTTGACATTTTACTAAATAATGTAATTTTAGTAGTTGTAATTTTATAACTATATCTTCAAATGTTTATTGGACGTATAGATTGAGTAGCTTAAAATATGATTTACGAGAGAGTTATTTGCTACACAATTATTTATTTGTTCAATATAACAGATCAATGTCACAAAAGCACGAGCATATAAGAAAGGGAGAAAATCAACTACAAACTTACATAATTACTTTAGCAATTCGACTGGATGAAAGAAACGCAGAAATGACAAGACGATGACAAATGAGCGTCGTACGCAGCCCAACACAGTCGGGTGGCGGGCCTCATCAAATTATTCCCCACTTAAAAAATCTCCGTAAACAAAAAAACGGGCCAAGGAAAAAACACTTGCGGGGTAAAAAATAGGTATTGGCAACATTGATTGATGTGTACTAATAGGGCGCGAAGAAATGATGCCGCGGCGTAATTAAAGGAAAAGTGACATGTTCTGTCAATGACACAGTGTGAGCAACTTTGTCTAGAAATAGAACGGTCACGCCTTATAGCGAGGAAGTGATTAGTGGTACGAACTTATTAAAAATTATTGAGTGACGTATGGGTAATTGATTGCCATTGGGGGGTTTCACACTGAGATTCTATTATTTTTTTCTTATATATATTGGTTTTAGCGTTTTGCCGCAGTCTCACCTGATGTTAAATGACAATGTGAACCAAGATGGTAACACGCTAAGTCTAGTAGGGAAACTACGCACTTCACAACTTTTTAACTTGGAGGTAGTTAGCCAGGCGGGCATTAAAAAATGACCTACCACTAGGCTACAGATTCATCAAAATGTTTTCCTTCACCGAAAGCTCTGGCTTATTTTAGGGATTCCTACTCACGCCATTTGAACAAAAAACATGTCGTCTCCCTATACGTAATTGGTTATAAAATCTTGTTTTCGCAGCATTATTATCTGTCACCCTTGAAATAACTTAACAAAGCATAGCAGGTAACCGTTAATGTACTACAAAATACTTCACTCAAATATACCGATAAAATTATTGTTATTACGTGTAATATGCAAGTTTTTTTATACTGCTGCAAGGTTATTCTAAACTAGAAACATTAATTTATTTTCAACAATCCCAGTACGCGTTCCCGCATAAAATGACATTTGTAATTAACATAACAAGATTTTTTTAAAACCATACGTGATATTTTGTTTCGGTAAATAAATTATGCCTACTTATACTTTTGAAATTAAATCGATAGCTGTATGATATAATAATAATGCAATTTCTTGAATATTTCATCCAAAACTCTATACTAACATTTGCGTATAAACTTCGTTATATTTACAGATATTTTAATTAACCTTACAATATTTTTCCATGAATTAGACGCATATAATTAATTCATTCACTATGATTCACTAAATGTAAACAAGTGTATCAAGTGTCAAAACCAACGTAATACTACGTCACAGAGGGAGGTGACACGGTATATTTTTCCTTCGAAGCTTTCCCTTATCGTTGTGTACATATCATTAGTAATGCAAAATAATGGGATACAGACACCTCGTGCCGTTTGCCTGCTAATGATTAATGATATTCGTCATTAATTCTTATTTTTGATGAGAAATTTGACTTGTGCTGTCAGGCGCCGGATCCAGATTAATATAGGCTGACGTTGCAACTTACAACAATATAACTAACGTACTGCGGCTGTAAATTGTTGCTACGTCTCACTCTAATTTGAACATCTTCTATACATATTATAAAAAAACTCAGCGTCTCTATATCAGTCTGTCTGTTTATGTTCTTTTCACGCTAAAATCACTTGCCGATTTACATGTTTTTATTTTTATTTTAATGCATAGTTATGTTATCTGGACACGTTATAGAATATATTAAGATAAAGTAACATACGAAATAAACAGTGACGATAATGGTAAATATATTCGAAAAAATTACTCATTTAGGGTGCTTAAATAGATTAAATTAAATTTAAACCATACGAGATATAACAAATTAATGTTCTACATAATTGTTGATCTTATAAAGACCTACAAAAAAGTTAGCAATAGCATATATCTATCCCCTAAGGATAACCTACAATAAGCATTTTTATCTTCCGTCTTTTGAGCGGAGCAGTATGATTCGCTTTTTTTTTCGAACTGACTATACTGTTAGCCTTAGGGGCTCTGGAGCCTTTGCGGCTTTTACAGCTTTACCGGTCTTGAGCATGATTCGCGCGTATGCTCGACCTACGGCATTTAGTAGTCAACGCAAGCGGAGCCGTGGGCACAGATAGTTTAAAGTATAAATTGATACTATAGTACACAATATTTGCTCCAAATTATGTGTTTGAAAGCCAACTCTAGAAATTGAATGTGTTTTGGTGAATTATTTTATTCTATTGACCTACTTGAAAGAAAAATGAAAGATGTAATAAATAACATTAACGTACTAAAATAAATAATGTTTTATATGTTTTTAAACTATATTCAATATATAAAGAATACCTGAACTCTACGACAAAGTCTACATACAATATGAATATTTGGGTTTGCCAACAAAACTAAGAGCGAATAGTTTTAGCTATAAAATGGCAAAGTACAAAGAGCTACGTAAAATTCCATTACGACCGCATCAGTGACAAACTCGAAAGGTATTCAAAGGGCAGACGACTACCGTGACTCGGCACCCTTTACCCCCGCCCTTTGCATATTAGCACACTGAAAATCAAAAGTCGTTATTAATGATTCCGCGCATGACAATCTAAATATCTCACGGAACCCGCTGAAAGTTACGCGCTAATCGGTCGAAATTACTTCCAGGCAAATCTGTCATTCCTATAGACATTTCTTTAGGAACCAGATGCGATCTCCAAGTATCATATTTCAAAATAGAAGACGAAAAATCACTTAAAATTCAAAGCATTCAGTATCTTTATCTTACGAGTACAAGAGTTCATTTTATGACCATTAATATCGTTTTTCGTCGGGTGTTTTATCACAACGGCTGCGAGGTTCTGTCGCGCGTCTCATTAATCAAAAGCATTTGTTTACAGCGAAGGGAATTTGATTTGATTAAAATAATTCGCAATATCCTTGATATTTATCACCCTCGGTCTTCGTTTGATCTTCACTGAAATTAATGGTGGAGGATTCAATCACGCAAATGTTGCTCTGATGCTTGACGTCCTGCTAGATTACTTTTATATTTTAGTTCCAGTGAAATTTGAAGACTGTTGGGCAGAGGCCTGTGTGTGAGCAGCATTATTTTGTGGTAGTATTTTCATTAACTCGGAAGAAAATTGTTTGAATTACATTTACTAGACTAATATTACAGTTTTTTATTATTTTAACAAAGGTTTTAATATGCAAATGAGTTCTAAATAATAATATCATTTATTTAAAGAAATAATCAAATTATTTGACTTTATACTTAAATTGTTAGTGCCTAAATGGAAATTTTTGTATTATTTTCCTTTTAGAACTGATTTAAAACCTAGCGGTAGGTATTAAAGGCCAACAAACAGTGTTATCTTTCTATGGCGAGGGGAAAGAGGATGAATAACGATCGACGTCAGAGCGATGTGTGCCGATCCGGGTGGCGTATGCCCGGCACGACGCGACGCCGCGCGGCCGGCTTAACCCGCCGCTCGACGTTAATCGCAGCTAATTCGAACCGAAACGGAATTAAAACGGACAAATGCATGATCCAGACTATTTGTCGACATTTGAGCTCATTTACAATATGCACAAATTATGTAAAATATATAAGTAAAGAAATAATATACTCTTATATGATGGATATTTTATTCTCAGACGTAGCATATCCGCTGCATACGTCGCGTCGGGGCAGGCAGCTTCTGTTGACCGTACTTTGTCCGCACGGCCAATTCAGCTATTGTGTCCGATATTGAATTTTATTATATGTATTACTGGCTGTGCTCGCGACTCCGCTTACGTGGTCGACAGAAGAACACGTAGTGCTTATAAAAATCGTTATTTCTTAAAACTTTAATAACTTTTGATTGAATAAAGATATCGTATTTTTTATCCAGTAATTTTTGCGTGATGCGCGCACAACGATAAACTTCAATCAATTTATTAATATATATTGGTCTTATTAGAAGTTTATAAGGGAATATTTAGTTATACTTGTTTAGGGAGTTATGAAAAAATAATGAGTGTGAATTATTCTGATGCGCGCACACATTACTTATAACGAAATTTCTACACCATGAAGTTGATTGCTAAATATCATGTTTTTTTTTTCAAAAATATTCGCGTAAATTAAATATCGGTTTGAACAAGTCAAGAAATATAACTTTACATATTATGTATATAACTGTTTTTATACTTATTACTTATTATATTATTATGCATATTATTACTTTATAATATAACTTTATTTAGTACATATAAGTAGGATACATGTGCTCACTTTATTTTTAATTTGATAAATATTTTTATAAAGTGATATAACTTTGCTTTGCGTCCGAACATGTTTTGACACAGTAATATTTTGTGTCACCGCTATATGCCCTCGCGACTTGGGACATTACTCCAACATACATCAATACCGCTACAATGTATTTAATCTACAATTAAATATTGAAAGTATAATATAATTACGGTACATCCTGCATATACACCTTATAAAATTATAATTATACCCGTGCTTGTGCGCAAAGTTCTGATCACAATCACCAAGATATAAAACTATAAGTAACAAACATCAATGAGTTTAAGATATTAATGACTGTTAAGTGAATTCAATAGTAGTATTTCTTCTTTTGTAAATAATCTAATAAAAATAAAATAATTAAAAAACAATAGATATTTGATGAACATATTATTAAACTTAGATGTTAAACAGTGTGTTGCGTCCCATGACGACTAATTTATTTTTTATTTTTAGAAACATAAATTTATTTATGATATCAGTGATTTAACTGACGAAACACGAGCGAAAGTCGCTTGAGTGAAAACAACACAAACAACAGTACATACAAATTATATTAAATCAGAGATAATCCTGTCAATTAATTGGACTTAGCATTAAGAACCGGCCTCGGACGCATGCGCAAATTAAACGAAACAAGATAAGGGCAGAGACTGTTGAACACTTCCACTCAAATAACGATATTAATTATTCGTAATATTATTTCATTTGGTAAAGTAATTTTAAAATACTCGTATTTGAGGCCTCTATTGTCAATTTTGCGAAGCTGTTATTATTAACCGGTGTAGTACTTTTACAATGAATTTCTGTGTAATCTTTTTGTTAGAATAAAAACGTTAATATGGACATCCTTAATAAATATGTTCTAACATTATTCTAAATTGATTCAATTACTTTGTATTACAAATTTGTATTAGATACTAGGAATACACAATAAAGCCATGCCTTGAAACGTACTAAGATTATTTAAACATGAAAAATAGCCGAAAACATCTTTATATTTTAAGCAAACGTTACTCAGCGCTTAGGTAGGTATTAGGTGTACAAATAAGTTTTAGGACAGTTTTCAAAAAATTCAAGATTTATTAAAAAAGAAGTAAAACACAGTTATTCATCGAAGTAATCTCCATCGCATTGAATGACCTTCAGCCATCTCTCAGGCAATTCGCGGATGCCTTTCGCAAAGAAACTTTCGTCTTGTGAGGTGAGAAATTTAGCGACCCATTTTTCCACTTCTTCAAATGTTTTGAATCGCACGTCAGACAAATCGTTCTGCATTTTCCGGAATAAATGATAATCGGATGGGGCTAAGTCTGGTGAATACGCCGGGTGTGGTACAGGTTCCCATCCAAGCGCTAGTAACGTATCCTTGACCGGTTTACCCACATGAGGCCGCGCGTTGTCATGGAGCAGTTTTACTGGACGTTTTCCTTTACCAGAAAATGGACGTTTCTTCTCAATTTCTTGATTCACTTGCATCAATTGATGACAATAGCGATCGGCAGTAACTGTTTGACCAGGTTTGAGAAGTTCATAATACAGTACGCCTTTCATATCCCACCATATGCACAGCATGACTTTATTACAATGAACATTGCGCTTTGGCGTGGATGTTGTCGGCTCGCCGGGGTCAACCCAATGATATTTGCGTTTCGGATTATCAAAATAAATCCACTTTTCATCGCCAGTCACAATTTTTCACAAGAAAGACTTTCTATGTTGCTTGTTGTAAAGACTCACACAAATGTTAAGACGGCTGTTTTTATTTTCTTGAGTTAGAAAGTGTGGTACCCACTTTGTTCCTTTTCGAATCTTACCCATTGCTTTTAAACGATAAGAAACAGTTTGTTGAGTTACTCCAAGCTGTTCCGAAAGTTGTTTCTCCGTCTGACAAGAGTTTTCATCCAGCAACGCTTGCAGTTCCTGATCGTCCACCTTTACAGGAGGCCCGGTGCGTTCACGGTCACTAACGTCGAAATCACCTTCTTTGAATCGCTTATACCAATACTCACATGTACTTTTAGATATAATGTTGTCTCCAAGAACAGAACATATCGATTCACACGCTTTCCTAACACTTTTTCCTTGATGGAATTCATAGCGAATGCAGTGTCTAATAAATAGCTTATCGGTCTGCATGATTAATTTACAGAATTTATAGGTTATGTTTATGACTCCTTTAGGTTTCGATACTACATATCAAGCGCCATCTATGATAAGTGAGCGGGACCTTTAAATTAATTTAGAATAGCTGTTATGATACAAAATCTAAGTGTCCTAAAACTTATTTGTACACCTAATATATAATAAGAACGGTGATTTTGAGTTACGTTGAAATTTGAAATCTTTGTATTATATCTTTTAAATTAAAAGAGTTCTAATCCGTTGTTGGAGGCTGGACGATCGTCGGCTGACAGTGACACATCGGTACATGGCTCTGTCCGACTGTAATTCTACCCCGCGCCGCACCGCGCCGGTCCGCCAAGCTGGCACCTACATGGTACAATTTTGTTTTCGAATCCAGAAAATAAATTAGACTGTTTTACTGAACAAAATCCTAATACTTATTTATTTTCGTTATTGAAAAAACACGGCAACTATGTAAACAAAACCTATATTTTTTCAAATAAATGTCATCTATTAATATATTACGCAGCAGAAAATTTATGATACAAAAAACTTTTAGTATTTGTCATATAGACTCATAAGGACACTAGGGTTAAGAATAGCGATATTAATTTATCTGTGAATGGTGATATGATCGCACAGTACAATCCAAAAACAACGATGGCCACCGACACATCGGAAATCCATCGGCGGTCGTCGTTATCATGCCAGCCTGCATGCATCTTGATACCTGGATATACATTGGCGGATTCCGAAACGCGACAAACCAAAAGATACTCACTGTGACGGCTTAATCACGAGCGATTAAGAGATTCCAGACCTAGACACGAAACGTCTTATAATTAAAACTCGTCCGCAGCCTTACCTATCTATACCTACCTATACGCCTATACTGGTACCTACCTATACGTACGATACAGACGGTTAATAACACTGTGCACCCTGCAATATAATATTTAAAACAAAATTTAGCCTTGTCAGTCATTTACACGCTCATAATCGGAGATAGCAAGGTTTACCATTGACGGACACGTCAAGAAGAACGATGATGATGATATACCGGCTGAACGTTATAATGGTTGTGACGGTGTGACTCCTGTTGTATGGTGGATGCGATCCCGTCGGGCACAATCGTCATGACTTACGACATGGAGTTTAAAACTCTACTTACTTATTTTATTTAAAATCTAAATACATTGAAACATGTGTTATTCGTATAAGACAAAATATATATTTTTTATATTAAAAATAATAAAATTCCGTCCTGAATATAGAAATTGATTAATAACAGGTACCCGCACCTCAGACATCAATCTAATATGTAAAGGAAACATTCAAGTGCAGTCACTTCAAATCGAAGTCAAAACCGCGAGTATCAAAGCGATCCGCCGATCAATCACCATCCATTAAACAAGAAAAGAAAAGTGCTTTCCCCCAACGATTGGCCCTCGAATCGGCCCAATTTACATGAGAGCCGCTTTTTCCTCGCATCGAGATTAGCCCCTGAATGAGTTTGATGAATCGTTTGCGCCCCGCAAGCGCCCAACTCACGGACCGGTCATTTGTTAAAAATACACCCGATCCACGGATCTAATTGTCTCTTCTAATTTTACACCCTTCTGTGTGATATCTAGATCCCATTTAAATTAAAATAGATATCTGTTTTGATTTTTAGATTATAACTTCCTATCCGTACATGTTATCTGACCTACACAAGATTAATTTTGAAATGATGATAATGAGAAATCAATATAATGAAATAAATCATAATAATATATAAAACTTAAAAAGGCTTAAGTTATTTTCTATCGTGGGAATTTTGTATAGATTATAATATTGTTTGCTCTGCTAGGTAAGCTTTCTTACCTTTCGAGATGTTTAACGATGTCCTCATAAGCCGCTCTACAATTCTCCCAAATACCAGATCTGCAGACAAAGAAAAAAAAATGAAGATACAGAAATTAACTTAAAATTTAACAATGAATGATTAAAATAATATATGCTATTCCTTTTTCGTTTTAAACGCAGCATGAAGATTGAAGATTTCGTTCTTCAGTCTCAATAAATACAAAGACAAATTAATAAGTAATTGTTCATAAAAAGGAAAACTTTGTAAATGAAAAAGGGTTAAATGTAAAAAGAATAATTATGAGCACTCAATATTAAATGTACCGTTTGTTGAAGCGAGGGGTCGAAGAAATTAATTATGTTTTAAAAACAATCGCTTCTATTTGTACCGTAACAACTCATGCGTGATCGTTTGAATTGTTTCTAGATTACTTCAGCTCTTTGTTTTTCATTAAACTTTTCTTCGATATTATTAGTGTTCACGAGTACTTATTGTTGCGAGGACGTTTTTGTTAGAGTGCTTACTCTTTATTATATAAGTATCGTTAAATATTGTTTTTATTGAGGACTACAAAACCTGTTCTAAATAATAAATAAAAAAAGAAAGAATCTATATTATGTTGTTTATGGTTTGATACGTGGTTGAATATCTCATTGATGAAGATTGAAATGAAGAAATCCCAGATTACCACCACACCTTAGAATTTTTTTTAAATTTAATAGTCTTAATTTCTACAATAACGTTACAAAGCATATTACCGATTTGCTGGATAATAAGTTCAAAGACCCCCTGTCAAGTCGGTTTTACTGTTAAAAGGTTAGGTTTAGGATGGATCATTACGTGAATGACAGTAATATATCTGTAAATTACCCCTTCTCTGTGTATCCACTAATAGTAATATAAATATTAACTATTATTTACACAGATAAAAAATAAATGATAAGACTGATCGAGGTTCCTGCCGGCTCTTCTCTATGACTGGGATATTTTCCGAACCATGGCATTGTTTTAACGTTCATAACTGCCTTCTCAATTGAATAAAGTATTTTTGATTTTAATTTCGCTGTTTTTCGTTTTCGAACACTAACAGTGTTGGCATGAGGGACTTTAATAGCTTCAACAGACTTTGTGGCGAGCGCAAAAGGCACTCAGTTAAAATGGAAACAGTCGCAAGGGTGCCAAAGCGGGCCGAACTTCGGCCTGGGCTGTTGGATATCTGTGCAGTATGATATTTATGAATGCTTCATAATGGAAACTATGCAAAGTTTAAATACGGTAAACATTCACAGTCTATTTCTGACGCAAAACAGCAGGGTACGCGTTGATGTTACTTTTTATTCTTTGAAATTACCCACTAATGGTACACGAGGCGGTCTAACCCAGTCCTCGGTAGTTAAATCCTATAACTGACTGACACCTTTTAGGACTCTAGCCTTGTTTGAAGTCTTAATATACAAACTGCAATGAGCATTTAAATACAAATGGACTTCATAGTTCATTTCTACTGTTCAATAAAAATACCTCTTACACGAATTACAGAAAGAAAAAACAAGTTGTGAAACTACTAATTTACCAGTTCCATTTTGAAAATATATTTTATACATTTTCATCATAATATTATGTAGTTACTAGATAAAAGCTAGTAAAAAGTGGATGCGTTTATTTATGTACGCACATAAGTTATTTACTTGTTTGAATAGTCACATTCGATGTTATGCGTCACACAACATCGAGAATAACTATCTACACCACAATAATAGTGTAGACTTTTTGTAATGTGCGCTCACATCTTAAAAATTCACTGTCGTAATTTTTTTCACAACGAACCAAAAATAATATTGGTCCTTCGCATGCAGTAGTTATTTATGACGCGCTTCGAGTATCAAACTCTTAATTTAAACTAAATATTGCAAACAGTACATACTATCTTCATATTTATCAAATTATTCATATTATAACAATATACCTACCTACCTACCACGTATGTCTTATAATGTGGTGTCCGAGTAACCACATAAGAGTATAATATTACAATATGGCAGTAAGACAGTAGGGTAATTATTAAAGTAGATTGTGGGTCTTCTGAACGGAAGTGAGGGCATTCAATGTTTGTACTTATCTAACTGGATTAACTTCCTTATCCTTAGATATTTAACCTACACCATTTGTCTCTTAACCTGTTGTGTGGTTTCTTTTCCTTCATAACGTTTGAATTATTTACATATTGTATTTTTTTATTCATTCTTATTTTAGAGTTTTACCTATATCAAGAATCGCACTTCGTTCGTTCGATTTAATACCATTAGATTACTTTCTCTGGGAATATTCAAAGTCGCATATCTACTATGATAAACCAGAATTGAGTACTTAGAAATCAATATTCGACGCATTATTGCCGAAATACAGCCTAATTTAAGCCTAAAGAGTGTGTGAATATTGGACCCCCCGTTTACGCCATATAGGTACGCGCTAACCGCGGCGGCGACATGCTCGAAATCATATTCAAACATTAATGCTATAAAATAATCTGTAAATTACATGGATATTAAAAACATTTTTCTTTGTTTTATTTCAAATATAAAGAAGATCTTCGCCTCTAAAAACATCTTTATAAAAAGACCCGAGTAAATTCCTTGCCAGGTTTTAAGTTTTTGGTCCAAATAAAGTCTTGGGACATTATGAATAGCCAAGAAATGTGTAATAACTACACACATAAATGAGTTACGTTACTTGATACGTTCAGTACAACATATGAGATAATAGTCAATTTGTGCTTTCCATCGCACTAAATATTTTTAGTTCATACTATTAGGTTATATACAGATATATTTTATAAAATGTTGTTTTACATTAAAATCTATATAAATAAAAATAAAATATTGTTCTTTGATAAGCGCATCACTTGAACGACTAGACCGAATTAGACAATTTTTTTCTTTAAATTTTAGTAATAGTCCGAATAAGGTTTTTAGGGAAAAATAAGATTTTAAA
Source organism: Saturnia pavonia (assembly GCA_947532125.1). Lineage (NCBI taxonomy): Eukaryota > Metazoa > Arthropoda > Insecta > Lepidoptera > Saturniidae > Saturnia > Saturnia pavonia. The sequence continues at coordinate 10,807,819 of OX383902.1, read as the reverse complement.
AGCTACTCAGAAAATAAAAAAATGAAATAACTTTTTTCTAAATTGAATTTATATCAATGCTAGACAATAGAATAGAATAGTCAATCTATTCAAACGATAGATAAACGCAATTCTTATTTTAATTTATTCATTACCGTCCTGAGAAAGTTTTCAGGGAACAAGAAATTCAGGACAGGTGGCACTGTGGTCAAGTTATTGATTAGAAGATGTCTGCCGATATCTAAGACTAGCTAGTATGAGACAAAAATGCTAAGAAAATGTTTGAAAATTTTAATACTCGAGCAGCTGTATTGCACGAGCCGATTCAACTCAGAGCTCAGACCTCAGGAATAGAGTAACCAATTATAACTGGATTCAGTTAGGATTGCGATCTGTTTGAGGTTGGTTTTAAATAAACTAACTACAGTGATAACTTCATAACATAAAAAATGTCGTTTATTTCCGCACACATAACGTGTAAACGATTAGTCCAATTTTCATGAATTTTGTGATAACCTCCTTATTCGCGCACACATAACAGAACTAAATTTAATGAAATTTTTAGAAAACATATTAAACAAAAACGTCGTTTAGTAATTAAATAGCTGTAATTAGTTCCAGTGATACGTGGAATCAAAGTTTTAAAATATGTATTTTCATACACTAATACAATACATATATACATACATATAATAAAATTGAAGTGTCTGTTTGTAATGTCAAAATAACAGGTTTTTACTAAATGCATGTGAAAGTATACACGACACATACAACAAAAAACCCATTTTTAAAATTGTTGTGTGTCTGTCTGTTTGTTCCGGGTAATCTCCGAAACGGTGAGACCGATTTGACTGAACTTCCAATGGCAGATAGCTGATGTTATAAGGCTTAACTTAGACTTACTTTTAATTTAGAAAAATAATTAGGGTTCCGCACAAAAAATTAATAACCTTTTTAGTACTCCACGCGAGTGGAGCTGCGGACACAGCTAGTACTATAATAAAATGTTAAATGAGATAACAGTACCACTCTATTTAGATATATACAGTACTCCCTATAGAAAAATAAAAACGTAGTATATGGCCGTATATAAACATTTTTTGAAATTTGACTAGAAGAATTATATCACTCTCACGAAGTTGTTGGTTAAAGGTAGGATAAAATTTATCAAATGTCTCCTGAACGAGTTTTATGTCCACTGAATTTTTTAGTTCTCGTTAATCTAGTGCCAAGCATATTGTGTTGCATTGTTGGGGAATTCGGACACTGCGATCGAAAGTAAAGAATTCACAATTCGGCACACAAACTTCATTGTCATCCTGGAGTATAATTTATTCTATACATCTTTCACATAACGTTGGCCCTGGCAGAACTGAATTAAACGAAATATTTACCACTAAATGATACCCGCGACTTCTTCTACGGTGTTTATTATATTAACATCACGACAAGAAAACACATCACGGAACGGGAAGTGTTTATAAAAATCGTAGTATCTTGAAACCTTTAAGAAAATTTTATTCAAAGATGAAATTCAAATAAGTACGTATTTTTTTTTTGTTTACATGGACTAATTAACTAAGGTGTAAAACATAAAAAAATAGAAAACTATCCAGTAGTTTTTGCGTGAAGCGCGCACAATAGTAAACCTCAATCATTTTATTAATTAATATAGATAGAAAGATTAAATATCGAATTAAATTATTCACAGCTTCACTTTTTAATCGTTATTTACCCGATCGTTTTCAACCCATCCCTAACGTGTAAAGGTACCTTTATTTCCGTTTTGTCGACGGATACCAATATTCATGTTATTTTTGTATAATAATCGACGAGATAGAGTCTTTTCGTAAACAAGTTCCCGACATAAATTATGGTAAAGTTTATCTTTCAATCAATAAAACCAAAATAGTCTTGCATCCGGTAATACGATTTATGACAACTAAATATTATGTAGTTACGGGGCCGCATAGTTGTCCAACGCGTAATAAAAGGCCAAAGAAAATGTTTAGGGGTGGCAGGTCTATTTAACTTCCACCTTACAAAGTCATCAACACGTGAAATTGTGTTCAGATGAAATCCTGGTTTTATTTTTAACTTTACTACTTAATCCGTAAACTTTTGTTGTATATTACTAATAAGGATAACTCACTGACTAAATTTTATAGTTCGTCAGGCTTGTTTAGGGCAAGGGTTAGCAAACTATTTTTCTGCTTGCCGCATAAAAAAGATATCATTTATCCATTTGAATCCAACTTTTCCCAATTTGTCACTTGTCAATATGAAATGACAACGAATGCATATTCACAGTGGGTTACATAGGAACTGAGAAAAAAATGAAACTTACCTTGCAAGAGCTTCCATATTGTGCATCGGTTGTCCCTTGATTATGGAGCCATCAGGTCTAGGAACGCCGTGATGAGGCATGCCTGGTGACATGAGGGCATGTTGGTGCATAAAGCCCATTGGCCCCAGGTGTGTCGGAGGCGCATTGTAACCGTTTGCAAGTAATGGAGATTTCTCTAGCCGGGCCATTTCTGAAACAATATATTTTTTATTATTGTTTTCTTCATTTCTTTTGTTTATTGTTTTTACATTTAATTTTTTCATGTGTCTAAAAATTTTGCTGTGGAAGAAAATTTCCTTAGTGGATATCAAATTATTTCCATGTTTATAACAAACTGACAAAATTGGTTACATAGAGATAATGAATTAATTAAGTTACTCTATTTCTCAATAAAATTATCTTTAGATTTATCAGTGACCTAAAGAGATGTTTAATAGACTCTAAAATAAGATTCCAATAATCAATTCCCTCTCTCTCTTTTACAATATAAATAAAATTTTATAAAAAGAGCGTCGTTTTTTATAGTTATAGGCACCCAATACAGTATATGTGTAAAGATAATAAATGTATTTTTGGTAAATGTAGGTTTTATAAAATTTTGTAACGAGCAGCGGGTACCATTTATTGATTTACACTCATACCCCAAACAATTTGGGAGTAACACTCAGGTAAAATCCAATTAATTCCCAGTATTATCATTTAATTACTGGTTCCAATAATCGAATCGACCGTAAAACGGTGTATCAACAATAATAAAATGAGCAATGAATTTCGAGACTATTGTTTTCTGGGCACCACAAACAACCCGTGTAAACACATAGAGGGTGTTACGCAAATATTCTTAAAATGACCCCCCGAGTGGGTTTTCGGTACCGGGTGGTCTTCGACTGCCCATGACCTCCTCCCCAGCGAGGTCACCAGACCGACTGGGGCGTCGGAAACAATTAACAAGGTGTCGAATTAAACACGAATTAACGGTTGGACGTTAAAGGAAAATACCCTTTTCCATTGTGATAACGATTTACAAAGGATTTTAGGATTGTTGAATATTAAATATTGTGTGTCGCATTATTTCGCCGTCAAGGGAGACAGGACACAGGTAAGCGACACCGTGAGTGGAATGAGAAAATTTTAATTAGAACGAGATCTCATGGTAATCAAAAACTCCTATATTTATCGCATTATATTTTACTGTTATATCGCTTTTCGTAAATAAAACACTTTTTTTACATACTGACAAATCGATACAAATTATTCACTATAAGAAAAATAACTAAACGGGAATCTTTAAAAATATATCCTAAACAACCGATCTTATCCATACCTTCCATCAATACCCTAAAGAAGTTCAAACTTAGCCTTCTTAGTGCAAATATCTTAAATACATAAACTTCAGTTACTGCGATATTTTCTTCAGTGTTTTGAAAAAAAATGGCAGTTTTTGCTCAGTAGAAGTGTGTTCGGACATCCTGTTATTCGATTTCGAATTCTATAATGACTCTGAACTTTCAGTTGAAAGAAATCATCGTAATGAAACTATAGCATGGTGGTAGGGTATTTTTTGCTAACTACCACCTTAAGTTCAAAATATCTAGTCTGGCAACTTTCACAATATCGACACTTAAGATTGAACTTGTCAAATCTCTTCCATGGTCCATTTACGTATATAAATATAATAAGCACAACACAAATAAATAAAAATTTTACAAATCAAATGTACATGTACATTGTACAAGAAACTAATTCATTAAAGTGATTAATATAATCTCTCCGACACAGAAATCACAGGGAGAACGAGAACGTACCAAGTTACAGACAAACAAACATTTTGACCAATGGACCCTGAATTAATTGCTTGGGTCTATTTACACACTTAACCGCTTCTGTTATCTTTCGAACCATACCCACTCTAACTTCATATTTATTGTAATTAATTATACAAAATTTTGCTTTGCTCAATATGACGCTGACTGCCATATCCACGTTGTTATTAATACGTAAATTTTCGAAGAATAGTTTCACATAATTAGACTGCGGTAAATATAAAGTAATTTGATTTCGTTTCATGCAATATAAAAACATGTTCATCTTGATTACATATTTTAAATTGTGTATAATTTACTCGGACTCATCAAAATCAATGCAGTGAAGATGAATTACAATTCAACAATACCAAACCATCGACAGACATCATAATGGCTACAAAATACCACAACTAAACCCTTGAGATAACTGTATATAATATATATAACATTGGCTGATGTTGAAATATGAAGTACAGAAGTATGTTATTGTGAGGGTTTTAAGTCTACTTTGGTCGTATTCCATTTAGGTATGATTAATCCTATCATTACGCTATCAAACATTAAATGTTCTGCACTTCAAGGTGCAGGTGACACTGGTATGGGTTTCTGAAATATCATTCCACAAACCGTTAACTCTAATTATTTTTCATATCTAAATTTCTAAAAAACTATCATAGTTTTTAAGATAAGTTTGACCACAAACCCTCTCTGTTTAATAAAGCGACTAAAATTCTCTATACATCAAGACTATTAATATCGCGATTTATATTCCTCATTAGCAGAATTACAGTCGAAAACACCTTTTGTAACATTAAAAAAAATATACAAAATACTAATAGCTACACTATTACAAAATGCTATACAGCACTAAAATGCTATCAGCAAATGGTACAAAAATGTCAATTTTTTTACAGTGATACATTTTATCTGTGTTTTATTTTAAGTTAATATTTGTACATATTTCAAGTGAAATTTTCCACTAAATTAATGTGTCGATACACAAAAATTTGTTTACGTCTATTCGTAGAAAGATTTTCATTTCATTAGCTAGATTATTTTATACAAGATTTATTATACTTTAATCTAAAAACTAACTAAAAACCGAAGGCTATTTATAATACTTCACATTCTTAGAAAATATTGGTAGACATACAAACGTATTTCACGTAAATAAATTAAACTAACTATAGGTTACATAACGTTTGGATTATTACGATGGTTATTCGAAAACCACAATTAGGTCACAAAACCAAAAATCATATTTACAAATCCCTTAACACGAAGCGGGTCAGACAACCGCATCGGTCGACCACTTATTAATTAACTAAATACGTGTTAAATCTTGTAATAACCTGCGGTGAAAGAACCCTTACTCTCTCTCTATCTCTCTCTTACAAGTAATAATTTAATCTTTCCATCTCTCTTTGGTATAGGTAGCGGTCAATGTTTACTAAGTTTAAAATCCAACGATCATTTCGAAGTTAATAACTGACATAATTTTTTTTATACAATTCAAAGTTTATTGCATTAAAAAACAACTTCATTCCTGACATAAATGCACCTCTATAACCGATAAAAAATTTCATCATTTATGATTATGACTATTATTAAGTGAATTCACTGATCAGGGCATTTAAAGAAATGAAACGTCGATTTCGTACCGCTATTATATCGATTTCCAGCGATTTATTGATCAAAAATCGACTGTCCTCGACAAATGGTCGTACTAAATTACCGACCATTATTTCCAATTAGAATCGATAGAATCTGGACCCCAATTATATCACTTATGCGTTTAAAGAAGGTTGGGATAATCATAACCGCAAAACTTTTGGGATGACCATAATATGTCGATAAAAAAGGTGTTTGATTTCGAAGTGGTTATTTAATTTTATTTACTTGAAACAGAAGCTAGTTCCTCTGTAAGTAACTTTTATATAAATTATATGTAGTTTCTTGGTTAAAACTTGAATTCTCGAAATGAATAAAACGTAATGAGAGCAAAATAAGAGCTATCCTTTTCAAACTAAGATTGTAAAATGACGGACTACGCAAGATGAAGTAAGACTGGCAATAAAACTAAGAAAATGAGTGGGACGTCCAACATTGTATTCTTACCAGATTTTATCTTTGTAATAAGAATTTTTTAAGTCGTCATCCATATGTTTAAATATCAAATTATTCACCGGTTATTAGCCATTAGATATAAAAATACCTATGTAAAATCATTATCAAGTAAACTTATGGTAAATTCTCTATAACTAATACACACTCACTGATACACATGACATCTAAGTATGTTAACGTAAATAAAATCTTCTTCTTCTAAATATCTTTAAGTAGGGTCGACACAATATGTTTTCCTCTTCAACTATTCTCTACTGTCATCTCCGTATTCACAACTTTTATACATATCTTCTCTCTAATCTTATAACCGTCCTCTTTCATAAAATAAATGTAAATAAATTATTAATTCTTATTATGATTTTTCTACACTGTTATAAAATACTATCGTAAATGGAGTCTGTTAGAAACACTGGAAATTTTTAGATTGTTGTAAATCATAGGAATTATTATCTTCATAAATAATGGATAGTAAATACAACATATAAACGTCCAAATGATTTTGATGTCATTTAATAAAATACACTGTTTATGAGATGACGAGTAGTTTGAGACTATGACAGGTTGACAGTAATGATTCCGGAGGCAGAAAAATCCTTATATTTCGTTTTTTTTTAAGGTCAATATGATGTATAAAATAGGATCTCGTGCACACAGGCACATTAAAAGCGAAGCTAGATATAACAGCATTCATTGTAATGTTTTTCATAAGAATACCTAGAATGTTGAGTCTCGCAGTACAGCTCATTGTCAATTAGGTGAAATGGGATTGTTTCATAGATGACTTATATTAAGTTAATAAGTAATGCTTATTTTTATATTTATAATGTGTTAACTAACTCGGAACGGAGGAAATAATATCATTTCAATTTCATTCCTAGCTCTATCAAAGAAAAAAAAGCAATAAATTAAAGTTCTACGGAGTAAAGCGTCATTGTATTCTTCGTAAATAGCAAGTTGTATAATAAATCTTCCAGAGGCCGGCAAAGTGAAGAAACTCGAAAATGATATGAAACAAGGTGAATTAAAAGCAAATTAAAGCGAACCTGCAATCGTAGCGTTTACAATAAATACATAATTGTTGGGTCGGCATACCAATGGCATATACGATTGAGCAAAATAACAGTCCTCGGGCACTGATTTTGATTGCAAATTTTCTTTTAAAAAATTCCCTTTAACGTGCACAATTTTTCCTAGATTTCATCGAGATGTTAAACTCATTTAAAAGAAGTCATATAGAGATTATTATTTTATTAATATACCAGCTCAGTAAGCTCAGTAACGCTGACTTAAACTATGACTAAAATAGTTGTTGTTCGTCTAGTTTAATAACATACAAATAAATTTGTTCTATTCCCTTGCAATTTAATAGCAAATTACATGTTTGCAAGAAGACTAAACTTTTTAAATACATACTTGTTAAAATCAAAAATATTTCATAAAATACATATCTTGCTATCTCTTATAGTATTGAGAAAAGCGTAGGGAATATGACCAAAAGAAACGATTATAATTGACTACCGAAATATAAGTTTTATTCACTTTACTCTTCAGTTTAATTTCTGTATAATAAATAATTTTAGTTCAAGTTAGTTAATCTTAGTTAGTTAATCTAGTTAACTTAGTTAATCTAGTTAGTTAAATCTGTAGTTCTGTCTGTGTATCTATTCTTTCAGATTTCACCAGGTGTCATAATTTTTTTTGTCTTTGTCTTTTTTGCCTGTCTATTTGTCCGGATTTAACTTAAAAACAGCTAGACCGATTCTAATGAATTTTGTACACGGGAAGCTTATGTTATTGGTTAAATGATATGTAATAAGAATTTTCAATAATTCTACTTACTTTAACAATCATAAAATCTTTATTTTCGAAAAAACGCACGAATTACCTATAAGCCATTTCATAATTGATGGGCTATATATAACATTTGTCAATATTATTTACGTTAGAATCGTAAAAAATAGTTCTCAACCGAATTTCATGAAATTTTGTACACGGGAATTACATGTATAATTTCTTAGTTGATGGAATATATGAATTGTCAATATTATGAGTAAAAATTAAATTACGGGATGAAAATAATTACTGCGTAATAAAAGCGTGCGGAGCCGCGGTCGCACCACTATTCTTCAATATAATGTTGATCAAAATCATATATTATTTTACAAATAAAGTACCATGTCAAAATAATATTTATCCAATATAATAATTTAGTATTACCACCTTCATAGAATGTTTATCCTACTTTGGGAAATGTGTATTACAAAGGAAATGTCTGTTAAGCTCATATCGAGAATAAGAGCTACAGTCATCAACACAAGTCACGCGCCGAGTACAATCAATAACAGTAATATACAATCGACGACAAAACGCGTAGGGTCAATATAGTAAGTTAACAAGGCGGCCGGCCGGCAGACGATTTGTGTTGCCAGATACAAAAATAGAACGTAGCCTATTTTCGTACACATGCTCGGATTGACGATGTGAAATAATGATTTTATTAACTGTTCTAATTGCTTATTTATGTTTTGACCTTGGACTACAAACGAAGTTTACAAAGAATATTAATATATTCTTTTGTGATATTATCAAAAGTAACTGAACGCAATTTAATAACATAAAGTCTTAATTTTAATGAATTTATTAATCACTTTTGCTAACACTGTCAAAAGATATTGGAACCATCCTTAGACTCTACAATAATTTCAAAAATATAGAAGCTGTTTTTAATTTTATTTCATTAGTTCATATTCTAGTAAATACATTTACAATTAACATTGTAAAAAAATATTTATCTTCTTATATATTAAAATCATCGTAGTTTATATACAAAAAATATATATTTTACTATAAATGGAATTAGTGAAACTTTTCCACTAAACGGGATTAACGTTATTATAGTAGCAACACTGACAAAGTTACGTCTTCGCCATAAACTCTTTCATTTGGCTCGGACGAGCCTTATGAACAATAAAACGTTGAGGGCTGGAGATTTGGACTGTAATAAAATATTTGCCCTAGCACTCGCTAATCCAAGTCCCTAACAGACGCAATTTGAGAAGTTATAGTCCAACGGTAAATATTGTACGTAAGCGGTAAGAATCTTATAGCGCTATGTGCATTGTAATCATTTATAAGCTATATAGGCTAGCTTTATATGTACCATAATTGCGGCTTATCCTATAATTTCTGGACTTATCATATTTAACATAATAATCTGCTTATTTTTTTAAACACGCCTTGTTTTCATAAGTATCATAGGATAAAAGTAGTAAAACTCAGCTTATAGGCGTAATGTTTAGTGACAACTAGTTCAAGACAATCAAGATTTGGGCAGCTTCAATCAAAACTGATCACTCCCGGCCAACCGGCTCCGATTATAGTTATAAAATATTTAGTATTATAAACGTTTAGTACTGATCAACTTCCTTGATCAACTGTTTGAGATACAAATTTTAGTGAATTTTTGTCTATTATCAACGAGATTGGAAGTTTGTCATTAATTAAAAATGCTGCTTTTTATTTTATAGCAACTGATTTTCAATGTTCATCCACAATTCTACCGACGTCATGTGAATAGAATATGTCTAATTATTCTTGTAATCTTTAAACATAGCACAAACGAGATGGCGGTTCCCTTGTCAAAACTGTCCATGGAGTTTTGAGGTAGCTTAAAATGCATGCTTTCTAGTTATATCCATTTCAGTTGTAGGTACACAATAACCAAACTAAATCACGTAAAATGCCACCAAAATTACATAATATAGCGTCAAATACCGTAAGTTTATTAGATTAAAAACCACCAAATGGCAGATTAAGATCTTGCCCAGAACTATATAAAATCTTAAATATGAACAAAATTTACTTTAAATTTAGAACATGAAGTAAACTTCGTTAAAATACCTAATAGAATAAATTGTGCAATAGATAATGCATCACTCGTGTAGACAAAACTAAACACCAATTTACGGCACACATTAATCAAGATCTCGCGGAACCCGGAAATCTTTACGCGATACCAACCAGTTGGATTGTGAGTTAAGGAGCAATTTCGGACTGTATCCACGAGCCAGATAAAACTTCTCCCCCAATGTGTGAAAGAGGGTCAGACTTAATTACTCGTAAATTGACCGGGGTACAGTTTTATCCCGGATAAATGTGTATATGAGGATAACGATGTGTCATACTCTTATTATATGTGTTTTCTTCATTTCCAAATAATGATGAATAATTAATAGGCAAATCAAGATTCATAAGGTTATATATTACTGAATTCTATCAGTGAAATAATCATTAGAATCGTATCAGTAGTTTTTACTAATGGTAATTACTAATTTGCTAATTTTAAAACAACATTACAAAGTCCTTAAATTTTCTAAAATGACCAATAAAAAGTATCTCCTTCAAATATATTTACAAATTTTACCTCTTTATCGTAATACTATTACTATAATACTGTGAATTTTTTTTGTCATATTTTCAAAATGTTTAACTTTTAATTATATGTAAATAAAGGTACACGTAAAAATCAAATATTACATCAGATGTGCATCATAAACTGGCGAACTTTTTGCTATTCAACTTCAAAGCTACGTGATTACAATTCAAACCATCCCAAAAATTTAATAATACGAATCAAGTCGTCCGTGAACATCCACAAAGGAACTATGCCATTGTTACATAATAACTATCAAAGATATCGAACCATATTTTTATTAATAACGTTTCACAATGGAGAGATTATCTATCGGTGGTTTTTAGTAGCAGCTGTTACTTTGAATGTTTCAAATGTTGCTAAAAATTGTATTGATATCACAACTCGTAATTGTGGCAGGATGATAGAGCATTTATGAAATAAAGTGTATGTTATTATTTTTAGAGAACTCATGAACACTTATCGTGTGAATTATCTATATCTACTCTTGGTGTATTTGAATACTTAACTTAATTTTATTAAAACTAACCAGCTCTGACCGCAGTTTCGAACGCGCTGACTACGGACTACAGATTTTTTATTTATTTATAAAGACTAAATAATGCTCCCTTCCATCACAAAATTAAATAATAGTTGTTACATATTTCAAATCATCTCCTAAATCATAAGACAAAATTGGATACTGCAAAGGGCAAAACTTATTTATAACTAGCTGTGACCGCAGCTCCGCTCGCGTGGAAAACAGAATGCCTTCGGTCGAACACATGAACGAATCGTGCTGTCACCACTTCTACCCATGGCGGTCTCGCGCCGATTATTTTAAAGACAAAAATCCTCATTGTATGTTATCTTTAAAATATAGACATATGCTATCACTGACGTTTTTGTAGGTGTTTTTAAGATCTAAAATTAAGTTCATATATCTCTAATGATTTCATCGTAAGCATATTTTTTCTGAAATATCGTCAATGCTTATTTCGTATGTTCGTTTATCTTACCTAAAAATATATACAAAATTATAGCCCACCTCCAAAATGAATTAGACAGCCTTGCCCAAGTGAAATTCTAGAACTACACAGAACATACATGTTTCTAATAATAACAAAGAACACACAAAACAAATAAATAATGTCCATTTATTAAAAACCACTCAAAAACCGCGATGACGAGACCACTTATCAATGAAATAAATAATATAACATATTAAATCAATTTACAAGTTAAATCAATTATCAAATTTCACCTGACCGTAGGAAAGCATGTATATATTTTTTTTTAATTAACAAATTTATCTTTGCGTATGACAGTTCATTTCTCCGAAGAACTAATGGCCTGTTATTATGTGTCGTCAATTTAATAACAAACGAATACAGTTACGGAAGTGAGGAACATATAATTTCGCTTCGAATCGATTGATCGACTATGCGTTCGGTTTGCTTCGGGCGAAATTATATCGGCATGTCGTTAAATGGTTAATAAATCAGTCGAATTATTAATAAAGTAACAATCATTATTATCAGCAATTTTATATTTGATACCTTGTAAGAGATAATCTGTTAATTCCTAAAAATGATCGAAGTAGGTTTTTTATCGTTTATAGAGAAGTATCATACAATGTAAGAACTTTTACCCGTAAACATAAATAAAAATATAGTACCAAGTTAAGAACAATTAAAAACACTTTTTTTTATACTGTTGAATATTAAAATAAGCACTGCACGTAGTTAACACAATTGCTACTAATTAAAAGAAATTCCATGGTTACGACTTTACTTAGCAAAAAACAACAAATGAATCGTGAGCGTACAGTTAAAGAAAGGTGTGCGTAACGCAAGCAGCAAAAAATTTTAATTGTAAGCGCCGTTGCACACGACATTCAAAACTGTGAGAATTAAATTCTGCATCTATAGTTAAGTATGGAAATTGTTATATCGGACCAGAGACGTACATTTCTACAGCTTGAGAAAAAGAGAATTCATTTGCTTTATGTAATTAACTTAATAACGTGTGACATAGCTATTCCATTTGTAGCTGTAAAAACGAATAACCAAATAATTATGATAAATGTTTTCAAACAAAAACTAGGTAGGCATAAGAAGGTCTATTATAAAGAGTCCGCATCTATCCTTTACTGAAAATAGATCTCTATCAGACTAGCGTTTTTCGAGCGAGCGAGCACGTTCTTCCAACGTTTGACAAACGCTAGTAAGATAGCGGCGATAGTTATTGACCAAGGAGTTTTAGGCAGAATTTTAATTTGTCATGTGGTGGTTTTTATTTTATTTAATTATAATTATCTCTATATTATAGATTGTTGTTGGCATTTCACGTGAAATAGTTTCGTTATTGTGTATAAATGAAGTAGATGAAAAACAATAACGAGAAACATGCATTTTGAGTTGCTACAAAAAATTCCTTGTTTGTTCTAACACGGGAGCCACCATTTTGCTAGAGCCTTTTTTGAATTTTGAAGATTAGAAAATTATTCTATCCACATGACATTGGCAGAGTTGTGTATGTGACATGTTGCCATTAAATAAGAAGCAGAAGAAGTTTTTGACCACCATTGATGAAGCACATCAATAAGGTTGATCCTCAAATGACGTGACACGCGCAGTGTAGGATTTCGTAGTTGTCCGTCACAATATGCAGACTTAGGAGGGGCCTTAAGTAATTTTTAATGGAATATGAACGATATTACTTCTCCAATTACATTTTATAATTTGGTTGACTATTACTCGTAGCTGTAATAGTTTCGTTATATATACTACTGGTGTGATTTTTTCACATATCTAATAACAACCATTTACACTTGACTCTAACAAAAATTATCATTTTAAAGCTTAATATTTCGCAAACGGGTCTCTAAATCGAAAAATGATTTTCACACACCGGCAATATCTAAGTCGCGGACAGATAGACGGACATGGCGAAACTATAAGGGTTACTTGTTAACTACGTAACCATAAAAATCAACATAATTTATTAAAACGTTTGATTTGTATAATTTGATTTAGCCATTAAAGCGTATTAAAAACCATCTCATGTTGTCTTTAACGTTATAAAACAAATCTGATAATAATTAGAAGAACCCTGTCGCAGAGGTCAAAGTCAAGTTTTGAGATAAATTTTTGAAGACATAAATTTGAATGGAAATATTCCCATTAGGTTTAGAGAAGAAAATAAAATTCCGTGTATAGAACAAAAAATGTTCTACTTTCTAATAAAAATTGTTCCTACATACATAATTCAGACTTTTTTTTTTATATGTGTACACAATTTCACACACGGCCATTTAATTCCACACTAAGCATAGCTTGTATCATGGTAATTAAACAGCTGATATACTATACATATATATATATATATATATATATATATATAACACCCAGACACACAACTGACAATTACGCTCATCACACAAAAGTCAGTGATGGGCGGGGATCGAACCCGCGACCTTTCGGCTCAATAGTAGGGCTTACTAAAACTGCGCGTTAATGCAATGCGATCAAAAAGTCTCTTAAGTGGACTTGGGACTTCAGCAACTGAGCCCTTCAATTACAATAATAAACACATAAAGTAAATTTACTGATAATACTATACATATAAAACGTTTATATTAATACAATTGAAAAACACGTTTACGTCACATTATTAGGTAGTTATTGCATATGCTTATTAAATTTATTTTTTAAATAATATCCAAGTTATTTTATCAATAGTATAAAATACTACGTATTTTTACTTACGTATTCTAACTGTCCGATGTATCGTATTTTAATAATGCGCCAAGATCATTAATTAGCTCTCAAATGGTAAGTGAGGATGTCTACACGCAACTTATCAAATTGATAGATATTTTTTGCAAAATACACCCGTTGGTGGAAAGTCAATAATTGGTTTTATAGTCTGATAATAATCAGCAATGTTTCATATATTAAATATTCAAAGGTGTAAAAATAGACCATGTTAAAGTAATTTGTAAGGGTTCAGCAAGTTTTTACAATGTTACTAGGGTTGTCGAAAGGTCATATAAATTGTACGAGAATTTAGATCTTCATCTATTAAATTACCGACAAGCACAACCAGCCCTTATATCAATAAACAAATTACTGATGAAAACAAATAAAGACTCATTATTTACGAAAATGGTATATTATGTAGGTACTATTCATGAAAGGCTAACATTACTTGCTGGTAAAATTATTTGTGTTTAACCATTTTAAACACAGAACAACTTCATCAAATTAATTATAAACAGGTAGGCAATTTTTTTCTTTAGCGAATGATTTCAAAAATTTATATTTGTTTTATTAAGACAATGTTTTATAGCTTCGTTAGAATCCGATAGGTGGCGCTATGTTCGAGACATTAACTACCGAAAAGGACAGAACAATGATAGCGAACTTATAAATTTTCTAATCTCAATCATATATTAATTATTATTGATAGTAATAGTGACACAAATGTATTAAAATAAATATATATGACCAGCTGTGCCCGCGGCTCCGCTCGCGTATACTACAGAATAGAGTCTGTATAGCGAACGCGCGAATTGTTCTACCGCCACTCAAAACACGAAAGACATAAATGCTTAAAGTAGATAATCCTTTAAACATAGATATCGCCAACGCTGATTTATTTTGGAAGTTTTTAACATTTACATTTATGTAGAATATTAATTTGATATCTCGTATGGTTTACTCAGCGTAAGCCATATAAGCGCCGCAAATGCGTCTTATTTCCTAATTGATTTACCATTATCGTCACTTCTTATTTCGTATGTTACTTTCTCTTATAAACTATATCCTATAACCTGGCCAGTTACCAAAACTATGAGTTAAAATAAAATAAAAACATGTATGTCGGATATGTGGTTTTGGTGTTAAAAGAACATAAACAGACAGATAGACAGACGTTGAGTTTAATATGTATAGAAATTGCATTTAAACTAAATTATATATTTAAAAGTATAAAGCCACTTTAGACAAAAAATAATATTTAAAAATTGCAAAACAAGCTAAACTGGGATATTTACGACATTCTGTAAAAATCAAAAAGGTTACTTACGTATGAAAGAAGTTTAAGAAAAAAAACTCATAATATGGGAAAAAGAGACGAAATTGTAGACATTCCCTGGCAACGTATGAACAATTGTAAAGTCTCGCATCGCTTCGGCGTTTAATTATTGTTGCCACCGCATTCATTATTACGATTTCCTTATAAGTCGCAACGGCAATTTGTTTGATTGCCCACAATTGCAACTTGATGTTTAAATCATTAAAACACCGCTAAGGATAGCAAGAAATTGTTATGATTGCCGTCCAGTGTTGTTTATCATTTGCTTTTTTTTGCTTACCTAGAGCATGATAACAAAAAAAATAAAGCATTCGATTCAGTGATTGCTGATTGTGGTGGAGGATAGTGAAACGGTTTGTACTCCGATAAACGTAATAAAGATGTGTTTAGTAAAAAGTTGATTCTAATAATGGTTGTTTGTTAGTGTCAGTTTTTATTCAGTTTTACGTAATTATATTGCGTAAGGGATGTATAGTTGCATAATTCGATGTCCAAGCTGATTTAACCAAAAGAGAAGAAAGATTGGATCGCTGTAGTGATATGATTTAAAAGTCGATAGTCTAAAGCCTGAAGTAGCTCTTCTCCTTTTTATTGTGTACTAGCGGTGCCCCGCGGATTCACCCACGTTAAATTTAGATTATTAGACCTGTTTCATATATCTGATAACTACTTGCCTACAGTTTGTTAGATTGGTTGACGTTTCTGGTCACCTAAAGGGTCTTAGCGTGATGTTATATATATAACCTTCTTCGATAAATCGTCTATAAAATACAAAAAGATTTTTTCAAATCTCACTGGTATTTACAGAGATTAGTGTGATCACTAAAACTAAAATAAACACGAACACACAAACAAAAAAAAACAATCTTTTAAATCATAAATTATATAAGTAACAAGTTTTAATACCTTTTCTACGATATTCATATATTTATTTATTCAACTACAATTTCTTACACCACAACTATAATCAAATAGCAGGCTTTGCTGAGTTTCTGTCCTTTCCAGCAGTCTAACTAGACCTGTGCGCCAACTATCAATGTCAGGGATAGTATCAAAACCTTTTCCATTAAAAACATTTAAATCTACCAACTTTCATGGTGATCAGTCAACGGTGTTGGAGGGTATCAATCTTATATATATCAACATCCATTTTTATAGAATAGACTAGCTGTGCCCGCGGCTTCGCTCGCGTGTTATACAGAATGATGTCAGTCGAGCGCACGCGCGAATTGTGCTACCCCAAAAATGCTTACTGTGGGTGATCCTTATAAGATAGACATATGCTATTGCTGACTTTTTTGTAGGTCTTTTAAGATCTGCAATTATGTTGTACAATAAGTTGGTATATCTCTTATGGTTTACTCAGCGTAAGCCACTTAATCGCCCCAAAAGAGTATTTTCCCGAATTGATTCACCATTATCGTCACTGCTTATTTCGTATGTTGCTTTATGTAACCAAATAAGTAACATATTTATGAATTAAAGGAAAAATCATATAAATCAGAGACGTGGCATAAATGGACAGGCAGACAAAGAGACGTTGAGTTATACAATATGTATAGAAGATTAATGCGACTTACCCATAGACTACGCGAGAGCAAAAATGCCTTAGAATCAACAAACATTGTATGGATATTTTGTGTTATGATGGTATTATTTACATTCAAATAAGATTCTTACACTCTCAACCAATACCAACAAGGAAACTAATGAAAAAAATCTGTTATGGAATATCCATTATATATGTTATTAAGCTTATAAGTATTTAGTATCTTACAGAACCTAGGAGGGGGGGAAATTGTTCCCAATTCTTTTTTTCGATCTGACTATATTGTTAGCTATATGGGCCCTGAATCCTCGGACGGCTTTTATAGCTTCAACGGGCTTAAGGGCGAGCGCTTAAGGCACTCAGCCTGTTCCCAATATAAGCAGCATAAGGCCGCAGGTTAAATATGGTCTCACTTTGGCACCCTCGGAGCTTGTTGCATGCTTTCGTAGCTGAGTGCCTTAAGCGCTCGCCCCTAAGCCCGATGAAGCTGTAAAAGCCATTCGAGGCAACTGAGGCCTTATGGCTAACAGTATAGTCAGATCGAAAAAAAAAGCAGTTTAAATATCAGAGAAACAGAGTAACATCTTTATACTTGTATTCCTTGTGTTGCACTGTTCTGAGCATGATTCCACGATGCTTCATATTACAATTCCTGTTTATCAAAACTATGCACAGATGGCGTGACGAAATAACTTTCGCGTTATAATATAATTCAGACTGGATACACCGACTGATAACGAAACGGATCTTAACTTGATTGTAAGTAGTGACAACCGTAAGTAAGTAATGAATTGAACTTAAACTGGAATATATAGAAAAGAAATAATCGATATTAATAGCTTACTCGTCTATCTGGTATACAATAGCAACTGAAGCAATTTGAAGCCAAGTAATTACATCCCTGATTATTTATTTATACTATAAATATTAAATAAAATATAAAATAAATATTAAATAGTATATTAAAAATTTACCTTTAAATAATAAACAAGACAATCTCAACAAAAATCAAATAGGGATGTAGCGATAAAGATCATAAGCATAACCCAGAAAGAGCACGGCAGGAACACAAACTGACAAATCCGTCATAACCCCGCCCTAACATAAACAAGCAAATCCTTACTTAATTTCAGTCAGAGAATTCAATCAGAATGTAAAGCTTTGTGCCCGGGTGAGTAATGTTATAATGCCTTACATTATCCACCCCCCTCCCCCCGCAGTTGCAACATCGGAATCGCGGCGACACCGCACGAAACCTTTAATTATTATCAACACATCATTTTCATGCCAGTTCCTGAATAGGGCTGTCAAAAATTCGATTTATGGCGAAATATTTGACAATAGCAAAACTAGTCATGTTAAGTTTTTAAGTCATTATTATGATTTTTCTACCACTTTGGGTAGTTTATATAGGTATGTAACTAATGTAATATGTAGGTAACATAGAATGTTACCTACAGTAGGTACTTGTAATTTCTATATCTAATAACTTGTTCAAACGATGAAAAAGTTAAGGTAACTTTTATTAATTTTGATTACTAACAAATATTTTGAAAACAATTTGATGACAATCCATTTTTATTTAAGTTAAATTTCATTTTTATTTTTGTGTAATACCTACTGATTTTATGATATTATTAACAACCTGATGTCATAATACGGAATGATAGTGAGCGCGGATTTACCGCTTCGTGGTAAACATCATGGTAACCCTTCAAACAGCACGTGGGTCTACACATCCCTTACACGCATTTCATATTCCTATTTCCATTCCGTTCAACTTTCGCAGGAGGATTATATTCTGCCTCCGATGTTTTCGTATCCTATTATTTCCCAGGGTGAAAATAGGCCACCCGCCTCCATACTCGCACACAAACAACGATACCCCACATGTATTTGTGTTATGTCTTCACGAAGGTCTTCACCTGTATGAGTACATAAGCACGAGAAACCTAAGTGTGCGTTGGTTTCACCAACTGTAAACCACTGTCAGCGACTCGTCAAAATAATATTGGCTTAACGCGGGATCTGTTACGCAGACATGCAAAGTGGAAACTTAATACACACACAAATCTAATTATAACGACTTAAATTAAATTATAACAAATTGATTACCATATCAAATGCAATATGAAATTGATACTTAAATTAAAGGAAGAATCATAAAACTATTACAGTAGTTTACTTGTAAGTTACCTTTGAACTAATTTTAGAGTAATTATTAGGCTGGTTCTTACTTAACATTTTTGAATAGCTAAAAATCTACAAAAATACTAAGAAATATCGAATGAGATAATATAGAGTCCCTAGAAGCATAAAAATTCAAAAATTTTCAATATAAGGACCATCCTATTCGGTAATGATATATTTTTTTGAGTTTAAGGTTCTAATGGAAGTATTTAAAAGTAAATAAATTATGATATATTATAAAATATATCGCTCTAAAGGATTATTTTATATTTATGCGAATTAATCGCGAGAATAATATAATATGGAAATGATTTTCAAGAAATTTTGCATTTTTAAACGATACAAAAATATACAAGAACTTATTATAGTGGATAAGAATCTGAACGTGATGTCTTCATTAGCCATCAATAAGAACACTTTTGTACAATCCAACACGAAAAAATGCTATAAAAACAAAACAATGAACACTCGTTTCTCAGTTACAAGAGTGTTTCGAATTGCAAATTTTAGGGAAAAAACGTACAAACTACACTCGAAGTCAAATGCGGCGGCAGTACGCGATAAGCAAGCGCCGCTTATGCAAGATCACGAATGTAATTGCTCCCTTGTCTGGCACGACACTTCAAGCCAGAATGAGAGAGCGAATAGGAAAATCGTTAGAGTGAACGAGAAAAACTGACTCAGGATCAACAAAGCCGTAAGCGACAAAAATGATTGATTGCCAGCCGTCTTGCGCTGAGCTCTATTTAATCACTTTATTCCCTTTTCTCCGTTTGTGTTGGGATAATTTTGTATTTGTATAATTTGTATACGAAATGAGGAGGCATACCTCCGAGATGGAGCTCCATATCCGGCGCCTATCCGGGGCTTATACGGACCCAATTTTGATGTTATCACATGTCATGGTGCCGTTTGTTTTGATGTATAATATACGTAACCATCTCAGTAAAATATTAAAATTCTATTATAATTTATGTGGATTGCTATTATCTACAATTTAATAGTTATCTGACCTAGAGTCAAGGTACCGTTTAAGCTTCAAATCATAATAAGCTAATATATGAAGCTACTTAAATATCTTAGACCATCAGATTTAGTAAAATTGTAACTATCATGGAATAAATAGCTATATAGACCATTATGAAAATCAGCTACTTCGAACAGTCCAGGTTCCTTGTTATTTGACTTAGATATTCATCAGCACGACTGTACACATGTATAACTTCCACAGGTGGAATAACTACAACTAAATATCAGTCATTTTAATATAATTTTAGGAAAATTGCCATAATTTCTTTATTAACCTGTTATAGCATCAAGAACGCGAGTAGAAATATATAGTTATTCGTTAAACAGGTAGGTAGCTCCTTAAATCTACTTTGTAGTTTACTACACATAATTATAATTAACACGTCAAAGGCTTCAAGCTTTTAATGTGGGTGAACTTTTCTTAAAATAACTTAATTTGATATCCTAAGAACGAGGAAGGTACTTTTATGGAATAATGCCGATAGGTGGCGCTGCTTCAAATAAAACGTCGTAAACAGTTTTATTAAAACAAGCACTAGACCATTGAAAATATTCAGAAAGGTGAAAATAAAATGTATTAATTAAATTTAAATTGGCAGATGGAAAAATCAAAAAAGTTGATAAATGTATCTTATACACAAATGCACAATAGAAGATTGTTTAGACCCAATTTTGATGTAGGTAGGTAGTAACCAGAAATTTTATTTACAACTTGAATTAACATAATCATTAACACTAGTAAGTTACATTCCGTTTTTTCTGTCGAAAAAAATACCCTTAGGAACACTAAGTGAACGATAGTGATATCTGGAAGAGAATCACTCTCTGTACATCCACAAAAAAAATTAACTACAGTAAACAATACTTAGGCATATGGTTAAAATATATATATATAGATAAAAACGACGTTTCCTGAACTGGTGGTATTGTTGTGACATTCATAAATGCTTTCTTATGGCCTAAATTGAATAAAGTATTTTTTTGTTATTATTTTATAGTCTTCCATATCTCCGATCTTCAATACAACATAATTAAACGTCGTTTATTATTAAAATAACTTGCCTTTTATATTAAAAGCACAAAAAGATGATACAATCGATACCCAAAATGAATAACATCGTAACTTTAATTAGTATAAAATACACCTGTAGGTACGCTAAGCAAATACCGAAAAGAAAACTATTTTTGAGTTTTACAGCCTTATCTCTACGTCTAATAGATCCATTTTTACTTGACTAAAATTATAATTGTAAATTAAAACAAGCTATTTCATATACAATATCTTCGTTAATTAATTAATTAATTAGTTACAGCTTACAATTTTTAAGTCGAGGAGCTTGAAAAATAGGTATCATCAAATCTACATTTGTTTCAAGATGCCAAACAAAATGCAGTTGTTTTATTTTTAAACGGCTCTTCTGAATACCACGGCTAAATGATTTACAACGTTATTCATATTAGGTATTAACGTATCCGATAAGAATGAAATTTATTAAAATATAATAATCACCGCTCATGTGTCCGTTTTCGTAAGGTGAGTAGTCTCCATTTTCTAGACGATGCTTCTTGAAGGGATGTCCGGGGAACTGGGTGGCAGCGAGAGACAGACCCACTCCAGAAGCGCGCTTCGGTGGTCGACCCGGTCTGGAGCTGCGGACATAGTAGCACGTTACTGCCGTTTATGACGATACACGTTAAAAACCATGAAAGTATCAACTAAAAAAAAATACTACATTACCTAATACTCTGTCGTAGTAAAACAAAAATAACTACAAAATTTTTACCCCCCGTGTAAACAACATGATGAGGTTAGCTAATAGCAAGGTGAATTCAGTTAAATTACTTTTTTAATTGTGTAATAGTTATTTATGCTACTAGTGCGGTAAGTTGGTTTTTACAAACGAGTTGACGAATGTAAGCCCGAGACCAAGTCAAGGGCTTACCATAGTCACGACCAATTTCCGCACGCGTGTCATACAACGTTTTTCAACACATTTGCGAGAAAACAGTACGGTATCTAATGAAGCAAACTTTTTCATTAGATTAGCAAATAAGAAACTATACAGATGGGTCCACTACTCTTGGAAATTTTACCTGCAATTTGTGCCATATTCAAGATATCAGGTGGAGTAGATTCCATATTAATATAGGATTCCTCGCTTGAACTCATATTATTATTTTGTTTATAAATATCAGTCAGAAAGTTGCAATAATCTTTGACGTTTCTGACTTCTCCTATATACAAATATACTCTGTGTTTCTAGCTTTCTAATTTGAAAATAGCGCGCATTTGCAAATGGCGTCACTTTCGTGTGGTGAAAATTAGAATTACATCTTTCATATCAAATCTCATTAATATTAAAGTGATACAAATATATTAATAAAAATTGCTTCCAAGGTTCGATAATTAGGCTTATTTATTCTCGTAATGTGAAGCTCCTTGTGGAATTCTTATGTTATTAAATCGAAATTTAAAAAATCCTAAAGGATACGCATGACCCTATACGACGGAGCTTGCAGTAAAATTTTTACCGCACGCTCCGTGGTATGGTGCGTAATGTTTAACTTTCTAACAAGGTGTAACAGGCCTCGTAAATGCATATTTTGAGCAAATGTGATGAAAAAATTATTTAACGGCGTATAAATTAACTTTATTTTAATGAAATTAATGTTTTTTTGTTTTATTGTATGTGTTGTTTCTCCGACTGATTTTTATGTCAAGAAATACATAAAACTACTCTTAGTAGTACCCCGCGGTTTTACACGCGTATAATTTAAAAGAAATCGCTGATTGATGATTTGTAACACTTCAGTATAGACAATATTTTTATCGGGCGGCCAGGGTTATGCGGCACAACTCACGGCTCGTTAGTACCACTAAACGTATAGACAGACTCGAGCCGACTGTTGAGTTATTCTAATTTTACATTATCTCACAAACTATTTGTGCTATAAAGGGCAAAGATTATCTACATAAAATGGTCTTGATGATGAAGTTTGTAAGGATTAATATGTCATGTTTAATAATAATACTCATAAATCACTTTTCAATTTTCGTTAATACTTTGTCACAAAATCCCTTATGCATAAGAGATGGGCATATGGTATCGTGGACTTTTAGATGTACTAAGGAGCAATGGCTTTGTAGAACATTTTATTTACGTATCACTAACTATGAACAAAATAACATTAACATTTTTATTTATACAGATATTAGATTATATAATCCATAAAATATTTACCTATAACTTCTGCTTAAAATATTGTTACAACGATGTCTAAACAATAAACAAATGTCAAGTTCTTTAAAGGATACAAATTTAGCACCTGACAAAGCGGGAATAAGCTTTGTCCTTTATAAAATGCTATGCACATATAGGGCAAAAGCGATAAACGCTTAAAATCGATTATTTTATTAATATATCGGCACCCATTATGAATAACATCGTAACTTCAATTAAAATAAAATACAACTACATAGACGCTAAGCAAACACAGAAAAGAAAGACAGCTTTGTCTCTACAACCTATAGAACAATTTTTGTTTGACTAAAATTATAATTATAAATAAAAAGATATTTTATGTAGGTATGATATCATCGTTAATTCATTATTTACAATTCACTAATATTGAGTAGCAAGTATCCATTTACAATTAAATTATTATGCCAAAAAACATTTTTTTTAATATTTTAATGGCTCATCTGAAAACCATGGCTAAATAAGTTACGACTTGCGATGTTATTCAAATTGGGTATCGATGTGTAGTCTTAGATATCGGAATACTTTGTATTAACATCGAAACTAAGTTAGGTTATTTAAGCTCTGAAAAACAACATTTGCATACGACAACTAACAACTTATGAAAATATGAACCTATTGTACTTTTTCCGCTGTCAAAATGAAGCCTTTTGTACGCGTTTAATGAAGCAAATACTTTCGAGAATAATAATTTAACTTTCGAAAGGAACGTGCACGGCGTAAAAAGAATTAGATATACAGGAAAAATTGTATTTAAATATGAACCGTTTCTAATTCGAACAAAAAACCTTAGAAATACTATTACAATTGACCTCATTTGAAATAAATATATTTTAAAAGTGATTCTGCCTGCAGATCTGATATAATTGCTTGAATCATTTATGTACTTATTTATAATATTATAATTCGAGAAAACATTATTCGCCCTTGTAAACACTTCTGCTATATTTGTAACACTATATTTCCTTTTATTAATTATCCAAATGAAATTATCATAAAGTAACACAAAATGATATTTCCAGTAACTATTCATTCACACATGAATAACGTCTGTTATAATTGCAATAAATTATTCGTTTCCTATTATTATTTTTCGATACATATTTATGGATATGTATGTAAAGTTTTATCTTTGAAAAATAGATATATAAAAAGAAAAATACGTTAATAAAGATATCGATTTTCTTGTTAATGCGATAAACAAATTTGTTACAGCAATGGAGGTAAGTAAACCAGTCATTGTTTCTTCAACTATTAATTCTTTATACTAGTTTATTCTCGAGAGATTTAATAATTATTTTTAGATCAGACATAATGATATAAGGTATAACCACCAGTAATTGACACTGCACCAATAGTTGACACTCTGACGAAGAAAATTAAATATTTGGTACTAAATTGATTTGAAGTCTTGAGTTTGTTAACCGACTTTTATAACTGACTGTACCTATATGTATTTATAACATTAAAAATATATCAGTAATCAGTGATTTTGGCCATCTCGATCTTTGGCTTCCTTTTTTTTTCTTAATATTCAATTTTCTTCGTCAGAGTGTCAACTATTGGTGCAGTGTCAATTACTGGTGGTTTTACCTTAATTACTCTTTAGTTTATTAGTTTCAGATATATCTCTGAATATAAAATAATACTCAATGTTGTTAAAGATCTAAAACTACTACGCTCCATTATTATTTTATGACTTCTATTAAACATTAATTAAAATAATTTAAAACCCAAAATTAAAAAATTGCCATACGCTCGTTTGTACTGACTAAATAAATCACTTTCTCGCGTGAGGGTGGATACAGATTTATTTTTATTTATTTCACTCCCCTAAGATTTAATACCGTAAGACGTCGACCGCAGTTTCCACAATTTCACGCTTATTGTTTTCCCATCCGTGATTTATGATCATGTAATAGACAACAGTATTTCTCGGACGCAATAAACTTTGTCACCTAAATCTTCGCCCTAAAGCCTATTACGCGCTTGCGGACCTAAAACTTTGCCCTTGATCTGAAATTGCAATTTCAGTTTATTAATTTGCTGCACGAATTAAAGTAAGAAACGATTCAAGTAAGCACAATAATATTTAATAATAAGATAGATAACATACGTCTATATTACCATTAAATCCTAGCACCGATTAGATCCTTGATATTACATATTGTGGCGTCACATTAGTAATTCAGTAATCTGGCTTCATTTATGTTTAAAAAATCATGTTCGTTTGATGTACAGTTTACCGGTTTGGAATTGATAGCTCATCGCTACGAAAAATACGTTTAGCTCTTTTTCTTTTCGAATTGACTATACTGTTAGCCTTAGGGGCCCTTTACGGCTTTTACAGCTTTACCGGGCTTAGTCGTTTAGCTCGCGACTCGCTGTTCATAGGTAGGCCGAGGTGTAGTTAGCGGCAGAGGCGCGGCGCGAATTTCCTTACAATCGTTTCGCTGCGAATGATTATTTGGTTTCACGTATTTTTGAATCTGTAATATCTTCTACGTTATCACTGAAATGATATTATGTACTAGGCAATTTTAATGTTATCTTATTTGGATGTACCTATCTCATAAGACTTAGCCAGTGTAAGCCATGTTAGCGACCGAAAATCTATTTTTCGACAATTCGATTACACTCATTGAATTTTCTCGGGTACACATAAATTTAATTAGAATGTATGTATATATGTAGCACTTTCCGTATATAGTGATTCTCTAAATTTCAGTGAATCTATATAAAAATCCGTTGAGTGCTTTATAAAAAGCGAAGAAACAGACTGACAGACGCGGATACCAATTTCCTTTGTACTATTTCTAGATTATAAATAAAAACGTATATGCCGAAGTTGGAAGAAACTAATCATTACAAAATTAACGAATGATATACTCGATATAAGATTAATTGTAAATGACCTTGAAAAGATAAGTTAGATAAAGAAGTAAATATCTTTAGAAAGGTTAAATTAACGAATTAAGGTAAGATGAACTTTTAGATTACAGAAACATTGTTTTAATTAGAGCTAGGAAAATTAAGTGTACCTAATTCACCTATATTACATCGAGAGTCCCAACATTTAACGTGAGTCGTGCCTGCCTCAAGCTGGTTTAAAGGACTCAACGTCGTAAGCAGGGAACATGATGGCGAGGAGCCGATTTTCGTTACACCAAATATATGATTTGCGAACTTTAATGTTATCGCTACTTAAAACAAAATGCCACTGATATGGAAGGCTTAGGAGAGGATTAGGTTTAGAGGTTATTCAAAATGTTCACATTACGATATCGAAAGTATTTACAAAGCTATGTTTTCAAAATCAAAAATTCTTTATTCAATTTAGGCCCTAAGTAGCACGTATGAACGTCAAAACAGTACATGTCGGTACAGTTTCGGAAAACAGCTCGGTAATCGAGAAGAGCTAACAATAAACTCGATCGGGTTTATCAATTATTACTTTTTTTTTAATGTTTTCAATTATGTAATAATTTCAGCCAGTTCCATACATCACTAGGTATCGTTTACGTAGTTTCGAACTCCGAGACAGGTGAGGTTGAAGCGTAGTGGAGAAGTTACTGTGTTAGCTTAGTATACTGAGGTCCGAATAACGCTAGAAGTTGCGTCACGATTTAATAATTAGCACAATTAAGCAAGATGAATGCGTTCCGTTACCAACTAATCACACTACTCGTAACTAGTACATTACTACAAGTATGACAGTGGCATCCAAGTTCGGCAATTATCGGGGGAGCGATGCTGTTATCATAGTATCGGCTTACGCAGAAACTGACTCTTGCCTATTTATTTTTATGTCAGCAACCGTCATTATGAGACACTCCATTAGCTTGGATTGCGGTGAGACTCGTTTTCGGTTACGCTTTGGGGTGTGATTGTGTGCTACGACTATTTTTTTTCTTGTTTAACTCGTGTCAGATGAATAGTATTGGGAAAGTGACAAGACCGAATAAAAAGTTGTGTCTATTGTCAATACTCATTGTTATTAGCATTCGATACTTTTGACATTATTAAGTTTGATACACTTTCACTCTTGTTTATTATGATTATGACAAATCTCGGGACTGCGGTTAATTTTAGGTGGGTTAATTATAGGAACATAGCTTTAGGTTTCAGTTACCACTTAAAATCAGTTGGACTACGTGCTTGTTTGCTGCTACATAACACACAAAAAAATTTAATATTTTAGTAATCGTTTCAGTGATACGATAGTAAATACCTAGTAAGATTTTTTTGATTTATTTATATCAGTGAGTTTGAATTATTACTTAATTATTGTATCTACATTTTAAATAGCATCTATTGTACGTAATATAACTATTTAGTAAAATAAACCAGCCAAGTGCGTGTCGGGCCAAGCGCTTGTAGGGTTCCGTAGTTGCCCGTCACAATATGGAGGCTTACAAGGGGGCTTTACTTAAGTAATTTTCAATGGAATTGGTACGAAATTACTTGCAAATGCATATCAAATACATTTTATAAGTTAGTCGACTATTACTTGTTAACTTGTAAAACCTAACTTAGCTTTGATATTTATCCTTTTAACTTTGTTATATTACTACTGCACTGATTTTTTCACATATCCAAAACAACTATTTAGCTGGCAGAGGGGGACACTCGTCTTAACAAAAATTAGCAATTCAAAAACTTAATATTTTGCAAACGGATCTTTGAATCGAGAAATGGATTTGACACGCCCGCAATATTTTTAAACAATGTATCCAATGAAAACTCGCAACTTGGGATAGACGAGACAAAAAATCATCCCCACATTACGTGTAGGGAAGGTATTCTTAAAAAAAATCTACAAGATTTTATTTCACAAATTTGTCACCGTGATTAATATGTGTACCCATACTTAATTACAACTTTCTAGTACTAAGAATATCTGAGCTAAACCGCAGAAAGTCAAACGGACATGGCGAAAATATAAGGGTTCCTTGTTGACTACGGAACCCTAAAAATGAATTGAATATTACCTAATGGATTGCTGGGCCTATAGACTTTCGCAAATAAAAATCTTATATTATATCAAACCAATATACTAATCTATAGTAAGATTTGTAATTTTTCCATAGATACTGAGCCGAAAAAATTTCTACCTATAGAACCAATTTTTTTTATGTTCCTCTACAATGTGTTCGTTTGAATTAGCCATCATCAAATTATAAATAACAAGAATGAACTTCAAAAAGCCGCACATAAAAATGGTATTTATTTTCGTTGCCAACGGTATTGTCGGGAGCGAAAAAATCAAACACGACCGCGCCCGCGACGAAATCGAATATTGAAAGTGTCGAGAGACAGAGATAAGAAGCACGTGCCGCTCCCATGCCGCCACTTAGCTATACCCGTAATCTGAATACCGCAAAGCTCACGATAAACTGCCATTAAAAAGCGTTCGATTTATTACCAAACGATTTCCGAACGATTTATATAGTTTAGCGCAAAGAATACAAAGACAGAGGGTATCGAGAATGTTTGCTATACTGGTGTACCTTTAGAGAAACATTGCAAGCGTTTATAATTCAGTCCCCGATTTAAAAAATTGCCGCCGGTTGGAAATTTCATGGATTCGACGTGCATTAAAAAAATCAAATCACTTGATCACACAAATCACTTCGTGAAAAATACATCACACTACAAGCAACACTTTAAGGTTAATTATTGTGTAAAATATCTTATTAGTTATGTTTTAATCCTAACGTGAAATATCATTCGAAATTTCTAGTTATTTCAATAATTTTAGTCAACATAATAAGTAAGTTAATTGACATTATCTTATTAAATGAAATAATATGTACTATATGAGCCCACTTAGACGCAGTGTCAACTACCAAGTACATTTTTTTTTGTTTTCAATAATATTTCGCTTAAAAGTATCTCAAAAAGAAAGAAAATCTTGATTTATCGAGATTTAGTTACTAGCAAATTTATATACGCATAAATAAACTAATAAAAAAAACAATGTTATATCAAACGACATTCCATTCTGAACTACATAATCTATACGCTAACGTACCCTAGTGAAACTAACACCACGTATAGTTTTGCTTTTTGTATATTTGCCTCGCAATATTCATCACTCACCGCCCGTGTCACTGATCAAATACCATCCACAAAGGAGTCCCCAGATATTTCTGACAGATATACCCTTGATAGATAGTTTTACAAACAACATAAACCTTGATCGACATTGTCAATAGCGATAAAACGGTAAAATTTCGTCGATGATTCAAAGCAGTTTATGTATATGTTCCAACGTACGTGATGTCGCGAGATTAAGGGAATCCGTTTCATTACAAGATGTACTGAACAAACCCTCCGAAGATATCTCTAAGATATTAAGCGTTACGTGAATCTATTAAGTATACAAACAGACCGAGCGCTGCCGACGTTCTATGAATAGACTCAGGAGTCTTTGTTATTATATTTGTATTATTATTCTAAACTCTTAGTGGACGTGTTCACACTCACTAATAATTACTGACACTAAATCATCGTGTTCACGTGGCATAAACATCCTTTCTACTACCAAGGCGGTTTAAAAAAAACTAAGAGACGAAAAGCGAACGCTGACAGCCTATTGTAAGCTAATAGTCTTAATATCTATATGTTTTTGTTTCATGAACGTTCGATTATTTACATATTACAGCACTACGCTACGCGTATGGGAATGTTTACATATTAAATTAAAACTACTCCTACTCAAGCTGTTTTTGTCCAAAAATATACTTTTATATAGCCCTGTTTGTGATTTGTCTTTAAAAGAAAATGAATCTAATTTTCATAAAGTGATATCACATTTTTGCTTAAAATATGACAAAAAGTAGATACTATGTCCTATTCAAAACAAATAGAATGTAAGTATTGTTTTTGTTTAGTTAATCAATATGCCTTGCTATTGATAGATAAAAAGAAAATATACTACGAATAGACTACATATAAAAATAATTTTCAAACAATCGAAAAATTTTGGTATCAATTATTGTAAGTGGGTTTAATCAACATATATTACAGACATTTATAAACCATATTTACATTACTTTATAATACTGTAACGAAATTTTAAATTAAATATATCAATATCATCGAAGGTTTACAGATAAATAATAATTTAAAATATTATGTCGATACGTTGTAACTATGATACTAAATGTACCTATTCAATGTACACGTCCAAGGTGACTTGATACTTAATTTCCTTTTCATAATATCTAGGCTCCACGGAATCATCGTGTTGGTTATTAGGCACTCTAAACAATGAAGTTCTGTCTTAAAAATGGTCCCAGAATCGTTAGACAAGGTAAAACAAACGTACGTTATCTTATCTTTTTTAAACTCAAGCGCAGTAGCAGTTTGTCTTAGGATCTGTGCAAACATGATAAATGATATCGGTGGAAAAAAAAAACGTTGGTCTATTTTTTTGTAAACGAGTTCCGGTTGGAGCGAGATGTATTCATACCGTAGATGCTATATGAATAATACCTATTCACCTTGAGAAGTACCTGAGAAAGAAGAAAGGACGGTATTACTTATT
This sequence comes from Saturnia pavonia, assembly GCA_947532125.1. Taxonomy (NCBI): domain Eukaryota; kingdom Metazoa; phylum Arthropoda; class Insecta; order Lepidoptera; family Saturniidae; genus Saturnia; species Saturnia pavonia. Next base: position 10,776,470 of record OX383902.1, on the reverse strand, counting down.
GAATTTTAATAAATCAAATATGATTAGCTCTAGTTATAAATTGAACATCATCTCTAAAACAGATTCGTGTTTGCTATGTTTTACTATAACATGCAATTATCATAGGGTAAACCTACAAATAATCTATTCAGTAGGTAATTATTTATATTTAAAGTTTTCATTAAAAAGTAATTCAATGTAAAGTTGCAAATATTTTACTTGTTTCAAACGCTACATAGTTACTTGCAAAATGGATTTCTTAATTAATATAAATGTAATTTACGAATCATAGACATTAAAGGTAAAAAACTTTTCGTCATTAAAAGTAATGTTTTAATAAAATTGCAGAGGAAAAATATAATTGAAGCCAAAAATTAGAGGGCACTAAGACAGTAACAATAAAAAGTGAAAGCAAAGCCACGTTTAATTGTGTCGTAAAAATAAAAATTAAATAAAAAACGTTTGAGGGGTGGAAAAGTTTGCGATCTTTATTTTACTTAGCAGTTACGTATTTCATGTTCAGTTGGAAAAAATATGTTTTCACGGATTTGTATTTTCGGGGCTGTTATCGAAAACCTATAACTTAGTTACATATAAATGTAAATTATTTGATATTTCCGTAGTAATTATTGTTATTTTACTGTAATCTTATTATAAGAACCTTTAGAAACTATTTCTAATTATTATTTCCTTTAGAATGTAATAAAGATGAAGAGTTTCTTGTTTGATTGTTTGTTTGTTTAAGCGCGCTAATCTCTTGAACTACCATTCGGATTCGAATTCTTTTTGTGTATGATAGCCTGAATATATTCAGGTATGTCAAGAAATTTTTGAATCTTGAACCTTACTGCTTAGGTTTCTACTCTAATAAATATTACAAAGCTGGAAAGTTTGTACGTTTTTTTTATATATTTGTATTTGTGTTTGAATTTGTAAATCACACGAATTAGGTACGTCTATTTTGAAAATAATAATAATTAGGTAGCTTGTTTAGGTATTAGGGAAAATTCTAGGCTATAAATCTTCACCCTAAGGCCCTAAAGAGTGGAGTAGATATTTAATGCGGTTAAAACCGTATTACAATAAGGTAAGATATACATAACCAAGTGAGCGTATGTCATTAATTAGCGTTTAATGGAAACGGCTAAGAGCAACATTATCGTTACATGAGTTTTTTAAATTATGAACACTAACCATAATCTTTATCAAAAATCTTGCAGCATCATCAGACACCAAGAATAAAATGACATCATTTTATTTATATAAATTATTCGCAAGATAACTGAAACTACCAAACCCGAAACTGCAAGCTATCATAAATCTACGTAAATCTATATATCGTCCATTATACTATAAAGCGTATGTATACTACACACATAATAATTTATAAAAATAAAACAGAAACTAATAAAAGATGTAGCAAAAAATTTTAAAAGAAATAAAACTGATATAAATCTAACATTAAAACTAATACAATCGTTAACAAAACACTTTCATAGTGCTGTATAAATTATTTTATACTAATTAATTTCAAATAAACTATCGTGTATTTTATAGTAGATAATTATTATTAGAATACTTCGATAGTATGATACATGTCATAGGCCATATACCTACACATAAACAAGTATATTTTCTATTTTTAGTCTGTATGTTCGGATTCTAATTTGATACAATTGGTATCAATTCAACTAGTTTTAGTCGGTCAAAAGCATTATATAGGCCAAAGGATCAAAGGTAATATTTATAATCATCAGATATAATATTTTAAGTGTCAGAGTGACATACATGAATAGAATGCAACCACACATAGGATCTGAAAATTAAAGTAAGTTCATTTGGCTAACATTAAAGACTAAATTTCTTTACGTTAAGGAATATTCCTCCTACCGGCTGTGCCAAAGAATTTACAAAATAAAATAACTACTATAATGCGTAATAAACCAGTTACTCGTATAATTTATTTGGCTTACTTTTGTATATAATATTATATTACTTAATATATATTATTATATATATGTAATTATTACTAATTAGCTATTATTTCATGTTACGTCCAACCCTTTTTTAGATAGATATTTAGTAATGTCAACATTCCAGAAAACTCTGTTGAAATTCTGATGTCAAAAGTATGAATTTCTTTGATAAGTATTTAAATTCAGTTTGTTTTTTGTACCTACCTTCTTGAATTCTGTTCCCTTTTCTGATAACTCAGAAACATGGTATGTTTTTCAGTGCTTGACACTTGGAGAGCCCTAGATGTATGTATATTTTTTGTAACCTATAAGTGAGGACTCGTAACTGGTTGTGTCTCTAATTGTAATTAATTATTCTTGTTAATTAAAGCTGTTGGTCTGTTTAAAATAATTAAATAAGAACTGGCAAAACTAGAGCTAAATCTATTCTTTTGAATGTAAGAAGTCAGCAAATATTTATAATAAATTCAAATACAAAACTTGATAAGATATAAAAATATATAGCAAGTTAACACTTTTCTACACGAGAGTCCAATCGTAGGTTTAATGTAGCAAGTCACTACAACAGTCAGGTAGCTTCCTACGTTTCAATTTCTTCGAGGTATTTTATTTACAAAACTAATTATGTTTGTCTGATAGGGTTTTAAACGGCTTTCGGTGCACTTCTTGATTCGTTGACAGTTAATAAAGACATTCCAATTGTATGTTACATCCAAACTATTCCATTTGAGTTGTGACCGTTCCTTGATGATGTTATTATCGATATCAGATTCAATTGCTTTTTTCGCACGTACATACTCGTACTATTCATGTACAGTTGTTAGTATAATCATTGTGAATATAAAATGTCTAATTAACGATAGAATGAGATACATAAAATTATTAACCAGGTCGAACACCTTTTTTATTGTTTTATTTTTTTCATATATATATTCTTTTTATTACTGTTGGCACGAACATCATTGTCGGCACGCCACGTGGTTCGGATAATTGAAATGTCTACAACACTAAATTTATAGTATGTATAACGTCACTATTTCTTTTTTATAGCTCCAATCGATCTTTCTACTTGTTATCTTGTCTTATTATTTTGTACTCTAACAATGTGTGTAGTAAGTAAGTAGATATTATAGCTGTCTATTAACTTTATTTCAATAAATTATTTATGTCGGAAATGTTTATTATAATTTCATGATCTCTTATCATATTCGACACCCAATATGAATAACATCGTAAGTTTAAGTTTAAGTTGAAAATACAACTATATGCAAAGCAAATTCAGAAAAGAAAACTCTATGTTTGTCTTTGTCAGCCTTGTCTCTAAGACCAATAAATCTATTTTTACTTGACTAAAATAACCATTTTAAATTATGAATAAACATATTTCATGTATAATAACAGCGTTAATGATTAGTTTATAATGACCAATATTGAGTCGAAAGAGTTTTTAAAATAGTTATCATCAAATTAACATTTGAATCGTGACAGACGTGACAAAATATGAGACAGATTTGTTTTCAAAACGGTTTTTCTGAAAACCATGGATAAATGAGTTACGATGTTATTCATATTGGGTATAGAATTACAATGTTAGGAAATATGCAATTAACAAATATTTTTTTGACATCTATTAACTTTATTTTAATACATTATTTAAGATGAGAATATTTATTATAATTACATGATTCTGTTATCGATATAGCGAATCTATACGCGAAAACCACTTATCACATTTACTTTAATTAATTTTTTAATTCCTAGCTATTTTATGTGGCCAAGTTATGGGATATTTTTTGTAAGATAAAGTAACATACGAAATAAGCAGCGACGATAATGCTGAATCAATTCTGAGAAAATAAGCATTTGGGGCGTTTAAATGTAAGCCATTTAAACCATACGAGTAAGCCATACGATTTATATACTATATAATTGTAGATCTTAAAAAGACCTACAAAAAGTCAGCGATAGCATATATTTATCTTCAAAGGATAACCCACAGTAAGCATTGTTGTCTTTAGTCCTGCGGGTGCAGCACGATTCACGCTTGCGCTCGACCGACAGCATTCTGTAGTCCACGCGAGCGGAGCCGCGGGCACAGCTAGTTATATATATTAATCCCTGGAACTACTGATTCGATTCTGAAAATTCAGTAATGGAAAGCTATATTACCCTAGACTGTTGTAACCTATTTTTTTATCTTAATAAATTTAATTATACTTTATTTAACGCGAACGAATTCGCGAGTGCTTATTAGCAAACATAAAATAACTAAGTTTTTAATAATATCGAGTATATTACTCAGTGAAGTTTTACAGTATTGAGGTGGAGGAAACATTAAAATCTTAAATATTAATTGTAACAGGAGCACCTCCCGCCATCCCTTTCTGCGAATGCTAGGGGCAACATAATCAGCCCCCAAGGGACAACCTCTTGTAATTAGCGGCTGTTCATTTCTTAATTTCAATATTTAATTACAAAGGAAACTCGATGACTGCTCCAAATAGAAAGAGACGTCATCTTCAGAAAGACTCGAATCCGTTTTTGGTTCAAATATCGTTTGATATCTAGACCTCTTTTGTTTCTTTGTGTACTTATTTCATCAGAAGCTACTTTTTAATTACTGTTATACCCTGTATAATATTAATTATATAATATAACCCATACTAACGTTTTAGTAAAACTTATATACTCGCGTGATGCATCTTTTTCATCGTTTTTTTTTGGGTTAAAGGGTAATCAACTATGATTACATTTATAAAAGCAATTTAAAAAAGGAAATTTATTAAGCAAGATAAAGAAGCCTACGAAGTCAAAAGGAACCCTTATAGTTTCGGTATGTCCGTCTGTCTATCCGCGGTTGAGCTCAGAGTGAGATTTTAAGTGCTAAATTTTGTTAGAGTCAAGTGTCCCTCCCACTGCCAAGTAAATGGTTGTTTATGGATACGTGAAAAAAATCATGATAGTAGTATATATAATGAAGTTAATAGGAAAACTAGGAAAGTACGTGTCGTACAAATTCGAAATTAAAAATTACTTAAAGCCTCCACTCTAAGTCTGCATATTGTGACGGGGAACTACAGAACCGTACACTGCGCGTGGCCCGACAAACATTTGGCAATTTATGTATTTATTTCTAAACATAAGGGATCATAATAAATATATATAAGTATATGAGAATACACTACACCTACCTGTGTTATTTATACCATGTTTTATGGTCCTTTTTATACAGCTAAGGTAAAGCATACGGCCTGCCCGCGCGCCTGATCGTAAGCGGCTATCGTGGCCTATGAACGCTTGTAATACCATAGCTATCACTAGCGCGTTTCTGACCTTGAACCCCCTACCCCAAAGAGCTCTGAAAACCCTACTCACCCCAGGAATACAACACAAGGTTATTTGGCAGTGATCTTCTGTAGGTTGGAAGTATTCACCAGTCGAGCTGCCCCAAGCAGAGAGAAATTTATCTGTGCCCTACCTCTCTTCTATGGAGCACAGTTAATTAGTAACAAATATTTATATTTCCCATCTCAATAGTAAATATATGGATGGTAAGATACGACAACTACATCCGACTGGATCGTGACCACCATACACAGAGTGATAAACTCATCACAGTGACTTATAAGTGGTCTGTAGTGTTTTGGGATCAGCCCGAATATATACAGTTATCTAGCTGCGCAGAGGCTTGCAGGCCGGCATGACAACGGTGCCTTTTACTGAAATTGGCTCTCAAATGCAGCTGCCGGAACACACCTACAGGTGCTAGGCGACAGATTTTCAACTTGAAGGTGGTAGATAGAAGAAGCCCTACCACCATACTATGGTTGTTTCATCACAATGTTTTTTCTACACCGCAAGGTCAGGCTCATTGCAGGGATTCGAACTCGCGTCGATCTACTCGATGTCCGTACACGCTACCACTGAACCATAATTGCTTCATTAAAAGAGACGAGTGTTTTCTTATCAAATCTGATTAATATAATATATAAATTTTTTGAAGCTGTGAGGTACAATAATAACGCTTTCAGACGCTGCTCCGTTGTGTGAAAGATATGAATTGAAATAGGTACACCAAATTGAGCCGGAAAATTCAGTGAATGAAAATGAAAGCTAAACTATAATACTTTCATGTAATAGTTAATAGTATAGAGACACAATTTCACACACGGTCATTTCATACCAAACTAATCAACATTTGTGTTATGGAAACTAAACAGCAATACATACATTTAATACTTAGAGACACACCTGACAGTTATGCACAGCACACAAAAATTAGTTATGGGCTGAGAACCAGCCACCTCTCGGATCAATAGAAAGGGTTACACCACTGCACATTTATGCTATTCATATCTAAAGTAGCCATATTATTTATTATTTAAAATATATTTTTTCAAACACCATATTGACAAAGAACTCATTCATATAGATAAGCAAATAATGTTGATAACTTTCCATTTAGGGCAATTGATCCATTTTTATAAAATCAAGATTGGTAATGATTTTTCTCTTTGAAGCGGTTTTTCATTTAACACTTTTCAATTGGTCGAACAACATCTAGGATGTGTGCGTTTGGCACCTTTTGTTCAGAATGGTTGACAGGCAATGAATCGGACGTGGCTATTCATCCGAACTTGCGTATTGCAGAGCTGTTTTGTTGCCGAAATAATACAAATTGTGATCGGTTGACCACGAACGCATACGTCACGCCCTCTATCATTATAAAAATAGTAAAAGCTGTTACATATGCTATGAAGTTGATTGAAACCCTCATTCATAATTAAATCTAATTTTTCGCCCTAATCGATTTTGATCAGTTACACTATAACTTTAACTTTTTTTTACAGTAGGGGTTTTGTAAGTAGTTCCACAGTTTAACGCCGGCTACACACGCTACGCTCTACCCGGAAAGGTTTACCTGTGCAGGTCGACTTCACGTCGTCGCGTTGTAGCGTGTATGGGACGGTACATACGCACAGGTTCAACGTACAGTGTCACTGAAAAAAATGTTCCTCAATTTTGTGCAGATCTCCTGCGAAAGTTTAAAAAACTGTACAGGTTTTATTCTAACACATGCTCCGGTCTACCTTCGCAGGTAAACATGCATAGGTAGACAGATCTTTCTGGTACACTGTAGCGTGTATGGCCTGCATATAGAGTTGCCAACCCTACTATGTAATATAGTATCCTACTTTATCAGGCGTTCGACTACTATATTTCTAAAAAATATACAAAGTAGGCGAAACTACTATATTTTTAATGGGTTTTTTTATTATCAAAAATGTTTAAGCGGGCAACGGAACGTAAGCCACAGTCTTTATCTCTTGGAGTAAGTATAATATATCCATAATCTGAGCTTTATCTCTTTCTGAACGAGACTTGGTAGGTACGACATCGTCAATTTGAGTATTTGTCATTATCAGTCTATCAAGTAGTAAAAAATATAATATTCCTTTGAAACCTACTATATCTCTTTCAAGTTTCTTGCCATCTACTATATTTTGTCAGGTAATAGCCATGAAAATAGTATATTTAATATTAAAAAAGTTGGCAACTCTACCTGCATAACAGAAGATTATCTAGAATTTCGAGGTGATTTATTTCCAAGGCATTCAAAATGTAATGAAGTGTTTTTTAAAAGTAAATATTTGAACCTGATCGACCTTATAGCACCGGACTAATGTAAGACTATGAATTTTATGTAGTCATAAATTACTTTTGTTGACATATAAATACAAATAGATTCATACAATGATACGTATACCTAATTTTATTTAACACAGCTTAGCCCTTTAGGGATTATTTTCATATATTTATATATTATTGACATAATATTGGTATAAATTGATAAATTTTCAATGTTCGCTACTTGATAATTATGCTTATTAACAAGACAGGATGCTTTTTAAATTTTTCCATTAAAGCATTTTTTACTGGCGCTAAAGTTTTTGACTCATAAAATGTTTCCTACAGAATTAATATTTTGGGTCCATGTCAAATGCAATGCTATATTGTTATGTTTTGTGTTATTTAATAGTTTTCTATTTATATTGATACGCTTCATTTCAAAATAATCGAAAAGTTTTGCTACCGTTCCGATGGGTAAGATTTTTTCCTGTCGAACCTTCTCTTGTGATGAATAAAGAAAAAAACATCGTTACCTGACCCGCAAGAAGTCATAGTTAATAATAAATTGATTTTGTCTAAATTTGGCGCGACCGATATTGTCGAGTCACTTAAGTCGGTGTCGGTTTTTAACCATACAAGAATCGATTTGAAAGTTAAAAAGCTTGAGCTTGTTTTTCGTCAACTTCTATTAGAGAGACACTTGAAGGATATACTGGTTAAGATATTACAACGATCCGGAAACACGCAAATAGCTTACATTCAAATTTATAAAAATAACATTACATATTAACGCTCATAAACTACTTAAAATTAATAAACAAAAAGATTTAATAATGAAGAAACAACTTTCAATCTACGAAAATTATACTGAAAACAATGCAGATAAAATGCTTCTACTTGGAATCATTATTTACATAAAAACATGAGCAAGGCATTATTTATAATTATTTGTACCCACATCGCTTTAATTACTGTTTTTTATACTTCCTTTCTTCAATTTTTATACGCACAAACTAATGAACATCATGAATTTACGTCACGGATTATTGTGTTCTTCCTCTGTACGTCCGCTGATCTCGTTTTAACTTCAATTTCTTATGTTCAATGAAAAATTAAAATAATCAAAACATACTGGCTAGAGATTTGAAACAGAATAGAGTCCCGGACGTGTGATCGTTCAGTGTCGAACAAAAATAAACGTTATGATTTGTTAAACAGGTTATTAGAAAAACATCGGCGCTGTCGACAGGGAGTTTGGAAATAAACTATTAAATATATTAGTTAAGCGTGAACGTTACCTCTGTATTTTTTATATATTTAGTTAGTTCAATTTCCAAAAGAATCGTTCATTCTGTGCAATTTCCAATTCTTTTCATGTTTTCGGATTTTACATTTCATTCAATAGCTTTTTACTAAATCCATTGGTAAGTAGATAAGTAAGTTGGTAACTAGTACCGTATAAGTTTAACATTATTATTTTAACTTAAAAATATGAGAGATATGTTATTTAAATTTAAAAAGAATTTTTTAGATAAATTATAAACATTCTATTTCCAGATTAGAAAACAGTATATTTATTTTTGATCAATTTAAAATGAGAATTGTTAAATGCAATTGAATTCCAAGTTATATGTGTATTTATGAAATAGATTTATATTCGAAGATAAAAGTTTTTGGATTTGGAAATACAAGTGGGATTTTTAATATAAACAGAAATTAGTCATAAATCATGAACGTAATAGTTACATTCTGACGGTACGTAAGTACATCTGAACAATTTTTTGTTTGATCAGACTCAAACATCTGGATGTTGAACAGAAGTTCATAATAAAATATGATGAAAAAATATGTTAAGTCCTTTTGTATCGACCGCTTCAGTCTATTTTAAAGTGCGACTAAGTAATCTTGATACTTAGACATATTGTTTCATTGTTTGATACAATTTTGGCGTCCACAATTATACACTATAATTTAGCAATGTAAGAAAAAAATATTTTTTATTTATTTTAAATACAGTCTACATGTAGTACGCCAATCGAATGTGTTACTATGGTGTAAAGAAATAAGACACCATATATAAATGTCAGAACTGCCATATAAATGTTACATTTAAATATTGTCTTAAAGCGACGTTAAAATTTTATCCCATCTAAAAGTCTAATTTTATACTGTTCTCAATAACAAAAAGAAAATTTTTATATGCAATAGTGTAGCTATTTATAAGAATTTTTAGTTTAGTATTTTATTTATGTTAATAAGTAACTCGATACGCGTTTAACTCATTTATTTATCTATATATACAGTCAAAACGAAACTCAATTATTGTGATACTTGCAAACTATAACTGTAGACCATTATGCCAATTAACTACTGTGATGTATCACCGGTGCTATGCAATTTGTGGAAGCACGCGAATAACTAACTAAATGAACCCTACATTTTATTATTCAATTAAGTGCCAAATTGCTGAGTACAATATAAGTATTAAATTATTTCATAATTGAAAATTCAAAAAGTATCATGTGTGATAATTGAACTAGGTTTTTTTTTGACAATTGTTTTTTTTTCAGCAATATCTAAAAACAATTAAATTATAAGTATTTTAATTACACTTATAATTTAAACATAATTAATTTATTGTTAATTGTATGTACGTTTATTTAATAACCTACTTAGTATGAATAATGTTCCTAATAATTTGTATGCATTAGTCAAAATAACAAATTAATAACTTGGCTCCCGGGGATGGCATATATGCCGATTTTACGTGTATTTTGTGAATCCGCGAGCCAAAGTATTAATAATATATAATGTAATTTCATGAGCTCAATTATACTAGTTTAACTTGGATTATTAAATTAAGTTAGTAATACAATCTCAACGTGCAAACTCGGCAAATGATGCGTGGGTGTCTAGTTAGGGGCCGATGACCTTATTTTTTTTAATATTTCTGGCTGTAGTAAAAAATGACTGCACTGATTTTTATGGTAAGCATATTGCAAAACATCGTTAATAAATATGTAGTTTGTCTGTACATGTATTTTTTTCCAAATTTTCCGATAAACATTCTATATGAAGAAGATTGATCACGAATATGCCCTTAAAAAATGTTTGTCTGTGTCTGTTTGTATGTCGGATTTAACTCAAAAACGGCTTGACCGATTCTTATAAAATTTTATACACGGCAAGATTATATTATTGGTCAATTGATAGGCTATAACAATTTTCAATAATACTTTCAAGAATCGGAAAAAAAGTCTTTATTAATTCTTAACCCATTTTAATGAAATTTTGTATACGGGAAGTATATGTCATTCCATACTTGATAGACTTTTGACTACTAGACAATTGCATCGACAATCGACATTTAGACTTAGTAAAAAGAGAATTTAACATATTTTGATGAAATTTACTCAAGGCAAAATTACACGTCATTTCAAATTTGTATTTCGAAATTGTAAACCGCTAGTATATTATACAAATATAAAAACGTAAAACACAACGCGCAAAAGTTAATAAAAAAAGGTTTTTTTTTTAATTTGAATGATGGGCGCCATCCACTTCAATATTATTGTTTAAAAAATAAATACACTGAGAAAGGCAATAAGGTAGTCACAATTATCATCATAAAATAGAAATCCTTACAATTTTAATTTATTTGTGATATTAAGATTGGAGTCAAATACGCTGTACATTATACTGTCTAAATTTATAACACAGCACATAAACATAATGATCTGATATAGTTATTCAATACCATTTGTGACTTGGGTCTGATAATGGCACTCTCTCAAGCGCTGTCGTACTACACAAATTTAATCACAATTCTGTCATGACCAAACCTAGAATACCGGTTACTCTTAATATATTTTCTAATTTAAAATTCATGTGTTTTATCGCAAAAACTAGGTAATTACCTACTATGAAATTCAAGTACAGCACCTAGTATTTAGTATAGTATGTATATAGTGTAGTAGTGTATCACACATCCTTTTTTTCATTTTATAAAAAAAATGTGTTAAAAAAGTGGAAAAAATAGATAACTAGAATATCAACGATATGTATGCAAATAATATGACTTTTATTAATTACGACAATTATAAATATAAATAAAATAATATTTCAAATATCAAAACCAATAAGTTGTAAACGAAATTACAGCCGAAAAGTACAGTAGTTCATAGTAACTCTGCGAGATTTGTTTTGATAATACATCATAAAACTATTAAATATTAGATCGTTGAGTGAAACTACCCGCGCTACTGTTTTCACGATTGGTGCCAAGTGACACACTCCAAGCGATCTAACTTTTGCATGTTAATATCGACTAGAAAATATTTACGCTAAAACAAGTTTGATGTATAATGTATAGTATAATATAATAAAGCAGTAGATATTTTTTGTTTGTTTATATAAACACGCTAATCGCTGGAACTACAGTCGGGTTAGAACAAATCTTTTTGTGTTTGATTGCCAGATTCACGTGGAATAGTATAGGCTAGACCTCTCTGCTTGCTTTAAATATAGATTTTTGTTAAGTCGGAAAAAATAGCGCAACTGCTTTATCCGCGTGTGGTGGCTTAATGGTAAGTGATACGTAAATACAAAAATATTGCCCCTCAGTACATTTAAAAAAAGTCCGTGATACCATATGCCTACCTCTTATACATAAGCCACAATAAGGTATTATGTAACAAAGTTTTGTTGAAAATTGAAAAGTGATTTATGAGTATTATTAGGGCATGGCATTATCACTAAGAACGAAAGTTACTTTATCATCAAGACAGTTTCATGTAGATAAACTTTTCCCCTTTATAGCATGCTATTTGGATGAATAGTTTGGGTGATAATGTAAAATTTATATAAGTCAACACTCGGCTTTGGTTTATAAATATACGTGTAGTGGCGCGAACGAGCCGTGTGAGTTATGACGCATAACCCTGGCCGCCCGATAATAATTTTGTCTTATTATAATTAATCAAATCGCGAGGCACAGCTAGTATAATATATATGATTTTATGTCCGTTATATTTATCAAATAACTGGGAACTTTTTAAATAAATAATTAAATAGATAGGTTTTGCGTATCCGTATAAAAATTTTGTATAAAATATATTGAAACACTTCATTGCAACAATATGTACAATTGTTTTCAATGTTTATTCTATTAATAGGATTTTTATAAAACTCGTATCTTTTATAATATAATAATTTCTTTATTTAAAGTAATAAATAAATGAGATCAAACATTCTTCGAATTTGTACAAAGATAATCCTAGAATATGAAAAAGATACAGGATTAAAAATTAAGAATCAATAAGCTCAAATAATCAAGAAAGTTATAACTATTTCCCTTAGTTAGTAGCTTGCTATTTTGGAACTATTTTTGAAATATCACGTTTACCAATCGCGCAACTTATAAAATGCTTTGTATAATTGAACGCTATAAGCTTGTAACATGCGCTCAATCTTAACACTGATCATGGCGTAATCGGCTTGTTATTTCAGCGTTTAGACGATGTTTAAACCTTGTTTTGTTTTGTCAGAGGCATGTGGGAATCATTCTATTGTGTGCTACATCCGGGTTATGATTGGTTATTTCGATTTTAATTTTAGAATTATTGATCATTTAACGATACGCAGTCTACTTACTCATCACCGAGGCATATCCTCGGTACTTTAACCGAAATGTTTGTAATTTCACATATATCTAGCGGAATAACAGTTTCTTTTTAATACTATTAGTCATAATAAACTGGGACATCGGTCTCTGCGGAATTTAAACCAGACGCTTTCATACTATTATTAAAATAATTAAATATTAATGTCTAAAGTAAAAATGAAATATAAAAGTATAAATTTCTAGCCGCGGTTTGACATAATTTGTATGAAGAAGACAATAAATAGTTTACTTCGAAAGAGTATTAAAAATCCACAGTTACATTTGATACACAGAAAATCTATATATGTAAAAATGAATGTTTGCTTGTTTGTCTTTTACCGTGTTTAAAACGTCTTCATTCGTTTTCCTTTACGTACATCTAATTCTCTTCATCCTCCTCGAATACCACATTTCGAATGCTTCTAATCTTCCCCATAACTCTTTCACGTTTCACATCCATATAAAGCCTACGCTCCATACATATATTTTGATTATTTTCTTTTTAACACATCTTCTTATTCTCCCTCTAAATAAATGTTTCTTCTCATTAAGCTTTCTTTGCCATATCTTAACTTGCTTTATTATAAGCGTATTACACGTATTGGGCGTATTATAAAAGTAATCGGGTTATATTAATTTGTCTTTTTCAACTATTAATGTTTTTTATCCGTATAGGTTTTAGCAATGTGGCCACAATCTCACCTGATCTTAAGTGGTTTATGTGGCCAAACATGGTAACTCGCTAAGCCTAGTGGGAGGACTGGATCTCAAGTGCAGCTTCCGAAACACACCTATTTTTTGCTTGGCGACAGATTATCAACTTGAGGGTGGTAGCTAGCCAGGCGGGCTTTATTTATTTATTTAAAGAAATCTACAGCTCTTAAATACATATAATATACATACTAAATTAACATATTGGTTTAGCCAAGATGATTTCAGTTGTTTTACATGTAAAAATAATAATAATCTTATACCCTAACGAAACTATTAATTATTAATAGCATCGAAAATAATTTAACAATGGTATTTTGTGCGAGTGGGTGTGTATGTGTGATAGTGTGTGTGTAACGCGCGCGTGCGTGATTTATGTATCTACTAATTACATATAATTAGAAACACATATAATTACATACATTTAGAAAAAGCCCTACCACCATGCTATTGTTTCGATCGATTCGATCGATGGTATTCGAGCTCACGTCCATCGACGCAATGGCCGTACACGCTACCACTGAGCCATAATTGCTTCAAACAGCTGTATGTCATCACATTTTTTGAATATTTCTATTACTTGACACGATTAAGATGCATATTCCAAAGTGTAAGCGAACGCGCTGGCAGTAAGTGTAATTAATACAGTTGTAACCAATGACAAATAAGGTCATACTCATAACTATGCATTGGTACGCAAATTCACGAGAAATAAAAAATTGCATAGCAAAACATTTCCAGAAAAAATAAATTCAAAATAGAAATACATTAAAATTTGTCGAAATAGTAGAAGGAACTAGTTAGATAATGAAGTTAGTAGGGATTTCTAACTAACAACACAATGACGCATTTCAACATAAACTTATATTTTTTGAATACAAAGCATTTTTTAAATATTGTATCAAAATTCTACGTGAGAATTATGGTCCTGTACGGACCTTCGCGAAACATCTCTATCAGAGACCTAGAAACAAGAAGTCCTAGTTCTCACGCGACGAAGAAACCTTCTTTTGGATTATCGCGATTTAGAACAGCTAGTGTACCTAAATCCTGTCGCCGAGAAAACTGCAGGTTAGACCGAATAACGAAGACCGGCGATGGATTATCGATCTTGATCTGGTGATTGTACTGGGCTTACTATCAAGTACAAACCGTCAGTTTGCCGTGATACAAAAAAATAAGACACTGTATTACGCCTTTCAATACGTCGCCACCGCAAATACACCATATCACTTTGATCTTTTTTATTCTACCGTTAAACGATAAATACTTCTGTAATGTAAATTCGAAAGATTAAAAGAATGAGACTCTTATTTGTGAGCTGTATTTTTCAATCGCTTTACACTATTATTATCTTGTGTGTAGACGTATGTCACACAAAATGACTTCCGTTCCCAGCTTCTAACGCTTATCTAACTCAAATATAACATATTAAACTGAAGTTATGTTCACAAAAAATAAACGTCTTACTTAAGGAAGCACAATAGAGTATTTAAACAAATGAACCAGAGTCCTTTAATTATTTTATCTCCCGTCTTATTGTCTCTTACTCAAATTAATCTGAGATAGTTTTACCTGGTCATATATTTGATAATAACTATACTATAATTAAAAATAATAAGTTTTTTTAAACTGTAATCCTACGGAAAATTATACGAAGGAGGTCATTCTATTCATACAATTTTGTTCTTTTTACACGATTGATATTCAGATAGCCGATAGATAGCGCTAGTTAATTCATATTCGCTGAAATATATACAAAATTATTTTTGTGTTTTTCTTGTTATATATTATTTATATTTAATATTGCACTATATTTATGGTCTAAGAATTTTCTCCTCATTCATTTGACATCCCACTCGATACGATAGCAAAAAAGAAAAATTCACAGACCCACACTTTTTGAAAGTAACATACGTCATATTGAATTTATTCATATAAAATGAAGCATATGCCACCCGTACAATAATAACGAATCAATTGACATATCATTCATCAAAATCAGATGAGTAGTTTAGGCGCTACGGTGGAACATACATAAATACAAACATAGACTGCTGAAAACATAACCCATCCTTTCGGCTTTGCCGTAGTCGAGTAAAATAGTAAGGTAAATATATATGAGATTTATAATAAACTTCAAAACCGTTTGACCGATCACCATGAAAGTTGGTAAATGTTTGATTTAAGGAGATTTTTAATCCTATCCCTAAATGCGATAGATGCCGCTGTGATCGAGGTATTTACTACTGGAAAGAGCAGAAAGAACAACGTCTGTGGGGATAGCTTATTGTAGGTGATTCTTAGAAGATATATATATGCTATTGCTGAATTTTTGTAGGTATTTTTAAGCATTTTAAGCAGCAATTTAACATTAATTTGATATATCTCGTATGATTTACTCAGCGTAAGCCATTTAAGCGCCCCAAATGCATCTTTTTTCCGAATTGATTCAACATTACCGTCACTACTTATTTCGTATGTTACTTTATCTTACAAAATATATCCTATAACCTGGCCGGATAACATAGCTATGAATAAAAATCATGTAAATCAGATAAGTGGTTGTCGCGTGAAAAGAACATAAACAGACAGACAGAGAGACGTTGAGTTTTATAATACGTTTAGAAGACAAAAAACATGTACAGACAGAAATCCATATTTATTAGTACACATAAATAAAAAGATACCACTTTTAATGATAAACATAGTCCTCATAATTGGTTTTTATATTAAATACACTATAGCAAATAAACAACAATGGCTATTGAGCAATCATATTACAAAACAGTTTCATATTGGCAACAACAAATCAAAACGCACCCCTTTAATTAAGCTGCCAGCACTAATAATTATTATTATAGGCAAAACTAGAGAGCTGTTAGTGCACCGAATAAAGGCACCTATAATTTACTTATATCATTGTATCAGTGTTGATCAGTAGGGTTGGTGCACCTACTACTCGCTTTAATAGGAAAAGGAGTGAGGATATAGTATGAAAAGAAGCGATTATATACGCTTGTTTAAATTTTTGCTATTTGAAAAAAATATACTGACATTATTCAGAAAAAAATTAATTTAATTTGTTATGTTTGAGTTTCAAAGGTAAAAGTCCATACTTACTTATTAAGTAGTTTATTAAAAATATTTTTTTATTTGTTTTATATCTTTTATTGCGTTACAGATTATAACCTTTTATCACAATCGCAATTATGACGTTAAAGCTGCCAAAGCTCACGTGAAAGGCTTTCAAATTAATAACAAATGAAATCTTATTTTTACCGGGTAATAATCATTTAAAATTCTAATAATGAGTATTCTAATAACATGTTGGATTATTTATTGGATTGTTATTATTGAATAACTCGCTTATTGTAGTTCATCTTAAAAAGGCCTATGACCTATGATGTCAATTGTACCTAATAGTTATAATTGGTTAATTTAAAGAATATATATATATATATATATATATATATATATATATGTTCATTATATGATTCTTTTTTTAATTTATGAAGTAATATTTGTTTAGGCGCGTTGAGTAGAGGTTAAAAATTAAAGTTGCGCGCGTATCTTGCGACAAAAGTACGTGAATGTGAATTACTTTTACTGACTTTTATTTATTTAATTGTGTAATTACAAGTTAACGGTGTACAAATAGATAATATTTTAATTTGATTAAAATTATATTTGTTTATACACGGTTAAATTATTTTGACACTAAAATATGTTTTATTCACACAATGTTAATAAGTTCCTACACAATTTAAAAAAAAAAGAATTTGTATAATTATGATTTATGGCTAGCTTCATTACGTTGTTTGCACACGGGATAAAATTGTTACTTCAACGAATAATTTGTTACGTGCATAAATAAAAAGTAAAACATCTTTATTTATTTCAAGAAAACGTAACCAATACTATATTAAGCAAGTTTGTTGTTGCACTCGAATTCCGCTTTAGTCCGAAATCACGATCGTGCGCCCGCCCTGTCAATACTCCGTACATATCATATCGAATGAAATAATAATCAAAGCAGTGCAACGTCCATTCAATTATCCCCGAGAATTGATGCTTATTAAAATAATAAAACAGCCGATGGCAGAATCAAATTGAATGATAACAAAAGCTTGAGTTAATTCTAGGCGACACTGTGATATTGGCTTATGAATGCCAATCTAACTATGAATGAATTTGTGAAAATACTAGTCGCATTGTTCCAAAATTAAACACCTAGCATAATTTTGTACTTCACGATTAGTGGATATAAGATAAACCTTAAGATGAAATTTTGTATTTTTATGATGTTTTGCTATCAATATACATATTTATTATGCAGTGGTTCCCATTTTTTGTATTATAACATAATTTTGTACCATAGGTATCACTAGCGCGTTGCCGAACTTGAACCCTCCTAAAACGGAGGTGCTCTGGAAACCTTACTCACCGCCGGAACACAACACAAGGTTATTTGGCTGCGATCTTCTGTAGAGTGGAAGTATTCCACCAGTCGGCATGGCCCATGTAGAGATAAATCTCAATTCATGAATAAATAAAAAACACAAGTAATCCTTAAATCTCACTTATAATAATTATGTCACAAGAAAAAGCGCAACGATACAAGCGATGTCAGGATATGATCCAACCATCACTAACTAATTAAAATTTCCAAAATCTTAGTGACATTTATTGCTACACTATCGACGTCATCGGATACGTTCGTAAATGACAATTGCCGTTCTAGAGTGCACAGTGCACACATACCGACGAGGCACGCTGCTCCCCCTGTTTGGTGACCACTCGGCGTCACTGCGCGGTCATCCCGCAAATTGCACTTTCCCAGCAAAATTGTCAATAAAACTCATATGATTCGCAGTTAAACAAGCGAAACATTATTAATTTATGCGTTGTAATATGGCGCAAACGTTTCGTTATCCCTTGTAAATTATTAATAGTGCTGGGGTAAAAATTAAGCGTACACCGAATGGGTAGTTTCGCTCGTAACCTCCGTTTTATGATTCCATGTGTGAATTAATTCATCGCTTTATATCCTGTGACCATTACGAATAGGTATCGAAATTATTATCTTAATTAATTTACGTAAAGATACCTTAATACTTATAATAAAATTTATTTGGTAAATTCTAAAACAGAAAAAGTTAAATCCAGTCTGTTCTTTTAATCATAGAAAATGTTTCTTGACCCACTTAAATTTAAACAGAAGTAAGATCAAACAGATAATAGGTCCCTTGCGATTCACCTCCGCTGTTGTTTTAGCAAAAAGCGATTACACAAATCTGAAGAAGCTATTAATCCAGCTCACTGCGCCCGAATGGCATCACGGTTTGTTTAATAAAATCGCGAATTTACATATCAAAACCTACAAAGGGGCATAATTGGACCCGATGACTTAGAAAACGTAGTGGGTGAGGAAGGCGTACCACCCCCTATAACAAACAAAGGAATTATACCCGCCTCAAGAAACTTTTAGCAATGGAAAGCTCCTTAACAAACATACGCGTGTGTATCTAATGAAATTCCTATGGTTGCATAACATACCCGTGTGAGTGCCGAACGTTATTAGTGGAATTATTTTACGGGGTAAAATCTTTGAAGGCGGTTGCTCTTTCGGAAAAGTTGTTAAGAAAATGGGTTGAGATCTTTTCAAGATTTCATTAGTTTGTAACTATGCGGTGTGTTACGCGAAGCATCTAATTTATTGGGTAGGCGTAGTCGAAGGAACGAATGGGCAGCGAGCATTTGGAAATGGAACGGAATTGCCGAATCACGCCGCTTTGAGTCGAAGCCGCCGCGACACGATTCGTTAAGAGACAAATGTTTGGATTCAATTCCAACATTTTTTAAACTATAATTAGTGATGGTATATTTACTCCGCATTCGGTTTGCGACTATACGGTAGCCGTAGTTTTTTTAGTAATTACATTTCATTGTTAACTCTGACGGTTTTTAAATCAACCGATTAAGTCGGGTGCAAAATTCGGCACGAATAATTGAGATGATTCGATGAAAGTTTTCGTTTTTAATTAAGTAAAGCATAACGAACGATTTGTTTAGCTGATTTACAAGCCGGTTAGCGGGCGGGTATTCCCACACAATACGTAAAGTGCCATTGTGTTGTATGAATGAAGTGCAAGCTGACGGCATACGGGCATCTTATACTCCTCTTGCTCCATCGAGGATATTGACACTTATCCCCTGTCATCAGCTTTTGTTCTATCACGTGTTAAATTTCATATCCAATCATGCACGTGTTGCGAGTGTCACGTAGGTATCTCTGCGCTTAATTATACTTATAACTATATTTTGTTTTTTGCTTTTTTTCCTTCTTATCATTGGTACATGCTTAATGATCCACCTTGATGCGAAATTTCAAGTTTCTGTGTCAACAATGAAGTGGTCTTGATTTTTGATCATTGAGTGAGTGCGTCAGTGAGTGATAAAAATCATACTTTTCGGATACTAATAACACAAGAACTATCGTAGTAATCATAGTTTATTCATAAAATTGGAATTCTAGGTGTTCAAGAGAGGTTTATTAAACATACAAAATTTCCAGTGTGTAGATCGAATAGCCTTTGACTTATTGAGGGGTTGAAAGTAGCTCGAAATGGTTCGTGTAAATATATACACTGGCCGGTGTGTCGCCCTTTTCTTTTCCAAACTTGGCTGACACACTCCGTATATCTTGAGAAACCTTTTATATGGTGAGGACTTTTAACAAAATTTTACATATAAATTATGAGACTAGATAAAAACATAGGTACATGTTTCTCTATTCTAAGAAATAGAAGAGAGGTAGAAGAATGAAATTTCGTTGGAGATATCTCTCTATACTTTGGGCAGTCCGACTGGTGGTATACCTCCACCCTACAGAAGATCTCAGCCAAATAATCTTGTGTTGTGTTCCTACGGTGAGTAGGACTGCCAGAGCTCTTTGGTGTAGAGTATTAATTGTAGAGTATGAAGCGATGATGGCGCAGTGGTAGCGTGTACGACTTCGCGTCGAATGACTCGAGTTCGAATCCCTACAATGAGCCTGAGCTTTCGGTGAAGGAAAACATCGCGAGGAAACCATAGTATGGTGGTAGGGCTTTTTCTGATGCCCGCCTGGCTAGCTACCACCCTCAAGTTGAAAATCTGTCGCCAAGCATCAATAGGTGTGTTCCGGCAGCTGCACTTGAGAGCCAGTCTTCCACTAGGTTTAGCGTCTACCATCCTGGGCCATATCGTCACTTAACATTAGGTGAGATTGTGGCCACTAAGCCAAACCTATAACGATAAAAAAAAAATTCAAGGTCGACAACGCGCTAGTTATACCTATGGCGTAACAAGCGTACATAGGCTACGGTAGTCGCTTACCATCAGACAGGCCGTATGCTTTTGCCACCTTAGTTGGATAAAAAATAAACCAATGTCGGTGTAAGCAATCCTTAATTATTTTCATTGCAGTGTGGTAAACTTAAAAACAAGCCCGGCCTCGCAATGGAAAGCTAATCGTGTCGCGAGTCGCGAGTCGTTCGCGCATTATAATTAGTACAAATCGTCTGTTTGGCCCGCGACTATAGACTTTAGAACAGGCAGACAGATCTATAAGATAAAAAGACAAAATTTCAAAATAATATTACTTATGAATATAAATAAACAAATACTCTTATTACATACAAATTACGTTATACGGTTATTTGTTATAATTTATTAAAATACAATTTCTATTCTAAATTGTTCATGATTAGGTAAGAGCTAACATGAGATCATGGATCCATTTGCATTTTAAGCTAACTTAAAATTATCTTTTTTCAAACTGATTGAAAAGTATCTATTTTAATCGTATTTGTCATATATTCCTTCAAAGTTGCTAAATGATTTTTTATAAGCGGGCCCCCGATATAATTAAGCCCCGAAATATCTGTTGCATAACTATAGATAGATCTATCTAAAGATTGTATTATTGAAATGTGCTTAAGCTATAATGTGTAGCATGTGCTACACATTTTATTATATATTCATAATTAATTGTAGGTAATTTAATAAAATTTAACATCATAATTAATGTAATGATTATGTATGGCAACACAATTCACAATTTCATAATCACTTCTAGTCATATCTAGCACGATATTTCGCCATGGAATCCGGTAATCTCGCAAGTTAATAGATTCGATAATTCATCGCGACGCGCGTCTAAATCGATACAACTACGATTGATGGCTGCCGTCTTCCTCGACATTACTAAAATTTGTACAGCAAGTAGTAACACATTTTAAATTACCATGATATTTTTTACAAAAACGACATTTTTAAACGCAACTTCTTTAGTAATTAATGTATTTAACGTAATGAACTCTCGAGAAAGTTTTACTTGATATTTTATTTAAGCAATAAACTGATTTAAATGTGTACATAATACACTTATGTTTCGGTGTAATTTATTGAGATTTTTCAATATAATAAACGTCAAAATGCAAATAAGAGTTTAATTTCAACTTATTTTTCACAATAAACTTTAGCAATGTCACGAATATTTTATTCAGCGTGTCAATTTTAATTATATATCACTATATCACCTAATACTTATTACTATATACAATACATTTTATTTACCTTTAAGGCATAATAAACTGTGTTATTTAATCATCGTTACGTATGTTTATAGCTAACATAGCAGACGCTGGCAAGCTGATATTGCTACCTGTGCCTAAATAGTTATTCTGTATCAAAGTGACACCGTTGTTTGCAGTTTGCACGACGTTTAATGCATCACGTATTCAAAAGAGCAATGTTTAAACCATTAGGTGCTGGTGTGAACTGTTTGAAGACTTGGTGGATGAAATAAATATGCAGAATTGACTCAAACTCGTATATAATTAAAATATATGCGCACAGTACAAAAATCGGAAGCGAACAGCATATATGGAACGCCACGACCCTCCACCACTTCCAACGCGATGTTGCCAATACATAATCAAACAAAATACCTTATATTGGTTCCCAACAACTAGAGTTGATTCAGTACTTCGTCTTATTTTTAAGCATAAACGATGTTAATTAAAACATACAATTTCAAACTTTAAATAATATATCAAAAGCAAATACTAACCTGCAAAAAATGAAATGTTTTATTTTCTTTGTATGTTTGCAAAACCTAGAGGTTAAAACGTTACGGTCGAAAATAAATGTTTACATCAAAAGCATTGTCTTACATACGAACAATAGAAAGCGACAATAAAACTACATTTAGCTACAAATGATATCTCAAATCTAGAACGTCTGTTATGTTGGTCATTATTATTAAACAGATCTACTTTTTATTCCACTTTCCCATCGAATTGGATTCTACGAGTGATTTGAGCCGTGTCACAGTGTGATTTGTCTCGCCTTCGTATTGTAGTTTGATACGAAACTTTGTAAGAAACGACTGTTTTGTTCCATTCTTTGTGGTCACATTCCAATACTGTCACTGATCGCATCAGTGACGCTCCGCTTCGTCATGATTGATTTTTTATCTTAATATTACTAAAGAGATGTAATTATAACCGAGATTTGTTATGACTCGCTTTAATGTCAAGGGGAGTATAATACCAATATAGGTCGACAATTTTATTTGTGAAATTTTCAGTTCATCTTCTTAATTATTAAGTACCAACAACAACCCTCGACTCCATCCGCCTTAATTATAAAAAAAAAAAATATATAGCTTGTGTCACACAGGGAAAACATAATTTTATATTAAGTTTCGAAGATTATCTCCTACAAGCAAAGAAGCTATATATCTAGCTCTATTATAACTATAGTCGTTTAGATTTGAATATCTGTAATGTATTTTTCTGTACTTAATATTGAATATGAATGCTCACAGAAGTTCTATATATTACAATATTGGGCAGCTTTCTTTCTTTACGACACTAGCAAATAAAATAAAATAAAACAGTATTGATAATGTATTAACATACTTAATAAATATTTTTTATTTAGTCTAGAGCTACGCATTCTAAAAGTCAGGAAGTATAATGGGTAATTATGTTAAAAAATAAAAGCATCTGAACAAAGCTTATGGAAGTTCCTTTATAAGAAACCTTTCACAAACCATTAATGCTGATATTCCGACCCCCTAAAGAGTTGAAAACACGAAATAGAATTACGCATTCCCCTAAAAGTTGCAATTAGAATTAAAGGAACAGTTTATTCTGCGGCACAGTTCAGTTTTTCAATAATATGTATATTTCAATCTTAAGTACCCGTAAACAAATCATTAGTGTTACATTTTAACTAATAAAACTTTAAGATGATAAGTACTTATCGCTCTAAGTGAGATCATATTAAATGCAGATAAGAACTTGTAGAGCACAACCTATAATAGTTTTTAACCATCATTAAAATATATATTATACCTAAATAGCTTATCCCTATTTATCCGAAAAATTCTGATTCGAATGGTAATGATTTTAATACTTACATTTATTAAATAATATTGTAGATTGCTTACCATGTTCATATGGCTACTTTGCACTATTTTACATTTAGTAAATTTTTATAATTGAATAAGTTTTTTTTTTTCAAGATAAAACTATTTCTAATAACGGGTGCAAATCAAAAACTTCTTCACAATTTGTTAAATTTAAGTTGAAAAAGCAACAAAGATATGTAAAAACATTAATTACAAATACCAACTTTTTAAGTTTATTTCAACCTTTGCTAACTTTTACATTAAAACCCAACTCTGGAGAAGCAATTACGGATACATTTCGCACAATTAAATAACAAGTTTGCTTTTTGTGAGATTACTTTTGACTTCTGTAATTTATTGTGTAATAGTTATAAAATATTTTAACTACATTGATTCTTCGAAACAATCTCTTATAATTGCAATTATTTACGACATCCTTAAATTATTTAATTCAAGCAACAATGTAATCATGGGATCCAATAAACATTTCAACAAAACAACCACGCTGTCAAATAAATCCAACAAATATTTAATGGCTCCATGCATCGGCCCTTTTATTGGCAATATAAAACGCGAAGCAACCCTCACAGGACAAAGTCTTCTAGGTGAACTATAAAATAAATCTAGCAAGTTATCGTCCACAATAAACAGTCGCTAAGGAAGGCTATCGCCAATTCCCACGCAAAGTTGCTGTTAATAAAAGCAACAAAATTATATATTCAAGAGTTAGAAGGTGGTGGTGTGGTAGTAAGGACCTTCTACGTGGTCCGAGTTACAATGCAAATTGCCGCGGAGGGGTGCGCCGATGCCCTCAAACTGTGCGAGTCGCAAAGATGGCCGCCATAATGGCGAAATGAAATTATTAAGCATTGTCTTGTGAAATCGGCCGCAGTCGACACCTGAGACTTGGACCCCGAGAACTTAATATGGACATCCCGATCTATTTTATGAAAATACTACTAAGCATAGCTAACATAAATCTGGCATTTTATTTATGCTTCTAAAATCAATTTATTGTTATTACACTAAACGTGACTAAACCAATTCAATCTATTTCAAAGTGTGACAAAATACATAAAACATTACACATTGATTTGATACACAGTTTTTTTTTCAATGAATGCCCATGATTCATACAAAATGCAATTTTAGTTAAAAATTCTCATATTATGATGACATAGTAGGTACTAATGGAAATACCCATGAAAGGAAACACTCCCATACATTTCCAACGGCAAGACATTACTTACGACCCTCAACTGAAAGCTTCGTATTAAAATTTAAATCTACTTTGCAAAGTGTATTTTATACGCGTGCTCTTGCAATTTTGATCGTTCATAAACCTCCAAATAACTGTTATTATTACACTTTACCTTTGTGGTATTGGGTGTTACACATCTCCCCGACCATTCGTGGTTACATTCCGACTAAGTCTCCCGTAAATTTAGTATGCATAATGTTCATATATTATAGATGCTTTAATTACTTGTTTGTGGTACACTCGCGGTAGGTTTTGATGTTAGTTTTGCTTTAGATGTGATATACATTTAGGGTTATAAATATTATAATACACATATAAAAGTCCAAAGTAAGTAGATAATATAATATATCTATAAATATTATAAAACACAACGTCTCTCTTTGTGACCGTTTATGTTCTTTTCACGCGAAAACCACTTATCCGATTTACAAGGTTTTATTTTAATCTTAGCTATGTTATATTACCAGGTTATAGGGTATATTTTATTAGATTAAGTAACATACAATATAAGCAGTGATAATAATGGTGAATCAATTCGGAAAAAAGAATCTTTTGAGGAGCTTAAATGCCTTACGCTGAGTAAATCATAAGAGATATATCAAATTAATGCACTACATAATTGTAGATCTAAAAAAGACTTACAAAAAGTTTGCTTTAGTATATGTACATCTTCTAAGGAAAACCCACAATAAGCACTTTTGTATTTAAAATAGCCGGCGGGTGACCGCTGTGGCTGGGAACTAGGGCAGGACGAACCACGCGAGCGAAGCCGCAGGCACAGCAAGTAATGAAGATAATTAAAGTAGATATTGACAAATCATAATAGTTAAGATCAGTGGAATATCGATCTGATATTTACTAGTTCCTGCCTTGGCGTATACCTACTTTTGATTTTTTCAGAATTCATATACATTTACTAATTTAATGTTAAATAACAAAACTATTGGCGAAAAGTGACGAACCTGGACTCTCGATAAATTGTGCAGTAATTAATATGTAGGCGTTACGTACCAAAAAAAAAAAATGTATCGATCTTTGAAATACACCAATAAGTTGTGTTCAAGTTAGGCGTAGATAATAATTAACATTTACAAACTAGAAGAATGGATGCAAGTAATCTATTATTATAGTAACTAATGCAAAATCGATGTCATGCAAAAACTAATAATATTAATTTAACAATTTTATTTTCGACAACAAAGGCACGGTTCCCTCTACTTATTGGCCGGGCGAAATTCCTCTTTAATCCAACGCATGCCCAGTTCGTGTTTTTAATTTCACACAAAAAAAGGACTTTGAGTTGGTGATCAATCAAAACTCCCGCTCGGTTTTTTCTGCGTATACTTCAATGCAATATACTTTCGTCTCCCTGTAATCTGTAACCGATTTAATTGTCCTTCATTTCTTTGTTTACGAACAGTTAAGTTTGTGTTTTAAGTACGGTAAAAGGTATGTAAGTACATACCTATTATTATATCCCATTGGCTCTTTGCAACAGCTTGTAGGTCATGGAACATTTGCATCCAAAGAAAGCAATACATTCGTGAATGTTTCTATTTATGCGTATTGTATGAATTCATAAATTATTATGATCATTTCATCCTTTTTGTATCTTGGTGTTTTGGTTTTCTACCCTTAAGGTTACTTCGGCCTAGTTGTTTTAATACATTTTATTTAAAGTAACTAGTAATTAAGTTGTACATGGAAAGGGCGTCTGTACTGTCTACTATACGTATATAAGGAAGGCATCCTGATCCCACATATAGAGACCAAGGAGCCGTACCAGACTTTATCTCTCTGATTTGTTCCAGGCACATACTTATTAAAACATATTTTCACTTTAATTGATATTTTCCAAGATAAAAATAATAATCTAACAGAACAATTAATTGATTGAATATAGAGTAATTGAGTAGAAAATACGTCATTCCATATTTACAATAGACATACAATACTTTAAATTTTGATCAGGTTTATTTGTATTAACTTTAAATACGATTACGATCCTTATAGAAAAGATAAGTTAATGAATTTTAAAGTTGTAAATTTATATTGTGAACTAAATAAACATCAATGATAAATAGAGATTTAAAACACTTCCCTATAAAACGAAGAAATTAAAAGGTTGAAGATTCATCAGTCACGACTAGAGAGCAAAGACGCGACGTATGATTGACTGGTCGCATGCTAAGTGCCAATAGCGATTCAAACGTGATTCTTTTCCTGTAGAGCTAAAGAATTTTAGACAGCGCATTTTTAAATTAGGAAGTATCCTAAATAATTTTAAATTTATATCTATAACTCATCTTCTTACCATCTAATGTTAAATGTGATCTAAAGTTGTATCTCTTAATTCATTATTGTGAAAAAATCAGAAGTTTTATTCGCTAATTAAATTGCTATGCGTGGTATTTCGTAATCGTAAGAAACTTATGTACACTCAGTGCATTTAACGAGGTTTGTACACCTCAATAAATCAACTTTACCATCAGAAGATGCCTAATCAGCTTTGCTTATAGGTCAAAGAGACATGAGAGTTATGTAATGTATCAGTTACATTGTAATATAATTGGACAAGTTAGTTTTAAAACGTTTTTTCAATCATATAATAATTATTGTAGGCATCTGTTCTACAAAGAATCAACTATTCAATTAATCTTGCTTTAAAGTGTTAAAGTACTCGTACTTAATTGAATCGTGATTACCTTTAAAAAGTTAAGTTAAGTGAAGTTAAAAAAGAATTAGTTTTAGATCAGAAATAAACATGTTTATCATATTAGTTTGTTTATATTTATAAGAATGGTATCAACCTGAACATTTTATTTTTTATACTTAATAAAATATCTCCATAAGAGTATTATTACTTAATTAACCCAGAGTTAAAGAATCATAAAAAAATTCACACATATAACCTTACCGGGAACAGAGAGCCTCCTATTTCTTGAAGTCGGTAAATAACTCGTATAGCACTCTTCGATGCATTGTAAATCAGAATCACTCAGAGTATATCCAACTACCTAGGCTTGCCCCGTGGAACTTCCAATTCAGGACAAACAGTCGATAGATCCTTATCATTCAATGATCGACTGAACTTTTACTTATCAAAGGGCGAAGTAAAACGATTTTATCAAGCTTGTAAATAAAAATTATACTCAGTTATTCATATAACTAAACCATAATAATATTTTGAAATTTTGTCAAGTTATAAATACATATTAAGTGTAATTTATAATACCGAAAAATTACGATACAAGCTAAATTAAGCTAAATAATATAAAAAAGACTTTGCCGTGTCTCAGGATTAGTAATTCTACCGAATATCTCATGAACCAAGTAGTCCCAAAGAACCCTCAATGTGGCGTGTAAATAAACATACGTAGTCGTTTCGTATTCATTCGAAGCGAGTTCAGATTACGTGATTTATGTTTAATGAATCTAATTCTCAACCAAATTTATTCGCTAGGAATGTATCGAATCTTTCACAATGAATGTGTTAAAAAGTTGTATCGTGCGATGATAGACTGATAAGACGGCTATTATATTTAACTCTCTATATGATTTAGCGTTTTGTTTCACCTGATATTACGCGATGATGTAGTCGAAGATAATATGCTAACCCTAGAGAGAGAGAGTAAGTGCAGCTGCCGAAATAATAAGTGCTTAACCCTACTTTTTTTAGAAACACAACATAAGCTTCCTTGGCTGCGATTTTCTGTAAGGTGGAGGTCGTCTACCAGTTGAACTGCTAGTAGCTAGAAATCTCCAAAAAAAATTATCTGTGCCCTACCTCTCTATGAACCCCACCTTCCCCAATTAGCTCTTGAAACCCTCCTCAACGTAAAACACAAGGTTATTTGGCTGCAATATTCTGTAAAGTGGAAGTATTAGTAAGTGAAATACTTCCACCAGTGGAACTGCCCAAAGTAGAGAGAAATTTCCAAATAAATTTCTCAGTGCCCTACCTCTCTTAGTAACCATTTTTATAACTATAACTATTAAGAAATATTATTAAAAAACATTTTACCCCTCTCTAAGGATTATCTTAAATCAGATGCAGATGTAGATGATACTTCAACGCAAAATTGACAAGATAAAAAGCATTCTAATATATTTTTCAAACGCAGTACCTCGTAAAATATCCGTATGGCGTCACATGGCAATACAATATCATTTGAAAGATCAGCGACAAACCTTTTTAAAGATAAGATTAAGCTCTACTCAGCGGCAATCTGCATTAAATCCTATTTCGAAAACACGCAACGGTGGTTTTTAAAGCGAACTCTTCAATTTTAGAAATACTCCCACACACATAACAAAAGCTTGTCGTGATTCGTGATCCTTTTGCTTTTTATCATTCCTTCTTTTGTGAAAACTAGCACCTAATGTGTTGTCTCCTAATCCGCTTGTAATTGAATATTATTATGTATGATTTAGAATTTAAGTATTTTATACAAAAGTACGTTTAGATATAGTTAATTTTTTTTTTAATTTTTACTGCATTTCCAAAATCAAAGTAAGACCGGTTTTTATCTGTAATTAAAACAAATATTTGTATAGATATTAGGTAAGTACAGTATTAGAGTAACTGTTTTCAAAACTAAGCGACTTTAATAAAAGTACAGCCATAAGCTGCACGAACCTAAAGTACTGCTGAAGATATAATTTAAAAGTTAAATTAGAGGAATTAAACATAAATCAATAAAAAATCGAATTAAATATCATTATTACAGTACTTAACAGGTAATGTACGTAATCATCAACAGTAGTCGCGTTTAACGTTATTTCGGAAACTTCGGAAGCGACTGCAACACATTCTGAACAAACAAAGAAACACATTACAAAGCCATAAACCTAGCAACAAAGGCACCGACGAATACGTGTTGAAACTGATCCATCATGTCTCCTTTTAAAATAACAAAAAAAAAACTTATACGATACACACAACAGATGTTTTCGTAAAAAAGCAATCCCCCGACGACCCCAAAATATAAAACGGACCATAATATCTATTAAAATAACTGTAATTTCGTTAATCACTTTTCTATCATAAATGTTTAAATGCAAATTTGGCATCCTGATGTATTAATGTGGTCATAGACATGACAAATTGGAGCGTTAAAGAATTAATTTTGTATAACAGCTCATCTAGAGTTGACAGGTGTTTATAAACTATAACGATTTAGACGTGTTTTCTTTTTTGTATCAGTAGACATATTTATCACTTTTTGCTATTTTAATAATAATAAGGGCCTTCAATAGAAAAGTTAACAAAGATCTCGGTAATATAACTACTCTATGTCTGAAAAATTTGCATTTATATATTTTAGGCTCGGTACGACATCAATCGGGGACATTCTTGATTCTGACCCAATATTCGAAAACAATATAAAAGGTAACCCTAGCAAACACAAACTTACAGTAAAAGAAATAAATAAACCTATACTTAATATTATAAGCATTTTACGTACATGTACATAAAATATTTTCTATACTTTATACTCGAGATAAACATGTTATCACTGTGTTACATTTATATTAAATATTATGTTTAATTTATTTGACGGGCTGATAAAATTGAAGAACGTTATCAAACATAAAATATGACCCGCGTTTTTACGTTTCCAATGATGGTAAAGCCATTGAAAGCGTTGTATAAATACAACGCGTTATCATTGATGAGACCAATATATGCAATACTCCTCGTACAATCATTAGTATCAGAAAGCAAACATAATATCGACCAATAAAGAGTTCAGCATATCAACATGCAAAATTCCAATTAGATTCCAAACATTATGATTGTGATAAACGAACCTTTATTGAAGTCGCTTATCTATGTAATTGGAAAAGAACTAAGCTGTAACCATTTGTTGCGTGTTACTGTTACGATTCCTACTAATTATTACAACGATTTCTTTAAAGTGAACTAATTAATAATTATAATAGTTGTTTAAATAAATCTAATGTTCTAAATCTAATAATTTAGATCATAAATAGCACTTATTAATAGAAATTGTAGCATGTATTTGGAATGTCGTTATAGTGAGAAGAACTGATGAGGGCTTTAGTAACGTGCAGGATTTATTATTTTTGCTTAGCTACATAAAGCAAATATGATTTTCTAAGACAAAAGTATTAATAGTTATTAAATTATTTAACATAAATTGGAGCAAAATAAGTTTGTATTTTCTTCTAAAGTCACCATACACAGATCTCAAATGTTATATGTGAAAATATCATGACAATCAGAGCATTTAAATAAATTATCAATTTAAAATTAGTAGATAATGTACGGTAGTAAATTTTACCTTTGGCTATATTTTGCACTTTTCTTAATATTATATAAAAATCCAACAATGTACTCACATTTGAAAGTGTCGCATTTTGTATACCTACCTCATAAAAATATAAATCGGGTTTAATACGCGTTTACACCTAGATTTTTTCAAGACGTTCCGCCTATAGCTACTTTCGTCATTGTCTGCTCGTGACTACGACCCGTATATGCAAATTGAATCGTCGAACTATAATTATAAATGGTAAATTGTATTAAAATGTGAAGCATACTGAACTTGAAGTGAACTAAATAAGAACTGAAGTTATATATTTTAAAGGGAAACAGTTCTTGGGTTATGTATGAAGTCGATAAGTGAGATATTAAAAAAATTATCCGCCGCGTAATCCGGCACTTAACGCCCATCCTGAATTCGTCGGTAGGGAATACGCCATCAAATATTCAATTTTAAAACACTGGCTAAAAGCGAAATGTCATCGCCCACACAAACGCAGCTGGGACTTTACGATTTAGAAATTTCGCTACAGATGGGACACGCACTCAGGGTAGAGATAAGTAAAAAATTGCATTAACATGAGTGAAAAGCGTAGATGAAGATGACAAAAATAAAGTCTCTGATGTCTTGAAATTGCCTACTCAAATGTTTAGAGACATGGTTATGACGGGACACAAAACGATTCAAATCCCTTAGAAATTACACTGTCAAGAACAAGAAAATGGCATACTGAGAAGGAAAAATTTCATTAGCGCCAATCAAAATGACGAGGTCCAAAATGAAGCTCGCAAAGAGAGTCGTAATCACGGAGTTCAGCAGGCACCCCCTCGACGTGAGGTCTTATTAAAGGAATAATATTTACAAAACGAGACGCCTCAGAAATCCCCAAATTAAGATCTCGCCGAAACCCGCCCAACTTCCACAAAGTGGAATCATTAAATTAAAAATGTAAACTTTTCTCTTAGCAAGGTAATGGGCATCCCGATGTAGATAAATAGATGGAATAGCTGCAAAAAGGAGCATTTTCCTGTTCATTAAATTTTTCCTTCGCTTTTTTTATTTCGACCCCTGGTGCTAATTTTGTTGGAATTCACGCCCCTCGGCTCCACCCGCTGGGACTCAATCACAGAAATTTTATATCCGGAATTAAATAAGTACCCAGCAGTATTACGCACAAAATTTAATATGAGTTTATTTTAAACAGTATTTATTTTAACGATTATATCTTCTCATAATAAAGTTAGATAAGAAATACAGTATTTATTTAAAAACTCTGGCATACGCGACGTACAAGAAATATAAGCTTCTAAAATTCATTTACAAGTTGCTAGGAGTTAATCAAGAAGCGAAATATTTCCCATCAGCAGCAAACTTATTTCGAGGGGTGGTTTGTGTTAATAACTCAATTGTCTATAAGATCCAGTAGTAGATACGTTGAAGGAAACGTCATCAAGGACGCTAGCAAATACAATTACAGTTGCTAATATGCCATCTGCAACGATGCCCATCTACATCGCACAGCGCTAAGCAATTCTATCCTTTAGCTATTAAGGGATCACTGGAAATTTATTATCTCGCATCGGATTTTTGATTAATGTATACGTGTACTTTAATTTTACTAGATTTTTGTGAAATATCAAATAGTTATCTCATGTAGATATTTTAATTAAAAAAAAACATTGTTTTTTAAATTACAGATTAAAATTAAAACTATTGATTACACAAGCAAACAAACTTTGAGTTTAACATTAGTGTACTATTTCAATGTATTAAATATCTTTATCTTCAACATGATATCGAATTTCCTTATACGATATTGATTGGTGCAAATAAGGAAATCGAATTATTCAATGTCCGCCCCTCATTTGTTACCCGCTCCCCCACATCAGCAGAGATGAAGAAATTCTTTCTGAGTTTTCGATTACTTGTCCAATTAATTTTATAGATTCATTTGTCTTAGACGCTTTGAGAAATTCACTGCAAATATTGAACGCCTCTTTTTAAACTGCTCTATACAACGGATTACTTTTCAATTTATATATTTTTTCGAATGAATGTAATTTGTTATATTATACAACATTCAAAGCATCATCACAGCATCACCGGATCAAGCATCGCCAGAATATTGATCGCTCTGACATCTGAATCTGACGGCGTATTTTTTTATTGTGTTAAAAGGTCAGCGCTTTACTAGAATCACAAAAACTTTAAACATAGAATGTGGGTTGGCAGATTAGCTGTCGAAACAACTGCTGCAACTGGAGGATATAACTAGCCAGGTCGTGTAAATTTGTAACAGTAGGATTGTGCACACCATGTTTTCCTCATCCATTCTCCTCTATCAGCTGTCATCTATGTATTCACCCCTTTTACACACATAATTTCTCACACGATCCATCCATAAGTACCTACCTTCTTCGGTACTCTACTCGTAAACTTATAAATAGCATTATTTTTTTGTATACACGTGTAATACACAAACTAAAAAGTTCTCTATGTCTTATCTTTGTTGTACCGTGAAACTATGGAACTATCTTCCGGCCAATGTGTTTCCTCCTTTTTACGTCATCGGGTCCTTTAAGCGTAACGTGAAGTGATATTTATGCAGGCCGTCATGACAGCGGTGACCGCCGATGGATTTCGATCTCTCGGTGGTCGCCGTTGTATTTGGATAGTACTGTGCTTACCATCAGATATTAGTATGTCAGCATTTATCTATAAGTTTTCTCAAAAGGTTAAAATATTATTATTAAACATTTTATCTTTTTAGACATTGTCATCGCAAACTTAAATCTTTATGTTTTATCAGTATTATTGATAAAGCCATGATTTGATTTATATCAATAAAATTTATTTATGGGCATAAAGCACTATAGCTTTTTATTCATTTATAGAATACTCGGATTACTTACCATTCGTACAAAAATCGGGCAGGGTTGTCGAAGTGTTACGTAACACGAGTTAGGGCATTCTGATGAGAGGGAAAGTTCACGTTCCGTTTCTCATCATGCCTCTGTGCGCAAGTGGGTGAATGGCCAGAGCAACGTACCGGCCATTCATGACATAATTGGCAATCGGGTTCATTAAACATAATATTTGCGCATTGTTGACTTTAACACCTTTGTGGATTTGATATACTCGTAGGTACACTGTGTGTGCCATGTTGTAATAATAAAAACAACAATATTTTTTACAGTAACTTTTGCTGTATTTTACAGGTATTAACATCGTTATTTCAATTCCCTAAGACTATAATTATAATTTTTAATATTAGACTTATAATACATAAATAAACTACAAATGATCAGATTTAACATCGCTAATCTATTCGTAAGTAGGAGAAACAAATAAGAAAAGAAATTTGTGTTCGACATAAATTATTGTTAGTTAACTTTAATACAAGATTATTGAAAATTGAAATATAATGTAAGAGAAATTTATATCTCGATTTATCAACAAATTAAACTGATATTTTTTTTAAAAGACAGGTAGTTGCCTATTAATATATGTAAGTACAGTTATTAAAAACCAACAATATGTAAATTAATTTCAACAAGGTTTTATTGTGTTTCTCAATAATCTGAATAAT
Organism: Saturnia pavonia; assembly: GCA_947532125.1. Lineage (NCBI taxonomy): Eukaryota > Metazoa > Arthropoda > Insecta > Lepidoptera > Saturniidae > Saturnia > Saturnia pavonia. Next base: position 10,740,906 of record OX383902.1, on the reverse strand, counting down.
TAAATTATAATACTTATTATTTTAAAGAGATAATATTCAATAGCCTTGACTTTTTCTTAATTTGTACAACATCTAAGATTTTATTGATGATATTATAAATGCGGTCTTTTCCCACTACGTTACAGTATATATCTATATATCTGCATAATATATTGGTGACTGAAATAGAATCGCTTCGCAATGAAACTGGTTCACTGTTGAAATCGAACTTTATTATGCAGGAATACAAAATCTCACAATTATCCACTAGTTCCAGGTAATTTTAAGCAGTTGTTACCACTTTACTACATTAAAATATAAAGCAAGTATCTATATCAAGTTTTTCAACAACAATATTAAGTAAAGCATGTCTACAGAAACTGAAAACGACACGAGAAAGCCTAAACGACATGTCAAGAAAATAGCGATGAATTAATTAACGCTCATGGTCATGTTAAGTATATTAAAACTTAATTATAATGCATATACAGTAGTATTCCAGCCTCTGTTTAACTCATAAGTGGTATATATAGTATGAAGATATATTATTATCAAAACCGACTGGTTAGATAGAGTGTTAAGAGGCTGAGGTATTATTTGAACGTGAGGGCGATGACGCGACCGCGACGGGGCGGGCGGTGAGATCTAAACAGATTTACTTTGAGATGTGACCATGCTACCGACTAGAGGTAATCTGTAATTGATTAAATTTAAGAGGAAAAAATTCAAATGATTTTAATGCTATTCCATACATTAAGTTTATACAAATCTATTGCAAGGTAGAAATACTATTTATATCTGTATTAGATTTAAAAAAAAAAACTATTGCCGAGGCAACCGGATCGGGCGTATAGTGAGCACATCAAAATGTTTGTATCTATTTGGACAATTATTTTGATGCTGTTAAGTGATATACTTGCATTCTTTTGGCATAGTCAGTGTATAAAATATCTAATTTCCAAATATATTCATTTAACTTCGATTAAAATCAAGCGAGAGAATCGATAAGTGTATTTTATTATTCGAAGAGTATGTTGATTCGTTTGAATGATCGTAAAAATTTTCACCAGATATATTTAATAATTGAACGTTATGATATCCTTTATTTTAAATATAAACTTTTTTATAAGTTAAAGTTTTATTTAAGTTAATATCAATTAGTACAAACTAAACGACATTATCTGAACATCGTTAAGCAGAAAGATTTGAAAATAAACGTCCCGAGGTGTCGGCGCGCAGGACCCTTTAGAAAATCATTTCTATTCCGTTTTCCGGAGTGAAAATTACCTACGGACGGTCAAAGGGTTAACGATTTAGTGTTTGTTTGAATCCCGCCTTTGTTAGTTTAAAAGGCGTTACAATGTAAATGGATCCTTTGTTGTGATTGCCGTGTGTTTTGCTGAAAACGTTCTGTTTATTTGCTCAGTCACACATTTCGTTTATTATTCTTAAATACCTTTAATATGTATAGTACATTATATCTACTATTAATTTTATAGCTCCTAACTACCAAGATATCTTATTGTTACGTTTACATCCTGTGTAAGATATAAATATAAAATTTCACGAATATTTTGAAAATGTATGTATGTGTTCTGTAAATTTCTATTTTTTCAAATTCCCTTATAGGCATCTATTATAAAGTACACCGATCTATAAATCTGTAAAAACAATCAATTATACCTACATTAAAAAAAAAGAACAGCCGATTTTGATGAAATTTTGTACACGGGAAGTATACGTAATTCTTCAGTTGATAATCTATAAGAATTGTCAATAATATTATAAATTACGTGGTACTAATAATTACTACGTAACAAACGCGCGCGGGGAGCCGCGGACGCATCGTTAGTATAAAATAAAACGTTGTAACTTTATGAATACAAAATAAAAGCACTGCATGACCAATTCCCGCCATAAAAATGAAAATGAAAAACATTTCACTTATAATGTTAACTGCTGTAATGTTTTCAGGTTATCAGCCTTTTATTAGACTGGGAGAATGAAAAAAAATATTAAAAAAATGGTAGACAATTTTGTGTAATTATGTTTTTTTTTTCATTTAAGTAACGTTGAGTATTTATCCGCAATATATTGCGCAATAGTCAATAAAACGACCACGGTGCTACCTATTCCTATTTTTTACTGAAAACTATTCCAGGACTACTACGATCAAAACAAAATAATTATTACGCATATCCATCGTTCAAATAGTGAGTCTAAAGTTCATAAAAAATCAAATAGAAAAAATCAATTTCAGTTTTTCCAAATTTCCCAAGCAACATTTTAAATTAGTCCTTCCCTAAAAACCTAATTCGAAATATTACTACCATTAAAATTTTTATTCAAATCTGTCGAGCCGTTCTCAAATTAGGCAACAAAAATCATTTTTATTTATATAGATTTCAATTAGAAACATTCATATGAATGAACATAAGAAATGTCAATTTATTCTGTATTAGTAACTAAAAGGGAAATGGAGTCTTTATGGGATAACAAAATTAAAACTGTACTATACTCGTAGATCCTTTTCATTATCTTAATACTGGCAGAGACAGGATTATTTGAATATCTCTCTGATGACACACACAGGTTTAATACTCAGTTTCCATTAGTTATGCAAATGGTTTTTGGTGATTTTATTCTTATTTGTTTAGGCTTATGAATATAATGTATTTTAGATTCTTAAATTCCATTACTATTTAGATCTATGTCGAATATTGTTTACGATAATCTAAACCTTGTTTTTGGTCAATATGAAAGAATCCTTCGATTTAACACTTAAAATCAACTTAATATTCTTACAACAATACTATCTGAACCCCGCGGATTCACCTGCGTTAAATTTGGATGCATACCTGGATCATATTCTATACGTGTGTCATACAGATGATAAACTACCTGCCTATAGATTGCCAGATTGGTTCACTTTTATCTCAAGGATCGTAGCGTGAACTGAAGATTTTTCTAAATATATTTAGTAGTTCTAAAATTAGCACACAAAAAAACAATATTTTTTGCTTTATTTATTAAGTAGGTATACACTATATGTTGCGACTTGTCAGTGAGTTATAGAATACTTCATAATACTAATTCCTTTTTATTAGAATATATATGAATAAGCAACGGTTAGCAACTTTTCTAAAACACTCAATATGATGTTACAATGATCAACAGAAATAGAAGTGCGGAACATTCGAAGTTTTTGTAGCCACATTGTACGTACCGCAGCGTGGTACCATTGCTCATTGAGATCACTCAGTGGGGAGTCTACAGTAGCCCAACAGTCTCTTTTTGTACGGTCAACGTTTTATCAAACATTTTAATGGCCGGCTTTATGGCGCCAACAAAAGAAGCGTGCCAACAGAGGCGTTAAATCCTTTACGATTTCATGATGATCACGCATTTTGTCATTGGTTTTGGGCTCGTTATCATTCATGCGTAAATAAACACGTGAGTATTGCTGTTGGTATATGAACTCAAAAAGTTTATTGCAATACCGCGTTCTTGCAATTTGAGATGCACTTTATAATACGGTAAAAATATTCGACTCACAAAATGGCTTACATCTTCTATACATATTATAAAACTCAACGTCTCTCCGTCTGTCTTCTGTTGCATGTTCTTTTCACACGAAAACCACTTATCCGATTTACATGTTTTTTTATCTTAATTCATAGCTATTTATCTGGTCAAGTTATAGGATATATTTTGTAAGATAAAGTAAGTTACGAAATAAGTAATGACGGTAATGGAGAATCAATTCGGAAAAAAGGAGCATTTGGGGCGCTTAAATGGCTTACGCTGAGTAAATCATACGAGATTATATAAAATTAATGTTTTATATAATTGTAGATCTTAAAAAGATCTACAATAACGTCAACGATAGCATTTAATATATATCTTCTAAGGATCACCCACAATAAGCATTTTGCCTTCCGTCTTTTGAGCAGGGGCAGTAGGCACGAATCGCGCATGCGCTCGACCGACGGCAATGCTAGTTAACTATAGGTATTAATGGCAAATCGACGACCATACGTCTATATAACATTAAACTGTTGACTTCAAGTATTATTACTTACATAAAAATACATTATATGTTGAGATTCTGTTTTTTTTTTATCATTTATAATGTACTTACCTTTTCAAGTCATGTGTAAAATAAACCATTTTAAAAATATAAAAGATCACAAGAAACACTCATGCTTACAAAACTAAACATAAACAACTAACGCATTCATTAAATACTACACGGGTACACCTACTTCGTAAATTTATCTGTGGCTTTGACAATATTTATGAAAAGTATTCAATATCTAGGGTGTAACCTGGAATCAAAACAACGACAACTAACATTTCACCCACAATAAATTCAATTATAATTAGATACAATAAAAGGATCACACCATTGAGACATTACGAAATCGAATTTAAGACTCAGCAACCAAGCATTTAAGATAAATGTTGCTCAAATATCAATGATAGATGAAATGGGACCTACCTTTTGTTTTATGGAAATTGCGGAACACAAAAGAATATTAAAAAACAAAATAAAACACACCAAGAAGCAATTTTGTTTGAAAAACTATACTGTGTGCAATATCCTGCGTTGCGGGTGTAACGTGTGGTCTTCCAGGCTACCCCCTTCGCGTGCGAACCGGCTAACTGCCGAGCCTGCTCGAACGCAACCGAACCCGGTCGAATGAAACCGAACGCGCGGTGCAAGCGAGATAGCGACATACCTGTCTGGCGCTTTCATTGACAGGCACCTGAAATGAAGAAAAAAAAACGATCCAATTCGTTGCAAAGTTAAATCTTTCAAAAAAGTTCACAATTTTAAATTGACACAGATAAATTTACATGCAAGTATGTAATTATGTACGACAAATTAATAAAGGCACAATTGTTTCTATCTATCGAACAGAAATACCTTTTAACAATAAGGGTACAAAGAGAGTGTGTTGTAAAAATGAAAAGTAAACATACAAAAAAGAATAAACTTTAACGTGGCAAAAACAGTTAAAAATAACATTGCAAGATGTATTAGGACAGTTGTTAAAATATGGGGTAGCATCGAACGGCTTGACTCCGATGATATTGTGCGCTTGCACGCGATATCTCGCCCGTGTTTACAATCGCACGCTGCTCTGCCGTAACAGGCGCGGCGCCATGCGACTTGCGAGAGAACCCATCACAGTTTACTCAACATATTATTATTTATTTATAAACAAAATTCAAAACATGTTATATAAACAAAATATATACGAAAAAAAATTGTTCATATCGTGTATATTTATTTAGAAACAAGAAATTACTTTCTCGAATGTACTTAATAAGCAGCGCTTGAAACGAAATGTCATATTATTTTTATATAATATAAAATTCAACGTCTCTCTGTCTGTCTGTCCGTTTATTACATTTTGTAAGGTAAAGTAACATAACAAATGAGCAGTGACGAATTGGTGTATAAGTTTAAAAAAAACATTTGGGGCACTTAAATGGCTTACAGTAAGTAAACTATACGAGATATATCAAATTAATATACTACATAATTGTAGATCTTAAAAAGACCTACAAAAAAGTCAATGATAGCATATGTCTATCTTCTAAGGATCACCCACAATAAGCATTTTTGTCTTCCGTCTTTTGAACATGGGCGGAACGATTCGCGTGTGCACTCGACCGACGGCATTCAGAAGACCACGCGAGCGGAACCGCGGGCACAGCTAGTAATTTATAATATACTTTTTACATTACCGGGTTTTAAGCTGAAATTAAAAGTATACGAATAGATATATTAATCAAAGTTAGGACAGAAATATAAATTGATCAATAAAAACAGATTAAGTAATATTGATTCATTCTAATAGAAACGATCCCCATTCCCAATGGACAAATTTATTAGATTATTACCGAACGAGATCACGCAAACGAAATCGTAAAAACTATAGGAAATCCATCCCCTTAAATTGAATCCAATTCCCTTAGCATCATTTCATTATAACAAGGATTATAATATCTATATAACAGGTAAGTATAGTATATTGTATATTATGCATGAATAAAAATATCTAAATACACATTTCTTCCACATTGAAATATGCAAAGTTTAGTTACGATTAGATCATTAAGAGTGGGTAATGAAAACGTCAAAGCGCTAAAAATGTTTTATTGAAACAGTATGTACAAAAATATCAAACAATAAAAATGTGCGTGCTATGAGCAAGTAATACGGACTAGCCGACTAGCGGTTCAGACAATACAATACGATTCACTTTACTTCGTACCTACGTGTGAACGGGAAACATCAACCGATGTCTATCGTTTTGTGCTATTTTGACAAATACAGTTCTCATCCATATTACAATCGACGGCACTTACAGCGCGCATACACGCAACATAATATTAAAGTCAGATACTCGAAAAAAACCAATCTATCAATATTAGAAACACAAAAAAATATGCAAGTCAGTTAATAAACCCGAATCGGCAATCGACAATGGAAATAAAGTCACAGTCACTTTTTTAATAATAGCAACACAGTTTTTTTATTGCCACCCTAGGTTCGTTTGACATTTGAACCGGCTGATGACTTGACCGTAATGATTGATCGTTGGGACCCAATAAATGAGTGCAATTTAGTGTTTACTTTCCCTTCTATTTGTAGTTTATTATTATTAACTGCATCAAATTAATAATTATTATTTAAATTTTTGATACAGGAACACAGTAAAAATTTTTTTTTATATTTTTTCGAATCATCTTAGTCTTATTATAAACAGATATAAATACCTATTCATTTAAAATTAATTTGAAAGAAAAGAAACAAAATAATATTTACATACAAATTAACTGTTGAACTGCTACTAAAATCATTTGTCAGTTCATTTTGTCATTCGGAATTCCACAGACAAATTATAAATGATATACACAGCAATATATCCCTTAGTGTTTTAAATTTAGAGCTCACAATTTGCATTTTATTTTGTTATATTCTTATTTATAACATTTTAAGCAGTTTAAGAAGATTGACTCTTAAATGATCCTACACACAATTCAAAATGGTGTTCCTATTATCAAGAAACTTGAAGAAAATGAGCGATTGTATACAATTTATCATCCGGCCAAGTATCCGCCCAGACTGTAACGAATCCCTAGTAAATAAATTGACCACAAACATTTCGGAGCATTTCTTTTGATGCAGCGTTCAGAAGAACTTCCATATTAATTTACCGCTGCTATGAACAAAATTTGTGGCTTTGTTGATTTGTAATATTTATTGTCATTAAGCCAAATCAAAGCCGTGATTAATTTATTACAATAATTTACTTTATCGACAGCAGTTTGTTGAAGAAAGGTCAACAACTTTATCAAGTATTCTAATAATTTACTATGGGAGTCTGTACGCAGGTAGGTACTGATTGATGCTATAATCTAATTAAAGCTATGAAATGTGCTCTAAATAAATATTACAGAATACTCATCTCAGTGAAAATCAAAATACTTAATAACATAAATATCTTTCACACAATACATTACGATGATTTAATATTATCTAGATTTAACAATTACCGCGTACACCCACCCACACAGTACAAAAATATGTTGTTGATAGAATAGGCGGTAATGAGTCACATCATATAAATTACATTTGACAGGTCCTAGAATTAGATTGATACGTTCTAGGCTAACGATTCAATTGACAGTGATGTGTCGGGATGTAGGGGGCTACCAGACTATTCAAGGATATGGTAATCTTCATCAGCATCATCAATTGATTTAATGTTTTTATTAGAAATAGTCCCTAAAAACGCAAGTCACTGGGCTCGATCTGCTGTCCTCAGCTTACATTCACTGTCGACCATGCTTAGGCCGTCGCTCAGTCTTGCAGAGAGCAACATCTTGTGAAACATTCTCAACTCAAAAACCCATCCACAGACTACTTCATCACTATAAATTTCTACAATTTCATATGACAAAGTTACGAAAACGTCCAAATCCGCGTCGTAATTAAGTCATTTAAAATACTCCAAAACGATAAATTGAAGTTATGGATACTACCGTGATCGAATCGTAGATTACTTTTTTTATATTGTAACATGTATCTATTTAAAAACAAACAAAGAAAAGGCATTTATTTGATAAAACCAAAAGTTAAATATAAGAATATATAATAAATAAAGAAATAATATTTATTAAAAAACAATAAAAAATATGTTTTTGTGTTGGAAAGTTGGTGTGTTACGAAAAGTGCTTCAAGTCAGCATATATACGAGTATGGTGACGGAAGTGATTTCTCCGGTGCTAATCTTTCCTAGATTCCTATGTGTGCGTAACGTTTAAATTGATATACATGTTATGATGATGTGTTATTGATTACATTGGGTTTTTAAATAAGCATATACCGTATTATGTATTACCGTATTTCGCACACGTTCTTACTTACAGGTGGTGTCTAGTTTATCTAGTCCTTGACCTCATTGAATATCGATGAACATATATATATATTGTGGTATATGTGACCAACATACTGCTTCTACAACGAGTACGGTACCTTTACGGTACGCCGCGCCGTGCCGACAAGTTTACTTCTAAACCTGATATCATCATTCCTGATCAGTGAAGCTTCGAGTCTTTTTATTGCTAGATGGTAGACTTTAAAATTGGGGACTAATCCATGTTTTTATACCTTATCATTTTGTATAAGTCACATTATCTAATTTTAAATAGGTAAGTATAATGAACACGTTTCTGTATCACTGATGTTCGAGTGATGGTCTAAGAACCTCGCATATAATCTGTATGACATTAAAAATTATAAAATATAAACTTGCGTATAAGATTTATTAAAATATATATTTATCCTAAAGTTATCCTGAATGTCTACTAAATAAAATTAATTATTATAAACAGTTTAAAACAAAGTATACATTACAACACAAATATAACACTGCAATACACCGGGACGATAAACATCTTACTTCCAATTAAACAATGATCTGCTCAAGGGACTAGAAATTTCATAGCTTTCAATTAATACGCAGAAATAATTATTTAGAAACATCCACCCCACTTGTAAATCAATTTAATAAAGTAAATACGAGTGCTTGTCCCTCTCGCAAAAGCTGACGTATCTACTTATTTCATAATTTAAGATATTCACAGTATTGAAGTGCTGTATTTAATAAATTCCAATTAAGTATATTAAAAGATATTCATTTAAAAAAAATCTATATCCACTATTGATGTAATTCTATTAATATCGTGAAGTCTAACGGAATATAATGAATACCCTATAGTTTATATTGGGCCAAATTGATTAGGTATTTTAAAAAACACATTTAGTCGTAACTATACCTACCTATATGCCACTGGTCTGAAGATTCATTATTTTTAACAATCATTAAAATTAGCACATGATAAATAATACAAAAGCGTAAAAACATAAATAAAGAACAAAATTAATCGGTATTATTACATAATTATAAATGTAAGTTTTAACTTAGCAAAACAAAGACTACGGCAACAAAATAACATAATTTTCAAACCCACCTGTACCTTAACAAACTTTTGACACGACCATTACGGGTTTTTTTTTGGGAAAATAATTGCACATTTATTCTCCTAAGGGCATTAATTCTTCCCATCACCCGCTGTTCTACTAGGAAAACAACCCAATTAGTGCATTACTTTTCTTACTTATGAAAATATCTGGTTTCCGATTAAGGTAATGATCCATTGAAAGATGTAAGCTGTTAAATCTAATTAATATATCTACAATTTTTTATTTAATTCATGTTTACGACATCTATAAATAAATTATAAAAAAAATTAATATTGATATTTCTCATATGTAAAGAAATATATGTATTAATTTAGACACTAACTGACCAAACTGTCAACAACGATAACCATTAACATGAAGAGGAATAAAAAGTTTCACTATGAGTGTTTTGACTACAACATTACTTCTGGAAAAACTACGTCAAGTAAAATGATAAAATAATTGTTTTTTTTTTAGTCATAGGTTTGGTGAAGTGGCACAATCTCACCTGATGTTAAGTGACGGTGTTGCCCAAGATGATAACACGTTAAACCTAGCAACCTAGCAACCTGGCTCTCAAGTGCAGCTGCCGGAACACATCTATTGGTGCTTGGCGGCAGATTTTCAATTTGAGGGTGGTAGCTAGCCACGCAGGCATTAGAAAAAGCCCTACCACCATGCTATGGTTACCTCACGATGTTCTCCTGATGCTCAGGCTCATTGCAGGGATTCCAACTCACGTCAATCGACGCGAAGTCGTACACGCTACCACTGAGCTATCATTGCTTCAAGCCAACATTTGCCAACATAGTTATGCAATTTTTTTTGTTTCTACAAATTTTCTTAAATATTTACTAATTCTAATATTCAATATAGATATATCTTGTGGTTAACAGTGCAACATCACCTTTTCAACTCTTTCATTTTACCCTAACACTGTAAGACAAGATCGTTTATTTTTCTTATTTATAACGCTCTGAAGAATTATTACTTCTGAATCGTTTAAGTCCTTGTTCAGTGCTTGTAATCCTGCGAGGCGAGATTAAAATGCTCGCTCACCGCTAATTAAAAGGGTTACTTTCTTCTGAAATGATTAATCGGAACAGTTCTTATGTTACTGTTTTAAAACAAGGTTCTTTTAGTAAATTAAAATTGTAACCTGAATCAAAAAAGATTATGAGAACAAAACAACATTAATCAAATAAAATGAGAACTTATTACATTCGTTAGTGTCATCTTGAATTTAATAATATAATATCTGTCGAGTGCATACTCATATACCAAAAACACACTAACTGCTTTTAAGCTATGTGAAATAAATTCATTTGTGGAACGACACGCGTGCCAACTTTTGTACAATACTATAAATAAATTATAATTACAATGATTGAAGAAATTTTGATAGAATCCAGTTTTATGATTCTTATTAATAAAAAAGGTTTGTACGAATACAGAATCTTCGCAGGCGTGCGCATAATGCCTCAGCGAAATTTTATCGCAATCATATCTCGTGATACTTTGTTTTCATGTATACTAATATACCTAATATATTATAACATTATTATTTAATATATTAAAGGATGACTGACTGACTGACTGACTGACTGACTGACTGACTGACTGACTGACTGAAGGACTGACTGACTGGCTGACATATCAACGCACAGCCCCAACTACTGGGGCTAACCGTGAAACTTTTTATGCAGGTATTCAATTAAAAAACAAAATTACACTCACCGAAGCGAACGGTCACCAACTAGTTTATATCTATATATACTCGTGTATATACATATACATATTATAAAACTCAACGTCTCTTTGTCTGCTGTCCGTTTATGTTCTATTCGCGCGAAAACCACTTATCCAATGTACCTACATGTTTTTTCCTTTAATTCATATCTATGTTACCTGGGCAGGTTATAGGATATATTTCTAAGATTAAGTAATTATACGCAGTAATGACGATGGTTAAACGCATTTGGGGCGCTTAAATTGCTTACGCTGAGTAAACTATACTAGATGTCATAAATAATGTTTACATAATTGTTGATCTTTAAAAGACCAACAAAAAATTCACCAATAGCATATATCTCTTCTAAGGATCACCCACAATAAGAATTTTTGTCTTCAGTCTTTGAATCGGAGGTAGCACGATTCGCGCAAGCGCTACACCGACGGCATTCTATAGTTCACCGCGGGCAAAGCTAATAATAATATTATAAAACTCACGAGCTTGTTATTAGTTTGTATGTTAGAAAGCGTTAATCTCTACAACTACTAGTCAGATATAAAAGAATATTTTTCATTTCATAGCATATTTATTGAGGAAGATTGTATACTATCTAACAGCACGCTACGACTCTAAGGAGCAGAGCAGTAACCATGAACGTCAAGCAATCTGGAAAGCTATAAGAAAGTACGAGCAGTGGGTGATAGGCGAATGCGTTCGCGGCGACGCGATGGAGAATTGATCAAATAAATTCAACAAGGGTGAACCGTGGAGCACAGCTTGTAATTGAATATTCTAAAATACCTTGAGTAACTTTTATTTAGACATCATTTTATGTATTATTTAAGTATGGGCGAATGTAATTCAAATTATTTTTTATTAGCGTAATTAGAGTTAGTGCTAAGTTCGCTGATAATGAAATAATAGGGTAAGAATGTCTGTAAGCACCTGCTGTACTTGAAAGGTGGATAGTGACATTTTCTTAACATGTATTTATTCAATAATGAACTAGTTAGTACAGTCCGGCGCCGCGCCGCATCACGCCTGGCCGCCCTTTGTATTGGCAGCATCGTAGTCTTAAAACTTCCATTACTTAATAGTAATGGTAGTAGTATAAACTATTTAAAAAACAATACGGAAATATGCCAATAAAAATTGTCATTACAATAATTATAGTGCATTATTTACCGCGCTATATGCTAATTATACTTGTAGGCGATAGCATCAAAAATTTATCTCGATGGGTTAACTGTAGCACTCGGACTGTCTGTCAGACTTTAAAATGTTTGTTAGTAAACACAAAACAAAAAAAAAATTAAACACACTTAAGAAGATGTGTAAAAAATCTAGCAACAAATATCCTGGAGGTAAGTACTCATTCCACGTGTTGGGTAATTAAACTAATTGCGAAATTAATAATTATTTAATGCGCGCTCTACTAGCGGTCACACAAAACGCATGAATGCTCACCGTGCCCTTTGAACAGCGCCGATGTGAACATCGCGGACCAAATTATAATATAGTGTATATTATTATTAGAACAGCTGGATGTAGCTAGTCCATTTTATATGGAAATCGATAATTCTTGTGTAATCGTCCTAAGTATAATACGAATTGTAAACTGTAAACATTCATTCCCGCAGGTTTGAAATTCCTAAAGTTAACATATTTTATTAACGTATTAGTTAGTACGAAAATATAAGAGCTTGGATAAGACAAAAAGACTTATCGTTCTGTAGATTTTACATCAAAGTAAATTCAGTTACGATAAAAGGGCGGGTATTTACACCTAGTCGATACATTAGGTAACTTAATGCTTATCGAGGATATTATTTTAAATATGCGGTTAAATTAAAATATAAGATAAAAATTATTTAATTTAAACATTTAAATGCATATTTAATTTATCATCTATACATATTATAGAAGGAAACGTCTCTCTGTCTGTCGGTCCCTTTATGTTCTTTTCACACGAAAACCACATCAGTTTTACATGGTTTCTCTTTAATTCTAAACTATGTCATCTGGCCAGGTTATAGGATATATTTTGTAACATAAAGTACCGTACAAAATAAGCAATACTTGTGAATCGATTCGAAAAAAATACACTTTTGGGGTGCTTAAATTGCTTACATAGATGCTTACGTAGATCTTAAAACGACCAACAAAAAGTCAGCGATAGCATATATCTCTCTTCCAGGGATCACCCACAATAAGCATTTTTGTTTTCCATCTTTTGAGGGGGGGCAGTGCGCTCGACCGACAGCATCCTGTAGTCAACGCGAGCGGAGTCGCGGGCCCAGCTAGTTCAAAATAAAGAGTAAAAATATTTTGCCTGAAATTTAACAGAATAATAATAATAGTTAAGTTAATAGAATAATTTGTAATATGAAAGTCAAAATCAATTTTTATTTGTCTCGTATTAATTGACATATAATTGTATCTATATTATAAATGGGCAAATGGATATGGGTACGAATATATATCTAAATGAGTTTGATAAACTTCAATTCAACATGAAAATTGGTAGATTCATGGAGCTTTTCATGGACAAGATTCTTCTTCTTATGATATCCATGGCGCTGTGATCGAGATATTGACTACCTTCTGGAAATGTCAAAACATTTCCGGGGATAGCTAATATTTTATAAATGTAAATACGATAGTGTACCTAATATACGATTAATTGATCTAGAAGCGTTTAATGAAAAATATTTACAAAAACTTACATGTACAATAAGTATTCTAGATACGAATAGAACTGAGTTTCAAAGTAACAAAGACAGAACAAAAGGCAACAGAAGCGACTATTCCCGAGTATCCAATGTGTAGTCGCCATTTATTATCATACGCCAATACAAGATTAATTCTGTATACTAGAGAGTATTGTCATACAAAATTACTTTCAATAGTAAAGATTTTACGGTTCAAATAGGCTCGGCAAATTTGAAATATATTTTAAATGCTATTTCAATCAGTTACGATCTTGCTTTGAACAAAAAAAAAACTTTTTTAAGTCAAATTGTACATGTTGTGTTTAGGTAATCATTTGTTAGCTATGTTTTAAGTTTAAAATCTCTAGCTCATCGGGAAATTAGCTTAAATCGATTGCAAAATTTTACCGAACAGACAGACAAGAAAGCCTTTTTAATTAATACGTGGTGAAAAATACTTCAACCCTTAGACATACTATGGTACAAAAGTACTAGATACAGCAGCAAGTAGAGATATACTAAAGAAAGTACGCTTTTCAAAGCATTTACTACAAATTCTAAAATCATAGTATATTGTAGTATAAAATAAAGACGTCAAAATATTCCACACAAATTATTCTCTGCTACCATTTGCCGCTCACGCTTCCGGACTGCATACATCATGGACGAAAACATTAAGACATCAAAACAGTTAGGGGAAACACACCTCATTTTATACAAATTCGGGAAATCGTACATTGTGATTTACGTAAAAGCTTCCACAAATTATAGCACAAAAATACTGCATTTATAAAACATCCTATACCATTTTACGATAGCATAATTTTATGTGATTATTAACATTTACTACTAATGTAATTACATTGATTTAAATCAAGATTAATGTTATTTAATTATAACCAGAGAACAATAGTGACGGATAAGAAACAATTGCCAATGTCGATCATTGTCGTCACGCCGCGCCGGTATGCAAAAACCACAGCAAAAGAAGAGTCAAGCTCTCTATATCTCTTGTTTAAACTGTTTTCTTATATTTAAATTATTTTTTGTATTGTTTTAATTATTTTTATGCCATTCTTTTCTCCATTTTTTTATTTTCACGGCTTTTAGTTCTAACCTGGTAGAATGACTAATTTTGGTCAGACAGACACCTTGATCGATGGACAATAGACTGCTGTGGTACTCGGTTATTATACATTTTGACATATTAAGTCTTAAATGTCTTCATCATAAATAATATGTAAAAGCAAGCTTAACTTGCACATATAATCTAATATTATATTGTAATTAATTGCTGTGTCAATTATAACAAAGAATTAATATACTAGACTAAAAAAATATAATATATCTATTACGAATATTACGTTTGGCTAAAATAAAATGGTTTGTTGTCTATAGTTATAACAGCGATACTACTAAAATAACTTTTTTAAATTACGAGGAATTACTGATGTTAGCGAAAATAAATAATAAAAAAACGGAAGACATTCATGACATTCCCATTTAATCGAGGCATAGCGGCTACAAGCGTCCGCCGACAAAAAACACGTAATTTTGCCATGTAAATACAAATTCAAAACCTTTTTTCACTAACCAACTATATAATTTGTAAGCTAAAATTGTAAGTATTTTAATTGTAATGTTTTATTTGCAATAGTTAAAATTTTATTTATATTTACAATAGTTGTAATGGTAAGTATTGTAAGCTACAAACTCCTTTCGTCAAAAATGAAATAAATTTAAATTATAATTACTGATGATTGATAACATAAAATCCGTGTAGAAGAAACTTGTAGAAAAATCTTGTCTTCCCAATATAGTAACAACTTCTCATTTAAAATGATTACAATTATATTTATTTTTCTAAGTTCGACTTATATTGTTGGTCTATATTGAATGTTTAATTTTCTGTGTCGGTATTTTAAAAATTGATTTAATTTTCGTTAAATGTTTTAACAGTTATTATTCAAAAACATTTAAGTTTAATGAACACACCCATTATTCAAATTCACAATACACAATAATTCAAATAAAAAGAACACACAACTTCTCACTAACCATTACCCGTTGAAAGGTAATTATTGGATAAAAAATACTCAAAGCCCCTATAAAATTAATTAAACCTAATGATAGTACATACTCGTAAACTCGAGGTGTATAAGTCAATTGACACGGAGAACCACTAGTTAGTTACGAAACTGTACAATAATTAGAACTGTTCGCGAATAAAAAATACCTGAGAATCCGATTGCCAGATAAAGTGGCACGATTGTCTGCGGATTGCAAATTAAAAAAAACATGCAACAGAGATAAGGAGTTACACGGTTGAGTGAGTTAAAGGCATCGCTGGTGAACACTGGTTAATTATGTTTCTTACTAAGTTACTACATACACTTTAGTGCATAACGAGTGTACTGTTACTATATTTGTTTTAAGTTTATCGTTTGAAGACAATTTCATTTGATGTTAAGTGACGAGAAAGCCCAAGATGGTAGGTAAACACGCTAAGCCTAGTAGGGCGGGCTGGCTCTTAAGTGCACCTATTGGTGGTCCGCGATAGGTTTTGAACTCAAGGGTGGTAGCGAACCAGGTGGGTATTAGAAAATGCACTAACACCATGGTATGGTTTCATCACGATGTTTTCCTTCACCGAAAGCTCGGACTCATTATAGGATTTGAATGCACTTCGATCGATGCAGTATCCGTACACGCTACCCACAAAGCAAGCTTCAGATAAAAATCTATATATTATATTATTGGTACAATTGTTTTTTTTTTAATAACTGTAATACATCAAATATATTTTCCAGAACAAACGATATTATGTGATTAAGGTTTGATGATATTGTACAATTGGGATTACACTCCAGTTGAGAATTTTTCAACAATTTTCTTCTACATCATTAACAATATACCGGCTTTTAAGTGTAAATTGTGTTTTTTGTCATTGATGTGATATTGTCTTCAATATTTGAAGCAGATGTAAATCATAAAATCATCTCAAACTATTATTAGACAATAAACTTAATATCCACACACATGCATGATCCTTGATAACTTCAAGGTCAAAATAGTGCCGACTATTAATATCAACAAAGGAATCAATCGCTTCAATCATCAAATAGATTTATTAACCTAAAATATAAATATTTTTTAAATAATTTTTAGTTCATCTAATTTATTTTATAGTGTAGAAGTATTAATATACGAAATATTTCCAATTAATTATTATTTTGCTACAATTATAAGCTTATTGAAGTTTTTATTTAAGTATAATGGCATAAGAATACATTTTATAATTCTGTGGAATAATTAGAATAAGAGGAAACTATATCAACAAGATGATTCAAGGTGGACATCGGGACTGCCTACACTATCTTGACGTACGGAAGTTGTATTACCGTTTCAAACTATTTCTTGAACAAACAGCTTAACATATTATGACTGCATACTTAGGACTTAGGACACGTTGTCAAATCAAGTCAAAGTACGCTTTGTAGTCGCATTCCTTCTCTTCCACAAATCTACTTTAAAATGGTCGTAATAAAATTCCATTGTGTATTTATCATCTTAGTTATGAATGCAATCATTGGAATAATTGCCATTGCTGTTCGTGAATGCATTAGATAAATTAAGTAGTTCTAACAATGCAAACAAAACTTTCTTTCACTAAGTGCCTATTAACATGATTGCATTGGTGATGACGTTTTTATAAAGTTTCTATATCGTAAGTCGATAATCAAATGATTTTACAACTTTAATAATATATTTTATGTTTGATTGACTAAGGCGTTACTTTAAGTAAATCCCATCGTAAATAATTATAAGTTGCAAAGAAATTTCGGATAATTATTTAGATTTTATGTTCGTGTTTTGTTGGAGGTAAAAAAGCCGATTATCTTAAATGATGACATACATTTGCAATGTGGTACGACAGTCATGTTGGAGTGGATTGCGACCGTACAAATAATGGAAATCCCACGAGCTTCGGCACATCGCAATTCGATAATGTACATCCAGCTATATAAATAATTTCCCTGTTGTTAAGTCTGAACCTAACCAGAACCATTCAGAACCATTTTGGTGCCGGTCTCCTTTAATCTACGACATTGTAGTCTCTTTGCCATGGGTTTTAACATCAGATGTAAAACTGTTGTGATTTTGCCTGAGTATTTTGCTTGGGTAGAATTCAAAACCAACATTAATGAAAATCTACTGCCTATCTAATTATAATCTAATTACGTAATCGAATTATCTAGATATAGAACAGCACACTGTCGGCATCTTGTGACTTACTTGTCAACAAACAGCCATTAGTAAAACAGTGGGTCTCTTCATAAATTTTTCCCTATAACTGATAAGAAGAACAAACGGATTAGGCCACCGGGAAAGCAGGATGTATCAGTAATCTTGTTTGCTGAGAACCATGGAACTGTTTACTTCATTGCTACTTGTTATATAATTCTCAAGATTTTTTATCAGTACGTATTATATATTACAGCATCCATAACTTTCCTTTTCACAAATACAAGTATGAGTACATACTTATCTTTTTCCATAACGTTATTTTTTTAATATTATGAAGTCAACTTGAATGATAGCACTGTGTGCCTTTTTACCACTTCATGCCATACAAAATCTATACTTAATTTGAAAGATTTATAATTTATACTTTATTTGTAAAGTAACTTTAAAATAATACTATTTCACATGACCCATAGCGCATAGCCCCATAGCCAATCCTCAATATTGAGACGAAGAACTCTATATATATATAGTGCCTATATTAGCTGTTTATTTAGCATAATACAAGCTTTGTTTAGATTGGAATTAAATGGCCGTGCTTGAAATTGTATTTAGAGGTAGGGCGCAGAGAATTTTCTTTAGAGATTTCTCTCTACTTGGGGCAGCCCGGCTGGTGGAATACTTCCACCCTACAGAAGATCGCAGCCAAATGACCTAGTGTTGTGTTTCTGCGGTGAGTTGCGTAAGCGGTTTCCAGAGCTCCTTGGTAGGGGGGTTCAAGGTCGACACCTATTGTGGTCGGCTTGTGATACCTATGGTATTGCAGGTGTTCATAGGCTACGGTAGCCGCTTATCACCAGGCGGGCCGTATGCCTGTTTGCCACTTTTTTAGTAAACAAAAAAAAGGAAACACCTAACTAGATTAGTAGAAGTAAAAGTATATTATATAAAATACAAAAAAAACTTTAAGTAATCTATCCACTATTCAATAGCTTTAATTTATCTATCTAAATATGATATCTCGTTTAAATCATAGGTACAATGAACATGTTCAAAAAAACGAAATTTTAACAGTAACATTACACTTTATAGTAATTATAGGTAACAGTCATTTATAAAACTGTGTAAATATTAATTTAATTAGTAGCTGGCAACATTTGCTAGTAAGGTTGTTAACTAGACATGTTTACGTGCAACCCAATGATCAATAGCTAGAAACGCATAATGCAGTCGTATGCGATAACAAAACTATTCAGTGGACAATAGAGATATCTGATTCGCAGCAATGCGTACGTACTGAAATTTTAATTAGAAATATGAGATGTTGATGTTGTACTTATGGTCTATCCTGTTCATTACGTTTTTGCTAAGACACTATTAAATTCTTTATAGACAGAAATTATTACTATGTTGCATACTGAAGCATAGATAAAGAAATATCAAGAATTACAAAAATGTTACTGTACATTACAAACATACTAGTATTTTTTATATTACTTACAATTGACATATAATAAGGCAAACTGATAAGATAAATATCTATATCTATCTGTGTAAAATATATAAATGGATGTTGATATCTATATGAGATTGTTCCATCACCGTTTGATCAATCACCACAAAAATTTGATAGATCTAATTGTTTTTTCATAGAGATGGTTTTATGAAATCCCTGAACACGATAGGTGACGCTGCGATCGAGTTATAGACTACTGGAAAAGGTAAAACAACGTCTGCAATATCACCTAGTGCTAGTGCTAGAAATAGGAAAACATGTTCTTTTTATACCTATTAGCTCTTCAAAATGGCTGTACAATACCAGGTGGAATATAGGGACAATATATATTGTCCAGAATCAGTAGCGACCGCCAGTGACGAATGCCACTCACATTCGTCTCTATCACGCATGTAGAAATGTCTATTAACAGCGACCGCCAGTGACGAATTCCATCAGCAGTCGTTGCTATCACGCATGCAGAAATGTCTATTAACAGCGACCGCCGGTGATGAATTCCATCAGCAGTCGTTGCTATCACGCATGCAGCCATGTCTATTAACAGCGACCGCCGGTGATGAATTCCATCAGCAGTCCTTGCTATCACGCATGCAGAAATGTCTATGAACAGCGACCGCCGATGATGAATTCCATCCGCAGTCGTCACTATCACGCATGCAAATAATTCGTACTTTCAAAACTTCATACATTTTATTCACTCTATGTCAATGATTTTAAAATAAAAAAGAAGGTAAACATGTTTTTCTACAATCTTATACAGATATAATTTATAATAATATATGTATAAAATGAAAACCTTAGCTGAATTTCAATTATGACTGAAAAATTATATATAAAAAAATTCAATTTGCAAAAAATTTAAATAAAATTAACAACGAGTCAATTACACTCCCCAGTACTGTAGTAATAAATGGCAGCCAAGGGTTGGTGAATTTCTTTCCGGTACTGTACATTTATTTAATTAATCACATTCTTATAAACGGGCCCTCGGCCGTCCGAATGTCCAAATAGCTGGAGTTCTTTTAAAAGGAACATAATAATTACAATTCTCTAGATTTATCTATAGCATGTATACTAAATTAAAATTATCATTAAATTGAAAATCTTTTGAATGAAATGGGTTATTGTTAATAAATAACAAAATTAACAATCAAATCTATAAATAACGTATGCCATCCAACTCGCTGCCAGAAGGTATGAAAATTATTAAGAGATATTTTAATTATTTAAGATATTTAAGATTAAATTCTTAGAAGATAATTAGGTATATCAACACTAATAGTATATTTATAACTTATGTGCAACTTAAAATATGTATACACCATGAGTACAATTCATATTATGTTAAGAAAATTTGTAATTTCCTATGGCCTCTCTAAGGCATCGTATGCTGGGCTCTTACATTACACACTAAAAGTAAATACGCAATTGGATAATTGGATTATATTGGAGGATTATGAGCTACTCGGTATAAGAAGAAAGCCCATGCCCAGTTATGGGATGCAAAAAGAACGGAGCAATTCAAAAATATACACTCTTAAAAATTTCAGAGTTAATTTTACAAAAAATGTATTGGAAACAGATAGGCAAAATAGTTAGCCAAAATTTAAATCGGGTATTATATTAATACAAAACCTTTTGTATAGAGATTGTAAAATTACTACACTTTTTTGTAGATTTCTTCACATGTCTAGGAAAATAATTACTCGAACAGTATTCTAATTTTGGATTAGCATACATGTTTTGTAATTTTATTCATATTATGGTTTGTACAACAATTGTAATTTTATTTAAAAAATACGGTGAAGTAAACAATGTAAATGAGTAAATATATTAATTTAATTTAAATCAATGACCTTAATGGTCGCATTTGTGAACGTCTTGTCGAATGACGTGAATTCGAATCCTATAATGAGACAACAATGCTTCCGGTTAAGAAAATTATCGTGGCGGATGTTACGAAATGATAATTTGGTGGAAAGGCAGAGTTCTAGTGCTGTTCGTCTACATATGCCTATAATTTGGAAATCTCTCTCCAAGCATCTGTTCTGTATACGCAACTGTGATTAGAGATTCAGTCTTTTTTCTATGCCTAATATGTTATCACCATCTTGGACCACATCATTAATTAGTATTTGCGATCAAACGCTAACTCGATATAACAAAATAAATAACAGTTTACTCTATTTAATGTATTTTTAATTAATAAACATGTGACCATAACAAATCAAATAAGCTGATATGTCTTTTGTATATTATTACTATGAATAAAAAAAAATCGATTGAATGAAATAAATATCCTATGATACTACATAAAGAATCACCTACCTCGGCAGCGCACACGCGAGTATTAATACATAATGTTACGGTCCCAAATTAAAAAATGTATTTTTGAAGGGTCATAGATACTACAAGTCACTTCACGTTCACCCACATAAAATAAAGTTTGAATTCGTAGTCAATTTTTAACCAAATATTAATACGATAACGAAAAAATCTGTTCTCAACAAGAGCAATGGAAAACACGTTTTATTATTTTGTTTTCGTAAAAATTTGACAAAATCGAATAGTCAGTAAGCTACAGAAACTACATAATTGTATACTAAGAACCACCCGCAACTTCATTCAAAACAATTACAATATTAAAATTTAATAAGATTATATCACTCAAGAACAAAGTAGCTTCCTATCAGTTAAAGAATTATTAGAATCGGACCAGTATTTCCAGAGATTACCTTCTACAAACTTTACCTCTTTATAATACTAATACCTATAGACTACATATTACGATTTCGCCGTGCCGAATCGATTCTTTCCTCAGCAAAGAAGTGTTAAAAACAAGCATATAAAAAAAGAAAAAATATATTAATAAAAAGTGCAAAATCATATCGTTGTTACATCTCGAATGGTTCTTTTTTATTTCAATTTTCGAGGGTTCGCTAAACGTTTGAAGCGAACTCTATTATTCGGTCCCGCTTCGTTGTGACGTAAGCACATTCGGCACTCAACAGTCGTTTGTTATTAAATGTAATAATGTATATCATAACGTATTCATATCTACGATCTCAATGGATATGCCAATTTCATTTCGTTGAATTACACATGATTTATACTAAGCATTTTTTATGTTGTTTTTTAGATTGCGGCACGATGACAGTTCACTCTGCTTTTGCGTTTGATAATACAAAAACCCTCTGTTCGGAGCTTGTAGGTTATGGGACTGAAAATACTAACTAAATAATAACATTACAACAATATGTATTAGGAATTAGATTTTTTTAAATTTTCAGACTTTTTTTGTAATACTTAGACTACACTGTGCCATAAAGTAAGCACAGCGTCCACCAAGAGATATCCAATCCGTCCCAAATCGTCCTTGTGGTGCAAGACCGTTTAAATGTTTCTTTTCGATATATTTGAAGGACTCGATGTTATAGGAAGGAGGGTAGACAGTTCCACAGCTTCACAGTACACAGTAAAGAACATGGCGAACTACTATGTTACATAATTAATTATTTTTGTATCACAAGCTATAAGATATTGTTTTTGGGTTGTCTTACTGGGTCACGAAAACGATCATCATCTTCAGTACAATTTAGTCTAATGCAGAATTTGAAATAGGATTTCTACACTTTTTCTTTTCTTTAAGTGTTTCTCATTCATAGTCTGTTTTTTTTTTCGAACTAACTATATTGTTAGCCTTAGTGGCCCAGGAGCCTTTGCGGCTTTTACAGCTTCACTGGGCTTAGTTCATAGTCTGTCAGATACCATGACAATGTCGTCACATTATCTCACCGGCAAGCGCATTGTATCTCTGTTTCCCGTTTTAAATTACTAATCCAGCAGTTTGTGACTCCAACGATCGACCTCTCTAGAACATATTTTGCCCGCCTATCTCCATTTCTGTGTAGCCAATTTCCGGGTAATGTCAATAGCTCTTGTTCGCCTTCTTATTTCCAAGTTTGGCGCAAGGTGTTTTCGTGAGATACCAAGCGTTTTTCCATGGTACACTGAGCATCCTGCAGTTAGAATGCGGATGGTTGAAACCTTACGATAAAAACCTGTCATAGAAGCTAGAGTTCTGGCGCGTCACGTTTCTAAGTCGCCAAAGAGTGGCTTTCACTTAGGTATTTGCTTGCTAGTTAACGACGGCCACCGTCGAAGAATCTTTATCTCACTTTATGCCTTGTAACCATAACATGTAATGTATGTATATACTTTACTAAACCGTTTTTTTTTTGTAGAAAAGCACCGTCATAATCTTACTGGACTAAGACTAACGTTCTTATATATTTATGAAACTTAGCTTATAGTGATTAATTTATTTCATGGTATTCATAATCCATCAATAAAATAGTGATTCTATGTTTGCATGAACATAACCAATATTATTAATAATTTCAACCAGGTCATGCACGAGAGAGCTAACTTAACCAACAATACTCTAATAATAATTCTAATAAAACCAGTAACAAAAACGATTCATTATAACTTTTTAACATAACATTATGTCAGTTTCTATTTACATCAAAATGTTTCATTTGCATAATAGCTTTTTTACCGCTGTTGGTATTTACGTTAATATTCTGATTCGTTGGAGTTGGGGGGTCGCACGCACAGAAAACATAAAGACAATTTGTCCGCGTTGATCACTTATGTAAATAATTCTACGGTAGTGTGCATACATCAATACTCACTTTATAAAGTTCAAGAGCTTGAAGGCGCTAATCTCTGGACCTACCGGCAAGATTTAGGACATTTTTTTTGCATTTTCTTTACTAAGGATGATTAAGAGCTACCTTAACGCTACGACCCTAAGGAGCGGATCAGTAATCATGAACATCAAGTAATCTGGCTTGCTGTAGACAAGCACGGGAAGTGAGGACATCGATAAACTACACGGGTGCGTTGGCAGCGCCGCGGCGCCGTGGAGAGTTTGTCGAATAAATTTGACACGGGTGAAAGCATGAGGCAAAACTAGTGTTTTATAATAATAAAACGTGTTCGAAACAGGAGTAGCCTAACGGGTAGACACGCGCATTCAGGCGCAGTTTCCTACGGGACAATTTTAAATAAGCCTTTCTGATTTCTAACAATCCGATCCCATTTCCAAACGTATGTTCTATTCTCTTAATAAAATAACTCGGTGTAATAGCAATGAGTGTTTGTCGGGATCTTGATCTGTCATGTGGTGGTTTTAATTTTCATTCATAATCTCATGTTATTTGGCCCTGGATTATTTAATTCTGACAGCATTTTACGTGATGCAGTTTGGTTTATTATGCACAAGTGAATTGGATTATAAATAATAACTAGGAACATGCATTTTAAATCGCCACAAAAACTCCCTGGACAGTTTCAACAAGGGAGCAGTTATCTTGTATTGGAGCTATGTTGCAAGAATAATAATTGCAAAATATATTCCATTCACGTGACGTTGGCAGAATTGTGGATGAACATAGTTTCCATTAAACAAAAAGAAGAACCGCAATCAAAATTCGCATCCCAAAAACGAAATAAAATACACGACTGAACTTAATAACAAAATTTATGTTTAATCAACAAAACATCAGAAAGCAATAAGCCCTATTAAGAGTCCAATAGAATTTCTCATTTCATTCGTCTTAAGTCGTCAGAAACAAAGTGCAGCCGTCGTCGGTGGTGTTATTAACGCGTCTAAATAATTACAGGGAACATCAATCAGAGGCCATATGCAGATAGAGAATTTTGTGCGAGTCAGCGCGCAGTCGGCCCACTGTGCAACCCTTTCTTTGATATCTCTGTGATATTACGAATGGAATTATTAAAACACGTTTCTAAAATTAATTGTGATGTTAGGGAAACGAACATTCTACGATCTGTGACAAAATATATATTTTTCTAGCAAATTTTAACATAATATTGAATACTTCAGAAATATAGTTCGATTTCATTTGTTTGCTATCTTAGATTTCCTCTTTTTAACAATTTTTCTGTTTCTGATTTAAAAAAAAAAACAATACGTACGTAACAACGATTGGTGTAACAAAACAAAAATACATAACTCCAAAAATTGTATACGTTATTTATTTATACACCGTTAAATTATATGATTGACGAAGGCGTTCTTTGCAAAAATCCATCGTAAATAATTTATCCGAAAGTTCTTTGAGATTTGTAGAGTCATTTAAAATATTGAATATGAATATATTATCATCTTTATTATTATTATTTTACTTTATTTGAGACATTCATTTACACATTAATTTATTTACAAACTCATTTGTTTATGTTGTAGGTAGGAAACTACTACTTCTCATCTATTGCAAGCGGAAGTACCATAGACATTTTGGATAAATTATTTACCGTTAAATTATTTTTAAGCAATACATTTTTTTAATAAAACGAATTTACATTGTAACCATTGCTTACTAATTTCATCATGTTGCACTACCACCGTCACACGATGCGCGTGCTTGTCTTAATTTTACATTCTACAAAACTAATAATAAATTCCTAAACGAAAGCTAAAGTTAATTTATTCCAGAACGTATAGTGTAAACATTTAAATGTAAAACATAATGACTAAATATAAATTAAACCAATTTCAATAACAACTATGTTTCGATTACTTTTCTCCTTGACTAAACAGTGACAACTTCCCGCTAAGTTAATCAAAATAACCTAATAAATATAACCGAAAGAAGCCTTTGAAATAAAATGGTTTACCTCGACACACAATGATCAGCACATTTCGGCTAGAACGCCACAAATTGACCACAATTAAAAGAACAATGACTGGTTTCAATTCCCCAAATTTAATTTCCTTCGATGCCAACGTGTAACTAACCGAAAGAAGAATTAACCAACTTGTTTAATAGGCTCCTTTATCTAGGTTATAGTTTTATATTAAGCATAAGTAAAATTAAATTAGAATGCACGTTTATTAAAAACACGGCATAAGAAAAAAAATGTATCTATTAAAAGGAATCTTCTCAGGTGACACCTAAATAAATAAAGTTAGAAAATAAAACGTTACCTATACACATTTCAGGAGTTTTTGCCGGGATCTTGTATGGCATGTAGTGGTCTTTTTCCATACATGTGTGTCGTTTGAACCTATCTTATGTAATATAAGTAGCGTTTTGCATAATATAACTTGATTATTGTGCACAAGTGAATTAGATTGGAATTAATAACATTGATGTTAAACTCAAAGAAATCACAAAAATTCTCTGGAAAGTTTGGAAAGGGACCATCATTTTGTTGTTAGAATATTGAAATCATCACGAGGCACGAAACGAAACGAAATAATTAACCACTCGATAGTAATGGTCTTCAAGAAAGAGGACTAGTTACCAAGTTAGGAGAAGGAGCAGAAATCCATTTCAGCCAAATTGTTAGAGCCGATTCCGGACCAATTAGTAAATTACATATACATTTATATAGATACCAGTATTCTTCGCTAATATCATCATATTAGATTTATTCCATTTACAATATACTTTTTGTGTACACCATAATTATGTATCTATATATTGTGTATCTAACAACATAATTATTCGCTACGTGTGATACAACTGGAAATAATAATTAGTATTTTATCTGTGACTCAGCGATGTCGACACACCGCTATTGGGCACGCGTCAATATTTGACTGACATCTTCAGCCGTCGTCAGGTCGTCACTGTCGCGATATGCGATGCACCGACACAACCAAATTACATTTGCCGTTACATTAACGAACATCACTCTTCAAACAGTTCTTTCATATAATACCTCATAGTCAAAAATACATTTCAACGAATTCGATCTCACGTCGGTTATTAAAGTGGCCGACTCTTTGAAAGCCTAATTAAGTTTTTTATTGAAAATTATTGATTGGCAGATGGCGCTAGCGGCTATTATAAATGGATATGTTACTTTGGATATTGTGTTCCGTGTAAAAGTTTTATGTGATAGATATTGATTAGGAATTTAAGCGCAGTCAAGTTATCGATTTGTGTTTTACAACCTTAGGCTTAGTTTTATTTATCCTCCCTAATTGAATATGTATTTCATGGTGATATAGTTTGTGTATGTGGAACGTAATCTTTGGATTTACAAGTCAGATTTGTTTTTTTTTTTTCATTTTATAGTCTACTAGCTGTGCCCCGCGGTTTCACCCGCGTGTAATTTAAAAGAACTCGCTGATTGGTGATTTGTAATACTTCAGTATAGACAATACCTTTACTGAGCAGCCAGGGTTATGCGTCACAACTCACACGGCTCGTTCGCGCCACTATACGTATAGTCATAGACCCGAACCCAGTGTTGAATTATTTTAATTTTACATCATCTTACAAACTATTCGTCTAATATTCAAAAATGCCCATATAAATTGGGAAACACAACGCTAAAGCGTCTAAGTTGGCACAACGCCATGTGTTAGTGATAGAATGGAAACGCCGTTTTATGAGTATTATTTTGTTTGAAATTGTATTTATTTCGTTAATATACTAGGAATATTCCAAGTATATGCTTGATATCAAATTCAAATCAAGTTTCTGAGTCACCTAGAAGTGCTCTAAGTTTTTGATGAGTGAAAGTGACTCATTGAGTGATAAAAATGCTACTTTCAGACCCTAATAACACAAGAACTACAATAGATTTATTCGTGAGATTTGGGATTCTAGGTGTTCAAGGGTACTAAATATAATTTCAAGTTTGTAGGTAGAATAACTTTTGAATTATGAAGGGGTCGAAAGTAGCTTGAAATGGTTCGTGTAAATATACACACTGGCCGGTGTGTCGCATTTTCATTTTCTTTTGCTATTTTACTATAGGTATTAAGTCGTAATGGCTGCAACAGACTTGTTAGCCTGAGTCTTACCAATTGTCATTATTTTCTTTAACAATAATTGGAATAAGCTGACAATACATTGTAGTTGACTGCTTTTGTGATGCAGTAGTATAAACAATATTTGATAAAAATAATGTTTGTGTTTGGGTAAATTTGCTTTTTGATTACCTCTGGATAATAGTCATAGTTTGGAAACTTTGGAATGAAATGGTCGCGTAAAATCTGTAAATAGTCTTTTCTTATGTGAAAATGTATCAAACGATAACTTTATACTAATCATTAAAATTAATCCGTCGGCACGAGACAAACTCTATTGAAAGAAATAAGCATCTGCTAGAAATCATAAAGAATCCATCAACATCTGCGAACGCCGATCACGAAATCCGCCATCAATCATAAACATCAGAAAGGATTAAAATCTACGTTGCACCTTCCGAAGCACGAGTACCCTTGTTTTTCTCTAACCCGTAAATACTGAGGGGCGTAAGTATTGCCGGGGGGCGGTAAATATTATCAAGGGGGCAGGGGACTACCCCTGTCCGTGGAGGGGGGCACTATCCCTTATCGCGAACGTTACCCTCGGCGGCGCGGCGCGGCGGCCGCTAGACCGCCAAAATGTGGGGCAAATCGATTTCAGTGCCCCATTTTTGTGCATCTGGACCGTTATCGATTTTTCGCTGGTGCTCCCCAGAACGTGTCATTGATACTAAACCATAATCATTAATTATCTCATTGATAACTCTACTTAACATATAAAAATAAATAATAACTTTATTTAAGTTATTTACATTTAAGATTAATTAATCATTTTCAATTTACGAAAAGGTTGTAGCAGAAAATATCAAAATAGATATAATTAATAACTAAATAGTATTTATTACAAGTGCTTTTTGTAGAGTTGTAACCATGGAAAAACAAGTAAGGTTAACTCTTTTTCTATGGTTGTATACGTGAATTGAATCAAAAAGTTTTGTATCTCTTATACTGTTAGGCTAACCAATGTTGGTTCCGATTCTAAGTGATAAAATGGTCAAAGATTGTAAATTAGTAAAAGCAACTACAGCTGTCGAGAAACAACGATAGGTGCTAAACTCATAAACAGCGATCGGACTACTTCAATGTAATAATATTTTTACATAAGTTTGTATACATTACAATATTTTTCGATAAATTTAAATAAGTTAATAAAATAAAAACATTGAATTCATATCAATAAAATTATAGTGTTATGTATAATATATTTTAAACAGTAAGTATGTAGCGTTCCTGTCATTTAACTATTGTATTTTACTCAATAAAAGTTTCTACTTTAATGTAACTTTAAGTGCTTTATAAGATATAATTATAGCGAATACATACCCGATGAAAAATAAAATAATTTAATAACGGTCGTAAATAACTTTAATCGCTGTAGGATACGGCTGCCCTGTGTACTAGACAGTATGACCTGCCGGTTACGGGCATTCACAACACTTGTTATTACTTTGTTGTCCCTATAAGAAATATTTGAATAACTTTAATTTATAAATGAAAATCAGTTATACTTCTTTAGGCTCGGTTAGGAGAGGATATTATTTTGCTGCGCTAGTATCAGGTCACACAAGTGTGACATATAAAGTTAGCCATCAACGTGAATTCATATTCCTGATTTTTGTATTGTATATAAATATAAGTCAGTAAAATGAAATTACATTATTATCATTAAAGGCTAACACTTCATCATGGTGTCAGCACCGGGATATAAACATTGGAGTAATTTTTGTTTTGTTAGGCAAAAGATATACCTTCTCACGTGCGTACTTATGCAATTATTTTTTATGGTAGCATGGTACCAATTGATATGGAATTTACAGCACTGTACCTGATGATAAGTACAGTGCAATCCAACAACATCAGTGAAAACCAAGTACAGTACAAATGTCTCTTCACGTTATGTTTAAACGACTGCATGATGTAGGAAGGAGAGAAAACAGGCACAGAAACAGTTTTACAGTTTCACATTATGGTAAAAATATGACGTAGTGAACTTATTTGTTCGTGCCGAGATGGAGGTTACCATAAAGCTGTGGCTCCGGAGTCCGGCCAGTGTGGTTCTGTTATGAAACGTAGAAGAGGAAAATACGTATGTAGGTACCGACATCACTAAACTTGTAATCTATACACATAAATAAAATTGAAGAGTTTAGAAAAATAATGCTTTTTTTGTAATATCATCATTGTTCATCGTTATTTATACGTTAAAATTCAAACACGTATTTTTTATTCTGTTTGCTTGATTTTCCGGTATAAACTCCGAAACCGCTGGACCGACTTTGAATAAATATTCTTAATTTCATTGTAAAGGACTTCAATTTCAAGGACCGAAATTCTTTTTTTTTATGGTATTAAGAAGCAAAGAGTCATGCAGGTGGTTTAAGTGGTCACTGCGCCCGATTAAATAGTTATTTACAACCGACCTTATAAAGAGTAGTCCTAACAGAGGTTAGTCATCGATAAGTTGCTATTTCTGAGTTTTGAGTTAGAACTTTTCCTTTTGCCAGCGCGAGTACCTACTGCTGCTTTGCGGCAGAAATAGATATGGCTTTATCCATAAGTAAATTAGGTTTTTCTTCTCGTTTTGGCGACGCAGAAGCATTTGCCAGTGTCAATGTTTTTACATCTTCGTAGTATTTTCTAATCTTCAAAATGGGTTCTAACAAGATGAACTATCTGGGGAGTTTTGTAGCAACGCAAAATGCATGTTTTCAGTTTATATTTATAATCCACTTCACGTATGCTAACTGGACCATATCACGCAAAACGCCACAAATATAGGGACAAAGAACTTAAGATTATGATTTAAAATAAAACCACAATATGTTAGCTCAAGATCCCGCCAAAAACACACGAATTATGTTAAATTCGTAAAATTCAACAAATTTATTGTACGAATGAGACCGATTGAATGATGATATAATTATTTACCTTTACTATGATGTAAAAATTTAGGTAACAAATGTATTTTTTAGCTTTGAATGTTATCGGAGAACATTGGAATAGTGAAATATGTAAATTTATTTATTAAATTACTCTCGACTCCTCCTTCTTACCCTTATCTAAATCTATTAAGTAGGCACATCCATACTTTCTTTGGTCTCCTATATCCGCCCACTTTCATCATCAACATTCTGCTTGTTATATGACTTTCATCGCTCATCATAACATGTCCATACCACACTAACCTATTATTAATTCTCTATCAATTTTGTTATTTTCATACTTCCTCTCATATATTCATTCCTAATCTTATTAATTCTAGTTACTCCATGGCACACACCCACGTTAACATTCGCATCTCAGCCACATCTAATCTTCTTTCATCTGTCTCTTTCGTTGCCCAGCACATAAATCCTATCTAATACAGTACACTATTTTACTAAGCAGTGATAATAATTTGTACAGAATGGAACAGTCTTACTCTAATATGGTATACCTTTCACGATTATGTGCCATAAAAAAAATATACGTTAATTTAACATGTTAGTTTTCTTATTCTATTTTTTTTTTATCGCCGAGTATGCAAGAAACAGGAGTAAATTCTTAAAGGTGAAGTATGGTTAAATTATTTTCTTAAACAAAACCTATATAACTTCCAACGTATATCAATCGTTAACTAGTTTAATTGTAAAGAAATACATGAATATACCCTGTAATATAATAAAATGAAGGTATGAATGATTTATGGTTGACATATTCTATCTATGCTTATTACTTAAGGAATATACTGTAATGAAAGTTTATTTTACGACCGTCCGTTACCAGCGATTGTAAAGTATGCGATTTATACAATAAACAAGGTAAAATGTTTTACACAACGCGTGTAACTTTGTTGACTTTATAAACGAGTGATTTGATTAAAAATAAAACAAACGTTAAAGCTATAAAATGCAATTTACTATGTTTTAACCTCCACACACATTTGATACTCTCGACTACTAAGTTTTTTATCGGTTCCCCTTTTTAAAATGTTGCGAATGTTTTATTGCTTTTTATTATAAACCGTATATCAGGCTTTAACGAGGACCTGAGATACCTTTAAGTAGCTCTTATCTTGTTTTGTTGCTTTGTTGTTAAACCATACGAGTTGATCCCCTGGATAGATATTTACACTCTACTTATTGCATAGTTATAGATATAAAAGTAGCTTCATGATCTAGGTTTAAGCTATAAAAATTTAAAGGCCAAAATGTAATTTTTAA
The DNA here is from genome assembly GCA_947532125.1 of Saturnia pavonia. NCBI lineage: Eukaryota > Metazoa > Arthropoda > Insecta > Lepidoptera > Saturniidae > Saturnia > Saturnia pavonia. The sequence continues at coordinate 10,708,120 of OX383902.1, read as the reverse complement.
AATAGCAGAACAATTTTGAGTAAATGTATAATATTTTTGGTGGTCTGTGAATTTGTATATCCCTATTACATGAGGTTTAATTTAAAAACTAGGTTATGACCCTATGAACTTTAAATTCACACAGGCTTTAGGAAATATTTTCCAGAGACTAATTAAAACTATATATTTTGATATATCTATCATCAGACGTCTCCAAGCTTATGATGATACGTGAGAACGACAAATACGTGAGAACTGATTTTAGCTCTAGCTTCAGTATGACAGACCACATTGTAAGTATATAATAAAATCGCAATCGCATTGGTCATGGTTTAGTGAAATGTAATAATTTAGTTCTAAATGCAAGAGGATAGAGCCCTTAGTACTACCAGTTATATACTTACAATATGATGCACACTAAACTAATTATTAACAAACATATATGTATTGGACTATAAAATCCAAATATCTGATAAACATATATATAAAAAACATTCAGATGAATAACTAACAAACATGATAATGACACAAAAGTACATTTTCTATGAGAAGATTGAATTGATTTTGTAGTGATTGCCTACTCACTACAGAAACAAAATGATGAAAACAATAAATTAAACATAAATAAATATCCAAAGCACCTATTTATATAATCGCTTAACATATAATTTTTGATACAACTCACACGAATGCCTACTACAGACAATAGCGGGATCTTAGCTGGGAGAGCCTTGCAAGAAGCTCGTTTTCTTACATGTTCATTGTCTTAACATTGATCTGCATTAGACTAATCACTATCTACATAGTATGATTATCCACGGTTGGTTGGAAAGAAAAATATACGAACTGTATTCTCTTAAAAATTTTATAACTAGTGCAGAAGTGATCTAAGTTACTTGAATGCTACATGGATCACTTCACTGTTGATTTTGACTTAGTGCTGAAATAATCTATGTCGGTTGTTACTACTTGGATCAGTATTTATTGATGAAAGATATACTGCAAAAGCAGTTCAATATCTGGAACCGTATTTAAATCTGCAAAAGAGAACTCGTCTTATGTTGATGAATGTAAAACAGCACCTGACAAAGAATCTGTTAAAATCAGCTAAAACAATACTATTTTCCATACATATAACTTGCATTTTTACAATTCTATTCCTATTGATATGTTGATAATAGAGATTCAAAATAAACATGACATTGAAAAATGCCTACAGATCAAAGAAAAGTAAAGCGAACATCACATTTTAGCTGAAACAGCAAGGTCATTGATGTATTCATATAAAGATAAAATGTTGTGTGATGGTTCGTCATGCTTGATCACATTCGATTTAGGATGTACTCTTCCAACGCCCTACATATAAACAGGTGAAGTTTATTATCTCAGACAGTTACACACTTTCAACTTTGGGACTCATCTTAAGTGATGGTGAAAAGATCAATATGAACATGTGGTACGAAACCACTGCAGGTAGGGGATCACAAGAAGTAATATCGTGTCTATACTAAAATATCCTCCATTATGTACCTGAAAATGTAACATCTCTCTAAAAATTCAATAGCTCTTACACGGGACAAAACCGAAACTAGTCACATAATGAATAATGTTAAACACATTACAAAGATCAATGTTTGTTATCTTGTTAACTAAGTAATGGCCACCCTTTTTTTCCCAATGACTGATTTCTCAGATATATCTAAAGTCCAAAAAAAATAGCAGCATATATACACTCCACAAGAATGGATGAACTTAATCCGTGACTGTAGAAGGAGAGAGAACCATTCATTGTGACCGATATGATTTGGAAGTTGTTGATTTTACAAGATTGGAGAAAATTATGAACAAGAAAGACCAAAGTGGTAACGGGAATCAGATTTTAATTTATAAATGGTAAAAATATTTTTGTATAAAGAACTATTTCAATGATGACTACTTGGATTAATATGGCTTCACAGATTTGGTCAAGGGAGGAAATAGATACCTTTTTATAAATACCCTAAAGTTTTTTACCCCAACTAAAAACATATACAAAGCCACTTACTCTCACCAAAAGATGCAAACTTTAAGGAAAATGTTGCACTGTATCACCCTGTCACCAAGAAACAATACAAAAAGAAATGAAGACGAAAGTGTGTGATTGATTATTAGTAGGTAGGTAATAAAGTGACTATTAGATAAAACAGCGCTTTATGCCACTTCTGTAACAACCTAAAACCACTGTTTGATATAAGCAAAAGTTCATATAAATATTAATAACTTTATTAATACCACATGTATTATAAACATGTTCTAGGAAAAACTAAGTAAGGTCATCTTAATATCAGTATCTTGTTATAAATTTATGAAACATAATTATTATAATAATGAAAACGCGTTTTGCTCATTATCTCAACAATCACAAAATGCTACTTGAATCACTTCTGTTCTTAACTAGCCAAATGTTAAATTCAGATCAGTTACATTTTTAACATCTATTAATTCAATATAAAAACGTTCTGTCCATGAAAAAGTTTAGAATCTGTGTCATTATTTAGTAAGTATTTAATATAATATGCATAATCTTCACTTACGTATTTCGGAATACAAATATATTTGGTACTTTTGGTACAGAGATTTCGGCCATGAAATGTGAAATAAGTTTGTAAGCGCTGCAAAGCATTGTTGAAATATTTTTATTTGAAAAAAAAGTATATTAATCTAAATACTACTTCCATTAGCCCGTCTGGCTAGCTACCACCCTCAAGTTTAAAATCTGTCGCTAAGAACTTGAGAGCCAATTCCTCTAGGCTTAGCGTGTTACTATCTTCGGCCACATAGCCACTGAATATCAGGTGAGATTGTAATTATTAACCCTAGAAAGTTTTTTTTTTAAGTGAATTAGCTTGGTCAATGATTTAAGAACCGCAATTTAAAAATACAGCACGTTACACGTGTGTTACGATAAATAAAGTTAAAATTTCCGTCACGGTAACAACGAAAGCATCTATTAGTTTTACACTTTTTTGCATAATTACATCCATAATATTCCACGATAAAATTCTACAATATCGTGCTTCATCTAATCAATCATTTTCTCGCTGTTTATACAATTGTAACAGTTATTCTCATGATAAACGGCAATGACTCCTTCTTCTATCTATAATTAAACATGATTAAAGTTCTACACATGGTGAACGGCAATTATAAGACGTTAGAACGGCTACTGGCGAACCACGATACACGTCATGCGATCGTTTCTATCAGCAATTGAATAACTGCTGAACACGGAAAATAATTTTAATTTTTACATAGCAATTCGTTTCAGCTGGATCTTATTTCCGTAGACACGTCCGCTGGCCGCTCGTCTTCGGGCCGTACCGACTTGTGGATTGTTTCGATTGCGGAATCACATTATACAAATCCATTGAAATCCGTAATCATGAATGAAACGAATGCGAAAGAGACAGAGATATGCCAAGCCGAGCGGAGCGAGTGGGATGCGATTTGAATAGTACGCGAAAAGGAAAATAGAGGCCGAGATAATTCCGTCTAGCCGAGAGGGATTCCCTCGTGTCATTTGTGTGAGAATTTCGACTGCCGGTGTGCATTTCAGCTCTACACTCGTATTCGGAGGGTTGATTTTGTAGAGTCGTCCGTGCTCGAATTCTTCCTTTTCCGTCTGTATTGCAGAGTGTTTCCCCAATTCCCCGGCTACTTGTTGAATCAATCGTAATAAATTGCCTCCATGATATTCCCATTGTGGAACAGTTTGTCGCTTTACTGCCACCAAGGAAATTGCGTTTCCTTTATCCACTCCGCTTTATTTACCACTTCACTGTTTTGTAAATGGTGATACAACATTAATTCATTGAATCGTTATCCTTTAACTGTCAATATGTTTACAAAATGTACTTTAGAGAATTGCTTAATGTTTGATCTGTTTTTAAATTCTATGTATTAAAATCGATGAAACGGGCATTGTTAAAGATTTCTTCTAGTAATCAAATATTTAATTGATTGCATGTTTCTACTACTTAAGAAAATTCCGATAGATTGCTTGTCTATAATTCGTCATGCAGATATCTTGTAGAAAGTAAAACGGAATCCGCGTGGGCGGTTGTCTGTTTCGATAACCGATAAAGCATGCAGCGAACTGTGTTGTAAGCGGCATGCTAACCCGCGCCGCGCAGCTTGCCTGTATGCATTCGTCCGATGAAATGGTTGCTTAAATAATATAATATGCTTATTCATAATCTATAACAAATAATAATAAATCTGTAAATATTTCAATCTCCTACAGTGAAATTTTCAATTAATAAAATCATCCAAGGAGACTATAAATCCTCCATAAAGTCCTGCCGAACTTCGGTATCTACTTACACTTATTGCTGACAATGTAAAAAAAGTGGTACAATAGATTGTAATGAAAAAAAAAATGATGAATTAGTTTCACAGTTTTTGAGATAATTAGTAGAACAACATAATGATATAGAACAAAGTCTTCACAGATCCACTGAAAAGTCAACTCAAGAACACGACAAATTGTTCATATAAGTCATCATAAGCCACATGATATAATTTTGACCTTTGAAAGCACTTGTCAAAACAAAGCTTCTATTAGCTTCTATTTTTTTTTTTTGAAAATATGAGGTATTATCTACTTGATTCGACAATGTCGGAAAAAATTATCCCGACTGGGAACTTTACTGGCGATCGCCACGTAAACCAATAGAGTTATTTATTACTGCATACCCGTGCGAAGACTCAATGAGCCTGAGCTTTCGGCGAAGCAGAACATCGTCATGAAACCATAACATAGTGATAGACCATTTTCTAAATTTGGCCTTGCTAGCTATCTAGTCTATCTAGTATCACCCTCAAGTTGAAAATCTGTCACCAAGCACCTATAGGTGTATAGGTAGCTGCACTTGAGAGTTAATTACCTTAGCGAGTTATCTTGGGCCAATCGTCACTTAACATCAGGTGAAAAGGTTATGGCCAAACGCTAAAACATATAAAGGAAAAATTAAACAAAAAACCGTAATTACGTCATCAAATTAATAAACTTTATAAATAAAAATATCACTAAACTTCTTATCTAGCTTGTTTGATTTGATAAAATCATTACAGCTGTGAAAGGAAATTAGTAACGTAACATACAAGTAAGCATGGTTTAATTAGTTCAGTAATATTTACAACCGAATAATCTTTTTTCCTTATCATGAACACAGAGCGTTAAACATCAAAGACATCATCTAAGAAAACTATTAATAAATTTTGTTCCCACGACCCCGTGGCCCGTACTTACTTTGAAGTATAAACCGAGGGATGATACCGTAGCGTTTTAAAAAGCACCGCTGCTTGTCTATTAGGATACGTAATAATAGAACGTAGTATTATAATTAAACTGTAATACGACGGTAGTGTGATACGTTCGAGGTAATCTAATTAATTTGGCAGCAAGCGTGTCTCAGACACCGCATTGCAGTGTCTTGGTTTAATATTTCAATGAGAATCACTGTTTGGACCAACGCCAGTTTATCTCCGGTAACACCATTCAAATTATTGTTATTTCACTGACATAGGTACGTCGTAGACCTCCTATATAGATCTAGATTATTAAAACGAATTATTAGGTCAGCTGTTTATTGTTTTTCCAGTAGTATCATTGATTATGATAATTCGAAATACCTATTTATTGAATTCGTTATTTTAAAATAGACACTTCTTTTGAAAATGAGATGTCTATCTATCGATTGCCGTTTATACAGATAACAAAATTGATCTTGAAAAACTGTCACAGTTATTTGATTTTTTCAACTTCAATAACACAATAGATACGAGTATAAGCTTCTCAATATTTTCTGTGTAACGTGCCTATTCTTTATAAATATTTTAAAATGTAAAATCCTGTTAGAATAATGTATTTAGCCTGTGAGTATATAGTACCCACATGCAGTTTAATTACGCTTAATATATTTAATAAACTATATGTATCATACATAAGCATAAGTTTTAAACTACCAACAAAAAAGCTTCCGAAGTTGTTCGGCGCACCTACCGGCATCACAAAGGTAATGAGGCAGTTATTTCAGTCCTTTGTTTATTTACAAAATATCACTCCGTTTGAAGGCGGACCATCAAAATGAGTCGTAAAGTTGAAAATTCCATAAAAAGTCGTGTTGATGACCTCCGTAATTGAGCCTTGCTCTTTGTAGCAGAGACAATGGACGGAACCTGCGCTTTGATTCTATTGATTAGAAAAAACTGACTAAGCAGTTGCATGCTATTAGCGGACCACAATGAAATGTACGCATAAGTTTGAGTAGATATCCTTATGCATTTTTATTAATCCAACTGTACGATCATAAATGAAACTGGGGTTTTGTCCCCATTCAATATAATAATATTATTATATTATTTCCTCATATTAGACGATAATTAATATTATGATTAACAAGAACTCGAAAGTTAACTCGAAACTCAAGAAGACAAAATTTATTAGGGTTAATGGTCTTCAATAAAGGTTTGGTAAATTAGGCTACATAGTTGCTAAAAAAACAAATAACCAATCACTATGCAACAAAATGCATACTGGATTATGGTCCTTTTCTCCTCACTTACCTATACAGCCTATACTGTTCTTAAGTAAAAGCCACTTCACTTTGAGTCGGCCTTTCCTAACTACCTGATTGGTTATGTAGATATTAAAAGTAAAATGAATGAAGCTGTTGAAATCTGTCGCCCTCTAAACCACTGTCACCTCTAGGCCGCGGCTTATTTACAATTACAACACTACCTAGCAGTAGCAAATATAGGCGGGCTGATAGATAAAAAGCTTCTTTAAACCATTACATATGTAATGCGATTGCCCTAGTAACACGGCTTGCAGTAAATCGTATAAAAGAGTTAAAGAAGTAAGTCAGCGAACACCCCTAGAGTTGCCTCGCTCCGTAGGTAACTCGATACGCACTCGTTTATCTGCTGTCGAGCAATTATTGAAGCGTGAAAAGCAGCGTCCTATTATTTATACAGCATTTTGTAATGCGGGCGTTCCGTTTTTGTTAAATATCACATTTCAATCTGCATCACGTAATGACATTCAGTCTGCATTTCGGTTGGTTTCGTATTATAAATATTATAATTATATATCACCGCTTTTAATTGTATTGTAAAAGTTCAGTAGTAGCAGAAATCCCTAAGTCCACTTTGAGACTTTCGATCTAATAGCATTAACGTATAAAGCATTTTTGAATTATCTATGTACAATTTTCATTTAAATACAGAAGATTTTTTTTATCCTTTACATCGAAGATTTCTTTTCTTTTCCAAGCCTGATAGAAATATTTACAGTGAAATTTTTGTCTTCAAATAATCTTCCTAAAACTTCAATATCATATCTATATAACTTATATAATCATTACTTCAGAATTAGTCAAAATAAATAGTTTTTTGTTTCAATTATATTTTATATTGGTTAGTTGTTTAACACCTTCAAGTAATTATATTATTACTTAAGTAAGACATATAATAAAACAATGTAGTTACCTACATCAACCAGTCTCAAATACGATAATATTAATTATAATTTATTATCTAGTTCTGGGTTGAAACACGAGAAAAATGATGGGAGAATCACGTCGGTGTACGTGCAAACAGAGCTTCTTACGTTGAATTTAGTACATAATAATGACAAAAAAAAAACCCGGACCGTTGCTGAAGTCATTATGACGTCAAAATTAAACAAACTTTGACTGTGTTTTTTACCAGACGTCCCACGAAATGTGAAACGTATAGGTTTTTAAAGAACTTAGCAAAAATAATATATAAAAAATAAAATTACTTATCCTTTATATTTAAACTGAAAATAACATTTACCGTTAAATTAATTACCTATTATTTTAGTACTAGCTATTTGCAATAAAATAATTACAATTTTATTTTCTTTATTACAAAAATTTTGTTATTATCCAGTTTTTCATTGGTTAAGAATTTGTAATATCTTTATGCCATTGAAAAATATGCGCGTCTGTAATGGGTCCAAGCACGTAAGTTTCAGACTGCATTATAAAAAATGCAACTGATTATAGGTGGTCTATACCTAGATAAGGGCACCTAGTTAGGTATACTAATTTATATTGTAAAAAGTTTCCTACCTTTTCTATTTTGATTATTTTTATCATATACAATGTTTGCCAAATTGAATCATTTAACAGCTGTAATATTTATTTATAATAACACAACAATATTACCTCCCGCATTCTAATACCTCCCAAAAAGATGTAGTTAATTCAAAGTAGACGTTAATAAAAACATGTTGATATTTATAAAAGAAACAACATTTTTTTGTCGGACGGCATTAGTAAAATCGTAATGGTGGAAACACGTCAATACGTATTAGGTAGTTCGATTTGAAAAGCGACCGACCGAGACCGCGACACGATGATATTTAAACCGGATTCTTTGTAATGTATTTTAACAATTAATAAAACTTGCAATAAATCTCGTTGTTAGCATACTATCTTATTTAATTAAAATCATGAAAAAAACGTTATATACTTACCTAATTTGTATTTTTTTTCCATAAATAGGTTTAATGCTGTAGGTCTATTTTACGTTAATTTAAATTCATAAAAACTTTTCTCCGTTGGCGCCTAACTGAATATGTACAAACCATTTATTTTAGTCTGAAAACTTTGAAAACTCAATTGTCTATTAAATGTCATAAAAGAAATAAACCACTTTGAGCAATCCATTTAATCTACCTACACAACTATATAACAATTCTTTTGATGATAAACAAACAACACTAATAAAACTTTGTTGAAAGAAAACGCTCCAATGATATTAATATCATCAGTCAAATGAACTCGTGATTTCACTCGAAACTAAATTAACGTGAGTCATAGTGAACGAGCGGCCAACGGGCGAGTTGAGCGTCCCGTCCCGTTCCAAACATTAATACCCATAAACAAACACTGTATATTATACACAAAACGGCGATACGGGAAAAAATTAAACTTTACACCTCCCAGACGAACACTTCCGCGGACATTACATTTTTAAAATCGCATTCGGGAAATCTGAGTGCCTATTCCTATATAGGCCTATGCGAAGCAACCGTCCGCCATAACCGAACAACATTTTTTAATCTAACTTTAGCGTTTGTAAAAATTACTATTTAAATATTCACGACTGAGTTGTTAATTAACTGGAACGTAACCCTTCCGTCGCAGAGGTTCACTTTAAAATTTAACCCGGTGGAAATATTTGGTGCGTATTAAAATATGAAAAATTAATGGACGCACGCCATTATCCGTTGAGCGGTAGTGTCAAATGTTTACCATAGGAACAACAGCATTATATACGCCTTATTATCTGTAACCTCTCCTATTACTCACTCAGAAATATGTTATATAATAGGTATCTACACCTAAACCTTGAAATATTTGTCTATTCATCTTAAAAAGTAAATTTTCATAAGATTTTATAGATTGACTTATTATGTTATTCATATGATTATATAATATTTATTATTTACCAAAAGGCAATAAAATTTTCTCAAGAAGTCTTTACAATAAAACAGTAATTCATAGTTTTCATTGCAATTTTAAACTAATTGATTTATCTACATTTTAAAACATAAATTGCCTCTGAACTTATTTAAAGTCGATGTTTAACGACAAAATAATGACTAATAAAAATAAAAAAATAGAAAAACATAACAAAATAAACTAAATAAGCACCTTAAATATAAGTAAACGGAAAATTTAAATGTAGGTTTAATGGTGTCGAATTGAATGAGATTTCAATTACCTATAATTGTTTAGCCCGCATACGTATTCACACACACATATGGAGTACGTATTATATTATTTGAGAAGACGTACCTTGCCGTAGTGCAGTCCTTGTAGAGCACGTCGAAATCCTTACAGGAGAGTAGCTTGCACCGGTTGACGCCCGGCTGTATGGCGCCGAGGCCGCGTAGTATGCGAACTTGTTCCACATTGCAAACGAGCGGCACTATGTCGAGTCTTTTTAGTTTTGTGTACACTGTGTGCAGTCCGCCTACTAAATGTTTAAGAAATAGTTCAAATGCTTGCGGCAGGCACAGCATAGTGTCGCCCTGGATGATGAACGCGGCAACTTTTTGTCCACGGTAGTCGACTAGTTTGCACTCGTTAGCCGATGGATCAGAGGTGGAAATTGGCGGTGGGCTGCCGTAGCGCGGCGGCCCATGATGGTGCGCCGCCGCCATCAGCTCCAACGGTGAATGGTGCATCATTTGGAGCGAGCCGAGCAGGCCAAGGCCCGGCGGCGGCAGCGGCAAGCGCGGCGCCAGCAGCTGCGGCGGACTCATGGCCCGCGCCGGTGATGCCGCTTTGACCCTTGGCGAACCCCCGGAGGAGCCGCTCACCTCGCTCGCTGTCGACGCTGAGTCCACGGCGGACTCCATGCTCGTGAGAACCGACTAAACACGCATTACACACCCGTCGCGCGCGCCGTTCCGCGCAACAATAAATAAAAAGCCGTAGCGAAACGAGGGCGCGGCCGCGTGCGCGCGCCCGCCCCAACCGCTCGGCCTCATTGGCGGTCGCGCGTTACCAGTTTCGTTCTATTGGGTGACAACGATGCCGCGGAGTCCCCGCCTCTTTTTTCGTAGACCTGTGTTGCGAACGCGCGAAGAAACGTTTCTGTTTCTTTTGGATGTCGTGCGGAGCGGCCGCACCGCACCGGGGCTCGGGGGTGTATTGATAAGAATGTCACAGCCACGCCAATCAATATCAATGTACATACCTGAAATAATATGAATGAACGCGAGTGTCGCTCTACTAGGTACGGAGTAAGTTTTGTCGGTTATGATACATTGTTCCAAACATAATAACCAGCAATTGGCGTAAATAATAGATTTCGAAGATATTATACAAAAATTATATAATCTGAATCGTAATTCAGATTCAGATTTAATTATTCGATACTTATTTCACCTATTTGACTCTATTTTTGAATACATTCAGACTTATATATATTATCAAATAATATGTCATTTCAGAATATGGTTTTAGGATATCAACCTTGGTACCTACTTACCTATACTTATTATCGTGCAATCAGTATGATTTTATAAGTACTTATAGGTAAGGCAAAAAAACTTTTGATAATACTTTTGTACTTACTATAAAATAACACATACATACATATATAAATTACGCCTCTTTCCCAACGGGGTAGGCAGAGACCACGTCCTTCCACTTGCTACGATCCTGACATCTTTCGCTTCTGCAATTTATCAGTCTTTTCATGGATGCTGTTCGTCGGTTTAGAATACTCTTGACCTGACCTTTCTTTAGAACGTCGGATCGTCGGATTTAATCGTGGAACGTTAGTCTAAGCCTTCCCCCTTCCAACGTTCCCATACACTCTTATAAATCTGTCTAGCCATTCTTCTTTCATTCATCATCTCTACTTGCATGTCCAAGCAATCTAAGCATCCCTCTCTTAATCTGTGTCATTATAAATTATTTCACACCACAATTCTCACTTACCATACTATTTCTTATCCTGTCACTCAATTTCACTCCTGACATACTTCTTAGCGCTCTCATTTCTACTGAATTTATTCTACTTTCATGTTTTTTCTGCCACTCCTAGATTATATCATATTAAAAAGTCTTTAAATTGATTGTTTTTTTTTATTGTAATTTTTTACCTCTGGATTAATTAATAAAAGAGATCTTTCTTTTATACACCCCTCTGTGCGTCGACTGAAATATGGCCACGTAGACGAAGTTTATTACGATAAAATTCTTTGGTGTGCGAGAATTTACCGATAGCGAAGTAATGTTTCCTCTTTCTAGGTCTCCACAAACTCAAAAAAAATTGTTTATTTTATTTCAAAAAATTTTATCATGGCAATACTCTAAAAACCCTCACACACGAGTCCGCCATTGCTGTGCTCCACTTATGTCTTAGCGGAACTCCGTCCACCCTTTTTTGTACGTCATGTTCGTGGACTTTACTTGGATACTTTTTATTCTTAATTTTTTAGAGTCTTTCAAGCAATTCGCATATGTCTGCTTCATCGTTCTTGGTTATTGTTTGTCACAATCGTTGTTACAATTGGTGCACTTCGTAATATCTTTGTTTTAAATTAATAATTATGAGACCGAAGTCTTAGTATGTGTCCGGCGACAAACACCTATTTGTCTTATCGAGACGATGGTTTTAGCCCTAACAGGATCCGTTAGGTGGCGCATTAACTTAATTACTAACATTAACTACCTATAAAGAAGGAAAGTTTGTATTTCTGTAGCTCTGGAACTACTAAACCGATTCTATAAATTCTTTCAAAGATAGAAAGCTATATTATCCTCGAGTGTCCTCAATGTTATATTGTCATTAACGAAGTCGGGGCCGGTTACTAATATGAAATAAAGGGACAAGTATTGAAAGAGGACTGGGATTCAGGCGCTACTGGCAGAACGTATAGAATTACTGATAGATTATATTTCTTCTTCCATATCTCACGTTAATGTAATTGCAATGTAATTCATTACAATGGTCTCATATTTGTGAAAAATGTAGGTAAGTACTGAACGTTGACTAGATTCAGAAAATTTAGGTAATTAATTATATATTATCACTAGCTTCGCTGGGTGTAGGTAATTTTGTTTTTTAATTGAGTATATCGTAGCCAACAGTACTGCTGAAATCACAACGCACATTAAAAATACAAAATTTCATCCAATCTTTTACGCCCTTACCTAGTTATTTAATTTAAAAAAAAAGCGATGTAACGTCTTTTTTTACTTTCTAATTGAATTACTAAACACTAATTTTCATAGATCTCTTCAAAAATGATGGATTTTCACACAAACTTTCATACCCTTTTTCACAACCTCAGGGGTTGAATTTCCAAAAATACTTTTTAGTGCTCACTTACAGTGTAAAAGGAACCCGCATGCAAATTTTCACGGTCCTAGCCCTAGAAGTTTGGGCTGTGCGTTGATATGTTAGTCAGTCAGTCAGTTATTCTTTTATATATATCTTAGATAGATGAATATTTTCACCGATTGAGCTCATATTTACATAATATATTTGTTTTACCGAGACGACGCTTCATATTTAAGTTAGAATCCGATAGATGGCGCTGTGATCGAACCATTAACTATCACAAAAGGCGGAACAATGTCGCCGGCACAGCTAGTATCTTCTAATATAGTTTTTGGTTAAACAAAAATACAAGTTATTTGTTATCTCAAAGATCCTAAGCATCCTAAACCCTTAAATGCACCGTGATGTATTTTTACATCAATAAGGTGTTTTTTTTTGTAGCTAAAAGATATTTTCCGTAACCTTTAGATACAACTTTTACCTACTATCCGTTTCAAGTTTTTTAATAAACATAAAAATGCATTTAAGGTTTAAATATTTTAAGAATTGTTCTTGTACTTGTTATAATTTCTTTTAAGTATTTAGGAGCATTGAAACAATCATCGTATGCAAACACACATTGCAATCCATGTGAACCAAAACAATAGGACATAAATGTACAAGACGTCTCTATTGTACGCGAATACAAAAAGGAATATATTCTTGCAAAGAATATTCCTTGAAAAATATATAAAAATTTGTGAACGACAAACTTAACTTTGCATATTTACAAATTAACTGTGATCTCTATTCTTGTAAAAATACGGGAGAGATTTCAACGTTAGCCGGTTTTTAGAAAGTGAAACGAAGCTTGGTTTCAGAAACAAGCCCCGCTCAAGTAGCTTTCTGTAGCGTGGTTAAGTATTGGAATGTTGTTGAGATAGCTATTGTTTCTACACTTCCAACCCCTGCATGTTTAACTTTGTACCTACTCGCGAGATATTCTTGATTTTGCAAACAATACATAATCAATATGAATTAAAAATAATAATCCTTGGAACAGATTCTTCTTATTGCCCTTATCCCAAATAAGTACCAAAACCACTTTCCTCTATCATGCAGCTGTCGTCAAACCTTTTCACACCTTTCAAAAACATATATTTTCTTCATATTATATATTTTCTTCTATACATATTATAAAACTCAACGTCTCTCTATCTGGCTGTCCGTTTATGTTCTCTTCACGCGATAACCACTTATCCGATTTACATGTTTTATTTTATTTTAATACATAGATATGTTATCTGGCCAGGTTATAGGATATATTTTGTTAAGTAAAGTACCCTGCCAAATAAGCAGTGACGATAATGATAAATCAATTAGGAAAAAAAAAGCTTTTGGGGCGCTCCAATGGCTTAAGCTACGTAAACCATACGAGATATATCTAATGAAAGTTTTACATAATTCTTAGGTCTTAAACAGAACTAAAAAAAATAAGCAATAGCATATATCTATCTTCTAAGTATCATCCACAAAAAGTATTTTTGTCTTTCGTCTTTTGAGCGAGGGGCAGTACGATTCGCGCGTGCGCTCGACAGACAGCATTCTGTAGTCGACGTGAGCGGAGCCGCGAGCAAAGCTAGTCTAGATATAATTATAACTTTCATCCCTCTTCATGCCCTTTTGTATTATTAAACGCTGCCAGGTGAAATATATTTCATTTTTTGTACAATAAATAGTAGCATTTTTTTTCAATAATAAACACTACCTTTGAAGTATTTTTTTTTTGCTTGAAATTATCACTTGTATTTTGGCGCCCCTTGCCTGGAGGTATCTAGAGGAACTGCTTCTTTTGCTCTACCCCAGGGAGGGCACTGACCCTATTACTCATCAACTTCTCTATCACTGGCAATTACATTAAAAAAATATTATTGGTCACTGGTGCAATTTTCATACTTTCTCTGAACTGGAATAAATTATAATTAAAACTAAATATAATCTACCAGTATTATGAGAGGTATGAAAGTTATATAACTAGATGGGTGTTAAGTATGAAAGTGGATGGATATCGGAGTAGAAGAAGGAAAATGTATGAACTGTGTGAGGAATAATGATAATAGTATGTGTATTAAAGGTGTGAATACTGAGATGGCAGATGATAGAGAAGAGTGGAAGAGGTAAACATTTTATGTAGACCCTACTCAAATTATCATAAAATTATTTATTATTTATCATCTTATTAGGAATTGTATCACAGGAAGCGAACTTGTTACTAAATATTAGCGTCTACTAACATAGGTATAAGATTTTTTCTTTTGTGTTACTAATCAAATATGGATGTTGCTCATCTGAAGTAAATATTATTTTATTATATCGAATAGTATAGTTTAATATAAGATTTAATAGAAATAATTTAAAAAAAAGTAATAATTATGTAGAGAGTTTTGACAATATTCTGATTCATATTATTACACGAACGTACAGTAAATATGTGAAATCTAACAATGTACTTAATTATGTAGATATATCACATTATATGCTAAATTACTATAATAACACGTCAAGGTTGATAATTTTTCCACTAAAACGAAGCCACACCCAAATATTTTATTTCACCACCAATGAAAATAGCATGTAAACAATTTAAATAATGTTCTCATATTGTAAACACAGAAATATAAGTACTTTTCTACATGATTATCAATCATATTTCAAAGATAACGCGGCGTGTCACAACAAAATGCTTAGGAAATCAAGAACAAAGAACATTGTTATCTATATTTGCTTCTGAAACACTGAGTGATACATAACGCCTACAGACTACAAATACAAAACCGTTGGTATTAAACACATTGTAGGTTCTCGTGGGTGCACATTTTTCGTTGTTTTTCCTAACAGCCTCATCATTTCTCTGTTGGATGTAAACTATCCTATAAAGGCTTTAATTCAACAAAAACCATATTGGAATTGGATTAGGTTAGCTGTATTGCTGTAATTCTTGGGTGGTACGACATTACAATTGCGTTCGACTGGAACGCGACCACTATACACAAGGTGTAAAACCCACGATAGAACTTAGAAGTGTCGCGTCCCAAGATCAGTTGGTGTATGGACAACCGTGGTGGTAGGGATCTGTAGGTAACTAACTGGGTTACGACCTCGCACACGGTGATTAAACCATTATATTGACTCTTCTTTGAAGTGTCGCGTTTCTGGATCGGTCAATATATACCTAGTTGCCGGCTAGCACGACAGTGACGACTTGATTTTGTATTTAAAACGATATTGCTGGAAGAAATCACATACAGATTGTAAGTAGACGTTTTTGGAAAGCCCTGCACTTATTACGCAATGATTGGGATAGGTACATTTATATAAATTACATTAAAATTGAAACATGAATAAAAAAAGCGTGTTACCGTCACACGCGATTGAAGTAAAACTTTTTGGCGTTATAAGAGATGGCGAGTAAATTAAAAATAAATACATCATATGAGAATTTTTGCATAACAGTCCATAGATTTCAAAAATTCGCAGTAAGAAGAATTATCAAAGGTATTTTTCCTAGCAACTCCATATCTCCGTTAATTCTTCATCAAAATTAATTATCCAAAGATCATTTTAAAGTTTATATTCGCCTCTATTGACATTTAGATTAAAATTCATATTTCCATAAAAAAATACTTTTTTAATTAAGGATGCCACCTGTTGATGCTAATCTAAAGAAAATATATTCAAGGCGTAATCTATTAACAATCTGTTTAACTAACTTGACAGCTGATTGTTTAACTTACATCGTATTACTTTATAATATGCGAAATATTCGCGACAGCTAGTAATATAATATGTATAAACGTATCCTAATAAACGTTTCTTGTAAGATTCATCCTTAATATCGGATGTAGAGCGTTATCTGAATTGCGCGGAACATTCTGCCTGTCAGATAATCTCCAGTTCTCATTATCAACAGACAAACATATTAACACTTAACCACTTGGTTGTTATCTCCAGGCGTGTCCTCGTAAATCTACAATGTATTATAAAAATTATTCCGTACTATATTCGTAAAGCAGTATTAATAGTATGCCGCTTCTTAAACAATAGTTCAGATCATGTGCCACTAAGCGTACCCTATACGTATAATGTAAAATGTATGTTGTTTATGCCTAAATTATGTAGGCAAGTATTTGTCAAAGTGGGGCCTATCACAGAGTTACAGATTTTATTGTACAATCTCAGTTACCTCTATTATTAATTAGAAAGGATGCGAGTTTGATTTCAGTATAGGAAAAACGCTTTTAATGAATTGTTAATTCTAATAATTTGATGTTTGTAAGTTTATCGGCGCCATGTGAATTCGAGCTAGCTACCTAAATCATTTTCTCCAATAACTTCAATAAGCGTATATAGATTATGTTCTGTTATTTATACCAATTATAACTTCAATTATGTAGGCCTATCACTGAGTTATAGATTTCGTGGTACCGTGCTAGTAAGCTCTACTATTTAGACTAGAAATTATAGGTTCGATTTACCTATAGGAAAAAGTCATTTTTAATTAGTTGTTAATTCTCTGTTATTGGATTTTTGATTAAAACTTATAGGCGCCTTGAGGATTCGAGCTACCTTTTTTTTAAATAACTTCCAATAAGCGTATAGATGTATGTTCTATTATTGATACCTATGTAACGTAGAAAAATATTTGGCAAAGTGGGCCAATCCCGGAGTTATAGTTTTTCTGGTACAGTGTTAGTTATCCCTACTATTAAGGCGAGAGGTTGCAGATTCGATTTCAGTATTAGTCCGGTCAAAATAGACATTTCAAAGAACAAAAACTCCGACAGACTCAGAGACCTTGGGTACAAAAAAACGCAACAAGTAGGTACACTACCTCTCAGGTGGTGTGGAAATGTATCCATATCATGTAGAACGAAACTTGTTCAACTTTTAGAATCGCAATATCTTACAAATGGTGATTCTTAGGAAAAAGTATGCAGACTATTTTTGTCTGGGCTATCATTATTTTTAAATTAAAAAAAAAACTAACCCAGAATAACTTGTTTAGTGTACATGGAATCGATGGGGACTTTTGGCTCTTTATTTCTACTGATGTACTCAAGGTTTCTACCAAAATTCAGCTCTGTCGCAGTGTTTGTTATTTGATCACTATTTTTATGTCTAATTTGACCGGACTATCTAGGAATGGCATTTTTAATGAATTGCTAACTCTAATAATCAGATGTAAATTTATTGGCGCCATAGGATTCGAATTTGCTAACATGGTCACCGTTTCCTCCACGCATTAACTTCAGTAAGTATTTATGGTCACTTTTTTCTCTAATACTTCAAAACAAAGCCACAACTAGCTTACATTGGTGTCGATTATCAAAAACCAATAACGATACGAGAACATCAGGGTTAGGCCACAAAGTGTTTTAACAACCGGGCAACAAATTGAGCTCGCCGAGCAATAAATCGGGTTCAACACTGCGATTCTGCAACATACTGTGCATATACTCGTTAAACTTTATTTTTATATTAAAGCCGTAACTTTAGGACGAGGACGACCGATGGCGGTAATCCCCGGTTCTACCGTGAATTCTATCTAGGTTCATGTTCCACAAAATCGAATACAGATTGCTTCGTCCGTTGCACAAAATCATTGCTGTATTACATTATTGGTCTTAAATTTCAAAGAGTCACGGGTTAATAATAAGATAGAGACGTGAAACTTGGAGAATATATTTTTTCATTTATTATGAGTTCTATGTGCCACTGGAAGTATTCAAATTACTTAAATTTTTAGACATAGGTATATGTATTGATTTATTATAAAGTTATCAAAGGTGTTTAAATATTTGTACTTAACCTATATTCAGTATTGTTTGACTATTTTTCGCCTTCGTAGCGATGATAGCTCTGTGGTAATTAATGCATTCGGACACCGCGTCGATCAACGTCGATTCCAATTCTACTGTGACCTTAAGCTTTCGGTGAAGGAAAACCTCGTGATGTAATCATTGCATTTTCTAACGCCGGCCTTGCTAAATACCATTACAACCCCAATGGAAAATATGTTGTCAAGCACATATAATAGGTGTGTTCTGGCAGTCTTCATTGGAAAATTTTATAGGTATTCAAATATATAAAATTTTGATATATACTAAATATTTATCCACCGATTTGTTCTAATTACAATAAGGTGGGTTGTTTAATCTCTACATATTATTTCTCAAATGTCTTTTTGTAGCAACACCATATCTCTCTTAACTCTTCATCAAAATTAATGATTAGTTTAAAATTAAGAATTTCGTAAAAAGAATATGAAAAATTATTACAAACTAGCTGTGCCCACGGCTCCGTTCGCGTGGACTACAGAATGCCGTCGGTATTGTGGTGAACGACGCTCGCCGGTTATTTAAAAAATAAAAATGCTTTTTATTTTATTTGTAACGAACCCCATTTTTTTTTTCTAAAATAAAAGTAGCCTTATTCCTTATAAAATCAGTGGAAGTCCCGTTAAAATCGGTCCAACCGTTTCCGAGATTAGCTGGAATAAACAGACAGACAGACAGACAAAAATTAAAAAAAATTATTATTTATGTTATAAGTATGTTATAGTATAGTATATACTGTAAACAGATACTTCAATTTTATTTATTTGAATAGATAAAAAAAAAATTCAACTAACGTGTAGGAGAGGTCATTTATAAACATTCAGTTGTAATTACTAATATTATTTACGAAGAGAAACAAAAAGCTTAAACACAATTTCGTTTCGTTACTTTTCCATGTACCTACCTAGTTGTTGGTAGTGCAATAAATGAAGCAACTAATAGTACGTCGACTACTGTGTTCGAAGCATCGTCCGTGCCCAGGTTTCGTGCATTCACTGGTTGTTCAATCACGATTATTAAATTTGATCACAATGCAAGGTGGTATGGCACGGTTTCGGTATATGTGTTTACGACAATGTTTCGATGCAGCTTAGTGGAGTGCTTCGTATCGAACTGAATATGAGAATTTTTTACAATTACATATTTTTTCAAGTTTCGTGATTGGTGACTATTTTATATCTATTTGTGTGTCTGTTTCTGGATTTAATTTTTGACTAAATATTGTACACGGGAAGTAACTATATGTCATTCCTCAATTGATGATCAAACATTTTAATAACCAAGTTATATCGATATAAATGTATTAATAGATTTATTTTAGATATTTAGTGGAAGCAGTGAAGGCTCAGTGGTAGCGTGTGAAAACTACAAACACCGCGTCGACGTGAGTTCATACCCCTATATTAAGCTTCAGTTTTCAGTGAAGAAAAACATCGTGATGAAACCATTGTATGGTGGTAGGCCTTTTTCTAATGTCCACCTGACTAGCTATCGCCCTCAAGCAAAAGATCTATCGCCAAGCACCAATTTCCATTTGAGAGCCAATTTCAGGTGTAACTTGTTGCCATCTTGAGCCACATCATCACTTAAAATCAGGTGAGACTGTGACCAAACACGAAACTTATAAAATCATAGGTCATAGGTACAAAAATAATTAACCATAAAAAAACCAAAGTTTTGGTCGCGTTCGTTCCCGTGTCCAAGGCTTGAAGGTAATAAATATTAATTCCTAGTCTATGTACTATTGTAGCTAGTCAGGTAATTTTGCGCTTATCGCAGCTTATAGATGATGCAATCGGACACCACATCGAAGTATATGAGTTCGAATCATACAATTATTCTGAACTAATGGTAAAGGAAAATATTGTGATCGAGCCATACCATGCCGGTAGAGAATTTTTATAATAAGCTAGCTACCACTCTCAAATTGAAGGTTTATCGCTGAGCACTTACCAATTATTTGTCTTTTGTACTTTTTATCTTTAAGTCACTTTTTGTGTCCACCATGTTATCACTTCATATAATCACTTGAAACTAGGTGAGATCTTTGTAAATCAATTATTAACACGTTGCGGCATATGAGCAAAAGGCCTTATTCTGTCTATCTGTATGCACAGGACTGGTGTTGAGTCGCTTTGATGTGAAAATCATCCGTCTCTCTCTGTAAAAGTGTCTGTCAATATTGACATGGTCGTACTCAAGTTCAACACGTGAAAAGTGAGAACCAATGTTTAGACTCTTATTCTGTCCATATTTTTCTTTTTCAAAAGATATCAGACTACCCTTGGAGTTTAGTGACCTTAACACTAAAGAATTCTAAACAAAAACTGTAGTACACTTTTTACCCCTATCATAATTTAATTTTAAATTTTGCCGCGGCTCCGCATTCGTTTATTATCTACGCAGTAATTATTTTAATCCAATAATTTAATTTTAATTCGTATTACAATTCATTTAGCCTATCAACTGAGAAATGAATCATGTGTAATTTTTTCTTTTTTTTAATGTTTTCTAAAATTGCTATGACGAATCTTATAGCCTATTAATTATATAATGACAAAATTGCTTGAGAACTACTACTTTTTTTCACAATATTTAAAAGTATTATTGATAACTCTTATAGCCTACCAATTGACCAATGACATAAGCTTCCCGTGTACAACATTTCATAAGATCGGTTAAACCGTTTTTGAGTTAAATCCGGACATCAAACAGACATCCAGGAAAAACAGTAATGGCATATTCGTAATCAGGAAATTTGAAAAAACCGTTACTGATTTATAATATACATAATACACTAAAATACATACCCATCATGTACAGAACTGCAGATTTTGCTAAAAAATAATCATAAAACCATCAGAAGTAAATCAACAGGTTTGAATGTCTTAATTGTCTTGTAAATCTACAATTAATAGTCTATTATTTAATTTCATTTTATTACTGTTCTGATAATAATTATTAGTTAGGTGTCTATTAAGATCCCAGAATAGTCATCCCTTAGTCGTGGTTGTACAAAGGAGGCAACTTTATTATTTTTTCCCAGTTTTCATCACTTCACGCTCGGTCTGTCTTTTGATTCAATGGCTGTGTAATGTGGTGTTGCTGCATTTATTTTGCACTCTCGCCTTAGTGTTGCCAGTTTATTTTTCATTCTCTTAGTGTCGCCAATGATTCTCCAGCCCTTTGAAGTGAAAGCTCTTTTGACTTTGCCAGGTAGGCGGCTCTCTTAGTACTGTCCGCATTACAGAATGTATAATGATACTTTTACGTTGAATAGTTTTTGCTGAATGTTTTTAATATTTGTTCAGTTTTTTTATCTCTATAGCGTAATGAATTCACGAACGTAAATATATTACAAATAGCTGTGCTCCTCGGTATCACCCATATTGAATTTGTTAGACCAATTGGGTTTTTGAATTTTTTTTTTGTGATTAATGGAAAGATCATATATAAGTTTTATAACAAAACAACTTATAAGTTATTTCAAAATAAAAATTAATGTTTGAATTCAGTGCTGAAAACGCGCCGATCGTTCCCAAATAAATCCGAGCGCGTGTGACGTCACAATGTTAATTTCTACTCATTGCACGAGTAGCACACAGCTGTTACAGTGCTTTGACACTTAATCGATGAAATTCTTATAACATTATGACATCACAAACCTGACGATCAGTCGTGGCGTGTTCGTAGGCATGTGATTCTTTTTAAAATATTGCAATTTTCAATTGCTCACTATTAATAAAGAAAATGTTTTAAGAGTTCTTCCAATTGACTATTATCATAATTATAATGAAGCTTTAAAATACATAAAAAAATCGATATTCATTTTTTTCAAATACCCAATTCTCCACAGTGGCGCCGCGCCGTATCGCTTACACACCCGTGCAAAGTAAGCCTATCGTTGTTCTTACATCCCAGTCTCGCCTAAAACTTTGTTACTACTTCTCTCCTTAGAGTCGCAGCGTGAAGTTGTATTACGTATAACCATAGATAATTAAATTGTTTTAATTATCTATGCGTATAACCTTCCTCAATGTATATGCTATAAAATTTAAAATAATGTTTGACTGACTGAATGTCTGACTGGTAATTCCACAGATTAGCTGGCTGAAACAAACAATATCTTGAACTTTATAATATTAGTACAAATGTTAGTAATTCTGTTTTGAATTCAATTGCAAAGTGATGTTTTAATTACAAATGATATTTAACTAGCTTTTGCCCGCCTCTTCATCCACGTGTTTTTCGTACTATGTCTTTCTCCACGTCTAAGACCACCTCTATGACAATTTGTGATGCGATCGGTTCAGAGGCTTATCGCAGTTGTGGTTTAGCGGTCAACGTGAGCGATTAAAATTCTAATTGGGAGGATGACTTAAAATTTACGGCCGGACATCATTGGAGAAGGTGTTTTACTTTTACTGCTGTAGTCACCCCTAAAAGCGCGATTTGCCGCTCCGGGTGTCACTCATATTAGCTATTCCACTGTGGACTGCCTACCACCATGCCTTAACTTGATCGATACGTTGGTTTTACCAAAAACTTAGTTACAGTACCTACAATTAGTAAGTACAGTAATGCCTTATGTGAATTTTAACCCATATCCTTCCACGCGCTTCCGGACACAATGCTACTAAACACTCAATAAATAATTGTGTAAAAGGGAGCTACGTCTGCCAACAAACTTCGATACAGTTTGGCAGAAGTAATATTAACCGTGTTATTTGAGTAACTATGAATATTTTTTTTACAAGCTTCGCTTTTGTATTAGGAAGGAACCCTTTTATTCCGCATGTTTTTTAAATATTCTTTATAGGTTAAGCGTTATGGCTACAATCTCGCCTGATGTTAAGTGACTATGTGATCGAAGATGGTGACATGCTAAGCCTAGTGGGAGAACTGGCTCTCAAGTGTGGCTGCTGGAACGCACGCACTGTTAGGTACTTGGCGATAGATTTTCAACTTGAAGGTGGTAGCTAGCAAGGCGGGCATTAGAAAATGCACTACAACCAAGCTAAAAATAACTTTTTTCACAACCCTACGCAATTGATCATGTTTAAAAATGAACCGAAGTAGATTGTGAACGCGAGAAGCGTTTTGAATGTACCGTCTAGTTGGCGACAATAAATAGAATATTTTTATCGGGCATCCGCACCCGCCGCAAGCAAATATTGCATCATGGTAATCTGGGTTTTTACTTCGAAAGCACATTTGAAGAAGTTGATGTGCATAACTCACAGTTCAAGCAAGTATTGCGTATTGAATAATTTTTTTTATAAACAAACGGAAATTCGACTTTATTTTATTCACATCTTTATATAAATACTAATTATGTGTACTGTAGCTAGAATCTATCCATCTGTAAATGTTTTTTATTTTGAAATTTCGTTATAAATATCCTATATGAACGAAACAGATCACGAATATACCATTAAAAAAAGTGTTGCCTGTCTGTTTGTATGTCCGAATTTAACACAAAAACGGCTTCACCGATTTTTATGAAATTTTGAACACGGGAAGCTTATGTTATTAGACAATTGTTAGGCTATAAGAATGATCAATAACACTTTTAGAAGTCTCAAAAAACTTAACCGATTTGGATGAAATTTTGTAGACTGGAGGCATAAGTAGTTTCAAAATTGATAGGCTATAAGAATCGTCAAAATGTTTTTTCATTACGTCTCGTGCTTTATTTCTATTGTTTAAGATGTCCATTAATTATGTAGTTATACTAAAGCAAAAAAAGTTGTGTAAACATTTACAGGTCGCTTGAAAACATACAAAGTACGTTACTTTAATAAAGCAAAAAATTACTTTAACAAAGAATTATTTTCAAACGCCAATATAAATACGAATATTTAAAATAATAAAAAAAAGCTATGTTTTTCTTATTTATTTTTAAACTTAAAAAAATTGTATATTTATTTAGTACTCCCTATTGTACTGCACAGTGATTTTACAATTAAACAATTAAGACAATAATTAACTATGTACAGTATATATAAATTAATTTTTTTACAGAAGTTTTCATATACATTTAACATTAGTATGTCGGTGACGCGAACCCATAAGATTTTCCCCTACCAAAAAGTGCTCAATTCGGCTAAAGAAGTTTTCACTTCAAAAGTCTAAAGCGACCTCTATATAAACAAAATATCAACTTATAAATTTCAGAATACTTATAAAATGTGAACAGTAGACCATATTTACATGAAGAGAAAAAAAAGTATTTTTTTCCGTTATGAAATTAATTAAATATTTATAGCTGCCTTTTAAATTTTTTTGTCTAGTTGATTTTTGGTGTGATTTTTTTAATGTGTTTATTTAACATATTTTCACGTGAGAAGTTAAAACAAAGTTTTTGGTTCACCCTAATATACAGTCCTCTGAGAACGACCATAGTAGACTTATAAACTTTGACAAAAATTAATTGTCATAATATAATTTTCAACACTATAATTTTGCTAAGACCGAGTAACATACCAATTTAAAAAAAATGCAGGCTATACGAATAACGACATATCGACGAACCGATGTATAAGCAAATCAACAGACAAGACTAGATTTAGGAAACCGTGTGTCGTTTCGCGTCGCATATCCACCCCCGACCAAGATCAATTTTAATCAAACGCATGTTTGCGTAAAGCGTTTTATTACAATCACTATCCATCAATCCGTCAACTTCCAAACCCTTGCTTTAAGCCTCGTCAAATAAAGCTTATTTTTATTCAGTCCTTAGCGCCTGCCAATAAGCTGATTGCAAAATTTACTCATCTATACTACTATCACAAAGCGGTAAAGTATATGAATTTGTTTGTAGGTAAACTCTGCAACACCTGATCCGATTCTAAATATTCTTTCACAAATAGGAAGCGACAGAATCAGAATTCAGAATCACTGAATGTAATAAGCTATATTTTTATTTTTATTAAATGTTATATTGCACCTAGCTGTACCTCACGGTATCACCCTCGGTAAATTTGGTTTATGCATGTCTATTTCATACATATGATAGCTTGCATACAGATTGTCAGATTGGTTAACATTTACGGTCACTGCTCCGCTCCTAAGGATCGTAGCGTGATGTTAGATAGCTTGTAGTAACCTTCCTCGATAAATAGGCTATACAACACAAAAATAATTTTCAAGTCTGACCGGTAGTTCTAGAGATTAACGTTTTCGGTTCGGTTCTAGCAGGTGTTTGAGCGGGCGCGTTATCTTAGTGAAAAAGAATGCCACGTACACCACTCCTTAGTCGCTCGATTCTCTCGACTACGTTTAAATTAACAAAACAAATAAATAACTGTTGCTAACACAGAAGCAGACTCCCCAAATGCAGCTTGTAAATTTTCGTGATATTCCTTGAAGGTTAATCCTCGTTTATAATCATAAAAAATCATAGCACGAAAAGCTTCCCGCGAGACGTCCATTGTTGTAAATAAAAGAAGAGTGACATATTTTCTTTAAAAATATTTTTTTAAATAACTACACATATGTGGCCAGTGTTTTTCACCAAAGAGATTTGTGTTGAAATAAGCTACTTACTACTAGCTACTACAAAATGGTTTCAACAAAAAAGAGATTGAATTTATTCTGTGGCTGAAAATTTTCGGAACAACCTAGATATAGCTACATTAATATGAATGAAGTTTAAATTGGGGGGGGAGGCGGGAATTGCTATTAAATAATATATTGTCAACGATACAATACTAAATAATTATTATGTAAATGATGCATTTACACACAATATTTTAAGGTCTAATAATTATTTTACAAATCTTATAAAAATAAGTAAGTAGGTATAGACGTTCAATAAATATCATGGTAATACGACTAACTTACAGATAAACACGTTCCGAGCAGATTTCATTTGAATTTTTACAATGTAACGTGGCTGATTGAAGGGTGGCTTAAATGTTTGATTGATCGGATCGTATTTCCAGCAGGCGCGCGTGTAGATGAAATTTTTGTACCTTTCGCTTAGTTAATTTAATTTGACTTTTGGTTAAAAGTATGAAAATGGAATTCTTGGCGGCATCTTTGTCTGCCATGCTGTGTTTTTTTATTAGTCAGTTTGTTTTTTGACCTTATATTGTGAAGGTAACAATAATGGCATTTTGCTGAATATAGCTTAGTTATTATTCACAGACGGATTAGGAATAAAAACAAGTAAACATGAATTCTGATTTATCATAAAAAGAAAAAGTTGTAACAGAAAGAAAGAAAACACTAACTTTGTATAAAGAACCAAATGCCCACTTGATAGTGCAGTAATAATCCTTAATTAATTAGTATTAGTTAACAAAGTAGGATATAACAAAGTAAGTGTATGTAAGCATAAGATATTAGTTAGGAATAAGTAGGTAAGGTACCTAGGAAAGTAGGTATTAATATATTGTATAGATTCTAGTCTAGTAATGCAGAAATGTTTTAGTACAACGACACGTCAAACTTTGAGAATACCTCGCACATACTAATCTGGTATTATTTAGAGACTAAGCCCGCATTTTAGCGAATATCAGTGCTCCGTAGCGGCATTTTGCATCGTGCATGAGTAATCTCATTATTGCAACAATGGTAGCGCCTAATCGGATACCATAGCGCAATGTGCCAGTTTTAGAATAAATACTAACATTCTATTACACATAACTACCAATGATAAGTGATCTATTAAATTTAATTTCATCCCATTCGTTTATTTTTTGTGTGTCTCATAAATTACATATAAAAGAAACAATTTTTTTTTTAGATTCCCTCAGGAAATGGCTACTCAAAATACGTAATTCGAAGTAGCGTTCCCCGGTCACAGGCTAAAATGTAAAATGGCTCCCTTGCATTTTTTCCTAAGTGCCATAAAATATGACATTTATTACGGTCAGATCTGCTTCAACCACTATTGATAGGCAAATGAGAGTTTTTTAAAAGAAAAACGATGTCTGCTTTTTATGTGTTCGCCGGATAAGTATGTTTTCGAGATGTTGCGACTCGCGGAGTCATGACTTGCTTGTCATTATTATGCTTTAGTTACGTTGTCTTACTGCAAACGGCTCTTTACGAAGACTGATTATTTTAATAATTATGTTGAAATATGTGATAAGTAGGTATTATTATAACTTAATTTCTAATTAGATATATTTACTTATCCTCTGTTATAGGTAATTTCTTCCAGATCATGAATGTATAAAATCAACTTTTTTTTAATTAATTTATAAAGAAATAAAAAGTAATTACTATGCGTTGGTACGCCTACGCCACTTTTGAAAATGTTATAAACCTATTTATGATATTATATGTTTACATTTGTGTTATTAGGTATTATAACTACATTGGAATCAAATAATCCAAAAAATTGGAATTATTTAAAGTTTTAATCGAATAGTACAAAAATTCGAACATAACCTACACATTATTCAAAATATTTTCAAATTATTCAAACAACTTAGTAATAATTTTTCTTAGTAATAATTTTAATTTTAAACTTTCAAATTATTCTTAATTTTTTAGAAGTAATTCATAGTATAAATTATACGCACACCCCTATTAGATACCTATGTATTAGCGCATTCTTACTTAGTTATCTATATCTAACGTCTTACAACGCCTCTTCAATGGAATACAAAAGAATCTTAAAATTGAGCTATCATTGAAGATAAGGGCAATAACTCAACGAATAGGTCAAGCACAATAGTGAGTGCCACCGATAATCGTATATTAAGGTCCTTATCCCTATGGCTACCTTTGCGGCAATAGAAAGGAATATAACGTCGAAAAGTGGTCACATAAAAATGACATACGGTTTCAACGAAGTGATTTTAGATAGAAAATATTAGATGACACCTCACGACGCGACGTGAAGGGTACGGTACCGACTTTAAACACATTTTTTGAATAAATATGGTTTTTTCCTTGTTATTGAATGAAACTAATCTAAATTGGTTATATTAAGAAGAGGGAGGACACAGAGAAATTTCAGTCTTTCTCTCTACTTGGGGCTGCCCGACTGGTGGAATACCTCCACCCTACAGAAGATCGCAGCCAAATAACCTTGTGTTGATGTTCCTGCGGTGAGTAGAATTTCCAGAGCTCCTTGGGGTAGTCGGGATCAAGGACGGCAACGTGCTAGTTGATACTTATGGTATTATAAGTGTCCATAGACTACGGTTTGCCACCTTAGTAGTATAAAAAAAATAGAAATAGAGTGGGTTCTCATACATACGCGTACATTACAAATATTGTTAGTAATTATAGATTGGTAACTATATGTTGCATTATAATATCATGCATTTTCAAATACACAATTAGACAAAATATTAAAAATTATCAAATACTGAAGAGGCTCTCTTAGAGTTCCGAAGTCAGCAAGAACCCCTTATAGTTTCGCTATGTCCGTCTGTTCGTCTGCGGCTTACCTCAGAGATTCTTAGTACTAGCAAGCTGTAATTTGGTACGAGTATATATATTAATCACGCTGAAAAAATGGTAATATAAAATCTTGCAAAAAAGTTGTTTAGGGAGGTACCTACCCACCCTATCATTTTAGGTGTTGTTAGATAGGTCGTTCAAAAATATTGTGGGTGTGTGAAAACCGATTTTCGATTCAGGGGATATTAGTAGTATATATAATGAAGTTAAAAGGATAACTATCAGAAGTAAATAGGATTTATAAGTTAATGAGTAATAGTCAATCAACTTGAAATTTACTTAAAGCTGCCCTCTAAGCATTGCATATTTTGATGGGCAACTACGGAACCCTATACTACGTGTGGCCCGATATGCACTTGGCAGATTTTTTATACTTTTCCTGAGTCTCGCAACTCCCATTTGATACTTTTATTTCTCTATGGCTACGACTAAGGTTAGAAGTCTTACACCCTCTTCTTCGATTTTAAGTCAAAATCTGTTCACCCATCAGGCGGCAAATGCGAAATTGTAATAAAACTATCCATATGATATGTAAAGTGGCCATAATATTGAAAACTTCCAAAGTCCATCAATAAATGTGACGTTGCGCGGGGAACATTCGCCTTATGTTATGATGTAGTTAGTGATGTCTCTGGTAAGTTATCGATGAAAAAGTTATGTAATTAGTTACTACGTATCGTTCTATTTTTCTGTTTCTTAATCGGCATACATACAGTAATTGGAAATCGATTTATAAATGACAGAAGAATTTATATATAAAACTAGCTGTGCCCCACCGTTCAGTGTTAACTTTATTGGACCAGCTCTCCACCGCACCAACGCCAATGTACCTACCCGTTATTCTCACATCCCTAACTTGCCTACAGCTTTCCAGATTGCTTGACGTATGGCTACTGCTCCGCTTCTTAAAGTCATAACATGAGATATATAGGTAACATAATTTTGTTATTCGGATTTCTTTATAAACGTCTAACATAGGATAAAGTATAGATCTATAATTTAATTTAGATTATTTAATAGATGTATTGTTTAGTGTTTACCTTACATCAATGTAGTGCATTGAATAAAAATAAAATATTGTATGGTTTTATGAAACCGCGATGCAAATGAAACTAAAAAATAATTAAATCATTGAATCGTTGTCAACTTCAACTATTCTATCAGCATCGGCCAGCTGTAATACGTCATGCGATAGATGAACGAAAATTTTTGGGCGATGGAATAAAAGTTTCACTGTAATAAAAACTTAGGTTTATAGACAATTCATTTTTATTGTAACAAAAAAACACTTCTTGACTGGAACCAGAAATTGAAGAGAACATTTTTATTTTATCGATATGACATTGACAATAAGTACATCACAGAGTGGAGGCGAGAGGCGTCAAAACGCAACGGCCGCAACTATCAAAGAGAAATCTTTTCCGTGTATCAATAACGTGGATCGTGGCGTCGACTAGACACATTGCTCCCTGTTATGTCGACGTGATGTGACGTAATGTCGAAATATATCGACAACACATCAACATTCGGTTCCTTTTATATCTTTTTCTAAACAAAATATTTTAACTAAATTTTGATGGACTACAAAGTTTAAGACTTCTTGATAACATATATTACCTTAATTTGGTTTGCTTGATAATGACTAAACTAACTTAAAAAATAACAGCTTCAAAGTTGCCAATTGCATTTCTGACACATCAGGAAAATCTATACGGCTTATAAAAATTACTTATATTATTCCACAATGATTTGATACCTGAGGTAATGGATTCAGGGTACCCAAATTAATTCCTTGATTACGGTTTTTTGATCGTATTTATAGCCTTAGTGATCGGTGATAATCTAGAAGAAATAAATTTTACAAAAAGCTACAGCAACTGTAATCCCGAAGTTGTAAATGCTATTTACACAAAATAAATGTTATAATAACGGATTTATTGTTTCTTTATAAAATGTATATTATAATTAATATTTAAGATATCGGTACGTAAACCCTCCTTAAACCCAAAACATGATTATGCCTTACTAATTACGTCCACCTAGTAAGCCCACAACCAGCTACGAAGAGGCTCTTGGCGGTAACGAAGAGGCTTTTAGAATAATTGTAGTAAGCGGACATGAGAACAACAACAGCCAACAGACCTATAACTGTCATCTCATCTCTTGTTAAAAATGAGGTGATTTGAAAATGTAACTAGTAATTCATACATTTCGGCCATTCCAAATGATGCTGCAGCTTCAGGTCAAGGTTTCCATGTTCTTCTAATATCATTGAAGTAACAGATTACCAAACGACACGATCAGACATGTGGAAGATGTTCACAACCATTTATCAACTTGAAAAGAGCTGAACCGCTAAACAGGTTTTCTTGAATCAATGCTAAAGAACACTCTTATTCAAGTCACCTTTCAAACAACACCAAAAAACCAGATCAAAATCAATTCAGCCGTTTGGGAGCAACGACGCCACATACAGATACACATGTTCACACATTAAACTTAAAACAGGCCTCTGTTTACTTCGGAGGTAAAAAACATTTATTTATAACACATATAAGTAATAATTACTATGAATACAATAAATTTACTTTTCACCAGTTGCTAAATTTATTTGGTAGCCAGTATCGTATCGGAGCAGTAACTATCGTTTTTCTCACTTCCCCTCCTTGCCTAAGCTTTCCCGATTGCTTGACGTTCATGTTTACTGCTCCACTCCTTAGAGTCATAGCGTGAAATTATGTAGTCTATAACCTATCTGAGTAAATAGGCTATGAAATGTGAAAATAATAATTCAAATCCGACTGGGGTTTCCAGAAATTTGCACGTTCGAACAAACAAAAAAAAGCAATATATTAAGCTTTATAATATACCTAGTGTAGATGTAATTCTCTACTATATACATGACTTATAACTTCTCTATTTCAAAATACTATATCAAATTTACTTATAAATTCACAACAAAGGCGCGTCATCTCGATGTGGCTAGGGCGTGAAATTATTTTCCTTGGCGTATGCAGATTAGGGAAGGGCGGCTGGTGGGGCTCGGGGATTAGTTCCGGTTTACTTTTTATAGGATTCGGATGATAAATGTTAGTATTCGATAGGTTAACGGGTGGAGCGTGTAACGTATCCAAATAAGCTTTTTGAAAAGCTATTTAAGCATTTGAATTACTTTCGATAAGTTATTGGCTTCTTTGTTGATATTTAAATAATGTGTATTTTGGTAATAATACCTAATGTATACAATATCATGCTTTATTTTTTAAATATCAGTATCTATAGTCGATCTATACTACGAGTATAAGTGCAGGTAGGTAGGTCTATGCTTAACAGTAGTCCGATGAGAGCTATTTATAATCATAATAAGTTCAAATAGTTTAAAAAATACGCTTTAAATATGCACTAAAAATTATAAAAGTTTTTAGTCTAATAATAACATCTCGTTACTAAGCCCAATCTATTTGACTTGTCAAAACGAATTGACGAAACGAAAAGATGTTCAATCTAATTCCCTCCTCTCCTTTCCACAACAGAACCACACGTACTGGGATTCGGAGTCACAGTTTTACGGTAACCTCCATCTCGACACAAACTAAAAAGTTCTGAATGACTTATCTTTGTCGTACCGTGAAGCTGTGGAATCAATTCCCGGCTCCAACTCCTTCTTACGACATCGGGTCCTTTAAGCGTAACGTGAACAGATATTTATGCAGGCTGGTATGACAGTGGTGACCACCGATGGATTTAGATTTCTTGGTGTACTATGCTTACCATCAGGGACAGTATCGTCAATGTGCCGAGCTAATATATAAAAAAGGTACCCATCTAAATTCCCCATTAATCTTAGGTAAACTTCTTAATATACAATCAACTAATTTCATATTTATTTCAAAAAAGACAAACAAAATGCGATTCTTAACATTCTATTTCAATGGGGAAATTCATCTTAACCGTACAAATCCAATAGTATCAAAGACTGATTATATTGTTCCAAACAGACTATTTATCAAGATACGAGTGGCTTCAAACTCCAACATACGGCAACGGAACACATGTCGCCACCCTTCTATCACAAACTCGTAACTGTTTAGGAGTCAGACAAAAAACGAGAAAAGTCGCCGGTCAGACGAGCCGACGACAGACGATCCCGAAATATGATTTATAGATAGAACGTCATCAGCAATGCGCTTTCTATACGTCACAGCTTCACAGAATATGTCGCGGGGTTGTATCCCTTCGGGGATAAAGTAAACAATATTTATTTCTTCAAACTTGTGTAGGTAATTTGGAGACTCCCTCTATCTCTGATGTGTTGAATAAATACAAACAAAATTTCTACTTAATAATAGGCATGTTCATAACTCTAGACTAGGTAAGGACATTGTCCAATCCTTTCTAGTGGAGAAGTCTGCCTTTAAGTTTGCATTATTACAAAAAACAACAAACATATGTTATCGCTAATCACCATTTAAACAGAAAAAAGCATTGTTTAATAATAACATGTTTTAATTCGACTTACAATTTCGATAATTCCTAACATTAACTTAAAGGAAAATAATTTTATTATCTATTAAATTATATATTGCCTATTCCCTTGAAACTCCACCTACGATATTAACGAAACTTTGTAGACTTAAAATATTATTGTTAGAACTACAAGAGGAATAACCGTAAACCGTTGCTAAGTCATCTTAGTTATTCATTTACATGAAAACATAAACGTCACAAAAAATCAAGTCGCGAAAGTCACGGCTTGACGTACAGAAACTGAAGCCTTTGTAGCCGAAAGCTGAATGTCTACATCAGGGGTGATCAAACAGTCGATCGTCAGAACTCCCAAGAAGTTTAATATACCTACTTTACGTTGATTCTTGCGGCGGCGATCATTAATACAACGACACTTATATCTCAAAGTCAGAGAGCATCTGATCCCAAATTTTGCCATTTTACCTATAAATGAAGAAAAATATCCGCGTCTGAAAGAATTAGGTCTTCAACAAACAGGATTGTTTGTTGTCATCTCGCTTACAGTTGACATTAATTACTTACCGTCCTATGAAATTTTGTGATTTTCAAGTTCGAGCTTTCATTACATACCTATTTAATTGTGAATCTGTAATAAAACCAACTCATAATCATAGTTTTTTTTATCATAGTTGTTGGTTGTTAGTCGATCATTTGCTGCCAAAAATGTTTGCCGTACTATAAATTTAAGCACCTCTGGTCTACATGAATAAGCGTCATTGCACAAATTTTGCTGTTTAGAAATATATGATTGGTCGAAACACCTAAGCTAGCGTCACCCGCACTTAGTGTATATACCCTGTTGATGGACAATAGTAGACTTCTGTAGTCGATATGGACCTGCATACCAAATACCTATAACTGTCAATCTCTTGGTATGTAATTGCCACTTTTTTCAACTGTCATTTACCATCAATTAAATTTCAATCATGTTTCCAGCTTCGTATAAAAACAAAAAGTCATTTACAACAACACAAATCTGTGTAAAAAAAATTAAAAACATAAGATTTTACCTAATGTCGTTTTTTAATCGTTATAGGTTTGGGGAAGTGGCACAATCTCACCTGATGTTAAGTGACGGTGTTGCCCAAGATGATAACACGCTAAACCTAGTGGAAGACTGGCTCTCAAATGCAGCTGCCGGAACACACCTATTGGAACTTGGCGACAGATTTTAAACTTGAGGGTGGTAGCTAGCAAGGCGGGCATTAGAAAAAGCCCTGCCACCATGCTGTGGTTTCCTCACGATGTTTTTCTTCACCGAAAGCTCAGGCTCATTGCAGGGATTCGAACTTACGTCAAACAACGCGAAGTCGTACACGCTACCACTGAGCCATCATTACGTATTGATTCGACATCGACACCTCTCCGTTTTTACATTAAAGACCTATTCTATATTATATATCTTATCCTAAGCAAATTTAATAATTTGCTTTAAATTTTAATTGAAATTGCTTTAAATTTAAATAATTACCTAATTTATTTGCATTTCACGTTTTTCGTGGTTCTAAGTTTTGATGTCACATACCTACGTCATATAGTTATGACGAAAAAAGAAAATTCACAACAAACTTTCACTGAAACATTTGTATCGAATCGAACAATAATCGCTCATATTGTCAGTTACAATACAATTTGTTTGAAAACTCGACGCGTGAGTGAAATAATAACAAATGATTCGCGCCCTAACACCGCCTGGCGTTGAAAGATCACGCCTATTGCTCTCCTGCTGATGAAAAAAATGTAGCTATTATGTATTATGTAGGTTTTATATACTACGCACATGTATCCACACTAAACTTTACTGTAAATAATAGATAAAAACAGCCCCGTTGTGAGATATTCTTAGAATTTAAGTCATTATGTTTGACCCCAAGTGCTCTAATAAATTATTCAATCAAAAACAATAGAAAATTAGTAAATTTATAAAAAAAATACATAGTTAATACTACCCTCTTACCTAAAATATTCAGGTCAATAATATATATAAAATCTCGCAACATAGTAATCTACATATAAATGCTATAGAACTATGTATTATGTACATAGGGCGAAAGGTATACTTATTCATCATAACAGAACAATGAAAACAACCGAAATCAATTGAAAGGAAAAGGCAAAGGTATCTAAATCCATGGAGCTAAGTTAGGTGTTGTTTTTATTTTTATAATCCATGTTTAGTTGTCTTTTAAATAAAGGCCGAAGCCATTTTCTCTGTCTTATCTTGTATTTCTCTCCAGTATCAACGTTTTTAAGCTTTCGTAGTCTTTTCTAATCTTCAAAATGAGTTCAAATAATATGGTGACTCCTTTGTTAAAATTATCTATATGGGTGTTTTTGTGGCAACTCAAAATGCATGTAAATATAAAGTGGAAACTTTATATTTATAATCCACTTCATGTATGCACAATGACCATACTATATCACGCAAAATGCCACCAATATTACATAATATAGGGTCAAAAAACCTAAGTTAATGAATTAAAATGGAAACCACAACATGGCAGTTCAAGATCCCGCCAAAAACTTTGCAAACTAGAGAAAATAAAAATTAGCGCAAACAAGCCGTCATATGCTTCTCAGTAGTAATATAGTACTCTGTAGGGGAGTATTTGGCGGGATCTTCTGCCAAGTTGTGATTTTTATTTTTTATTCATTAACTTAGGTTCTTTGACCCTGTATTATTTAATATTGGTGGCATTTTGCGTGATATAGTTTGGTTAATGTGCATTTGTGAAGTGGATTATAAATATTAACTGGATACATGCATTTTTAGATGTCACAAAAACTCCCTAGAAAGTTCTAACAAGAGAGTCATCAACTTTGTATATAAAAAATACTACGAAGACAACATATTGACACTAGCAAGTAGTTTTTGCGGCGCCAAAACAAGAAGAAGTTGTACTGTGTCATATGCGTCATATCAACTGTCAACATTGTCAAAATACTGTAGTCTGTGGTATGTACATACATGTGTAACAAGTAATTGACTATTCTTGTATTTTACACTGGAATGAGTACTCTCGTCTATCAAAAAGTAATGATATTGATTATATAGTGTTGTGTCTGCGTTAGTTTCTTCCTAATTTCGTACAAACTTTTAATATTAAAGCTGACAATACAAATTTATAATCTTACACCTCAAAAAATAACATAAAATATGAGATGGACAGTGCACATCGAAGGCGGACCTATGCGAGTCAATCATGCAGCGGTATGCATAGGTGATAAAATATATTCTTTTGGAGGGTATTGCTCTACAGAAGAATACAAAGATTGGGAGCCAATACCAGTGCATGTACTAAATACTGCGACGTTGCGATGGATGCCAGTTAATTATAAGAAAACAGATGTTGTACCGTTCCAGAGATATGGACATACTACAGTTGCTTATGGTGATAAGGTATTTTTGCTTTTATAATAACATAAGACAAATATTCAGACTTAATAACTTCAGAGCTTAAAATTTATTTGATTCTACGAGATAATATAATGTTTTTTTTTATTTATTTTTCTTATGAGGAGCTGAGATTGGAGTGATACAAGACCACAAATTAGAACTTAGTTCATGGAGATTTAATTATAATAGAATGTTTATTGTTTGTTGAAAAATATGTGTTCTGTATAAAACAGTTTTATACAATAAAGATTCTTAAATATCAGAACGAAGCATGTTTAGTTAACAAGAACAAAATAAATTATTTGTATGGAAATTATTTAGTTATACAGGGGATCAAGAAGTAGTAAAAAACGGATTAAACACAAAACAGAATTCTTTGTAAACCATAATACTGTAGGTGTTAAGAGAAAGTTGTACTATGTAGTGCCAATTTTTCTATCAACAGATTACTTTATTTGAGGAATGCATTTCTGATGAAACGTCAAAATTATTTATCAAAGAAGTTATCAGACAATAAAAAATGGGCCTAGGTCTCAATATGTGGATTCAGAGTGCCTTCCATGCTATATCAACAAAATGTGACAGTACTAATATGTTTTTACGTTTTGTTATACAACTTGATTGCTAGTGACTTCAAATGATATCTGTGAGAATAACTAGGCTATCCAAATACCTAAAAAGAAAAAATAATTAATTATTATTGTAAATACTAGAATAACTGAAGCTACATTTTATTGTATGAGAGAAACTAAAATAAAACAACAGAAATATTTTCATACTTTCAAATTTCATGGTTACACAACTATATTGTTGTAGGATATTACTACTTTGTTTTCTCTAAAGTTTAACTTTACAAACCTGTTAGTGTTATTTCATCAAGATAATAAGAATATTAAAAATGTATTGAGCAAAAGTTATAGTAGTTTTTCATGTATATCAACAACACTTGCATCCATTATAATCATAGATCTGAATCTAAACTTTGAGGAAGGAAGTGACATATAGTTGTACTACATCTCCCTAAAATACAAAACACTTAAATATACATTACCTATTCTAATCTAAAATTGTAAATAATAGTGTAAAAATCAAGTAACCATAGTCTACTTGAAGAAAATATACATCTAGAAATAAATAACATTCTACCTACCATAGAATTAGGAAGGCAGTAGTTGCACACAGAGTGAAGCTATTTTGCAGCATTCATAATTTTGACAAAACATGACTTAATGCACAGTCAAAGTGTCAAAACTCATCAAATAATCACCACAAGCATTTAAATATCCTATTTCACAGGAAAGCACTACCTGGTTGCTTATATTTTTAAGACAAACAAAAACAGTAATAATATTTATAAAACTAGCTGTGCCCAGGGCTTCACTCACATGGATTAGGTACCAAATTTTTTTATTATTTTTGTGGGTATCCCTAACAATTTTCTATAATATAAGTGGCCTAAGATATTCCTTATAACATCCCCTATCTGCCAGTGAAAGTCCCATCAAAATTGTTTCCCGTGAAAAAATATTTTATTCCACTTTTTTCTCTTTCTGGGTAGAGGTATAAATCCCAATTCACATAGGTAGGTTATTTTTATTTTATCAAATATTATTAGGTTAGGGATACCACTTGCTAGGGTAAAAACTAAATATGTTGATTTTATTTTTGTTTTCATTAATTTTACCTATCTATATAAATAAAATGATTGAAGTTTGCTGTTGCGCGCGCTACGTGCAAAAAGGTCTGTATAAATTTTGATCAATTTTTTCATTTTACTCCCTAGTTACTTGGTCCTTATAAAAAAAGCTATTGAAGTTTAAAGAAACTACGATTTTTATAAGAACTACGCGTTCTTCTCTCGTCCACGCGAGCGAAGCTGCAGGCACAGCTAATATAATATAAACACAATGTTTTAACTATTATTTGCTTAGTATGTGGTTATTTAAATTAACACCTGAGAATAATGTGCGGGTTTGTTGCCAGACCGTGGTGGTCCATGAAATGAACTGAATGCAATTACCTCCAGTTCACAATGTAATTTTAAGTATTTACCTTATAAATTATTATTGCTTTTAATATTTAATCTGAATGAGGCCAACAATCCCAGGATAATTTAATTCCCCCATTTTTGGAGAAAATTTCAATCACTTTGAACACTATTTGTGCATTTGTGTTTGCCCTGGCAAATGTAAAAGTAAAATAAAATTATCCGACATTGTTGTTTTGGACATGTAGAACATGTCATGCAAATATTAAAAAAAAATACAAATATTTGTGAATGTAGAAGCATAATAGTGTGAAATACCCTCTCTGGCTTACCTACATTTATACTAAATGTACATGTAATTAGTTTTCAAGTGTAAAAAACAATATAAAATTTACATATTGCATGTATTAGAAATAAAAGCTACAAGTAAGAGGTTTATCAATACTTCAGAATAGAAAATAGATTTTCAATGTTTGATGGAATGTAACAGTGGAATGTTTCATGGTTTGACCTTTATCTATGCCCATTTCTACTTAATGAGTTTGAGTAAAAATTAGGAGTGCCAAACTAGTTTCTTGCATGTCTAGGAAAAGTAGAACAACAAGGAATGTTGGTTGGATACAAATGGTTCTAATTTTCTTTGTGGGTCGGAAGAGTAAAAGAATTACTTGTGAGAAACAAGTGCTAATGAAAAATATTTTACAGGTGTATATGTGGGGAGGAAGAAATAATGCTGTGGCATGTGACACACTTTCTTGCTTTGATACTAAGAAATTAGAATGGAGCACACCGTCTGTGTCAGGAATAATACCGTATGCCAAAGACGGGCATTCAGCATGTATTATAAAGAATAAAATGTACATATTTGGAGGATTTGAATATGTCACTGACCAGTATTCACAGGAAGTTCATTGTTTAAATTTAGACACAATGCGATGGACTCTTATTGATGCTGAAGGTACACCACCATCACACAGAGATTTTCATACTGCTGTTGCAGTTGACAATAGAATGTATGTGTTCGGTGGACGTGGAGATTTAAATAGCCCTAATAATTCACAAGAGGAAATATACTGCCCTCAAGTTTACTATTTAGATACACTGAAAGAGAAATGGGTAGCTGCCAATCCAAGTGGTACATGGCCAGAAGGGAGACGAAGCCATTCAGCTTGTAAGTTGACTGATTTTATATTTATTTTAAATGTTATCAATACTTATTGTATAAATATATTGTTTTTTGCTTACTGTTAAGGACACATTTAAAGTTTTATTGCTGTTTAATTTACGATGAGTGCTTTTAACTCATATTTTGTGGTTTCGATATATCAGGAACATATTTTAGTTAAATCTTAAAAAAAAAACACACTTATTTTACTAGCTCAAGGCCACAATCGCAAGGACGTTAAAAGAGCGTGTTTCAACACTTGTTATTTATTTTTTACAAAGTTCTTTAATTCATGCTGTAAAAGCGCCTGTTTACAGCATTTTGTAAATAATGTGTATATTTTTCAGGGCTTTATAATGATCACATGTATATATTTGGAGGATTCAATGGAAATACAAAAACTCATTTCAATGATCTCTATAAGTATTCCATAAAAAATAATATTTGGCAACATATTAATGTTAATGGTAC
Source organism: Saturnia pavonia (assembly GCA_947532125.1). Classification (NCBI taxonomy): domain Eukaryota; kingdom Metazoa; phylum Arthropoda; class Insecta; order Lepidoptera; family Saturniidae; genus Saturnia; species Saturnia pavonia. Next base: position 10,667,417 of record OX383902.1, on the reverse strand, counting down.
AGTACCATGTAAAAGAAGACGCCAAGCCTGTCTGATTTATAAAGATAAAGTATATTTGTTTGGTGGCACAAGGTAAACTACATTATTTTACATAGTTTTTACTTATTTTCATTTCTATCTTCAATTAGTATTTATTTACTTGCACAAAATAGGTACAGAACGATAGCTCCGTACGACCTTGAATTTATTTACCTACTCTCGACTGTAAAGCTAGGGCTGGCCCACTATATTCCATTAAAATGTTTATTTGAACATTTAAATAAAACCATTTATTATAAGTTATTTAAATAAATAAAAATCTATAAATTCGTTACTAAAAATTATCATTTAAACATGAGAATTCATGTTGGTTCAATGAAGTATTTATACAAGCAAATACACAACAATTTCTATAAGATCGTTTATTTATTGTGAATTCAGAACAGAATGTCACAAACAAAATAATATTCTATATTAATATAATAAAGTGGAAGTTTTTTCGTTAGGTTAATAGTTTGTTTGTATGTTTAAACACGCTAATCTCAGAAACTACTAGTCGAATTTGAAAATTTCTTTTTGTATATGATAGCCAGATTCATGAGGAATAGTATATAATAATATAACTTCACGCTATGACCCTAAGGAGCGAAGCAATATCTGTGAATGTCAAGCAATCTAGTAAGCTGTAGTAGGCAAGTACGGGAAGTGAAACATAGATAGGCCACACGGGCGCGTTGGTGACATCGTGGAGTTTGCCGTATGAATTTAACACGGGTGAAACCGTGGGGGACTATTAGTTACGTATAATTGGCGACTCACGAGATCTTAGAGCTCTGCCTCATTAATACGACATGGCGACGTCGCCGGCTACGTATCCAAGCAGTTAATATTGAAATGTATGGTTCCTAACTCACTTGTGACGGTTTGGCAACGTCGCCATTTTGAAAGCGTGGCCACGAGCTACGGCTCCCTACGTGGCGTCTGGTTACTCTGGCGGCCTAGCGACGTCGCCACTATTGTACACGATTAAATTGCACCTCACTCACTCAGTAACCAACCGGCCGCCATTTTGGACTTTAGCACAAGCTGACGACATAAACGAACTTGCTATCGAGACGCCATGGCCACTCGACATGGCGACCTTCGGACGCCAGAGGTAGCCAGGCCTGCGCCGCTGGCGACGTCGCCATGGCGTCTTAATGAGGCAGAGCTCTTACCCGTACGTATGCGTTTTATATGCGCGTACGCCGTTAACGCTTGTTTAGAACTGGCTTTCTGTACCTATATATTTGTGATCTTTCTCACAGGTGTTTGAGGTCAAGCATGTACCAATAAATCACAAAAAAACATATTTTTTTACAGCCCCTGCTCGCATACTAACAATCGACCAGCTGACAGCACAGACAATAATCCAGAACGATTGTTCGACAATAGTGATTTACATATATTAGACTACTTACCTACACTGAAAACGTTATGTATATTTACAGTTCTGGAATACAACCTTGAACAAAGTTCACTTCCTCGTGATATAATGTAAGCTTTTGATTAATTACACAATTATAAAGTAGAAATACTGTTGGGTTTAATCAGTTTGAATTATAAAATATTTTAGTTAAACTAAGAGACGAAAACACCTCAATAACTGAAAGCTTTTTTACATTCACATTTACTTGTATGAATAATATGAAATATCATATTATTTGCATTATAGTTGTATCAAAAAGATTTTGCAATAAAATGTCATCAGCAGCTAATTTACTTTCGATTATTTAATAAGAAAATAATAGTTACCCAAATGTGTTTACCCGATGATACAGCTACTAGGAAGACACTTTGGAGGGTCAAAAGACCAAATAAAATTTATTTTAGTTCAAGTTCATAGACCAGCGTACCTAGAATATATTTACCTAAACTTCGAGCAAGATAGTAACATAAAGTGTATACTACCTGTTGAGGACAGATGAGTTTTAGATTATTGTTTTTAAAATAAATATGAAAATTTTTTGTATTAAAAACTACTAGTTGTGAGGCATAGCCACAACTACGTGAATATTTTGTCTTATTTTTGTTACTTTTAATGTTTCTTATTGCGATTATTAAAGAGGGTTAGGTTTAGAATGCATTAGAATAAAGAAATAAGGATATCGGAGCCTTATATGTCTGTAATACTCAATTTTATTGACGTGTTTTATATTTTGTGTATACTTGTTGAATGAAACAAGGAACTTATGTTCAACTACACCAAATCTTCCAAAGAAAATAAATACAGTCCATTGAAGAAGAGTTGGTTCTTTTTGGACCCCAACAATTTTGTGGTCCTTCGATAGTCGGATAAAGCCCAACACTACCTTCACTTTGGTATCGACAATAACCTAACCGTAATAACCTAAGATATTATTCGATGACTCTTATTAGGTTTGAGGGTTCCGTAATAAAACTGTTAAAGTGCTTTACTTTTTCATATATCAAGGCAGATAAAATCGTGAAAATAAAACGTAATTATTAACATTCTGGGATTTTAGAAAGGAAAATACTACTTTATGTTATTTCCTTCTTCAAAGTTCACGTAAATATACTCGGCCTATTCTGATCTATGCAAATTATACTTAAACACATTTCTTATGACCGTTATAAAAGAACTTAAAAAGCAGATAACAGTTATATAAGGAGATCTTGATGAATGATAAATGTTTATTTCTTTTTTGTTTCAGCATGGATATCCGCACCATGACAGTACCCAACCGCATCAGTCGACCTATTAACCAGACTGGTTAAAGATTTTACTATGAACTTAACTAATTATTTAGCATAATTATTGCATTTTTGAAATGTATGTGTATTGTTCTCATTACCTATTTATTGTTATTATTAATGTTTTTCATACATAGAATAGTAAAATTCTTTGGTTTAAAATTTTGTTGTTACTTATGATATATAGGAATGTATGAAACAATGCCAGTAAAGTTTGTGTATAAAAACTAATAATTCAATATTAAAATGTTGCAATATTGTTTTTGTGCTTCCAATATAAAAACATAAATTATTAAAAACAAATCGGATTTATTCATTCATTCACCTTCTTTTACAATATGTTTTCGTTTTTCAGGCACAAAAGGTACCACACCAGGTTTGCTGTGTGCTCTCCTGTTTGCTTCCTTTCTCGTTGTCTTCTCCTTAATAGTTCTAATCTCCTTTTGTGCATTTAGAATGTGTTTAGGAACATGTCGGTGACGTGCAATTCGTTTTATTTGAGGATGTGTAGCAAATTTTTCTTTTAGTGCTTCAGCATAATTTAGTGCTGTCCTTTCACGAGGTTTTAACTGAAATATAACAAAAAGTAATCAGTAAAAAATTTTGCAATAAAAATTCATTAACTTGTTATAAATCTGAAACTTTTCCAATTCATATTATTCTTTCTTTCATATTGTAAAACAATGTATGCTGTATGTATGTATGCTCCTCGAGAACAAGTAATATGTGTTGTTATGTGATATTTTTATTATTTCAGAACTTGATAGCAATAGTTACATCTAAGTTCTAACAAACATGTACTTAATTCTGCAAACTGTAATAATAATAACATCCTGTAAGTGTCCCACTCCTGGGCAAAGGTCTCCCTAAGGGAAGGTTTCGGCTAAATCTTCATGCCAGCCTATGAATTATTGACCTTCTCAAACACCGATAAAATCAAATATTCTATATTTTTCCTACATACAGTGGGACTACAAGAACATTTTACAAGCATTCAGATTTCCTCACGATGTTTACCTTCACCATCAGTCAATAGTGTTACCAATTTGAATGAGTAAATATATGCAAATTCAGAAAAAAATGTTTGTTCTTATCAGGGTTTAAACCTTCAGACATCGAATCGAAATTCCGACCATCATGACTTAACTGTAATAGTAATGACCTTTCTTTATCTTGCCCTTATCCCATCTAAGTAAGGTCAGCACAACATATTTTCTTCTGTAATAATAATTATATCAAGTATATACTTACTACACCAAGCTTTTCTGAAGCTCTGGCTTTCCACATTCTTATATTCATTTCGTCAGATCCTGTTAGTATATATTTATTATCAAAGGACCATTTAACGCAAGTTAATCTCTGCATTCTTTTTGTGTGATACACATCTCTTGAGTGCCCTTTATCAGATTGGAATATTCTTACTGTTTTATCATAACTGCCAGATACAAATTCACGACCAGTAGGTGAATAATCAACATCAATTACAGCAGATGTGTGATCCATGTGTATATTAATAGGTTCTTTTAACTGTCTAACATCAAAAGTGTATAAACTGAAAAAGAAATACTAAGGCTACAAACACAGGCATTAAAAACTGTTGTTAAATCTTGGCAATTGTTCTATTAGAACAAAGAATTACTGTGTTTATGAGGATTTTCATCTAAAGTAAATAATGATGATGTTAAAATCTCATTATTATAAAAATCTATTCAATGAAATGCTAATAATAATAGCTATGTATGGTGGCTTAGGGATATTATTTTTTATATCTTTAATAAAGCAACTAGATTTGCCCACAGATTTTAAAAAAAGGCAGATGAAGCCTGACATATCATAAAAATGTCTCATCATTTTAGTGTTAGTATTCAATTGTGTAAATTTTGAAAGTAAACTTCATTCAATGTCGGCAGCCCGTGTAGTATTATTTAGAAAATATGCCGACTTATAAACAAAGCAAATTTTGATATTATTTAATGTGTTATTTGTTCACAAAATTACAAAAACGTTGTTAGGTCACAAGAAAATATTTTCCTCTAAGTTCTAGTAAAATATATGCATGTAGCATTGAAAAATCACTTTATTTACAACCTGACTACCACGAAACCAAAATGAGGGCAATATTTATTACGTTTTATTTTATTTGTTGCCAATGATCTGCAAACATTGAATGAGATAGCAATATGTTTTCAGAGTAAAAGTAGAGAGAACCTCGGGCAATAACATGTCCTAGGAAAAATATAAAATGATGGACGCAAAAAATTCAAACGATTACAACATCAGCACCATTAGGGATAGGTATGGTAAGTAACACAAACATCAAATAGAAAATATCCACTGATAATGAAACAACCTAGACGCAGACTAAAGTTTAGTTTATTCCAGTTGAAAATTGGTATGCAAAGGACATTAAAGTTCTTGATTTCAAATACAAAACCAGTAAAACTTATTTTAATTACCCTGGCAACATCATTCACATGTGCTGTTATCTGGTTGCCAAGGAAACAGCTAAATTCATGTCCCATTTTTGTTGTTTGTAAGGCTCCATCTGCCTTTTTCTCCAATCTGTGTATTTGCCTTATAAAAGTTCAGAACTAGATTTGATTTATGCATAACTTTAACTCAGTAGTGCTGCTGGTATATTATAACTTGATACTGTTTTATAAGTTATCTAGATACTTCGTTTTCTTTGTTACCCTATATATCTATCAAAAGCGTAGTAGTTGTAAACAATCTTGAAAATGTTTTTCTCTATATTTTGAATGACAGGAAAGACTAATGAATTTAAAAAGGTATAACTAATTATACATGATTTTTAAATGTGTTTAAATACTCACTTATAATCTTCATTTGCTACTGTAAATATGAAAGCTTCCATAGGATTCCATGAAAGTGCATTTGATCTTAGTTCCAATACAACTTTCCTTAAAGGTCCTGATTCACGATAGTCATATAAAATTATACTGCGATCACTAGCACATGATGCTAATAAATTGTGTTCTACCTGCAAATTGAATTTTCAAAATTTTTCATATTTCATTTGAGATAATTATTATCACTATTACTACCCTAAGTCCAGCTTTTAATTTATGGTGATTTTGAACCAGTGCAAGGTTCATCTGCAAGAGTACAACAACATGCAACTTTTCAAAATGATTTGTTTATTTGCTACGTCTTATCTTTGCTGTACTATAAAGCTGTGGAACTGTCTCCCGGCCAGTGTGTTTGCTTCCTTCTACAACATGGAGTCTTTCAAAAATAACAGGCTGGCATGACAGCGACGACTGTCGATAGATTGTAACCCACCATCAGGTACAATGTAGTCACTTTGCCGTGCTTTGATAATAAAAAAAACAGTACCACCACAACTATTTCTGCTGCAAAGCAGCAGTGCTAACTATGCTGTGTTCTGGTCTGAAGAGTGTGGTTTGCAACACACTGACCCACAAGGTGTTCGAACTCTGTCCTCAGGAGTAGCAATTATCACTGACCTCATAACAACAGTTTTCTTAGGGTTAGTTGTACATAGCAATAGAATGCACTGACCACTTAACACAGGTGGTCACTGGACAGCATGCCTTTTTGTTACTTCATACCATAGATTTAGTATTGTATAGATTGGCAATAGGTTTAATAAGGTGAGACAAAATATGGAATACACAAGTATGAATATTATTTTGTTATTTTCATTGTTATATGAGTTACACCCAGGTACTTTACACATAACTACAATTAAATATTTCTAATAAACATTAAATTACACTTTAAAACCTTATATTTTTCAAAAATAAGTGGACTTTGTTTTGATAATGATTTTCATAGGCAGATACTAATAGATAACACATACAAAAATGGTTCCATATACCCCTCTCATTCTAACACAAACATATACTATGTGCTTTCTCATTTGAGTTGCCAATGTATATATATTAAATCTATGCTTCATGCAATGAAATAAAACAAAAACCCTGGTCCTTTAGTCAATTAGGGTTCACCTGGCTATGTACCATATTCAAGCTGAAACTATATCACCAAACTCATATTGATGCATTACAGTAACTCTACATGAGAACCAGGTCCCCGTTCTACGATAATCTTATCAAATTATCACTCAAGATCACATGATTCTGGTTAGACTACATTTTATGAAAAAAAGTTAATAAGAACACTATATTAATTTTATTTATAACTCAATTCATTTTACCTGATTAAATGCAACATGATGCAAGCTATCAACACCCCATTTGAAAATTTTTATAGGTTCATTTCTCGTGCTCTCCCATAGTTGACAATGTTCCCCGCAGGTTGCCAATATGGGTTTAAACCTGTGATGAGTAACACCACTCACCACAGACATACTTAGTAATGTGTTTACAGGTTCTTCATCTTCTTCAGAACTGACTTCAGACTTCCATGTTTTTATGGTTTTATCATCACCGACACTAGAAAACTGATCTCCGTTTGGCTTGTAGCATATAGCTCTTACCCACCCCTCATGAGCAACAAAACTCCTGGTGCATTTTCTAACAGCTAAATCCCATAAACGTATTTCACCATCGAATGCTCCACTTGCGAGTACCGAGAGGCGTTTGGGATGTTTAGCCAAACTGGAAACTCCGTCTCTATGGCCATCGAGACTTCCAATGAATGGCTTAGCGAATACTCTTTCTAGTTTTACTGCATTCAAAGCGCGCACGTATTCCCGTGGTGCTTCCAGTGGGTGTATGGTCGGGTCGTAGTTTCTTGGAACTGAAAAACAGTAAAAATATTTTAAGGATTTTTTAATAGGAACGTATATTTTCAAATTCAAGAAAAGGTATTTTATTTCATAAGGGTACGGTTGTCAAGAACTTACTTTTGTGAATATCTCTCTTTGTAGCTCGTAAATAATCATCTGGGTTACGACTTATAACTTTTATTTTTACTGCAGACATGTTTTATTATGTTATAAAACTTATATGTACCTATTTACTTATTTATTCAAAAAACGTGGTCAGTGGTACTAGGGATTAGGAGTTGGCGATATAACGAAAACGGTTATACGCTAGGTAACGTATAACTAGTTATACGAGAATGAAATAATTATCTACTTCCATAACGGGCAACGCCATAACGTCAAGTGTCATATCGTTGCCGTGCAACGAAATAACGTTTGGTGATATCGTTGGTTCGTTGGATTGTTGCAATTCGTTGCGCAAAAGCTGTGCGTTGTGTAAGTTTTGTACTACCACAAGTACGTTGCCTATGGAAAGTAATATTAACGACTAAGAGTGGGCGATATAACGTATAGATAGTTACTAAAACGGTTATCCGCTATTAACGTATAACTAAATATACGAGAATGAAATGACTATCTATTTCCATAAATGTGCAACGCAACATAACGTCAAGCGTCGCCTCGTCTCCGTGCAACGAAATAACGTCCGGACAAAACTAATTAAATTAAATTTTAACAAGGATAGATTCATACTTTTTAATCCATGGTGTAATTATGTTTATTATTCTGATGTATTTCTGATGTATGTATGTATTATGATATATTTTCGGAAGCGGTCTCCTAACATCCTGTTTAAACCTATATATACATAACAGTAAACAATAACAATAAATGACGAGTACACTTGGATGCTTTTACCGGTTAGGTTATGTAGCTTATGTTTTTTTTTTTCATTAAGTCATATATCATAAGAGATGCATTTATGAGGAGTATACTCTAGTCACGCGTCGAAGCTGACACACACATTTTTTTATTATAAAATTAAGTTCATGCTAAAGTTTAATAACATATTTTTGAAGTTTACTACTTCAAAATTACATGGTAATAGTACGTAAATTACGTAAAAGGACACAAAATCAAGTGTTGGATATTATAGGGTGGATCCTTACGTAAATGATAGCAATAGCAATGTCTGGTCATTTTATTATGGTTTACTAGCTCGTTGTTCAGTTGTCGTTCAATGGAAAATAGATAGTTATTACACCGTTATTCGTTTTGCCATAACGATAACGCAACGTTATTGGAAAAACTCATAGTGATCCACTCTTACTCGATTTTGTGGACCAAAAATATCAATTTTTATTTGATACATAGTACTGAATCGATCCAGTGAAACGACATTTCAACCTAGAAAAACGATATTCGAATTTTAGGTTTTGATAAGAACCATATTTCTTCTTCTTATTAATTATGGCTCGGCACCATTCGTGCATTGGGCCAGTGTCAAGTATTTACATTTTGTCAACAAAGCGAGGGAAACGTATAACGCGAATTAAAATAAATAATTAAACCGTGCCGGGAATTGAACAAAACCAAATCAGAATAATTTCATATCTAAAAAAGTATATACATATATATAACAAAAGAAAAACAAGTAATATTAAACTACAATCTAATCTTATTATTTACAATAAATTTATTTAATGCACTATATACACAGGGTCTATTATCTCTAAGAAGTAAGTAAATATTAGAAGGAAGAGGAATAGAGAGAGATATTAGAGATTCGTATAGGGAAGAGTGGTCATATAAAGGACAGGAAAAGAAAACATGATTCATATCGCAATAAATCTCACCACATTCACAGGCAGCACTAGCTACTATGCCAAGTTTATGCAGATGTGCCGGAAGGCAAATATGTCCAAGACGCATGCGGATTAAAGACGAAGTGGCAGTTTTATTGAAACACAGTTTGGCAAACCATGGTTTTCTTGGGACTAAGGGCTGTATAGCGTAGAGGAAGCGACCCTTGACCTGACCGCTTTCTCTCCAGCTCAAATTCCATGTATCACGGAGATATGTGATAGGTAAAGCATTCAGGTCGTGTCCGAAAATCGTATATGGGTATAAATCTCCATTCACAGTTGCCTCGTTTGCCAAACTGTCAGCTCTCACATTTCCTATGATGCCACAGTGGCTAGGTATCCAGCAGAAAGTGATTGTATAGTTGTTTAATTGGCAATGCAACAACTTTCTCTTACATTCAAATGTTATATGGAAAAAAGGATTCAATTTTAAGGAAAATTTTTCTAAGCTTTGTAAAGAACTGAGTGAATCTGTAAATATAACACTTTTGTTGAGTTTAAAACTTATAACATATTCTATTGCTTTCAGAAGACCGAAACATTCTCCCGTAAATATAGATGTTTCTGGTGGTAATTTTATTTTTTGGACTATATTATATTGGGTATGAAACACACCTACTCCAACACATCCTGTGGGATGTTTAGATGCATCAGTATATATGTGATGCCAATTTGGCCATTTAGTATTTACAATATGGTTAAAAGTAGTGTTTGCATTACAATCGGACCTATCTATGTTGAGAGAAAAACAAATAGTAGGAGAGAAAAGAAGAGAATCATATGAAGTTTTAAATATAGGAAGAACTCTAAAGGAATGTGTAGGAGCTTGTAACGATTTATATTTCTGAAAACTTTTTAATAGGCATGGCAAGGGCTTATTACTAGAAGACAATTTCTCTGACAATAACTCAAGTTTGGAAGCTAAAGGATGATTAGAAAATTGAACAAGCCGGAAAATAAATCTGTCAGAGAGATACTGGCGCCTAAAGCTTAAAGGGGGGTCGCAACATTCTATTTGAAGTGCATTAACGGGAGTGGATTTCATTGCACCTGCAATGAGTCTTAATGCCTTAGAATGAATCAGGTCCAATTTCTTAAAACCTGCCACATTCCCAGGATCCAAAAAGAAAGTACCAAAATCTAAAATACTTCTAATAGCGGCGTTGTAAACCAACTTCATAGTAGCTGGATGAGCACCCCACCAGACACTGCGTAGACATCTGAGCATATTCAAATTCCGTTCACATTTTGAAACTACAAACTCACAATGGGCTAGACCTGTTAGTTTTGCATCAAGTACAACCCCTAAAAACTTTACTTGATTTTTGCTTGGTAAAGGTGTATTATCATAAGTAATAGTAGGTGTGTGAGGGTTTCGAGATTTGGTAAAAATAACGCAGCTACTCTTAGACGGAGATAGATCTAGGCCATTAGTATCCATCCAAGTTTTTAAAGAAGATAAAGATGAAGAAATATGCTCACACGCAATTGCTACAGATTTATCAGAGGCGTATATGACCAAGTCATCCGCATACTGTAGGATACTAACATTATCACCAACAGACCTTTCTAAGTCGTGTGTATATATGTTGTACAGTAAAGGGCTTAGTACAGAACCTTGTGGCAACCCCTTCCAGACCAATCTACTAGGTGTATACGGGTCTCCAACGTCTAGAATAATTTGTCTCTCGGAAAGAAGATTAAAAATAAAATTAGTTAAAAGGTGTGGGACGTTTAAATTATTCAGCTTTTGTTTAAGAATGGGAAGTAAAACGTTATCGTATGCAGAATTAATATCCAAGAAAGCAGCGACTGTGGATTTTTTGTCTAAAAAGGCGTTACGAATATCAGTAGTAAAAATCCCCAAGTTATCGGCCACGCTTTTCCCCTTTCTAAAACCAAACTGTGTCTGAGAGAGATGCTCATTATTCTCAATGAACCATTCAAGACGATTTTTAATTACATGTTCAACTACTTTAGTAATTACTGATGATAAAACTATTGGGCGATAAGATTCAACATTAGACTGTGTTTTATTTGGTTTTAAAAAAGGCAACACTATTTGCTTTCGCCAAGATAAAGGAATGTCACCCGACAAAACTACTTTGTTTATTAAATTTAAAAAGTGATTCAAGCCATTTTCACCAATGTGTGATAAAAAGGAATATGGTATCCCGTCTTCCCCAGGAGCACTGTCCTTGACGTGGTATAGCACTCCTTTTAGCTCGACCATAGTAATAGGAAGATTTAAAGAAGAAGAGCTATTGGTTTTAACGGGTTGGGAACGGATAATTAAATCTTGGTGTGGAACAGAAGCAGGAGCCAAACGGTCGAGGAATTGATCGGCTAATACAATGGGAAGGAGAGGCGCACTGGAAGGATTTATAGCTGTTCTAAATCTCTTGATGTTTCGCCAAAGAACTGACGAATGTGTTTCGGGTGACAAGGAACTGCAAAAATTCCTCCAACCCTCGAACTTCTTTTTCTTAAACAACTTCCGTGTCTCTTTCATTATCTCCAACAGCGCGTCATAATTCTCCAATGACATGTTAATTCGATAGTTCCTCTCAGCAAGTTTCCGCCTAGATATAGCCCTGGTGCATTCATCATCCCACCATGGTGGTGATGATAACGTATTATTACGTGGCTTTCGCTTAGGAAAAACAGTATCAGCAGCTTGTAATAAAACAGATTTAAAATAGTCAGTATCACAAGTATTTGTATCTTGAAGAAATGTTTCTTCTACTAATGTAGTATATTTGTCCCAATGAGAATCAATTATTTTATGTTTTAATCGTGGCTTTGAAATTAATGCTTCATTTTGTTTATTATAGGGAAAGGAAATAACAATGGGATAGTGATCACTATTGAATGTGGAAGACAAAGTAGACCAAGATAATATAGAAGCTAAATTGGAAGTACAAATAGATAGGTCTATAGCACTGATTGCTTCATTAGGCCTAGTGAGCCGGGTAGGGGAGCCCATATTTAAGATACACAGATCATATGAGTCTAAAATATCCAACAATTCATGTCCATAACAATTGGAGAAGGAACTACCCCAGGATGTGTGATGAGAGTTAAAATCACCCAAGATCATGAAAGGATGAGGAAGAAGTGAAATTATATTTCTAATTTCACTAAATACTTGTAAAGAAGGATGTGGAATATAGACAGAAACATAACAAATATTGTCAACAATAGCAGCAATGATAGAAAAATCATCACTGTGTGAAGGAAGAGGAAGAGGAGATATAAGATGAGAGTTTCTGACAAGTAGGCACACACCGCCATACCCATCAGCCCTGTCATTCCTTAAGCAGGAATAGCCAGGGATTCTAAATGTATAATTCGGCTTAAGCCAGGTTTCACATAAAGAAAGAATAAAAGGGTTAAAAGTATTTACAATATGTACAAGTTCATGTTTTTTGCTTATGATACTTCTGCAGTTCCATTGAACTATCCTGTCCATTATGACTAATATTATTAATGTTAGGGTTGAATAAAGTAGCAGCGTTGGTCGGTATGGTTAAATTTGATTGAGATAACAATTTAATTAAAGTTGTAATTAAGTCTGTTAAGTTCTGTTCACTCTGCTTGTCAGCATTGGATGAGGTTTGTAATGCACAACCATTAGAGGGTGTGGGCATGTTGTAATCCTTTACAAGAGAATCATGAGCTTTACGGTCATAACCTTTATTAGGTTTAGGTGGGGTTCGTGGTTTAGTGAAAACTGTTTTTTTGTATGACAATATGCGTGATGGGGGTGAGCCGGGTACAATAGTATTGCCTGCCTGAAAAGTTTTATTTGGTAAGGATGTTAAAACATCAGCATATGATTTAGTTATTAATGGGTGTAGTTTTGATGCTTCCATATATGATATGCTATTTTCAGCCATGGTAGTTTTTATTTCTTTTTGCCTAGAATATTCTGGGCATCTTTTGTTAGACGCAAAATGTAGCCCAGAACATAAGCAGCAAGAGCCCTGATCTTCCTCAACATTACAGCTGTCACCAGTGTGACCTTGCCCACACTTATAGCATCTTGGTTTGGACCTGCATTTTGCTTTTGTGTGGCCAAAACGACAACAGTTATAACACTGTATAGTTGGGTAAGTATATAGTTGTACAGGCAAAGAATTAAAACACATAAAAACACGTTTAGGTAATACTTGGCCATCAAATGTCAATACAACTGTTTGGGAGGGTTTCCAAGTTGGTTCACCATTTACAATTACCTTATAATTTAAACGTCTTACTTTAATTATATCACCACATCCTATGGGCACATTAGTATTTTCCTTTATATCTTCGGGAGACCACTCAGTTGGCACTCCCCTTACTAATCCCATTCTGGTAATATTAAAGGTGGGTATATATGCTTTCAACTTATTTTCAGATAAACAATTTGACTGGACAAAGTTGTTGGCATCTAAATAATTATTAAAAGAAAGAGACATTTTGTTTCTTCCTATCCTTTTCAAACTGCCATTAACAATATTTTTAAAAGCATTTTTTTTTAAAAACCTGCCAAACACAATAGGATGGAGATTGGTGCCGTCGTCTTCTGCAGACTGTATTTTATGAACATGCACAATGTAAGGGCCATGATCATTGGAATCATAACTAGTCCTGCCTATTTGTGTGGGAGCTTGGGGAGGAGAATTATCGTTATTGAGATTAGAAGAAGGTAAACTATTCATGGGGGACTCTAACTCATCATTACAATGACAATCAGTATTTTTTAATGCATCATTATTAAGTTTTCTTTTCCTCTTATTACATTGCTTGCATACCCTATGGACATAACTCCGTTTTAATTTACGCTTGGATACCGACGAACAGTCGGAATCCATTCCAGATTCATTAGAAATTGTAACAAATGCTCCCACAGGGGGCACTATGCCCCCTGGGTCTGGCGGCTCGTTCATAACAGTATTTTAAAAAAACTTACCCTGCGCAGAAAAGACAAATAATAAATATAGGAATAACACTAATCTAAATTTATTCACAACTTAGAACTATTCTGATTACTAATTACAATAAATCTACTATTTTATTTGAAAAAAATTAAAAACCGCGTCCGTCAAGTTCGAAGGTTTCCCGCGCTTTTCAAGAACCATATTTAAAAATTAGTGAAATGGACCCAAATATATTTAAAGAAATTACAGTTTTGCACTTAATTACCCAGAAACTGAAGAAATGGATATATTGGCTGTGCGCTTAGTTTCCTTCACCTCTCCTTAATGGATAAAATAAATGTAAAAAAGTTTCGTTTTTAGTTGGAGGTGGTCATTATTACAACAACGAATAAAACCTTGATTTTTTTGTGAATCGATTCTTAAGGCTTTGATTCTAATCGATTTAAAATTGATATTTTTCGGAAAAATTGGCATCCCTAAGTGGTACACACAACCAACAACTTTATTTTTTATCTGTTTAGTGTATTTCTGTCAAGTTGAAAATGTGTGGCACTTATAGAGATGGGCATAACGGCTATTTAAACTTTTTAATTGCTATAATATTATTTTTTACAAAGTGTTCTGTCAAAGTTGTTAATACTACAGGCGCTATGTTTCAAATACATAAAGTTGACATAAAAAGTTGCGATATCATTGAAGAACACTATTTTTAAAAGATTAGTCTAATTACTAAAATCTGCGATTGAGAATAAAAAATAAAAGCATTTGGTACAATCAATAATTCCATAGGTATCAACTAGCGCGGTCACCGACCTTGAGCCCCTCTACCCAAGGAGCTCTGGAAACCTTACTCACCGTAGGAACACAAAACAAAATTATGTGGCTACGATCTTCTGTAGCGTGGAGGTATTCCATCAGTCAGGCTGCCCTGTAATGTTGGGGGTTTATGTTAAATAAATGTAGTCGACCGTATTCTATGAGAGATGTTTATTCACTGATGCACACTTACAATACTTAGGTAAACTTAATATTATAAAGGAGCATGCTCACACATTATATTTAAAGGAGAGTATACATACACTATCGGTTAATAACAAAAGTGGAAGATATAATAAAGACAATCAGACAATTGAAATGGAGATGGACAGGACACATGACAAGAGACAACAAGATGGACAAAAATTATATCAGAATGGAATCCACGGGATGGTAAAAGAAAAAAAGGTCGACAAGTAAAAAGATGGACAGATGACATAAAGAAAATTGGAGGTACAATATGGCCAAGAGAGGCAAACGATAGGATGTTATGAAAACAGTTGGAAGAGGCCTACGTGTCACATGACACGCTGACCACTTATAACGGAATACCTGATGTGTAAAGATTCAGAAAATTTTAGTTTATATGTGTAATTAGTAGCAGCAATAAAGGCTTAATAATAATAATACATACACTTCAACCCCAAGTAAAGAGAAATTTCTCTGTCTCTCTCATTGAACTTCCCCTTCCCCAAGGTCTTCTGCAAACCCTACTCACCGCAGAAACACAACACAAGGTTATTTGGCTGCGATCTTCTGTTTTTTTTTACATTACATAAATGCTGCGAATTGTAATTTAGCTTGGCTCGCGTGAAGTGAAATCGTCCTCATGTGAGAAATAGCAGGCATTTTGAATTTATGTAGCTGGTGCGACAAGTGATCTGTAATATTATATAATAGCTAGTGATGCATGAAATGTCATGCCTATATTTTGGTATCAGTGGCGCGCGGTAGCACCATAGGTATTTAAAATAAAGTGAACTCTTAGTTTAGGAGGGAATATTATACACTCCTTTCGCATAGACTTAAATGTGCTTGCGTAGTTGAGTTATGATTTTATGCTGAATATAGAGAGCAGCTTACCTACATGCTTAAAATTGTATTCGAAGTTGAATATAAATAAAATGTTTTATCCATGTTAATATTAATTACTATAAAAATTACATCGATAATTTATCGATAACATAATTAAAAATAAATAAATTTGAAAGTTTTTATCTTTATATTTTCAGTTTAAAGCTTGCAATTATATGTTATAATATATTATAGGCTACATTTACTTATAACTACAAATATATATTTGGGAGATAAATCTTTATTTTGAAGTCGGAAGCAATCACCAGCATTTTGAAGCTAACTTTTTAAGACGTTTCGATTTGATTGTCAATTACCGAATTCTAAAGGTAAACCGCACTAGGCGAAACTGGACTGCGCGGCCATTCATTCTTTATATGAAAATGTGTAGGGCATACTCAATGATATTATTTATATAGAAGGGGCATTGGACATACAGCACTACGCGGCAGCGGCTCTGCCCGGCACGGCATGTACGGCGCTGAATGGCCGCGACTTGCCGCGCCGCGCCGCTCCGCTGCAGTTCAGTTTCGCCTAGTGCGGTTTCACCTTTAGGATTAATGTTTCATATATCGTCAAAGATTGTTATAAGTAGGTAGTGTTTACCTTACTTACTTACTAACTAACTACTTACTTACTATTTTCTTACTACTTACTTACTAAGGTACCTTACATCCTTTTTTGTTCCGTGAAGTGAAATAAACTCATCATCATCAGTGGAAATATTTTGAGCGTCAATACCAAAATTTCTTGCTTTACCCTGTGGCTTAACTTATCATAGGAATCTGTAAAAGTCAATAAAAATTAGGTACTAGTGTGAGTCCCATCAGTAAGTTATGGAAGTAGTGTGCTACAAATATATTTAAAAATAATCTCACCGATAGATCTAACCCCTCATTTATATTGATTAATTAAATATCTATTAATTATTTAGCGGAACTTCTTTAAAAATATTAACGAGCCCAGAATTTTGCCCCGTGGCCATTAAATTGTTGTATACACCTAGTTTTTTTTTTTTTCGAAATGACTATACTGTTAGCCTTAGGGGCTCTGGAGCCTTTGCGGCTTTTACAGCTTCACCGGGCTTGGTGGCGAGCGCGGAAGGCACTCAGCCGCGAAAGCTAGGCAACAGGCTCCAAGGGTGCCAAAGTGGCCGAACCTCGGCTTGGGCTGTTGCCGATCATGCGAAAAAGTCGCGATCTGACTGAATCCCTATCCATAGAAATTCGAGCTAACTAACTGTACAAATATACATGTTCCTGCCTTCTGGGAGGAAGGAAGGAACATGTGTATATGTATTTAGTGATTTGGTAATTTTTGTCTAAACTAACTAGCCAAAAAAAAAAAAAAAGGTCCCTTACAGAACCTATGTACCTGAGTGGTGTACATGTGTGAAGTGCAGTGTTATGTGTGTGTGTCGATAGCTAGTGAATGCAGTGTCACTGTATCGCGCGAGCGGCTGCTGGCTCAAGGGCTCCATGCCGGAGGAACGGACCTAGGCTTGAGTTGCCGCTGGAGAGGGTGGTCGTGGCGGGTGTGCAGGAGCGAAGTTAACCGCCCGTCCCCTACGGAGGGAACGGTGGTTTCGCGGCCGTGGGCGCAAACACGCTTGACTTGAAGAGACGGATGGGTATGACGCGTTAGCTACCGTGATTTCGTCATCGGGGTCGGTAAATATGTTCCGCGGCCTACGATTTGCCTTCGGGGCGTCTGGGACTGGGACGAAGGAAGTTCCATATCTTTATGGAGGTCTTCGTTTCGAACAAACCATGGGGAATTAACTATTTTGCGTAAAAACCGATTTTGCAACGTTTGTAAGGGGCTGAAGTTTGATTTCGCCATATGGGCGAATACTACGCAACTGTATGTTAAGATCGGTCGGATACAAGTCTTCTAGAGTGTAAGCTTATGTCTAAGAGACAATTTACTTACCGAGCATAGCAGAGGATGCAAGCGAGCCAAGACCATAGCAGCCTTGTTTCGGACTCTACGGACATGTGCCCTGAAGCTAAGCGTATTATCGAGGGTGACACCCAGGTATTTAGTCTGGGTAGCCCAGGGGATCGGGACACCAAAAAGGTGGAGGGGTTCAAGTGTCTTTCGTAGTTGTCCGGGATTAAAGAGAATCGCGGTACTCTTATCAGGGTTGAGAGCTATGCGCCATTTACGGAACCACCTGCCGAGTTGGGTTACGACGCGTTGGACGCGCGATCTGAGGTGAGTTCTGTGCCTGAGTGAACTGTAAATGACCGTGTCATCAGCGTATAAGCCTACCTCGACCCCAGGGAGACGTGGGAGGTCGCTGATGTACAGATTAAATAGACAAGGCGACAGAATGGAGCCTTGAGGGACACCTGAGCGTATTGAGTGGGGTGGAGAAAGTTCACCTTCAACTCGGTAGCGGAAGGTGCGGTCAGTGAGATAATTGCTAATGATATGTACTAATCTGTCTGGGGTATTCACCTAGTAAAATGTACAAATGTACCGTAGGCAAATCAGATTAAAAAAATAATATATGTGCAGCAGTTCAACGTGTCATAAGTGAAACTTTCAGAAAAATATATGTTCTTTAAATATATATTTTTTTATATATCCTAAATCAGCGGGATTCGAACTATTGACCACTCCTGCGTACTATGTATGAAGTACTATGTATGTCTGGTCGTCTCACACCACTAGGCCAATCCAACGTCGATTACAATCATGAAAATCAGGACTTGCATTATGCATGCACTATGCATAATGTAAATTTATTCTATCTCATTCTCTCGGAGGCTAAATCCTATCGATGTATATGGTTGTCTCTTTTTACTGTCGCTTTTTCGTTTCATCGAGTTCAAATCACAACGGTGCTAAAGAAGTTTTCATTTTTAAAATCTAGTAACTGAACTCTACAGCCAGTCCGCTTTTAGGCTGCCCCTTTCGCTTCCTCCTAAGTCTGTCACTGATAGCATAGATAAGTATAGATTTAAATTTCAGTTATTAATTGAAGACAACTCAATGAACATTTCGAACAAAATAGCTTTTATATGTATGGCAATCTAAATAATTTATATTACAACTTTCGTTTTTGTCCATACGATTATTGTATTATCAACTAGCAACCCGCCCCGGCTTCGCTCGGGTAGCAGAGTAATACATATAACTCTCTATTTGTTTATGCGGCGCACGCCATTAAAACTCCCAGTCGGTATGATTTTTTTCGACAATCATCGTCATATTTCAGACAATTTACACAAAACTTGAACAGAATTATACACCTAAACCTTCCTCATGAATCATTCCATTCATTGATGAAAGCCGTATGAAACTCCGTTTAGTAGTTTTTGAGTTTATCGCGTTCAGACAGACAGGCGCGGAGGGAGGACTTTGTTTTAGAATATAGTAAGAATATATATATACTATATTGTTAAAGCTCAAGAGACTCTTTGTTTAAACGCGCTAATCTTAACTACCAGTAGAAAAAAATATTTTTTGAATTTTAGAGGCTATAACTTCATGCTACGTCCCTGAGGAGCGGAGCAGTAACCATGAATGTCAAGCAATCTGTCAAACTGTAAGCGAGTACGAGAAGTGGGAACAATGATATATGGGTGCATTGGCGGCGTGGCACGGCGCAGTGGACAGTTGAAGAAAAAAGAAAGAAAGAAAATTTAACACTGGTGAAACTGTGGGTCACAGCTAGTTATCAGTATGAACGAAATCTAGTCTACCTAATCTACGTATACTTACGATTTTCATTATCACGAGCGACGCGACGCAGTTGACTTGTTTTTACAATAGTGTGTTTACCCTTAAAATTATATTCAGTTTGAAAAGGTGATTTAATTTATAAAACATAATATGTTAGTTTCAAGTACACTATTATTATATTATTTTACTTGTATACTTTAATATGAAATCTAAAGACGAGCTGTGAGAGTTGTTGACGATCCCAAACTCACAAGCAATATCGAACATTTAAGTCTATGGATAGACTTCGCTTCCTTGTGGTGTTTTCTACCGTTCGTACAATGGTTTATGTTTCGAATAATTGTTCGATATGATGCCAGCGGATACTTTCCACCATCACACACCTTGCCATCGGCTTGGAGCAGGGCCTCATACATTGCAACCTACATGGTAGCAGACAAGGCAATTTCATAAGAGTTTCCCCTCGCGATCGGTCCAGATGTGGAATGAGCTTTCTGCTGAGATTTTCTTAGGGGAGTACAATATGGAGTTCTGCAACTGGGAAGGTAACAGGTTTTTAAAGGGTCTGCAACGCGCATTTATTGCTTCTGATGTTGCACGCGTTCATAGGTTGCGATGATCGCTTACAATCAGGTAGTCGTGGTATTTAAAAACAACAACAAATTATATGAAAGTACATTTTTTTTACAGAATAACCAAATAAATGATGGTTCCTATAAAATTAATATCGTTTATATTGAGCTATATATTAGTACTTGATTTATGTTTACGAACACAAGCTGAGCTGTTTACCGCGATCTCGGACGTCGAACCTTTGTTGGAAACGCATAAGAGAATAATAGACGATTTAGATTTTTATATTAAGAAAGAAGAAAAAAGATTATTCAATTTAAGAAAGTAAGTTGGCACATATATTTCTTCATATTCAAAAACTATTCGAATTTTCGACGTATCCATCTTTGTTTTCAAAGCGAACGTAACAAAAAGACAAATAACGAATGCTGCCAAATTTTAAATTTAGATAGTTAACCTAAATTTTAATTTGTAAAAATGTTCTAATGTGAAAAACTATAAAAAACCTTTTAGAACTGGCTAGTGTAATAGAACGGAAATTTCACACGTTACTTGCTTTAAATAAAATAAAATAAGCAAGAAAGAAAAAAATCCGTATTGGTATTCATCCGCTAGTAGAGAGTAGGTTAG
The DNA here is from genome assembly GCA_947532125.1 of Saturnia pavonia. Classification (NCBI taxonomy): domain Eukaryota; kingdom Metazoa; phylum Arthropoda; class Insecta; order Lepidoptera; family Saturniidae; genus Saturnia; species Saturnia pavonia. The sequence goes on along the minus strand of OX383902.1, from coordinate 10,646,397 downwards.
TATCTATCTATATCAAATAATTGTTAGCAAGTTAAACTAAGCTCGAGATTATGTTAATAATGTTTTATTTTCCAGACATTTAGATATGTATATGAAAGAACACGAGAAAGCAATGGAAGATATTCCTAATTACTTAGGAAATCCAATAAATGCTTTTACACTTATAAAAAGACTGACCATTGATCTGGATTGCATTGAAAAAAGTATTAAAATAGAAACGGGTAACTTGTCAATCATGTTTTAATAACCTTTTTTTTATAGTTGTGGCAAAGTGACCACAATCTCACATGATGTTAAGTGATGATGTGGCCCAAGATGATAACACGCTAAACCTAGTGGAAGACTGGCTCTCAAGTGCAACTGCCGGAACACATCTATTGGTGCTTGGCGACAGAATTTCAAGTTGAGGGTGGTAGCTAGCCAGGCGGGCATTAGAAAATGCTACGGTTTCCTCGCGATGCTTTCCTTCACCGAAAGCTCAGGCTCATTGCAGGGATTCGAACTCACATCAATCGACGCGAAGTCGTACACGCTACCACTGAGCCATCATTGCTCGCTCCGCTCACGTGAATTACAGAATGCCGTCGACGGGTCGAGCGCACGCGCGAATCGTGCTGCCCCCACTCAAAAGACGGAAGACAAAAATGGTTATTGTGGGTGATCTTTAAAAAAGCTCTCGCTGACTCTTTTGTAGGTCTTTTTAAAATCTACAATTATGTAGAATATTATTTTGATATATTTCGTATGGTTTTCTCAGCGTAAGCCATTTAAGTGGCCCAAATGCTTCTTATTTCCAAAATGATTCACCACTATCATCACTGCTTATTTCTTGTTACTTTATCTTACAAAATATAACACAGCCAGATAACATAGCTATGAATTAAAATAAAAAACATGTAAATCGGATAAGCGGTTTTGGCGTGAAAAGAACATAAATGGGTAGACGTTAAGTTTTATAATATTGATAGATTATAGATGTAGCGAATTTTATCTATTTTTAATTTTAGAATATATAAGAAATATAACTATGACTCACGAAGACGTAAAGTATCCCACATTAGAGGATTTCACGGGAGCAGTACAGGCGCTGACCAGGCTACAGGAGACATACCATCTGGACATACATGATCTCTCCGAGGGAATGTTGAACGGGGATGTCTACAGGTAAATTAATCTCTATTGCATCCCAAATAATAGTATGCCAACCAATAATATCACCACGATGGATAAACTTTTCAAATTGATATATTGTTCAAGATTGTTATAAATGCATACATTCTAAAAATAATTGTGTGTCACGTAATACAATATTACAGTTGAGCGATTCAGGCATTGCAGTGATTTTTGGTTTCAATTTTCAATGGCTTGTATGTTAATGAAAAATATTTTTGTATTTACATATAAAATTTTGTACTTTTTTCTACGTACATTACACAACATTACTGATGCTACATTATCTGCGAGTGATATAGGTTATTTTTTATAACTATTAATGTTTTTTAATTATTCAAAGGTTTTGTACATTTCTAAATCATTTTAATTTGTTACAAATTTCAGACGTTAAATGGTTTTCTAATTATTATTTAAAGGTATCTTACATCAACATTTAATTGTTAATTTAGGAGATATTAATGTTGCCACACTGTAATAACCCACTATATATTTTTATCGATGTAGTAATAATGTGTAATACCCACGACTCAAGAAATCGTGATATAAGTTACGCATCATTAAAAAGTCACGACTATATCATCACGTTTAAACTATATTTATTATCGTGACATCGTAAAATTTTCGTAAGTACCTAGATAAATAGTACCTACCTACCTAAGAACTAATACTGAGATTTTTTTTTTCTTTATAGCTCTGTGTACGTAAACTTTTTACATATCTACCTATCGAATTATACAAAAGCTACAAATCAATATTATTTTTAACATATTAATAATCATTAAGTCCATTCCATGAATATAACAGTTTTTCATATTTATTGCATCGTCTAAGCTTCATTGCTCTCGGTCTATGTGACTTTGAGATGACCTGGCCACGACCGCCCTCTCCTGCGGCAACTTGGGCCAGCAGCCGCTCGCGCGATACAGTGACACTTCATTCATTAACTATCGACAAACACATATGACACTGAACTTCACACATGCACACCACTCAGGTATATAGGTTCTGTAAGGAACCTTATTTTCATATTTGGCTAGTTAGAGTGAGACCAAAATTGCCAGATTACTAAATGCATATATGCAGGTTTCTTCCTTTCTCCCAGAAGGCAGAAATATGTATTATACATGTAATTAGATCTAATTTTACGGATAGGGAATTAGTCAGCTCGCAACTTATTTGAATGTACGGCAACAGCATAAGGCGAACTTCGGCCACTTTGAGCTTGTTGCCTCGCTTTCGCAGCTAGTGGCTAAATGCCTTCCGCGCTCGCCTCCAAGCCCGTTGAAGCTGTCAAAGCCTCTTCTAATGGTTCCAGGGCCCTTAAGGCTAACAGTATAGACAAATGGAAAAACAAAATAAAAAAAATTAAGATGTTAACTAATTTTGATGTAAAGCACCGCATTACGTTACAAACCTATGGTTCATAAAATTTGTAAGTAGGTATGTATATACTTTTAAATAGCTACATATTTCATAGTTCATTTCCATTGTGAATCGTTGCTAGTAATATAAATATTATACACGCACGAATGTGGTTACCACCATAGGAACCATATAATATACCTACATGAAGAAAAGAAGTTGGAAACAAAACATTTTACCGTCGTCGATTTCAAATTCGTCCTCGAAATGCTTTGGGTAATTCATTCAAATAGGAATATTAAATAATGTTAAAAAAATGTGAATAAAGCTGCATAATTAAAAAAAAACACGTACAATAAATTAACTTGAAGAACAATTCCAGTACTCCAATGACAGCTAGCGATTGTTACGAGCTCGGCCGAAGTTTGTATAATGAAAAAGATTTCAAAAAGGTTATAGAGTGGATGAAAGAGGCGCAGCGTAAATATAAAAACGAAAACGTCCCATATTCTTTCAATGAAGCCGACATATTGGAATATATTGGATTATCATATTCTTTTATTGGTACGTTAGAAACCATTTTTACAATAAATATTAAGTCTTTATAGTATGCAAGTTATTGCAATTTACATATTGTCTTTATAAATGCGTAATGTTAATATTTAAATAGTTTGTTATTTAAACTTAGCTGAGCATTAGGGCTAAATCATTTTCAATAATGTATGAGGCTAATTACTGTTACGTAGAGAAACGGAAAGTAAACATTAAAACATATTGACTACAAGAGATCCACTAGGATTCGTACGTCATGCAGAACGCAGTGTAGGTACTCTCATCTTTCTCCGTATGACTGGTAGGTTAAACTGAAATACAGACGGTTTTTGTAATTGTTAAGAAAAAAGTCTTAAGAAATCCTGCACTCATTTAAAAACAATGGCGAATAATGATCTGAGAACAGCAATGAGTTGGGCGAAGGTCACGGTGAAAACATAATACATGCACAAAATATGTACCATACATATCTGCGTCATAACAGGTCATAACTAATTGAGATACACCGTGATAATAACTCATGTCATAAATGAATTGGTAGTTTGCGTAATAAGTAATTATGGCTGCACAACTTAAATATTTCCTAGTGCCAATTAACAGGCTGCAGCTGATCGTCCAGAATAGGAAATACAGTGTCTATATATTTAACAAAATTTTATCACTAATAAATAGGCGATATAACAAACGCATTGGAGTGGACTCAGAGGCTGTTAGTTGTGGATCCAAAAAACGAAAGAGCGCATGAGAGTTTGCTGCAGTACCAGAAAACCATTACAGAGAACCAACACGGGGTATCTACGCTTCTTTTATTTATTTATTTATCAAACAAATGGCTTGATTAAAGCAATGATGGCTCATTGGTAACGTGTACGACTTCACGTCGATTGACGTAAGTTCGAATCTCTGCAATGTTACTGTGCCTTCAGTGATGGAAAACATCGTGCATAGTATGGTAGTAGTTTTTGTAATGCCCACCTGGCTAGCTACCACTCTCAAGTTGGGATTTGTCGCCAAGCACCTATAGGTGTGTTCCGGAAGCCGCACTTGAGAATCAGTCTTCCCACTAGGCTTAGCGTGTTACCACCTTTGGCCACATCGTCACTTAAAATCAGGTGAGATTGTGGCCAAATTCTTAACATATAAAGAATTAAAATAAAATCGTTTTCCTTTAAAACGTGCATAGCATCATAGCATGATACTTTTCGGAAGTCTTCTGTTATTTGACAAAAACGAATCAAAACCCGTGGTTTAATTATTATTTGATGTGTTCTATTGTTTATTTAAAAACATTGGCAATGTTCACTTTACTTCAAACGAATTTATTTCGCAAGTTCATGCATTTGATAAGTAATAAACAAAGTTAAAACGAAAAGTTAATTTGCTTGATTTTTAAACTTATAATAGGAGATTGGAGAAGCGAAGGAAAATAAGAAACCTGAGCAGGAAATGTCCTATTACGATAAACAAAACAAGGTTTACGAATCTCTTTGCCGGGGTGAAATGGATATTCCTTACATAATCACTAAAAGGTAAATATTGATTGTTGTTTGAATTGACATATTATATTCTACCGATAGACAAGAACTTTAATGGAAGCCATTTGTTCAAATACTGTACGTACTTAGAACTAAATTTCGCTAGAGTGCTAACCTAATCTAACCAAACTATCCAATCTAAACCAAACCAAAACATGCAGCGCTAGATCGCTTGAGTATAGTTTTGTCGTGACTAAAACGTAAATAGACCAAGATGGCGCGTGGCGGGGCATTTAAATGAAGAAATATTTTTTCGATTGTGGTATTACGATATTAATACCTAAATATTCACTTAAACAACAAATAATTTTACTTACTTGACTACTGAATTGCTATTTACGTCCAAGTTCACACTTTGATTCGTATTCTCCGAATTATTTTATTATTAGCGCTGCTCCGTACACGCCTACACGGCATAATGTCGAAGCCACATTAAATGTGCTCGGTTTGCAGTGCAGTTCAGTGCAACAGAGTGAGTGTTCGGATCGCGTAATCTAGTACGTAGTATATATATATATATATCGATGGTTGTTTGTATGTATTAAAGAAAACAATTCCTATTTTCAAATTCTCCTCTATCTGAATAATTTAATATCCATTAAATGTAGAAACAAAAGAATCTTTACAAATTAAACTGCAACTAAACAAGTATTATAGGTATAATATTATTTAAACTTATCACTTAAGCAATAAAGTTAGAATTTTAAATAAGATTAGTAACATTTATCCACCGTCACCCTCAAGTTAATTTCTGCGGCCAAGCACCTATAGGTGTTTTCCGGAAACTGCTCTTGAAACCCAGTCTCTCTCTAAACTTAGTGTCTTTACCAACTTAGCCAATATTATCACATGGTATCGATAGCCTTATTACGTATTTCGCAAGAGCAAAGCGAAAGCAGAAATGGTTAAAGAAATTGAAATGGATATTATGTACTACGTACCATAATCAGGGCCGGATTAAAAATTTCGGGACCCCTAGGCAATGCACGTCTCGGGCCTCTTTACCCTTTTATAACTACCATTTTTTTTTTACCACAACGGTATATTTATCGTCATTATACTGTTTTTTTAGTATATTACGAAAGTGTGCCTCTATAATCTTTATAAAAAAAATTAAGAAATGTAAGGAAAATATGCGTATTTTTTATTTATGATATAACATAATATGTATCCTACGAATTGTGGACTCCCCTAAAGCTCTTTGTCACGCGAACCAGTACTGCAAACCAGAAAAAAAACTGTAAACCTTATGAAAGTGACATGACCATAGATTAAAATTAATACTTGTGTGTAATATAATATATTATATAATATAATATTGTAAGTGTGCATCCTCTATAGTATTTTGAAATGTACTGAAATATGACAATGTAATAACCAATAAGCTATTAATATTCTCATCAAGGGTTTATTACATACAAATCTAGAAATTTAATTTTCAGTCGAAGTTCCTTCGATTTATTTGAAGATGTTTTTTTATTTTTAATGTTTATAAAATCTCGGATTGCTGGGCTCTAGCGGATGCGGGGCCCCTAGGCAGTTGCCTACACTACCTAATGGATAATCCGGCCCTGACCATAATACCTCAATGATATCGGCTTCAAATTTTTACCACCTCCTTTCACGCCTTTAGGGGTTGAATTATAAAAAACGTCGAAGTTTAAATTCTCACCTAAAAAATATTACTTCCAATATAAAGTTTTTACCGAGGGTATATCTTTTAACATAAGTTAAGGAATAAATCCGAAAATAATCAATTTGTAATCCCGCGTGAAATTATAATGCAACAAAATTATATTCAAATTTTTTGCTTTCGAAAAGGGTTTAAGGTGTATAGTTAAAATTAATATAGAATACTAAGATCTATAACCTCGTACTACTGTAAACAAATAATTTTCTAGTTTAATACGATAAAGACACAACAACACATAATCAAATTCTAAAAATCGCACTCTATGAACAATTATCAAATCCTATAGAGTATTTCCCGGAGACCTACTACAGTCTTGAAATTCGGCATAAAGGGAGGTCTTTTAACATACATTAAGAAATAAATCCGCACATAATGAATTCATAATCCCGTGTGAACTTACTATTTCGCTAGGTACTATAAACTGCCTAGTGTGACAGATCTATTGCGAAATATACACGAAACCATAACAATATTGCAAAGTGAACGTGGAGGTGCGATCGGTGCGACATCACGCCGACAGTACTTAATTTGCATGGGAATGGAATAGAGAGTCATAGTTAAATCTCTGCGTTAGAACAGGCAGTTTTACTTACTTATGTTTTACATGTCGTACAATGGACAAGTTACTATAGCGTTTTTGCTACTATGGTTTCGCGGCGGAGGTGTGACTCGGGGTCGAGTTCCAATCGCTACATATCGGTTTTTTTATTTCAATACCTACCTAATTTAAAATGATAATAAAATTAATGATAGGAAAACATAATACACAAAATCGTTTTTATGGAAAACAAAATGAATACATTTTAATATTTTCCTTTTTTTAGATTAAAATGTTGGTATGAAATAAAGAATCATCCGTTCCTGAAGTTAGCGCCAATAAAAGTGGAACAAATGTACATAGATCCTGACATTTTCATTTTTCATGAAGTACTAAGCGATGCTGAGATTGAATATATAGAAGAAATGGCTAAACCAAGGGTAAGTGATATTATGAATACTTAAATTAATACTGTTACGATCTGAGTGAAAATAGAAAACAATCTTTATTCTCGTATCTCAATGTCTAATTCTCGAAATCTCTGGAATCGTCTAGAGTCTACAATGTGCCCGAAATATCGAATACTTATTCATAGGTTCGCGAAAGCACACATACAAAGCCTTATCGCTTGGATTGCGTCAACATTGGTAAGAAACAATGGTCTAAATATAAAACGTTGTATAAGAAGAGGTCTTTTAAAAACAATGACGTAAGTTGTTTACGAGGTCTATTTTCGAAAACGAAGTGATAACAACAAGCTATATAAAAGAAGACATCTACAAGAGGATCATAGAGGGTTTTTTTTTTCGAACTGACTATAATGTTAGCCTTGGGCCCTGGAGCCTTTACGGCTTTTACAGCTTTACTGGGCTTGGGGGTGAGCGCTTAAGGTACTCAGCCACGAACGAAAGCTTTGCAACAACATCCGAGGGTGCCAGAGTGGCCGAACCTTGGTTCGGACTGTCGCGCGTATGCAAACAAGTCGCGATCTGGCTAGTTCCCTATCATTTGATCTAAAGTAACTATACATATATAAATGTTTCTTTCCCCAATACAAAAATACACATACACAATTTTATATAATCATGTATTTATCAGGTCTATACTCTGTCGTTAGGGCACAGTGCGACAGCAATAGATTTCTGATAAAACGAATTGTTAAAATGCCTTGCCGACAGCGTTTCCTCTTCTCAGTAGTTATCAGAGATGGGCCACATGTGGTTTACACCGAAGCTGAACTTCGTCCAAATGTTCGGCTCGAAATCATATCCACGCCGAAGTTCTGCCGAACTTCGTTTCAATTTTGACGCAATTTTCCCCTTGACCCGTTACTTCCTTTGACGCCAACACACTCGAGTTAATGATCTCTTGAGGTGATCGCACTGGATCTTCTTCCTCATTTTCGAACCATCTCAGAAATATACATACGAAGAGTTGAAGCTACTACAATATTCAATTCACACCATTGAGTCAAGTCGAGATACTTATCTACCGTCGACTTCGAGCAACCATATATTACCAGCAGATTTTCTTAAAGTAGAAAATCGTCGACCCACATTCTATTCAAATTCATGAAACTTTAGCAGAAATTATAGCGTTGGATAACCAACCTTTTTCAATTTTGGAAGACCATGCATTTAATCGGTTGATGTGTCTAATTTAACTACAATACAAAGTATCTACTAAGTAATACATGTGTCAAGTAGTTGTACCCCATTTTTTTTAAAATTCGAAGTTTTGATTCGACAATGCTATCCGAGGCCAGATTTAAAATTATCTATAACAATTTATAAATAATATTTTTTTAAATTGAGTGACAGGATGAGAAATAGTGTAATAAGAGAACGTTGTGGTGTGAAAAAAGATATAGTGACACGGATTGAGAAAGGGATGCTGGTTTGGGCATGTAGAGAGGATGAATGAAAGAAGATTGACAAGCCAGATTTATAAGATGAGTGTAATTGGGAACGTTGGAAGAGGAAGGCCTAGACGAACGTTCCACAATCAAATCGGGGACGTTTTGAAGAAAGGTCAAGTCAAGAGTACTCTAATCAGTCGAGCATGCATGAAATGATTGATGAATGTTGAGGAAGCGAAATTTGTATGTCAGGATCGTAGCAAGTGGTAGGACGTGGTCTCTGCCTACCCCGTTGGGAAAGAGGCGTGATTTATGTATGTATGTATGTATAACAATTTTCATATTGTGAATCTACCTACATGAACAATTTGTTGTGTTCTTGTTGAGTCCAGTGTTCATTGGTTTATCAAGACTTTTCTCTAAATCATCGTCATTTATTTAAAATTCCGAGATTTGTTCTACTAATTATCACAGCACTTTATTTCTTCTATATTTTAAATTATTGTACCATTTTTATTTTCACTTTGTCAGCACAAAGTAGATACCGAATGGCGGCAGAACTTCGGTTCAAATGAACAAAAATGGTTTAGTTGCAATGGTTGGTCAAACCAAATGTTCACCGAATTTCGGTCCGACCCCCAATTATTTATTGTATGAATAAAATAATATCGTTATGCGGTAATTTTAGTGATGCAAATGAAACTTACATAATAAATAAGCAATATATATGAACGTACTTTATTTTACCTCATCTTAATAAAAAAGTAAACAACATGGCTGACAAATTCATTTATATCGCCATGAAGGCAGTGCAAGAATTAATATTTGAATTGCTTTTAACCGTGAAAATCTATAAACTTTAAGCAGAATGTGTAGTTGTATTTTCAAATTGAATTAATAAGCGGTAACAAAGGATTTGATTAATTGAGGGTATTTTGTATACACGCTATTAAAATAAAAAGGACTTTACTTTTTCAAAAGCAAATTTGTTTTAGTTCAAAAGAACAGGGGTTATTGACGTAAAGACTGGTGAAACTATATTTGTGAACTCTCGTATAAGCAAGTCTGCTTGGCTGAGGGACGAAGAGTCCCCCATCATAGCGAGGGTTTCGCAACGCGTTAGTGACATGACCGGCCTCAGTATGTTGACAGCTGAGGAACTACAAGTTGTCAACTACGGTATAGGCGGACATTACGAACCACATTATGATTTCGCAAGGGTTTGTATTTACATAACCTTTATTTGATGTATATTAATCAACGGGTGTTACGGAACTCCGTAAACATAACCAAAACTATCGTATAACCGTAATAAAAAAAGATCCTGAACCGTAACGTTTATAATAGATATATATATAAAAAATATCCTATATATATTTTTAACGTTTCGAATAATTTTCAGTAACGGACTCGAATGAGACACTGGCAAATACAAAAAATGACTATACACTTAACTTTTTTAAATTCTTTTTAGGTTTAGCGTTTGGCCTCAATCTCACCTTAGTTAAGTGACGATCTGGCCCAAGATGATAATACGCTAAGCCTAGTGGGAGAACTGGCTCTTAAGTACAGCTGCCGGAATACATTTATAGGTGTTTAGCGACTGATTATCAACTTGAGAGTGGTAGCTAGCCAGGCGGGCATTAGAAAATACCCTACCACCAGGCTATGGTTTCATCGCGATGTTTTCCTTCACTATTATTTTTCTGAATTCAATTCTTGCAAAAATATATATCCATAACCGAAATTATCCGAAACTTTTCGGATTTCTGAAATAATTTCATAATCGTATGACATAACCGAAACCGATGAAATAATTACAGCTGTAAAAATATTTTAAATATGTACTTTGTTATAATTTTACAGAAAAACGAACACGCCCACTCTGAAGGCAATAATAGAATAGCAACAGTTCTTTTCTATGTAAGTTTTTAATCATTTATCTATTATCTTATCTATTAATAAGTAGTATCTATCATTTGTGTTGAATATATATTTTATTTAATTTTTTTATACCACGATGGTGACAAACAAGCCCTCCTGGTGGTAAGCGATCACCGCAGCCTATGGACGCTTGCAACACCAGAAGTATTATAACATGCGCGTTGCCAACCCTTTAAAAACCTATTCACTACCCTTTTAGAAGAATCCTATACTGTAGTGCACTGGGAAAACCTTAGCAGGGAGCTCATTTCACAACCGGAGAGTTCGCAGAAGAAAACTCTTTTGAACCCGGACTGTCCGCGACCATTTAGGTTCCAAGGTGTGAGAATGAACTCCCTGCCGATGACGAGCGGTGCGATGACGGAGGGTAGCCGTTGGCATCATGTCGAATAATTACTCGCAACACAACCCATTATACAAACGGTAGAACACGCACAAGGAGTCAAAGTCTCTCCTTAGACTTAAAGGTTCGATACTACTTGTGAATTTGGGATCGTTAACAATTCTCACAGCTCGTTTTTGAGGCAAGTCAAATGGGCCAAGCTGGTATCCAGGTGCTTCCGCCCAGAGATGACAGAAGTACTCGAACTTGCGATTTTTATAACAACAGCCTTTGCCCCGGGGTGAAGTATCGCTTTGCTCTATTCAACACACCGAGCTTTTTGGACGCCAATTTGATTGTTTATGTTATTAAATATAAAAAAAACATAAACGTACTGTGGACATACGTTCATGAATCTAAAAGTAGAATATTGTTTGCTCTAACAGTGTAAACCAGAGACATAAAAAGCGGACATAAATACCAAATTATTTTTAGGAGTCTATATTACTTTACTACCGAATGTAATTCATTACAGATTTATACCGATTATCAGTTTTGCGTATTTATTCTGAAATATAAATGTACTAGCTGTGCCCGCGGCCCCGCTTGCGTAAACTACAGAATGTCATCGGTCGAGCGCAAACGCGATTCATGCTGCCCCCGCTCATGAGACGGAAGACAAAAATGCTTATTGTGGGTGATCCTTAAAATATATATATATATATATGCTATCGCTGCCTTTTTTATAGGTCTTTTTAAGATCTACAATTGTGTAGAAAATTAATTTGATATATATCGCATGGTTTACTCAGCGTAAGCCATTTAAGCGTATTTTTTACGAATTTATACATACACCATTATCTATACTGCTTATTTCGTATGTTACTTTATCTTACAAAATATATCCTATAACCTGGTCAGATAACATAGATGTAAGAAACATGTAAATCGGATAAGTGGGTATCTCGTAAAAAGATCATAAACGGATAGACAGGCAAAGAGACGTTGAGATTTATAATATTTATAGATACAGATGAAGTAAGTATACAAAAGATGACAATATTAATACTGGTTAATCTATAGTATAGACTATTTACAGGTAAAGTAAAATTGTCTGGTTTAAAACTTTTATTTATTTATTTAGGTAACATACAACCATTGTATTAGCTTACAGCTAATACGAAATTGCGCTTGTACGAAATGTTTACGATTTCACAGAAACGAGTTTAGACTAAGGTCATGGCATATTTTCAGGGGTGAAATATTTAGAATTGAACCAATAATTTAGAGGACACTAATATTTACAAATTGAGTTATTAAAGAATATTTAGGTGTTATGTCATACAAAACATAGATGGAACTACAAAAATATATAAACATACAATTATTAATTTAAAAGCTGAAAAAGAAAAATGTTTGCGAGGACTAGAGTTTCCGCAGCAGCATAGACATCAGAGACAAAGTAGAAATTAAATTCTGCGTTTACAACGTAAAACACTTGACCTTGAGGATCGTATTAGGAGTGGAAGCCTTTATATTATGTTGTGGATTGACTAGTGTTTACCAAACGTTCCTTCGTGACATTTCTTAAGTGAAAAGGTCTAAATACGCAGATTAGGTTTTTTGGTTTTAGAGATGTACCAAATTTTTGTTGATTCTTTGAATATTTCTGGCAACCATATTAAGGAAAATCTGTTTTATTTCACGAAATGTGGTCGGTTTAAAGATTAAATACAATAAATGCTTTTTGGACCTATGAAAAAGACGCAGAGAGTATCTGGCGCAGTTATAAAATTGAGATTCCTTCAAGGATGACGTCCTCTTTATTATTCTTCACTTGATTGACCATGAGGAATATATATAGCTATATCAACATTCCAACGATCTCAATGAGCAAGTAGTTTGCCTCCGATACAAGTTGAATGTATCCGAACATAGCTGAAACACATTACAAAATATGCTTTGTAAGTTTTTGGCGGGATCTTGGTATGTCATGCAGTTGTATTTAGATTTTATTTTGCATTTTTGACTATGTTGTGTAAGATTGGTGGTATTTTAATTAATACAACTAGGTTATTGTACACAAGTGACGTAAACTGGAACTAATAACGTAGAACACGAATTCTAAGCTATCACAAAAACTCCCTAGAAAATTCTAACAAAATGGCCATTCTATTAGAACACTGAAGACTCTAACGTAAAGTAGGAAAAAGAAAAAATATTTTTTTACTGTAATAAAATCATTAGGCGGTAGTTCTTTTTTAAATCGTTGATTCAGCCTTTGCGCCGACGTACATTATTTTTGTAAATTATCTTGTTTTTAAGATAAAAAAAATAATTACCTTCGTAATTTAAAGATCTTATTGTGATTTTTTGACATAATAGATAACAGATCGACGCGATGGCGAGAATACTTTTTAAATATTTTAATGATAATTGCTAGTGTTGTTTTATGTTTAACTGATAATTGTTACTTTACTTGATGACTGTGGATGTTTTGCAGATGTCGGACGTGGCGCAAGGCGGTGCGACAGTGTTCCCGGTGCTGGGCTTGACTTTGTCTCCCGTTAAGCGTGCTGCTGCGTACTGGCTCAACCTGCATCCTTCAGGCGAAGGCAACCTAGCCACGCTGCATGCGGCATGTCCCGTACTCAGGGGCTCCAAGTGGGGTCAGTGTTTAATTTTTGACACCGGCCGTGCGTCCTGACGACAACCCTGTTAAGATATTTACTTACAATAAAAAATATAATAATTTTTCGATGCGGGCCCCTACTTTAATTCAACCCTTTCGCGTACAACTGTTTGAATGTAAACTTGACGTCATTAAGTAAAAACACGTCGAACAACTAACTAATATGAGTAAAGTCAAGTTGGATATAGACGATTCAGTAGATACAAATATGACAAGTATATTTTAATTAAACTTCTATAGCTGCAATAATTATTTACAGTTTCGAATAAATGGCTGCACCTGGGCGGTCAGGAGCTCTTGAAGCCTTGCAACCTCCAATATCAAGAGGAAGAAATAATTCAAAAGTTTCCTCAGCCGATTCCCAGGACTTCCAGATAGAAGCGATGCTCGGCCCATATCTCAAATTAAAGTCTTCGATAGTAAGAAATAAGGTTACTGATATGCTCGGTCTATATCACACTAGGCGAGAAAATGAACTGTTTCGCTATTAAGTGATCATAGGTAGCTGAAAAGACACAATGGAGATAAATGCTTATATAGTTTTATCAATTTAATATAAACTTTTTTTTAAATTAAATCTGCACAAGGTCTGAAGTAAATGTAACGTAAATATTTACTTTCTTTTTAAACTTTATAGGTAGGTACAAACTGTTTGTGTACAACATTCGACCTTGAATTTAATCAAATTGAATAAAGTACAGATTTAGAAAGAATACAAATGCTTTCTCATGAAATATCCTACTTCAAATAAATTTTATGACTCTAAGCTTAACTACTTAGAAAAATGTTCACTTATTTATTGTATGTATAAATATAATATTTAACATTAATGATCTTACATGATCGATGACATTATTGAATTTGAATATACTTAGATCATTATGCTAGAAAAAGCAAATCTTAGTACGTACTTACGCACATATATGTACATGTCTATTAATAAGAAATACTTAATGGCATTTACAATGTTACCGATTATCCGCAAACAACTTTTTTACTTTTCTTAATAAATCAACTAAATACAAAATTACCTACACTACATAGTCTGTCTGCTTCGAGTTTGCAATCGTCGTCTGTTACCATAATTCATAAAAACATACATTTAGATAAATATACTGTTAAGACTTAAGCTTTGAATAACATTTGTTTATTGTACGTTTATTGCTAGAGATCCTAATGTTTAAGTATGAAATTGTCGTTCAAAACACTAGCTAATTTCGCTTACAATAAAAGCTTTTTAATGTACTTTTCAGGTAATAAATATTTTCAAATGATAATTTACCTTTTTTTTCCGATCTTACTGTACTGTTAGCCTTAGGGGCCCTGGAGCCTTTGCGGCATTTACAGCTTCACCGGACTTGGGCTCCGACGTGGCGGTAATGCAGTTGAAATAGCTCGTAACGATAGGATTAATGATTTGTATCCGTTGTAGCGAAGCGGAAACTAATCATTAATCTATGCTCGGTAACATTAATGCTGTCCTCGGAGGAACCATGAGTAACTTACGCGCAGTGTTTGGTTTTTTGGTGGAAATTTTGACTTACAAAATGTGCCAAGAGGCAGACCAGCCACGAAGACAAACAATGACGAATTACAAGCCATAGTGGAAGCTGATCATTATAAGTTTACTGCAGAAATAGTAGCGTGGTTTAAAGCGTACCTACAATATTGATACATTCGTAGCAAATCGGCAAAATAAAGAAGCTTGAGAAATCGGTACCGTTTGAATTGAATAGCCGGCAGATAAGAACACGTGTTAAGGCTTGCCTTTGCGTTGATTAATCGACACAAATGAAAGTGTTTTCAACAGAATTGTAACGTGTCCCAAAAAATAGATTGTATTTACTATAACCTTAAGCTAATTTCTCAATGATTAAATCCAAGTCAAACGTCAGCACAATACCCTAAAAACAAGCTAATATATAAAAAGGGTATGGTAACTGTTTGGTGGTCCTGTCATGGTGTATTATACTATAACTTCCTCAGATCCAGTCCATCAGTAGCTGATATTTATAGCGTAAAAAGTAGCAAAAATGCGAAACTAAATGACATCTATGACTGATCCAATCAATCTTCTCCACTATTACTGCACGGTAACGCAAGCCCTCATACTGCACAAGAAATCGTTTTAACGCTAAAGGAGTCACAGTTAGAAACCCTCCGTCATCCTCCGTATTCTTCGGATCAGGCTTCAACTGACTACAATTTTTCCCGAAATTGGGATAATTTCCTAGGCAAAAAAATATTTCTAGAGAAGCAGTAGTAAAATGCCAATACGAGCTTTGGTCAATGACGTAAAGGCAATAATGATCTTCCTATAAGATGGCAGAAATGATTAGATAGTACAGGTGATTACTTTGATTAAATAAATAATTATACCGTTAGAAATTGCGAAAAACGGCAAATAATAAAAAAGGTTATTTTATTTAATATGTTTCAACAATTCCTAATTTAAAAGTACCTATTTAATAATTTTAGTACACAATATATGTAGGTACACTAGGTACAACTTTGAGATGTGAACCGGTTCGAACAAAACCTAAAAAGCGCTTTTTAATAATTACTGATAAGACTGAGGTTTTAAAAAAAAAAAAACGATTAAAAAATAAGCATGTGTCGTTCGCGAATGAACGAGTCAATAACCCGAGTTTTAAGCGGTTGATTTGGTCAATATGAAAGAAAAGATTCGGTTGGATTGAATCTTTCAAAAGCTTTATCAGCTCTATCTTCTTGGTTCAAAATGCTTCTTTAGATTATTGCATGACTTTAATAAACGAACGACTGCTGAGGATTGTATAACAGACAACGTAAGATAATTTAGATTATATTGCTATTGTAAATTTGTACAAATAGTTTTTAAGCTGTGTATTAATACTATATATATTATTTAACACTCTCCCTGCCAGCAATATATAAGACTTTCCCAGTTCGCAGGTCATGGGTGCCGCATGTTTTTTTTCGATCTGACTATACTGTAAGGGCCCTGGAGCCTCAGACGGCTTCTACAGCTTCACCGGGGCTTGGGCTTGACTATCTTAAACAAGCAAATTATGCAGGAGAGATATTTAAAGATTGATGGGAAACATTAGTTAGAATCTTAGAATAACGCGGACTCGGCGGCGCAGCACGTCACCTATACAAAAACCCGAGCACTGTACAGGACCCGCACTCGATAGCGTGGCGTGGCGAATTACTCTGTACAGTACCGAGACGGAAAACGCACCTACTAGGGTAAGCGGAGGAACAGCAAACCAAGGTGCGCTCTACTCTCTGCGTACAGCCGGCCCTGCTCACGCCCGAATCTATAAGAGTGAAAAAGGAAAAACACTATATGGTGCACACAGAGAAAGACGCGGGGCGTGGCGCCTGGGGGGCTGTGTTAACGACGCGCATTATAGATGGACTGGGCGCTGGTGGGACGCATAACAACACGTACACTCAAATTCAGCCGTTATATTCTTCAAAGTCTTCACAATAACTTGCTTATACTAAATCCTTAACACTATGATGATCCAGTGCTTCTTCGATGTTTTGCGTATGACTGCGTTTGACATTGCGTGCCGGGCACGAATCTGGCGCTATATTTTTAGGAGCAAGACAGCGCTAGCGGCATCTCCACGTTTCTATCAAAGCTTATGTACAATACACGATTTCTAGCTAAAATACTACTAGAATCTTATTGGAATTATATAATCCTTGATAAAATCTAATTAGAATGATAAAGACTTTCTTTAAACAAATAAATTACGCTTGTAGAACAACAAATAACACTAATATACGACATTAAAGTACTCAACACAAAGAATCGGTATAAACACCTTTATCCTCTGGCGTTCTTGTGGCTGCAGAAAGATTCGGAGAATTTTGCAAAAAACTTGCCAAAAATAAGTGGCCACATATAGATGGCAACCCATGACAGTGACCGACTAAACGTATACTATACTGTATAACTGCCAAATACTTACTACTAGCCAAATATATTATTTTGTTCTTGGTTATATGTTTATAACTTAGTGATTGCATGCAATAAAAGACGAGAAAAAAACATTCCCGCTTAAACAATTTTTTTAAGGCTTTTTTTTAGCACTATGTCGGCGTGATTAATGTGTATACCTATACCAAATTACAGCTTTCTAGTACTAAGAGTCTCTGATCTCAGCCGCGGACAGACAGATGGACATACGCTACAAGGCTTGAGGCAAAAATGAGACTAAAATTCTGATAAAATTGCAAGATTCTGCTAAATTTGGTCACAATGTGAATGAATTTAAAACTGACATTATTTATTATTTTTCATTATAAAAAAACTGACGATGAGAAATAATAAATTAAAAATTGTAAAATAGCACTATCTAGTGAGTTTTGCCGTAACCAAAATTGCTCTTCTAAAGTTACAAAAAAGGGTGTGAATAGACCCTGTAGTACTCTGTGCTCAAAAACCATTGATGATATACACATTTGTAATTTATTTAGACAGACTTGCCAACTTAGAGCTTTTAGCCCCAAATTTAGGGAGGAGAGATGCATTTTGGGCTTTTTTTTGGGACCTAAAAATATTTAGGGCTCTTTTTAGGGGCATAAATAGTATTTCATGCATAGAATTTAATTACTAATACTAATACTCAGAACGGCAGTAGTTGCACGCAAAGTGAAGCCATTTCAAGTTAGCCTTTAAAGGCTACCTACGTGTCTCGGTGCGACAGTGCTAAAAATTAAGTCATAGTGCAAACAGCTCTCACAATTTTGACAAAATATGACTTACTGCGCAGTGACAGAACGTCACTGCTAATCACATAAGTAAGCACCAGAATCATTTAAATATCCTATTTCAAAGGAAAGCACTACCCGGCAGCTTATATCTTACGTCAAGCATAAATAAAAAACTGTAATAATATTTCTAAAATTGACAGACGCCATTACAATGAAATGTTGCTAGTTGTCGGAAAATATTTCATCAAACTTTTTAAAATGAATATTCTTAGGTGGTGATTCGATAATTAGACGAGAATTGAAAGTTTCAAGGACTCGTTAGATTTAGGCACGTACCTACCTATTTTCCTTATACCTTTATAGTTATATTACCATTATAAAACGGGAAACTCATGTAAACAATACTTATGGGTAGATACACAATACAGGGTTTTTTTGGGGTTTCGAATATTGCATTTAGGATTATTTAAGGCAATTTTATTTTGATTAGGGTTATTTTTTTTTAGGAGTTGGTAACCCTGTATTTATTTTCACTTATGTAGATCTTTAGCTTTGCTGCATGCAAACTGTACTGTGCAATAGTGTTTTGTGTTCCAAACGTTGAGGCTTCATTATACGGTAAGTTCGAATTTCGTGCTGAATATATTTTTATGTATCACTTATTAGTTTATAAATTATAAAATTTATGTTTGTTGTTGCACTTGTAACTTATAAATTACAATGTAATTATTACATGCTTCAAGTTTTTTCAACACTAAGTTAACAATAATTATTGTACAAGTTAAATTTGTATATACATATTTTATCTTTTTCTGTATATATTTTATAATTTATTATGATTGCATAAATTATTTGATATTTTACTGCACATAAAATATTGGAAAGTAAGGAATTTAATCTTTTTCACATACCAATGAACCAACCAATAGTAATTTTTATGAATTATGTAGTCTTATTATCATTATTTCACACTTTAATATAATATGTTCTATAGAAGTAAAAAACTTAATAAGAATAATTAACACTGGTTTTTAAGAAATAGATTATTATGTTATTTAAATAAAATAGGATTTAAAAATGACGATACACCCGATTTTGTATGAGAAAGAAAATAAACCAAATATGTAATACTTTATTCTAAAAAAAATTAAAAAGAAACAAACAAATAACATTTTCTCTGAATGTTTGAACATTATTACTGATGAATACTATAAACATATAAAATATTAAAATTTATTTTGTAGTTACTTGTAAACTATTTTTTAATCCTGCAGTCTAAATAATTATTTCTTGCAAAGTCTATGCTGAAGGTTACCAAGTTAGAAATATCTTAGTAAATTCTGCAAAGCAAAAATTATCTTTGCACTTCTCTCCTGTGTCATTCCTTACAAAATCATCAAAGCCGGCTGGATTTTGTGGGAAGCCATATTTAAACTGCAGGATAAAAGAAATTACCAATAGAATCGATTTATTAACATGACATATAACCATTTTATTGGTTTTTCTTAAATCTTGTGGAAATGTTTCACAGATCAAAATGATTTTTTGACAAGGCATCATCTCTTCCAGTACACACAAAATAAAACAATTGAAATTTCTAATTTTCTTGTTCTGTGTGTTTAGCATTTAAAAAATATTCTATCAACAATATCTACTCATTAACGTGGTAGCATTTTATAGCTGAATGATATTAAGTATTTTATATAAACAAGCAAAAACTATAATTCATTTCCATTACAGTTAATACTGAAAATATGTGTATTTTAATGGTATTTTGTGATTTTCAATCATCTCATATCTGAACTGTACATGGGACAACAAATTCGTAAAGGGTATAGTTTCTCTGATATCAAATGCACAATTGTAAGAAAAAACCAAAATTAGAAACTTTGAGTACTTGAAATTTTAAGGAATCTCATACTTCAAAGTATATTCTGAACATGTTTGACAAGACAATTTTGAAATTTACAAGACACATTGAATTTCAAAAGCCTGCAAGGCCCACTTTGTCATTTTCATCTATTTTGTAATTTGTAAAGGCAGTTAAAGAGAAAAAGTGACTACTTTGTTTCAGCATTAATTTAAAGAGACTGAGTAGAAAAGGAGACTGTAGTTGGTTGTAAAATATATAAATGATATAAAATGAAACGTAACTTTATTTTAAAAATAAGTTAAGAATTTTTGATAAATAACCCAATTAAGCTGGAAATTTTTCTAGTTAAATGTGGAAAAGATATCTATTTGTTTATGTAACTGATTAACAGGATCAATTACAACGATTTAATTATTCTTAATAAGACCATAATTTGACATACTATTACTACTAATAAGGTATGCAGTATGAAAATGAAGTAAACTAATGTAGTTCAATTTTTATATATATTATCACAGCATTATGGCAAAGTGTCTGATGGAGGAGGCAAGGGTTAAACAAGCTGATGGTAAGACCAGTACAATACAAAAACAGTGGTGATCACTCCATCACCAGTTGCCGCTATCGTGCCAACCAGCTAGCCTCTTTGACTTATGAATTGCTCAAAATGAGACCCATTTTTATGGATCCAAAGATTTATTCTTTGATTAACTTCACTTCGGTGTCGCCTTGTGTATAGAGTTGGAGAGTTTTTTTTAAATAATAGTTTGAATTTGAGTTCATAAAAATTATTCCTCTACTGACCCTTAATATTTTTATAAACAAAACTAGCTGTACCCGCGGTTCCGCTCGCGTGATCTACAGAATTATTTTTATAGAGATATAGTGATATTTTTTTTATTTGATAAGGACCAAGCATCTAGCGGGTAAAACAAAAAAAAAGATGAAATATTATCCAGTAGTTTTTGCGTGATGCGCGCGCAACGGCAAATCTCAATAATAGATAATATATATTAGATATATAGATAGGTAGATAGATAATAAAAGCCACTGTGAAAATGTGAACCAGTTTTTCGCACAGATTATATGTGCAACAATCAAAAATATCAATTTTGAATTCTAAATTAAAATCTATGTAAGATGAAGATCTAATCTGAAAAAGAAACGTGTTCATAAAAAAAACTATGTAGGTACTCCAATCGGCAATAGGTCCGCGTCATTTCACTAGATAAGGTCAATCACTGGCTTGTTGCTAGCTTCTGTTCAGCGACCGGCAGTACCGGCCGGCACTCTGCTGTGCTGAATAAAATATCATAATCGGCATTCGTCAGTACCAATGTATTTTGTTCGTTGAACTGTACTGTTCGGTGTGCTGGCGCATTTCAAATACAAAAACGAGAAGATAATTGAACGGCTTTATTCCAATACGTTAGCTTATAATTTCGAGATCTTAGATTGATAAGTTGTTAGTGTATTATTTCTTACTTCTCAAAAAACAAAGCTCTGTAAGTACCTGCCTTATAATACAAGCTATATTAAATTAATTAATTAAAATTATTCGCCTAAGTACCTCAAGTTTCATGTAAATAAAATTTTAAATTGGTGTAATCTATAACATATTTTCTATAATGCTTATTATTAGTTTGAATTAGGAACTGTGAATAATAACCAATAGCCCCGATTCTAATGACACAGTTTAATTGTTGTATGACGCTATTTATTTGTCGTACGACATTACACTTCAATGATAACCCATCCCGTTGTGTGGGATGCTCACTCTATATATGTCACGTGTACACAGCATTCTTTTAGTATACCGGATGAAATGTGCCGTCATTTTGTAATCATATCGCCAGTGATATACATACAATTTCTAGAAAATTCAGATATGAAGTGCACATAATATATTTTTTGAAAATTGTTACTTGAAATGTATATGATATTTATTTTTTCTTCATTCAGTAATCTGAGTGCTTTCAATATTTTGCTTAGTTTTTTACCCCATGGAAATGTGAGTGAGATTTTTAATTTTCATAAATTATCCCAAACGACAATATACGGCCGACGTAGGTCTACATAGTCTTTTAATATAAGTATTTTTAGATTTAAAGACCGTTTCGATCGTCAATTAAGTTTCCAGAAATATCTAAATAGCTCAGTATTTTAATTATCTTTTAAGCTTTAAGCCATTGTAGCCGTAACATAGTGCAATTGTGTAGTATAAGCTCGTAATTTTTTTTTTGGAAATTCTCATTTTATTTGTACTTAATCTCTTGTAATAATTTATTTTTATTTTAATAATTAAACGGAGCTATATTTTAAACCATACTCTAAAACCTTTTTCTTAATATTTGTTGCACGAGTTTAAAATGTATCTTTTAGGGCCGATTCAATCGTCAGAAAACTTTATTTGAGGAATAATTTGGACGTTTTGACGGATAATGTATGGAAAACCTGTCAAATTTAAAAATATATTCCCCAAATTTCCCCAAAGTTAGAACATAACTTAACACGCAACAAAGATAAATTAACACGCTTTAAATGTATAAATTGAATGAGGAATGTAATTAAAACTATCGAAAATAATACCCATTAAGGAAAACGTAAGTCTTGTCGCATCGTAACACGGAAAAAATTTCATTATTTTATACGAGTTGTGCAAAATATTGTTCCTTGTTACCAAAAGTTGAAGAACTGTGGAATCAAGATTGTGGAAATCACTGTCATGAAAACGTGTGCTTACAAATACCACAGCGAGAATATATTCTAGGTGGGTAGATTCAGCTATGTATAAAAATTTTGGATATACACTAGCTGATCGCTAAATGCTAGTCACTAACTGCACGAACGAGTCATTAATATTATTATTTTTAGGTTTTGTATGTTCGCCTCTTTTATACAGTGACTAATACCGATGCCTTAGGGCTTGTGTAGACGGCGGCGCCGCTAACGCGCCCCAACCACACCGCCACCGCGCCACCACCGCGCTTCCGCCGCTTAATTGCCATATCACTGTACATTTTTAGTAATACACTGCTAGCCGCGGTACCTTGTACACAGCATATAGGACTGTAGGCTCGGCGAATGCGCGGTGGCAGCGCGTCTGCTGTGCATTCGCGACGCCGTGTACACAAGCCCTTACGAGCCCGCTATGGACATTTCCTTGTTTTATGTAAACAGTGTTGACTCCGTGCAGGTTTACTTGGATGTCTCCTTTGTAATTCGACAACCTTAGATCGGAAAATGAAGTTTATGTTTTGGCATTCAAAACTACTAGCCCTTACTATTATGTTTCCCAAACTTAAACTTGATAGAACAAAATTCTATTATGTGGTATAAAGTAGACAAAGTACCAAACAGTCCAACCAAGTAATTTAAATCACTCCAAGTGGAACGATTTTTGCAAAGTATACTGGATGAATTGAAAAGAGGCAGAAGCGTCAAGAAATCATTTCTAAAAGTATAATTTAAAAAACAATCTGAGTATGTTGAAATAATATTGTTATATTTACACGAAATTAACAAACAAAACGATATCAAAAGTAGAGGTACAAAACAAATTAGGGGACTACAATTTTTTTAAGGTCGGTGCCAGCATTGCAAATAAAATTGAAGTGTTTGTTGTAATGTCAAAATAACAGGTTTTCACTAAATGCATGAAAGTATACCTGTACCTATATTTTTTTTTTTGTCTGTCCGTTTGTTCCGGGTAATCTCAGAAAGGGTTGTGTCGGATACAGCTAGACGAATATAAAACTTAATCAATTTAGAAACGATATATCCGATACAAAACGGAGTTAAAAGTCATATTTTACTTAACAAGCTAATCTTTATGTACATTTAGGGACATACGTTTTTGGTATTCGTTTAGAAAAATCTCTTCGCTTTGTTTTATATGGTAATAACCATAATATCACCACAATGATATGTTAACATAGCGGGTTGATGTGACTTGAACTTAAGTTATAGTCGTACTTGTATCAAATTATTATTATACTAGTTGTGCCTGAGGCTTCGCTCGCATGGACTACTAAAAAGGCTTATTCTTTTTTATTGCGTGGAACCATAATTATTTTTCTAAAATAAAAGTAGACTAAGTTACTCCTTATAACAGCTATCTGTCAGCGAAAGTGCCGTCACAGTTGGTCCAACTGTTTCAGAGATTAAAAATTGTTTTTTTTTTATAGGTACTGTGTTCAATTTTATATGAACATAGAATAGAATATAAAAACCTGTTATTTTGACATTACAAACAGACACTTCAATTTTATTATATGTGTACATTATTAAGCTCTTACATGCGTACCTACCTAACTCTGTTCAGTATAGGTATGTATTAGAATTTTTTATAACATTGTTCTACTTTTTGTATTTGTTAACATCCTATTTCCAAAAGGTAAAGCTTATACTGCTTTGAATAGAGGTCAAACGCTTGATGACCTTGCTATAGATGTGTTAGATCCCAACAAACTTGAAACAACCTCAATCGATACGAGCATACCAAGAAATGCTGCGTTTACGTAGGTAGCAACGCTACTGCTACAACTTCATCTAGTTTGCCATTGAGTAATAATATTTAACTCCAGTAGCTCGTATCGAATAGCCTGGCAATCTTAATAATACATTTTTAGTTCCCGCCGCGGATTTGAACGTGAGGCCAGTTTGGTATCCGCCAATTTGATTTTTCTTACATGCACTAGAATTTGACCAAAGTTTTGAGATATTTCCATTTTACACCACACTCATAGTTTGTATTAATTAGCCAGGCAGTCAGATTTACACATATTAGTTCATATCTTGAAAACTACTGAACCGATTTTTATGAAACTTGCACTATTCCCGAAGGTGAAGTAAATGTAAGCCTATTAAAGTTCACAATCAGATTAATAGTTTCGGAGAAATGAGTGGACAAACATACATATACCTACAACAATTTTCGATACTTGTTTGGAAGCCCTAATAGATTATCATAAAATGTGAATATATTGCAGTTCCAATAATATATTACATGCATAGGTGTCGAATTGATATCCTACATTTTGAACTCAGTTAAAAAGGATTAATGTACCTTACTTTTACCTAATATACTATATTTTTGTACAATTTTTAATTATTTTTACTACTACGATGCTGCAACAAGTGTTATTTATCCTTAAAATAAGTTTTTTTTTTTAAATATGTTAATGTACTTGTATTTATATTTTGTCTGGATTTTTTATATTAATTACTTTCTTTTACTTGCGGTCGTCTAAATATATTCATGAGCTATTTCCATTCCTGTAGTCATGATAATGAAGTTCTCCGCACTTTTCGTTGAAAAAATAGAGAGAGAGACGGAGTGCTCATTTATATCAGGGGCTCCCAATCATAAGATTGGGAATCATAGGTGCGCTGATCTATTCACATACGTCCGCGACTAAGTGTCTAAGTAATATGAAAAAGATAAATCTTATAAAATAGGATAGTAACAAATACTTATTTTTAAATCTTGCTAAATAAGTATAATGAGAAATTTCTTAAGTTGACAACACATACCGCTTTTAACCCTTTAAGCATATGGTAATCATGCCCTCATCTTTGAAAAAATCAAAGATCATATTTATTTGTCTTATACGAATATAATAAATGTGATTTATAACATGTTTGTAATAATAAAGGATATATTATTATTTTTTATGATCCGATTTGTGGCTTCTATATTTTTTTGTAATCTCGAATGCTTCTTTACCACATAATGATTTGGAACATCTGATTTAAAGTATTAGCGCTTATTCACATTGACTCGGGGGCGTGGTGGCGAGCGCGGTCACGAAATAACAATCATGGCATAGTAACCAAGTGTTCACATAGGAAACGCAGGCGCGGTGTTAGTCGCTGGCAAGCTTTCGGTTGGCACGCGGAGCGCTCGCGGCAGTATCTAACGTGTGAAGTTGTTTGCGTGTGTTCACATCGAACTAGCGACGGAGCGCGCGATCCACGCGTGACCTTAGGTAAATTTGTTGAATCAATGTTGAACTTTTCGCTAATTATGATAGGAAGTTTTAATAATGTTAAGATTTTATCAGTACTGTTCAGGCGAGAAAACAATACTGGCAAAGCAAACACCAACATTATAGGAACATAAACATATGATATAATATGTCTAGGTATATATAATTAAAATTGTGTTCTCTTAAACTATAGTAAACAGTATGAAATTCACCATACCGTTCTATTTATTTATTAATTTCGTGCACACCAGTTCCACTTTTTATAATATCCCGTAAGAATTTTCCATTAAAAATAAAATATCCATGTTTCAAACTCCTGCCAACACGTCATACTCGTGTACACGTCTGGCAGCCAATGTGAACACGAACTCGTCAAGATTACCGCGCCCGTCGCCGCTCCCGTACTCGCGAATCGTATGTGAACAAGCGCTAAGTAATATTTTAATTATAACATATTAGTTAATATCTTGGTAGGGGTAGCGTAAGCCATGGTAATAGGACATATTTTAGTGGGATGATGGACCAAGCACCTATGGGGGTGTTCCAGCAGCTGCACTTGACAGCTGGCCCCCTATCTAATATTAAGGTGTAACGTTAAGTAATATTCGGTGTCACCTTCAACAAAAATCTAGTCTAATTATTGACGTTGAACGGAAGCCCATTAGAGGAATAGAATTAATACAACAAAAAATTTACCTGTTAATTTGTTCTCCTATTAATCCAAAAGAAACGTCGAAATTATTGATTATATTTATACTGATTTAGTTTGAGTATTGTGGGTGATCCTTGGAAGTAGACTTAATATCGAAATATAATATGCCCTGGTCTATTATGTGAAATATTAATTTGATATATCTTGTATGGTTTACTCAGCATATGCCATTTAAACGCTCCAAATGCGTCTTTATCGTCATTTTCGTCACTGCTTATTTCGTGTGTTGTTTTATCTTACAAAATATATCCTATAACGTGGCCAGATACCATAGCCATGAATTAAAATAAAAAAAACTCGTAAATGGGATAAGTAGTTTTCGTGTGAAAAGAACATAAATCGACAGACAGACAGAGATGCGTTGAGTTTCGCCACGATCTTTTTGCCATCGTCAGCTGATAGCTCACAAATTGCTTTTAAATTAGAACCCTCATAATTCGTTGGTATATATATACCGAGGCTTTAACTTGCGGACATATGATCGATATTTTTCTAGTCTTAACTATTCGGTCACCAAGACTACTTTTTAAATTGCCTGTCGTAAATACAAATTCCGCCTAAATCAAGACACACCAAAACTTATTAAGTTGCGAATATATTATGTATATAAGTAATAAATTACTAATTCTAGGTAAAGTGAGCAATTTAAACGATAAAATTATAAAACAACATTAGCGACGGAGTCGTCTGACAAGATTTCCATGTCAATAAAAAATGCGAAGCGTCCAATTCCATTCAATTTTTATTAGTATTTGGTACATGTTAAATAATACCGTAAGAAGTCATTGGCCTGCCAGGGATACACTCATCAGTACATAAAATCAAATGCATTATTCTCCATAAAATGGGTATTCGTATGAAACAAAGGGTACCTACTCACTCATTATAAAATATACTTTTATATATATAATTACATTATGTAATTGTATTTTTTGAATCATAGAACACTATGACTAAACATGCTTAATAATTATGTAGCTATATTGATATTTAAGTTTCTATGGCTACATGTGTATATTTTTTACACCTAAATCTTTGTCGAAGTTTATTGTATGCCAGATAAACGGGAAGACAAATTAAAAATATTAACGATAGCATAGCAAACTTGTCCTTTAAAAAGTTTGTCAACTATTGGATTAAAAATGATGAATTTCCTAGTTACTTATTACTAAATTGTTTGTGTAAAAAACTGTGTGTGTTGGTTAAAATACAATATTTCTTTTAAAGATCATAGTAAAAAAGCCCTTATTTATTATTTCATGCTAAATATTACATGTAATTCGAAAATAAAATCATAATAATAATGTTGATAAGCTTCGTGTTCCAGTTTAAAATGATATCAATATGTGCGAATGTTGTAATAATTATTAATATTTTAAGTTTCTCTTTTCTGAATAAAATTCTAAACCAGTTTAAGTACAAATAATGTCTTCTCTTTGATATTAATTAAAGAAATCAAAAGTCTCCTATTCAAACGGCGTGTATGTATAAAAATACTACCATTAATAAAAATTGTTGCGTCAAACGATACGATTCTAAATCATTTCTATCACAACTTTCGTTTTTATCGATACGATTATTATATTTATTATATTATTAATATGACCGGAATCTGGTCTACACGTAAAATTACGATTATCATTCTCACTAAATGACGAGACACTGTCGACCTGGTTTTACAAGCACAATCGTGTCACGTTGTTTATAACAAGTTACTTAGGATCTTTATATTTAGTTTAGAAGGTGATTTTTGATTAAAACTATTTTTATTATACTAAAATATTTCACTCTTGTATTTTAACGTGACATCTAATCTTATGGTTTTCTTTTACAGAGTGACCAAATAAAAGATGTTTCCTATTAAATTAATATCGTTTATATTGAGCTATATATTAGTACTTGATTTATGTTTACGAACACAAGCTGAGCTGTTTACCGCGATCTCGGACGTCGAACCTCTGTTGGAAACGCATAAGAGAATAATAGACGATTTAGATTTTTATATTAAGCAAGAAGAACAAAGGTTATTCACTTTAAAAAAGTAAGTACGCTTGTTTGTACATTCCGGACAACCATGTTCTTAACAACGAATATAACTTAAGTTTAAGTTTATTGGTGATATATTTAAATCATTAGCATTGTATATGTATTATACGTTGAACCAATGGACACTCTTCTGCAAACCCCAGAACAGTTACTGGGTTATAGGACATTTACTTATTGGTTCTGTTTTTAAATTTTATGTAAAGGCACATTTTTTGGCTTAGAAATATTAAAAGTTAATCAACTAGTAGAGAGACCAGCACTTACCTATATTAAATAATTATTAATATACTAAGTGTAAGGGTGTATAAAGATGTTTTATCTTTCAGACATTTAGATATGTATAAGAAAGAACACGAGAAAGCAATGGAAGATATTCCTAATTACTTAGGAAATCCAATAAATGCTTTTACACTTATAAAAAGACTAACCATGGATCTGGATTACATGGAAGAAAGTATAAATATAGGAACAGGTAATTTTACAATAATGTTGTTATAGATAAACCTATAAACACTTACAACTAACATATATATATATACGTATATTATTTGCCCACGCAACGTTATTATTATTATTTCGAACTGACTATACTGTTAGTCTTAGGAGTCCTGGAGCCTTTGCGGCTTTTACAGCTTCACCGGGCTTGGGGACGTTATTATGTAAGTTCAGCTTATATACAAAAGATTTTTTTTCTAACGATCAACTACACTGTTAGTAGTAAGGCCCCTGAAGCTTCAAACGGCTCTTACAGCTCCATCGGGCTTGAATACAAATGATTGATCATGGTATTATTATTGCAAAATTTAATTTCGATAACAATATTCGAATAAACAAATGCATTTACATGCAAGGTTCTGCCCACGCGACGTGCCATATTAAATATTAATTCTTTTGTAGAATAGATTCATGTTTAAAACAATAATTTGCAGCCACCTTTTTATGATAAACGTAGATATCCAGTAAAAATATATAAACCGGTTCCACAGATTTTAACACAAATCAACAAACTGTAAATTTGTATTTATTTCTTTGAATTTGACTGTGTTATTGACTGTTTAATTTTAGAATATATAAAGAATATAACGATGAATCACGATGATGTGAAATACCCGGCTTTAGAGGATCTCACGGGTGCAGCACAAGCACTGACCAGGCTGCAGGAGACATACCATCTGGATATACATGATCTCTCCGAGGGAATGTTGAACGGGATTGCCTACAGGTAAATTCTCTACTACAATTCCAAATCATTGTATATAATGTTCAAATATATCACCGTGATAAATAAAGGTACTTTTCAAACTGATATAATTATTTTCCAATGTTGCTATATAAGCGTACTTTCTAAAAATATTTGTCACGTAAACAAATTACATTATTAAAGTGGTTTTTAAATGTGAGCATTAAAGCATTAGTGTTCTTTGGGTTAAATGCCTTGTATTAATATTTTTCCAACACATTTGCTCAAAAAATGCATTTTCAACACGTTTGCTAACAAAATGCATTTACGAAGCCTGTATACATTGTTTCAAAGTTAAAAACTACGCACCATACAACGGAGCGTGCGGTAAAAATTTTATCACACACTCCGTTGTATAGCGCCATTCGGTAAAAATTATAACTTAGGTATTTTTGTTTTGTTACGCCAAAGAAGAAGTCTATTGTGTAGTTACGTTTTGCGAACATGTGCACACAATACTTTTTTTAATTATTGCAAAAGGAAACCAATAAAGGGTTTTCTCCATCACTATTTTAAAATTGCCATTCTGAAATAACCCAGTATATTTTTTTATATATGTAAGAATTTAAGAAATCGTAATACAATTAATACTTCATTGAAAAATCACGACAATACATCATCATGTTTAACATATTTAGTACATATCCTGACAAATTTTCACAAGTATGTAAACAGTAAGATCTAATACTGAGGTAATAATTTTCAATATTCTGTTTCTTTATAGCGTCTATGTAAGTAAGTAAACTTTTAAAATACCTAATTATCTAATTAAACAGAAGGTTAAATAACAAATAAATTCTTAATTACATATTAAGATAAGACTAATTATGTTCATTAAATGTTAAATTTGTGTATAATTCCGTGTGATGTTACATTATTCTTGACGCAAAACACCAAATTGACCGTACGATTCTTAAAGTTCACGGCATACATTGTATTTCGTTTATTATTAATATTTATTTTACTGGGTGTATGACACGATAATGGTGTCCGACTGGAACACGACCAACATAATTATATTAAGTGTAACAACCTTAGTTAGCCACGATTAGGTTTGTCGCGTTCCGGGATCATACTGTGTATAGGCGTCTAGTAATCAAGCGGGGTGGTCTGTGATCGTCTTGCAAATGGCGATAAGCTTGTGATAGTGACTATATTTTGGTTACTCGCTTTTCGGGATCAGCCAGTTTATATCTATTTTTTTTTTATCTGACTACACTGCCTTGAGGGCCGTTAGAGGCTTTGACAACTTCACTGGGCTTCACCGCGAAAGCGAGGTAACAAGCTCAAAGGTGCTAAAGTTGCCGGACCACGGCTTGGGCTGTTGCCGTACATGCAAATAAGTCGCGATTTGATTAATTCTCTATCCGTAAAATCCTATCTTTCTAACATCATCTTACATGGAAGGACTACTGTGAGGATTGCAGGCCGGAATAACAGCGACAACCGCCGAAGTATTTGCATTGGATTGCACAGTGCTTACTAACATGCCATACTACCGTCACTGCCTTTCTATACTAATAGGTCCTTACATATAAAATTAGCGTTTTATATGGAAACAGCAAAATGAAAATGTTATGAAATTATAAATTTAATCAATTGAAGTTTGTACCATTATTATCTATGCACTTTCCCCATTTTATAGGTAGTTCATTGATTTCATTGCTGAAAAAATTGTGGGAGCGAGAATATATAAAATCTTTGAAGGCGGTTTGAACGGCCTCATCGGAATTGATTTTTTTCCTTGTCCAAATTCCGAAAAATGTGCTAATCTGTTGGAGCAAGGTTCGGGGAGTATGGTGAGTGTCAGAGACATTACAACCGCAGTTCCTCTAATTTAGCGACGGTCTGTCGTGAAGTGTGGGGGTCTAGCGTTGTCCTGTAAACAGCAATGGTCTAGAGATTTGAGCAGTCTTGGTTGTTTAACGGCTAGCTTTTCCATCATGGTTTGCTATGCTTGACAATACAGATCTGCCGTTATCGTCTGGCTAGATCTTAGGAAGCTGTAGTGTATGACACCAGCACTGTCCACCAAACACTCACCAAAACCTTCTCTGTGATGAGCATTTCCGAGTGTCGTAAAGGATCCATTTTTCGTCACAAGTAACAATGCGATTCAAAATTCCCTCGTTATTGTGACGGTTACTCACTCAATTACTCAATGTAATGCAGCACTAAATGCGTGTTTGTTGGTGTGCTTCAGTTAGTCAGATCGCGACTTAATTGCATACGCGCAACAGTCCGAGCCGAGGTTCGGCCACTTTGGCACCCTCGGATGTTGTTGCTTAGCTTTCGTGGCTGAGTGCCCTAAGCGCTCGCCCCCAAGCCCGGTAAAGCTGTAAAAGCCGTAAAGGCTCCAGGGCCCCTAAGGTTAACAGTATAGTCAGTTCTTTAAAAATTAAAAAAAATAAAGTGTGCTTCAGTCAATTCATGCAGTACCCATTTCTCGAGCTTTTTCACGTTTACAATTTGTTTCGAGTGAATTAAAATTGTTTTATCACTCATACCGAAGCCTGCCGCTAACTCGGACGTAGCTTGGACATGGTATGGATCCGTTTCTGCAGCGCTGATGCCACAGTGGAACTCATATTCGTAAATAATGTGATATTTTAAATTTTCGATATCAAAGAAAAATCAAATGTTGCGAAAACAAATGAATCACTAAATTCGAAATGCACAAGCCTAAATTTGGAATTCCTAACCAACCAGATATTTGAGATCAAGGTGGCCAGTTTAACAAAACGCCAATTTCATATGAAATGACCTAATATATACATATAAAAATAACTTATATATAAATATTTTAATGGTTTATTTTCATTAGTCCCGACGAAAAAAGAGGGGTGTTATAAATTTTACGTGTGCCTCTGTGTGATTTTGATCTACATTTTTCTATTGTTTGAAGGATGACTTGACCGAGAGTATTCTTAGCTATGATTTAAGAAAATCTGTTGAGCCGTTTGAAGATTATCAATTCTTTTCTAGTTGATAAATGGATGTGAGCATCATTCACAGGTCTAATCGAGTCAAAATTTGGTATTCTGTTAAGTAATAGAAGAACATGGAAACATAGAGCTGATGCTGCTGGATCATCTGAAAACTGCAGGATACTTAACTCTTCACCAACTTACAGCAGATATATCATGCTTAGGTTTATTGGAATGTTCTCAATAAATCGGCTACTTGTGTTGGGGGTTTCTTAAATTTTTATTTCCTTTGTACATCAATGCTGGTAATTGTGACAAAGATAAAACGTATGATTAAACACGCATTAATTTGGTAATATAATATGTATGGAAAACGACTCCGTGAAAATATATACAGGACGTCTTGTTAACGTGGTGTTGTCAGTAAATATACTTACAGTAAATATTTTGAGGATAATTTTCAGTCTATGATTTGGATACCTACGTTTTATTTTATGTATTTTAGTTTGCTACTATGAGAAATAGTATATAATATTAAAGACAGTTTCAAAAATTATCTATAAAGTTGCATAAATTATTGAAGAAATAAATACTTTTAGAGGTAATTAAAAATTAACTTAAAGAACAATTCCAGTACTCCAATGACAGCCAGCGATTGTTACGAGCTCGGCCGAACGTTATATAGTCAAAGGGATTTCAAAAATGCATTGGAATGGATGAAAGAGGCACGACGCAAATATAAAGCCGAAAACGTCCCATATTCTTTCAATGAAGTCGACATATTGGAATACATTGGATTCTCGTATTATTTGATTGGTGAGTAATAATAATTTTGAAGCATTGAAATTGCAATGAAGATCTATTAAAGTTGTTACTATTCTAATCATTGCAATTAACGATATCTTTATAATTAAACACAGATCCTTTATAAGCAGATTAGGCCAGGTTAGCAGATAAGTAAATTTAACCTTTGTTGAGCATTAATATCAAACTAGCAGCGGGTTCCTATGAATATTTCGCACATAATAGAATGTAAGCAATCTAACAGTTGTCATGTTTGAATTAAATAGATTATTAAAAGATGGCGCATACTAATTGTTACTGGAATATATTTTCATTAGAAATACCACCTGTTGATGAAAAGGTTATTTTTGACAATAGCGGTTAACAAATAAGCTTTGAAATGATGGTTGAATAATTAATTTTAATAAAGAATTAAGCGATATTTGACATTGTCACAAAACACAAATAACTCTTATAGAACAACTTGTCTAATTAAATACATTTTAAAAAGAATGTATAAAAACCAATCTTGGCGGTTTTGATATCTTCTTTTTTCTTCTTCATAACTTGTCAACTAGTCCTCTTCATTGAATACCATTACTGCGATTATCGAGTGAATATAGAGTGTCCTGTCTATGATAAATTCAGTATTCTAATAAGATGGTGGCTCCCTTATTGGAACTTTCTAGGGAGTTTTTGTGGCATCTCAGAATTCATGGTCCATGTTATTATTTCCAATCCATTTCACATGTACACAATAACTAAACTTTATTATGAAAAATGACACCTGTATTACACAAATAGGGTCAAATTTATGAATATAAACAAAAACCACTAAATGACAGTTGAGATCCCGCTAAAAACTCAAATAGATAATTATGTTCATTATGTCTTTTTTCATAAGTAGTCTAAACCCATAACACACATCTTTTATGTCATGCAGAATGCAGACAGTGTGAGTACTAAATCTTTGTCCATTACGGCTGGACGCTCAAACTTAAATACAGTCAATAAATATTCATACTTGTAAAGGAAAAATTGTTTAAAAAATCCTACACACGTTTAAAAGCCATGACGAATATTGATTCGAGAACAGCAACGAGTTTGGATATAAAGGTCACGTTGAACACATAAAACTTCCTGAAAGTATGCACTAAAGTTGTGATTAGTACATCTCCGCTTATAACAGATTGGGATTTATCGTGACGCTAACTTTTATATGTTTTTATATGTTATAGGTAATAAACCTATATTTATATATAGGTTTGGTGTAGTAGCCACAATCTCACATGATGTTATGTGACGATGTAGCCCAATATGGTAACACGCTAAACCTAGTGGGAGGACTGGCTCTCAAATGCATCTGCCGGAACACACCTATTGGTGTTTGGCGACAGATTTTCAACTTGAGCGTGGTAGCTAGCCAGCCGGGCATTATAGGAAAAGCCCTACCACCATGCTGTGGTTTCCTCACGATGTTTTCCTTCACCGAAAGCTCAGGCTCATTGCAGGGATTCGAACTCACGTCAATCGACGCGAAGTCGTACACGCTACCACTGAGCCATCATTGCTTCAATATCATTCTTCTATAGGGTTATATCGATATACTGTCGAATATTCGAAATATTTAACTAGTAATTAATCTAAAATAAAAGATAATTTTGTTCATATATAAATGTTCAAATAATAACTATTTTCTTGCTAAATACAATTCTTTAAAAAATATAATATTCATAAATGAAATTATTCGAAAGCATCGGATATCTGAAACATGTTCATCCATAACTGAAACCGATCAAATTGTCTTAAGATATCCATGTTCAGATCTGAAATCTCATATCCATAACATCCCTGGTCTAGAATAGGTTGTAAATATTCCCTACAAATATCAAAACTTTGTAAGTAACAAACAGGTGACATAAAAAACGCATTGGAGTGGACTGAGAAGCTGTTGGTTGTCGATCCGAAGCACGAACGAGCGCGTGGGAACATACCGCACTACCAGAAAACCATTGCCGAGGAGGAACTTAATCTTAAGAAGAAACAGCGCGGGGTAACTACGCTTCATTTTCAGTTTATTAAACAACAAGAAGAAGTTTATCAGGCCGGCATGACATAGCGACCGCCGATGGATTTCGATCTCTTAATGGTCGCCGTTGTATTAGGATTGTACTGTGCTTACCATCAGGGACAGAACAGTCAATGGCCGAACTATTATTTTTCTTGCGAACTAAAATTTAATTTTTATTCTCAAGTAATATACAGCATCATACCCTAGTATTTTTTGCGTTGAACTCGCACGTGCTTTGAATTTATTTTAATAATAGAATATAAGTATTACTAGTAATGTCCCCTAAATAATAAGTATAACGTATAAATGTGCTAGTTTTTGGACATCGACTACCATCTATCTGATCATCATCCGTTGGGTAATTATTTGATGAGTGTATTGGCAAATATATAAGCTATTTTTTGTAGTATTCTACATATTATGGTAAATTAAATATACTAGTAAAAGGTGTAATATTTAACGAAGTAACATTTGGAAAGAAAGTACATTATTAAATATGGCGCTTCATATTTGTTACTTGAATATTATTTTCATTAGGAATGCCATCAACAGATTTTACGTCAATAGCGAGGATCTTAGGCTTTAAAATTATGTTTGAACCATTAATTTTGATGAGATTTAAGGAAGATATATTGATGCCACGAAAACATATTTAAGGAATAATATATAAAAATTACTTACGATTTTTTTTCTCGTTAACCCTCCACGTACAAAGAGGAGTGTTGTAAGTCTATAGCTCCCAAACGGCTGAACCGATTTTATCTCGATTTTTTTTTTTTGAAAGATCGATAGTGTTCTTATATTCCAATCTGTTCAGCCATTTAAAGATTATCAGCTCTTTTCCAGTTGATAAGTGATTTAAGCATTTTTCACAGTTCTTTTCGAGTCCAAATTTGGTATTCTGTTACTTAAATGACATTACAAGAACATGGTGACATTGAGCTGATGCTGCAGCGTTATCTGGATACTTAACTCTTCACCCACTTACAGCAGAGATATCGTATTACATATCAACATTCGATAACATATTATTCTAACTTGTAATAGGAGATTGGAGAAGAAAAGGAAAATGGGAAAACTGAGGAAGAATTATCCTTTTACGCTAAAGAAAGAAAGGTTTACGAATCCCTTTGCCGGGGTGAAGTGGATATTCCTCACGAAATCACAAAAAGGTAAATATTTATTGAACAGAACAATTTTTGAAATATTTATTAAACTTTATAAATAATATTTACGATTAACAATCATATTAATTTAGTTGTCATTTCTAGACATCGCTTTCATTCACGTACCTAATGATCCACTCTAGATTAACTTTGTCAGTAAAGAATAATAATTTAATATCCATTAAATATAGGAACGAAAGAATCTATACAAATGAAACTGCTAATAAACAAGTATTAGATTATAATATTATTTAAAATTACAATTTCATTAATATAATGACAATTTAAAATAAGAAATATGAGTAATAAATAACATAAAAACATCTGTCGCCCATCAGTATGAAATTATGGAACACCGTTACTAATTTATCGACTGATTTAAATAACTTTTATTGGTATTATGACTTTGTTATTTTATTGACTTAGCTTTATTGACGTTGATTTGAGCATGTAAAATCTATGCTAATATAATATAATAAACCGGAAGATTTTTTGTTGCTTGTTTGTTTAAACACGCTAATCTGACAATTATCTAATATGATTATTTTTGTATATAATATTGATTTTTGATAAGTAAGTCGGACGATACGTGCACCCGAACTGCTTTAACCGCGTGCGCTGACGTAATGGTTAGTGATACGTAAGTACAATGTTCTAAACAAAATATTGCTCTTTAGTACATCTAAAAAAAAAAACCGCGATACCATATGCCTTTCTCTTATACATAAGCCAGGTACAGGTATAGTTACTTTTTTTTAAATTATATAAGTACTAGATGTATCCCGTGGTTTCACCTGCGTATAATTTAAAATAAATCGCTGATTGATGATTTATAACACTTCAGTATAGACAATATTTACATCGGGCGGCCAGGGTTATGCGTTTATTTTTACATTATCTCCCAAACTATGAATCCAAATAACATGCTATAAAGGGAAAAGTTTACCTACATTAAATTGTCTTGATGATGAAGTAACTTTTGTTCATATGGATGAATATGCCATGCCCAATAATAATGCTCACAAATCACTTTTATATTTTCAATAAAACTTTCTCACAAAATACCTTATCGTGCTTATGTATCTGAAATAGGAATATGGTATCGCGGACTTTTTTTTAGATGTACTAAGGAGCAATATTTTTGTAGAATATTGTATTTACGTATCACTAACCATTACGCAAGCGCACGCGGATAAAGCCGTTAGGGTTCACTATTTGTTTGGACTTACTTAACAAAAATCAATAGTTAAAGCTAGCTGAGAGGTGTAGCCTAAATCTGCACAGCATATACTCTTCTACTATATTCCTCGTGAATATGTCTATCATATACAAAAAGAATTTTTCGAATCCGACTGGTAGTTCCAGAGATTAGCGTATTTTATAATATTATATATGTATTATATTAGTATAGATAGATAGATGACATAACTTTACATAATTAAAGTGATAAACAATTAAATGACGGAAAAACTTAATACATAAAGTCACATTAAGCTATGAACACTAGCTGTGCCCGCGGCATCACTCGCGTGAACTACAGAATTTTTGTTTGTGAAGATATCGTCATTTTTTTATAAACTTTTTTTAAAATGAATATATTTTATCTAAGGAGTAAAACAAAAAAAAACTATCAAAATCTATCCAGTGGTTTTTGCGTGATGCGCGCACCACGGTAAACCTCAATCCTTTTATTTATTTATATAAATAATAAATAGACTTCATTTTTCTCTTTTTAGATTAAAGTGTTGGTATGAAACAAAGAATCATCCGTTCCTTAAGTTAGCGCCAATAAAAGTGGAACAAATGTACATAGATCCTGACATTTTCATTTTTTACGATGTAATGACTGACGCTGAGATTGAATTTATAGAAGAATTGGCTAAACCAAGGGTAAGTGATATTATAATTTTTTTTAATTTACATAATAATTATAACGCATGTATATAATTAATATTCTTAGTGTATTTAGTGCTTTATCTATTATATTAAACGATTTAAAAAACACTCACTCGTTTGTTTTTTTTTTAATATTATACAGATTTAAAAGATAACAAGGCGCTTGTTTTTTAAATATTATACAGATTTAAAGGATAATCAGGCGTATGTTTTTTAAATATTATACAGATTTAAAGGATAATCAGGCGCTTGTTTTTTAAATATTATACAGATTTAAAGGATAATCAGGCGTATGTTTTTTAAATATTATAGAGATTTAAAGAACAACCAGACGTTTGTTTTTTTAAATATTATACAGATTTAATGAATAATCAGGCGCATGTTTTTTAAATATTATACAGATTTAAAGGATAATCAGGCGTATGTTTTTTAAATATTATAGAGATTTAAAGAACAACCAGACGTTTGTTTTTTTAAATATTATACAGATTTAATGAATAATCAGGCGCATGTTTTTTAAATATTATACAGATTTAAAGGATAATCAGGCGTATGTTTTTTAAATATTATAGAGATTTAAAGAACAACCAGACGTTTGTTTTTTTAAATATTATACAGATTTAATGAATAATCAGGCGCATGTTTTTTAAAATATTATACAGATTTAAAGGATAATCAGGCGCATGTTTTTTCCACCATCAATTCTATGTTAATATGAAATTGTTTTAACATAAATAAATAGCCTGCTTAGCCTGATAAATTAAAATCTTTATAATTAAATAAATCAATAAAAACGATATTCTTTTATCCAACTGAATCATTAAGATCACTGAATTATAATTGCCTTAATAGAATAATACACTTTAAGATCATATGGATGGTGAATGCTAATGACTAACGTGTATTTTACACGCTCCATGTTAGTCAATTAATCTTTCCACCGTCAATATTGTGTTCTTCACTTATTTTTCTAATGCAAAATAAACTAACATGGCATGTAACGAACAAAATAAATAAACAAAATGTACTTTATTTTACCTTAATTTAATAAAAAAAAGTATACAACACGTCTAACGAGTAAGTCAGCAAATTAGCGCAACGATAAGTTTTAAAATAGGAAATAATATTTAATTAACATCTTATAGCTATACGCTTTAACATATTAATTATTATGTTGACGACAATAATAGAATGAACAATTTTTTTTATTTTATCCGTGTAAAAATAATGCGTTTTAGTTCAAAAGAGCAGTGGTTCACGATCCGAAAACTGGTGAACTTGTGCCAGCGAACTACCGTATAAGCAAGTCGGCTTGGCTGAGGGACGAGGAATCCCCCGTCATAGCGAGGGTTTCGCAACGCGTTAGTGACATGACCGGCCTCAGCATGTTGACCGCTGAGGAACTACAAGTTGTCAACTATGGTATAGGCGGACATTACGAACCACATTATGATTTCGCGAGGGTTAGTATTTTTTTTTTCTAAATCTATATTAATAAATTTGTTGTTCTGTTTGTACATGTATTTTTTTTACCCAATTTTTCTGATAGTCACATATTATATAAAGGACACTGATTATGGATAGGACGTTAAATTTTTTGACAGGATTTAAATCAAAAACGCTTTGACAGATTTTTATGAAATTTTGTTCACGGGAAACTTATGTCACTCTTCAATTGATAGGCTATAAGAATAACCAATAATATGATTAAAAAAAGGTGTATGTGCGATTCACACACGATAGAAGTGAAACTTCATT
Organism: Saturnia pavonia; assembly: GCA_947532125.1. NCBI lineage: Eukaryota > Metazoa > Arthropoda > Insecta > Lepidoptera > Saturniidae > Saturnia > Saturnia pavonia. The sequence continues at coordinate 10,605,556 of OX383902.1, read as the reverse complement.
TTTAAAGATATTTTATTTAAACTGTGTGCAATATGCATACACACTGACATTTGCTCTCTCGCTCTGGCTCACACAAAGAGGAGAGACCGATAATATATTGCTCTCCCGCTCTGGCTCACACAAAGTGGAGGGAGCGATAATGTGTGTTAAACGTTTAACGTTTAACGCGTTGGAAGTCGCATAAGAAGTTTCACTTCAATATTAAAATGATGATACGAAAATAACTAGTGCGTCATCAATGCGTGAGGAGCCGCGGGGGATCGTTAGTACTTCGTAGATCTGCGATAGATCGCCAACTCATCTGATATTACACGACGACATGGCCCAAGATGGCAACACCTTTAAACCTAGTGAATGCTCTGCAAAATTTTCAACAAGAAGGCAGCTAGCATGCCGCGCATCGAAAAATACATAATTTGTGGCCGAGGCTCCTTGTAAGGATTCGAACCTATTTCGTTTGACGTGGTGTACGTGGTGACGTAACCAGGGACCTTTTATTATTATTATAGCCTTTATTTATTTTAAAATTATTACAGATTTTCTGACATTCTAAACATGTTTTAATATTTTTTCATTGTATGATTTTACAGAAAAGAGAAAACGCTTTCACTAAATTCGGCGGGAATAGAATAGCGACGGTGCTTTTCTACGTGAGTGTAGTTTTTAATTAACTAATTTATCATATATCAATAACACTGTTTTATATAATACATATTTGATATAGAATACATTATTTGATTGTTCATTATTCATTTTTGATGAAGGATAGATTACCTCATACAAAAATATTCTCGAACTGGAATTCTTTATTAATAGTGTAGATTTCGAAACCCAATATGAAAAATATAGTTTTTTTTAGCAAAAGTTTTCAGAAGGACAATGGCTCTTCTAAAAAAATTATCAATTCAGTTTTTTTTCTTCATGATTCAAATGTAAATTGTATGATACCTATTTTTAAACTGTAATTAATTTACATAATACATGAAATAAAATAAAAATATAATGATAATTTTAGTTAAGTAAAAATGGATATATTTATCGCAGAGATAAAGCTGTATAACTTAGATACTTACAGGGGTTTTTTCCTATATTTGCTTAGCGCATGTATGCTTCTATTTTATTGTAATTTGCGAGTTGACAGTATGTTTAAAAAATAAAGTTAATTTATTCTGTATGAGCAACGTGATTGATAACGGCAATCATAAAATTGTCGTCATCGTACAATGTTCATGCACAGTTCTGTTGAATGCAATTCTTATTAGGTTATCTTGTGACAAGTAATTCTAGAATTATTAGTTTATCACTTAATGTACAAATAAGTGACTTTAAAATCATGTAGGTGTGGAAGAAGTTTAATAACTTTCAACTGAAACTATTAAACTGAACTTTGTACACTTTAATCCTAGTTTTATTTATGAAATGATGACGTCACACACAATCGTATGAACATAATGCTGCGTTGTTGTGGCACTTTTTATTTATCAGTTTTTTTAATTATTAATTCACGTGTATTATTTTCAACATAAACAACTTTTCAAAAGTTGTCTATGAAGTTACGACGCGATGTTATTTATTTCCCGCTTTTTGGCATATCAGACACAACGGTTGTCTTATTTTGCAATGCAATGGACGTTATGTTGTTGATTTATGATGGTAAATTTGCAATAAAATAGTGGCCACACTATTCAGTTCTTGGCAACACTATACAAGGTTTTATAATGGCTATGCACATATAACATATCGCAATGTCGTATAAAAATATAGAGTTTAATTATTATCATACTAGCCCACAAGCCCAATGAAGGTGTTAAGGTCCCCCAGGTCAATTAGGTTAGTCAGGTGGAGTTGTTTTTGTCCTGCAGATGTCGGACGTAGCGCAAGGCGGCGCGACGGTGTTCACGGAGCTGGGCTTGAGTTTGTTCCCCGTGAAGCGCGCCGCCGCGTTCTGGCTGAACCTGCACCCCTCGGGCGAAGGCGACCTGGCCACGCGCCACGCCGCCTGCCCCGTGCTCAGGGGCTCCAAATGGGGTCAGTCTTCCTTACTTTGCCACTATCAATGCGTACGATCCGTCCTGGCGACAAGCTATCATATTAACAGTTAAAAACAATATATAGTTTTAATTTAAATTAAATCCTTCTACGTGTAACTGGATGTATGAATTTTATTACGTTTTTGTCAAAGTTAAATTGACGTCATTTAGCAAAGAAATCTCTTCGGAGATTGGGAATACCTCCACCCTACAGAAAATCGCAGCCAAATAACCTTGCGTTGTGTTCCTGCGGTGAGTGGGGCGGGCTTCCAGAGCTATTTGGGGTAGGGGGGTTCAAGGTTGGCGACGCGCTTGTGATATCTATGGTATTGCTGGCGTTCATAGGCTACGGTAGCCGCTTACCATGCCTGTTTGCCACCTTTGTAGTATAAAAAAATGCGCTAGTGATACCCATGGTGTCACAAGCGTCCATAAACTACGGTAATCGTTTACCATTATTTGTAATAATTATTCACAGTTTCGAATAAATGGCTACACCAGGGCGGTCAGGAGCTCCTGAAGCCTTGCAGCCTCGAATATCAAGAGGAAGGAATCGTCCGCAAGATCCCGCGGCCGGTCCCCAGGACTTCCAGATAGAAGAGATGCTCCTCCCAGACCCACTACTTGAGATTATGAACTGATTCGGTATTAACAATAGAGTGATCTTTTGTACAAATGAAATAATAAGTACATGTTTACATTATTTTATCAAGTACAAGAAAATATTTTTACACAGTCGAAATCCATTAAAACTAGTATATTTTTTAATAACTTCTTACTATTGTTTTTCTCAATACTCGACTTGAAATTTAAATAAAATAATTAAATTACAAACTTACGGTAAAATATCCCACTTTATATCAATTTTATAACTATGAGCTAGAATTTAAACTTAAATGCAATACTAGTTATTAAAAAAACTGGTCACTTGTCTTTAAATTAATATAATTATTAATCTTGCCTGATCGATGAAATTACTGGTAATTGAATCTACTTAATTATATGAAGAAAATGTAATTTTATTATATAAAATATAATATACATAATAATTATAACGAATGAGGCTTAACAATGTTACCGGTTGTGTCCGCACACAAAGAACTTCTCTAACTAAATATTAATTATATATAAGATATATTTAATCTATCTAATGAAAAAAAAACCACCAAATACGTAGAGCGATGTAACCTGTACGTTTGCTTTGAATTTGCCATTTGACTGTTATCATAAGTCACAAAAGCCATGCATTTAAATAATTATACGATAGTCTTTGAATTGCATTTCTTTAATTATACATTAATTTCTAAATAATTATAAGATAAATAAAATATTATCAATAAATAATAATTTTAGTACACTGTATGTACAACTAGATTCATTAATAACTATTTAAATTTTATATTAATATATTTTTATTTTTTCATAATTTGCCTTTTCATTTCACATATTTTTTTGTATTTATTTTATTTTGAACGTAGATTAATGATTGGTCTCCGCTGCGCTTCAACTAGATACCGCGCCACCTACAAACAATGGCTCCTAGAATACGGCAACTTCATATCATAGAATTGAATTGACTATTTGAATTGAAGCTTGTCAATGTGACAGTATTGTCGGTAGGACACTGACTCAAGTGCGCCGGTTCGGCGTAGTTTTTTAGTTAAGTCGCTTTTTTATACTACGCCGACGGTATCTAGTTGAAGCGGCGCGGAAACCAATTATTAATCTAGGATTTTGAAAAGCAAAATTCGTTAATGCATTATCAAATAATGAATATAACGTCGTACTAGCTGGCCCGTCAGACGTTGTTCTGCTCTTCTCAATAGTCAATGACTCGACCAAAGCGCCACCTATCCCGTTTTCCCAGATAATTGTGCCGTGATCATGAACAAAAAAAGAGGTGTGTGTGCGAATCACAAACAATATAAGTGAAACTTCATTTTAAAAGATATTTTATTTAAACAGTGTGCAACACACCGACATTTGCTCTCTCGCTCTGGCTCACACAAAGAGGAGAGACCGATGATGTGAGTTAAACGTTTAACGTGTTGGAAGTCGCATAAGAAGTTTCACTTCAAAAAAAAAAAGAATTACGAATACTTATTATTTGAATCGTCATTTAAAGTCATCATTTTATACAAAAATCCGATAGAAAAAAACACGTTCAGTTTTTCCTGAATTAGAAATGTTCCTAAATTTGCATATTAAAGCAAAAAATGTCCAAACCGTTCCAGTCATTGTGAAGTGAAGCTTACTAATGGAATTTTTTTATTTTTGTTTATACTATAGATTACTAGCTGTACCCGCGGCTCTGCTCGCGTGTACTACAGAATATCGTCGGTATTGTGGTAATCGTCCGCCGATTATTTTAAAGAAAAAAATACGCTTATTATTTTATTTGTGTGGAACCATAATTATTTTTATAAAATAAATAAAATCTAAAATAAAATAAATCAGCTATCTGTCAGTGAAAGTCCCGTCAAAACCGTTTCCGAAATTAGCCGAAATAGACAAAACATATCAAAAATCACTTCAGATGTAGGTGACGTATTTACAGTTCCTGAAATAGTAAATTTGGTATCGAAGACAAATTAAAAATAGAAGATCGATTTGGCATAGGAAACTTCTTTCGCTGGTACATATTCACAAAACCATAAATACATTAAAACAAAATTCCACCGTTCCCTCCGCAGGGGACGGGCGGTTAACTTCACTCCTAAGTGCATGTACAACCCGGTCACAATATCTGTGCACCAGACCTCGTGACGTCATATCGGCGGTCTGGGTACGGTGTGAAATTTTTTGTTTTTTAAAAGTTTTTTCCAGAAATGTGGAGGTAAAAAAAAATTACTAACCTTTTCAAATCAATTTATTATTGATGAAGGGTTTGTTATTAAAAAACAATAATTTTGATTACAAAAACATTTATTATTAAACTCAGTCACTATAAATTATTGACTCTATGCCTGACATTGTATCTTCCTCACTCTCACTTTCTGAACTCTCCGAACTGTCTTCCCCTAGTGATATTAAAAGTTGTGTGATGTTGTCATCTGCTAGATGATCCTTTTCCCAGTATTCTCGCTGTAGTCTCTCCACGTGATTCACTTCTTTTTTCCAGTCAGCTGGCGTAATTGACTTAATCGCATCTTTTGTAAGTTGTTCTATTTTCTTTTCCGATTGGTCAATGTTTTTATCTGCCACCCTTTGCTTTACCAAGTTCCATATATATATTCGACAGGGTTTCTTCTTTTTTTACAGCATAAAAACTGTTGATGATATTTCGTATTGCACAAAATAAATGTCAAAATCATCTACTTCGATGCGTTTTTTGTACTGTTTACGCTTCTTACCCGGTGTCGATAATTTTGGTTCTGGGTGGGTTTCTAAATTATTACTAGTACTTGGAGTCGGACTAGCGCCCGGCGAAGTAGGTGTTGTACTTTGGCTTCATTTTTAATTTTCATTAGAGTCCTCTTTGATATCCCAGTTGCAGCACAGGTTCGTTTCACCACTTGGTCTACAGGTATGGTGTACTGTTTATTTGCTTTCTCTGATTCAAAAACTTAAGCACTTTCAAGATTAAATTTCTTGATTCGCTGTGTATTGTTTTTCCCATGACTTCAGTTCAACAGCTACAACAATTTTAATAACAACCAAACCAGTCCAAACTTAACAGTAAACAGTCTAAACTTAACAATAAATATTAAAAAACGGCAACGAAGATGCTAACCGTACTGTCGCACCGTGGAGTGCGCGGAGAGGTGATAGGAGAAGCGGGAGAGGCGCCGCATTCCAGCGAGGTGCACAGATATTCTGACCGGGTGTAAAGAGTGTTTGTTGGTAGATTAGTGAATGCAGTGCCACTGTATCGCGCGAGCGGCTGCTTGGCTCAACGGCTCTTTGCCGATGGATCGGACCTAGGCTCGAGTGAAGCTGTAAAAGCCGTTTGAGGCTTTAGGACCCTTAAGGTTAAAAATATAGTCAGATCGAAAAAAGAAACCTGTCAACTGGTGAGCTGCGTTTTGGTTTAAAAAATATTGCATTAAATAGGTTATATAATCATAGAGAAGTAATAGAATACACGTGTCTAGTATCAATTATGAACACGTATTATATAACAAAAAAAATTGCCAAGTGAATGTCGGCCCATACGCAGTGTAGAGTTCCGTAGTAGCCCTTACAGACTTCGAACTTTAAGTAATTTTCAATGGAATTGAACGAAATTACTTTTCCAAGTACATCTTATACGTAGGTCGACTATTACTCATAAATTGTAAAGCCTACTTGGCTGAGTTTTCCTTTATATAAATATTACTGCCGTAACTAATTTTTTCACATATCCAAAAAACAACAATTTACGTGGCAGGGCGAGAGACACATGACCTAACAAAAATTAGTACCTACTTTAAGCCTGCATATTTCGCAAACGGATTCCTGAATTTAAAAATAGTTTTCACTCGCCTATTTTTGAACAACCTATCAAACGACACCCTGTATTATGGGGTAGACGGGAGAAGGGATAGAAGAGGAAAAAAATCATCCCTTAGTTACGTGTAGGAGAGGTTAATCTAAAATAATTTTCTTAAGATTTCTTTTATTAACTTATCGGCGTGATTAATATGTACCTCTACCAAATTACAGCTTTCTTTTACTAATAATCTTTGAGCTAAGCCGCGGAGAGAGAGACTTAAACTATACCTAAGGGTTCCTTATTGACTTCGGAACCCTAAAAAGGATTTATCGCCTGGGTATAAATATTATTTGAGGACAACAAGTGCTTGTGAAATGAGAATTACAATTGATATAATCGATTGAAATAACCTGTAAACTATAGTGATTAGTAGCAGATAAAACAAGTTTAATGTGTAATCTCAATTAGGCAGTCATTTTATAATAAACTAAAAAGTATTATTACCTAACACTTCGAATCAAAATGATATATTTCTTTATAATCTTGACATATAAGATTAATCATTCTACCGGTCCGGTCGCTGTGATTCAGATAAATGGAGGTTCAACGACCTTTATTTCATTTGGAAACAATATTTCACTAACGTTGTGAGGAGAGCAATTTAAGACAACAAAAACGTTACATATAGAATTATATGTATACTGTACATAACATTCCTGTTGTTTATACATTACCCTAAAGCTTGTGTCTTGACGGCAGCTGATTCTGGACGTTCAGTTGTCATTAGAGTATTTCAGAACAAACAAAGTAAGTACATGCATGTATGAACTTTAGCATTGCACACTACTGTGTTTGCTTTGAGACACTCTTCTTGTATATCGTTTCTTCTTCATCTTCTGCTGTGACACTGATGTAACGCTTAGTTTAAAATGATTTCATTTTAAAATACTGCCACCTCTTTCACGACATTTACCCCTTTTTAAATGCCCGCCTAAACAATATTTAAAAAAATTGTTCAAGTTATAATTAATTAAAAAAATATACGAGCTAATCATACCCGATTGATATAAGCAAAGAACAAAGGTGTGTATCTATGTAGTGAATTGTTTCTGCTTCCGTCATAATTTTCACTGTTATTTCAATGCACTGTCGGTAAATAATGGCTCTTTGTTACATGACGAATAGTCTGGCATTTTGAAATTTATTCTCCAGTTGCTTCGATGGAAGCTAATATTCACAGAAAAAATTACGTTACGCACACTTCACAGTAATCACAGGTAGGTACTCTTAAATAAAATTGTTACAGCATCTAAATACATATTTAGATGTATATATATATCTATAGTCATTATAAGCATGCAACTACTAAATTTTCCGTCTCATTTTACTTTTTTCCCCTATTACATAGAAGGGTCTTTATCGAATTCCGTTGAGATTCTAAATATTTCTTAATAATTTTTCTTTACTTGTTTTACATAGATACATAAGCTTAGAGTAGAATAGTAATTTAATATAAGAGAGATTATAAGAGACAAAGTTGTTAATAAAATTAGCTTTTCCTAAAAACTTCTCCGTTGAAAAAATAATCCCATATTGATCGATATTTTCTTTCTATAAAGTTTGTTCATTTTTAAATAATTAGCAAATAGTTAAAATGTACACAACTAAATAAACGAAGATAAATTTAGGAATATTTAAGTTACGCGGGAATATAGAATAAAAAATAGCTATACAACTCAGAACGGTACCTAATATCCAAGAAATCAATATTATGTAATCAACAAATATGACACATATTATCTTACTTTATAAAAGTACACGATTTAATAACAATGTTTTCGCCATAAAACCAAATCGTAAATAATTATCTCTGTAGTTTGCTACTTGGAACCATGAATAAACTTACAAGACAGATAGTATTATAGACAGGACAGCAAATGAAGCTTTTAAGATTTATTGTCACTACAATCTGAACTTGAATAAATTGTTGAATACATAATATAATATAATTAATTGTTACCACGTAGGAAACTGAAATTTTAATAAACGCTACGATGCAGCTGCTGTATATTAAAAAAAACTAATATATTCTTCATGTATTACCTACTCTACCGCATTGAACGACTGTATGAGTAAAGAAAGGAAAATAGCCATATTTTATGCCATGTATCAGTACGTAGATTTCAAATGTAAGATGGCATACCCCTTATACTTCATTTAGACTATAATATGATTCCCATGTATAGTGTTGTTCAATAAAAAAATACGAAGAACAAATCTCTAGAATAGTAATCTAAACAAAACATGAGACGACCCTTGACCGTAACAGCGCAAATGTATTTTCATTAGATTTGTTTCATTTTAGTGAGGTTCTAGCTATATCTCGAATTATTTCATTAAAAAAAATATAAAATAAATTCCTCTTACAATTTCACAATTATTTAAAAAAAATATGGTTTCAAGGTACTTTTAACGATGCATAAATTAAGAGACCACGTAATTTTTACACATACCTACACTCCCTTTAATTGTATAGGTACTAATGAAAAAACAGATGAATATATGAAAGTACATGAGGCAAATAAGCAAGCAATAACAATATTATTACTTAACGGAATGACGATGGACAACGTGATACATTTTTAGTTATCTATTGCTATAGCACATAGGTGGCCCGCAATTTCAATGAACTTGACACTGCACTATCGAATCAGACAACTGCTGGTAACAAACTGATGGTGCATCGAAGTCCCTCGTCAATCGCTAACGATGAAACCGGAGCTATGTTCTGTAAACATCCAGTGAGTGGAATCTTTAAGCCAGTAGTTGTACAATATTGTGACGCTTCTAGATAGGTACATAATATTCCGTTCCGTCCATAATAACCGTTCAGCTAAATATAAAATTGAATATGAAAGTGGCTTTATATTATTTTATTTATGGTATAGAATACAAAATGATAACTATGTGATATATTGATAAAAGCAACGGAAAACAAAACACTTAGGGATTGTAATTCATTAATATAATTTACGGTCAAGAACATATTTTGTTTAGGTGTGTGACGTCACAACACAGTACATTCCAATAAACTGACGATTTGCGTTTTTATAAGTAAAGGCATTTTAGTATTTTTTATCGAGTTATCGGTATGGACTCTATCGAGGACTAGTATTTTCGCAAATTCTCACCGATGTCAATTGTTGATGTTTGCAAAGATTTTAGCTATACCTAGAAGGGCAAGGTTCTCAAGTACAACTCACCGAACATTAATACGGGATTAAAAACAGATTTTGAACATGAGGGTCACAGCTAAACAAAAAAGCCTAAGAAAATACCACTCTACCGTTGAGCAAACTCTGGATCAACAATTTCTTGGAACCGGAGCAAACACTTGAAATTGGCGTCTCAGCATTAATTAGGTTAAAACTAAATAACTAAAAACTAGATAATAAAAATATAATTATGGTCAAGTGGTCTAGATCTGGAAATTTCAATTCATATATTATATGATGTAAAAACATTAAAACAACACGAGTAGCAACGCCATTATTATTATATTCCATTAATAGGTACCATTATCAATAAACACAGTTTATATAGTTACATAGTTTACATGTATTACATAGTTGTGGTATGTATAACACGTGCTGAAAATGTTATTAAAACGAAGACTCCTCGGAATTATTAAACAGGACAATGAATATGTAAGTTGTTTCTTTTTAACACATTGTGTTGTGTTTATTGAGATGTCACGCGTCATGTTTACACAATATTTTCAATGAAAAATGCGCTTTCTGTACTTCCAAATCCTGAGAAGTTAATCAAATAGGTATTTAAAGAATTATTACATATTACCTAATGATCGTAATACATACTAGAAAATATAACCTGGGCCGAGTTGACAGTATCTGCCGCTCAGTTGCATGATATAATTTAATTTGCCACCTCTTTCAAAGGTGGTACAACTAATATTTATTCATAATAAAATTCTACATTTCCTCGATACAATACATAATTACTAACTTTAAAATAATATAATACTTTGTTTATTAAGTTAGCTGTGATATTAATTATGAATGAAAATGTAGCTAATGCTTTTTTTAGCTTTAATTTTGGAAAAGAAAATTACTTTCATTCATAACTTCAGCAATAGTACCTATTTTGTATTCTTTTATTCACATGACCCCATTTCCTTTTATTTTGCCTTCCGAGTGCTGTCCGCTATGCACCCTTTGCAAGTCCAGAACGGCTCGTTCCTGAATACGGGTTAACAGTGGTTTAAAATTTTCAAGGTTTGAAAGCGGAAATTCCTGCGCCACTTCTATTTCTATCGCGTAGCACGCAAACCAGCACCGCTTGTGCTGTTGTGTTCCAGCCTTAAGGATGTCATCAGCCAATGGTGTTATCCAGTCAATTCAGTTTAGGAATTTTATAAAATCAAAATAATAAAAAAAAGGTGTGTGTGCCAGTCTCTCCTCTTTGTGTGAGCCAGAGTGAGAGAGTAAATGTCGGCGTGTATGTATATTGCACACTGTTTAAATAAAATAGAAAATGTCTTTTAAAATGAAGTTTCACTTCTATCGTGTGTGAATCGCACACACACCTTTTTTTGCCATCGAAAGATTCATGCATTGGCTTTTTTAGCCCTAAATCGTCAATATTTACTCAGTGGAAAAGGCTATTGTAAATTACTACGAGGTACGAAATGCTTTAGGTACTGCATACTACATCATTGCATCTTCGGATGAATCGTAACTTAACATCCGATGTTAAAATCTCATAGAGGCCAGCGATGCTGGTTTAATAGTGTAGGTATTTCTCACAAGTAAATAAAACATATATATTGTTCCTTTAATACTATGAATAACCGAGAACAACAGATATGCCAAAAAAGACACTAAAAATTGCAGCTAATTTACTAGAATTTATATATACCTTACATATACACCTTCAACCTTCAGATTGACGTGTGTTCCCTTCTCCAATCCAATCTATCGACCTGTACAACAATTTATTAGAACGCAGTAGCATGATTTTTTTAAACCGCGCTAGTTTCCTGATACAGACAGCGGCAAATAAGTTTAAAAATGTTTTTTTTTCTTTTCATTATATTTTTATCAAATGGATAATTCTCATTCATATTCTGATACTATTCCTTTTATTTTATTAACTTTATGTTTATATATAGGTTATTTTTATAAACGTTAGCCTAAATAATGTGGAAAGATTATTTCTAGATATATTATTTAAATATTATTATAGATAAAGATTATATCTAGATTTACATCCAGAAACGAAATTTATCTGGATACAAATTTTGTATTATGTTTCTAAAAGGGATATGCAAAATATTTAGGGTAGGTATATAAAAATTTCTTTTGAGATTTCTCTCTACTTGGGGCTGGTGGAATACTTCCACCCTACATAAGATGGCGGCCAAATAACCATCTGTTGGGTTCCTGCGGTGAGTAGGGTATCCAGCGCTCCTTGAGGTAGGGGGTTTCAAGATCGGCAATGCGCTAGCTGATACCCATGGTGTTATAAGCGTCCATGGGCTACGGTAGCCGCTTACCATCAGGCGGGCCAAACACTAGCTTGCCAGGCCCACATAAGTAGTATAAAAAAAGAAAACCACACAGAGTTGATATTATCGATAGGTGCCGAACATTATTTAACATATTATAAAGCTCAAGTCTTTCTGTCTGTCCATTTATAACCTTTTCACGCGAAAATTACTTATCCGATATATGTTTTAATTCATAGCATGTTATCTGGCCAGGTTATAAAATATGTTTTGTAAGAAAAAGTAACATACGAAATAAGCAGTGACGATAATGGTTAATCATTTCGGACAAAAGATGCATTTAGCGTGCTTAAATGGCTTACTCTCTGAGTAAACCATACGAGATGTATCAAATTAATATTCTACGTAATTGTAGATCTTAAAAAGACCTAGAAAAAAGTTTGCGATAGCATATGTCTATCTTCCAAGGATCACCCGCAATAAGCATTATTGTCTCCCGTCATTTGAGCGGGGGCAGCACGATTCGCGAGTGCGCTCAACCAACGGCATTCTGTAGTCCACGCGAGCGGAGCCGCGGGCACAGCTAGTTTAATATACAAAAATGTACATCTGCAACAATTTTAATTTTTAATACTGTGTCATTCTTTAGTTTGCTTTGTGAGAACAAAGACATCGATGTAATTAATACCTAAGTAAAATAAACTAAGACGATAAAAAATGTGGTCATAAACATGACGACAATGATGTATGTATCACTTCTAGAAATCATGTGTCGTATTATTGTGCTTATAACCTATAAAGTTATAAGCATAAACATTACGATATACTATTAAATTTATTTATTGTAATAAGACATTTTTGCTTATTTATTTAATGAAAATAAAACACAGATTGGGTTGTATACCTTTATTGTTTTAATAAGATTCACATCGAAAATGAAACAACAAATACGTGACATATATATATCCATTCATTTTAAACACATTTATAAGTTTTAAAATTTCTACCCCATTTAATATAACATCGACATAAAGTTTGAGTTAAACAACATTTTAAAGTAAATACTGATTGAATATTTAACACAGTAATATCTAAATACTACATTCTAACGGGGAACACAACATCTATTATGGAACAAACGTAGGTTTTATCAGCATATACCTATAAGAAAGTTCAGTTTAAAAGTATTAAAGATAAACAAAAATAAACAGCCTTTTCTCACAACTTTACCCTGTAAATATCTCTCAAAAACTCCCACTACGTCACATTCTTGTAAAAAATAATGTCATACTTATCAATAAGATAAAAGGATCAAAAATATAAATCTTCAAAATATAAAAATTCATTAGAGGCTTAAATATTGTTCTACAGAAATGTCATTAAATCAGACTCACAGGTTTTTGTCAGGAATGTGTGAAGCTTAAAGCTAAGGATTCTAAGCTAAAGTGTTAAACACGATATTCGACATTTTTGGGTTCGGGATTTCTAAGTAGTAATTATCCATCTAATTAATTCAGATTATAGACATTTAAAACATCAAAACATTTAATTAATAGAAATCGAGCAACATTCGAGTAACATTCTGTTCGCGAGCTGACCTGATGAATATTGTGCCTTTTTAAATCTAATTAAATTTACCTAATTATAATTATACTAAATTATATTTTAAAAGTACAACACATAGAAATTTCATAAATGGCAAGAATATTTTATTACTCCTGGTCATTATGTTCTTTAAGTGCATAACTTCAACAAAATAACGAGATTAGGGCACAGATAATCTCGTTTCAAAATAACAACAAATGAAATAATCAAAAGCGCAGAAAGAGTAGCGCGATTCTTAAATTTCATAGTTACGAAATTTAGAAATCACCTCAGATGGTGGTTCTTGGTTACCAGTTCCCCATCGGCCCCAAAGAGCTGCGCCCCCCTCCGAAGCCCTGCGAGCTGCGGGGTTGCTCGGACCAAGACTGGAAGGACCCGAAGGCTTTGCAGAATCGCCCTCCAACATGCGATCTTTGGTATTTGGCTTGCTCCAATGCATAGATTGTTGGACATGGTCCTTCATGCCCAGCCACTGCTTGTAACCCAAGGCGATGCCGCTCTGCCTCCATTTATCATAAAGAGCACGCTTGCTTGGATCACACAGTGTCTCCTTAGCTTCCTGGATATTCATTAAAATAATAGTTAAAACCTTTGAATCAGAAAAGCGCATATTGCATATCTTTGATATAAAATCTCTCTCAACTGTCACGTAGGTACGTGGAAGGAGTTTACCAAGAATAGGATTAAAAGAAGTTCGCTGATGACAATGCTGATTATAAATTGCCAATATATAGTTAATTTTCACTGCATTTTATTATGCCTTATTCAGAGGTTTTGCTACTTAACAGTTACAACTCATCAGCGAGTCTATTAATTTTATCCTACAAAAGATAGAGCTACACTGGTATTAATATATTCCTCGGAGAAAAGAAGAAGTTAAACTAAAAATAATTTGCCTAATCCAGAGGCACATTTGCAAATATGCTGTCTACAGGCTGTACTGAACAGAGGACACCTATACTATATTTCTTAGAAGCTAAAAATAGGTAATAAAGACTATAACTACTAAGACTAAACTAAATAAGTTGTTGTTTTTTTTTGTTGTTACGAAAATACATAAATCGGTAACGGTAATATTCCGTTTTAATTGGTCGCGACAAATTTTGCCGCTTACGAATGCCACAATAATTTAGAAATCCGCCTACTGCTCTAATCTGAAAACGAGAATAAAGGGCTATATGATGTACCTTTAGTTTTTGAAATTTAGCTTCTGCTTCTTTATCGCCATCATTTTTATCAGGATGGTGTTGTAGGGCCAAGACTTTATACTCAGCTGTTATTTGTTCGATCTGTAATAAAAAAACAAAAATTAAAAAAAAAAGAAATTAAATGTATGATAAATAATTATGTTAACAAATTAGTTTCTTCAGTTTTCCACAGGGCATAGTAGTTAGTAAATCCCATAAAGAATGAATAGTAACTAAATATGCTAACAACTTAATTATTAAAATATATGCTCAATGTATGTCTACAAGTATTATGATATTTCAAGTATATGATTATTCAGATATTTAAAGCCTAGTAATTGTAGTGGTTACTTAATATAAGTACTTATTTTAGCAAAAATAATTTTCTTCTTTAAAGTATCATTGGACCACATGAAAATACTACAAGAATGAAATAAAAACAAAAAATCTTCACTTTCTTAATTATTACAATTATCGTTTTGTAATATGTTTTGCTTTTAATAACACCGGAAATTCTCGATATGCGTCATTCGAAAATACAGAAAAACTGTGTATTTAGGAACTGCCTCCATAGAGTAGCGATCAGTAGTGCTATTCTGTAAAATTTAATTCGATGAATACTTTTCTACGAAAATACGTATATTCTTTTAATATATTTTAATAATAATAATAGAATACCAAACCCATACATATAATGTCAACATTCTCGCACTTGACAGTTCATTTCATTTCCGCATTCGTCGATGTGGCGCCACCGGCACTATATCGAGTTTTAGATAATACAAATTTGATACCGCAGCGCGGATTCAGCTATCGAGGTCTTATAACGTTCTTACAGAATAGCACTACAGGTCGCCAGTTCGATTTTTTCTTGAGCGGAATAAATGTGTGATACATGGAAGCCTTGTATTTGTTGAATGTATATTTCAACATTTGCATACATTAACATATTTAAAATTAATTAGCAACACTAGTCGGATGCCGTAATAGCAGAACGCTTGAGATTTGGTTTGTTTTTTTTTTTTTTAAGTAAATAAGCAGCAAGAAGGAAAAAAGTCGACCCGATAATATGTGGTGACTACAGCCTATAACAAGCTATAGCCACCTTCATATAGTAATATAGTCTCATTCGATGAGTAATATCTAACCGACCGCAGTCGAACCTTGCAAAGTTTCAACCAACCTTCATGGGAATACAAAGAACTAGGTATTAATTTCTGGGTATTTGAAATCACCTATATGTCGTGGGTTGGCGTCGTGATTTAGTGGGAAACGGCTCTTATATATAGCGACTCTACTAACATGGAACTATATTTACATTCTCATTCGAGGTTTAATATCTAACCGACTGCAATTGAATCTTGCAAAGCTTTTATCAGATAGTAATGTCCTGGGTTGGCAGGGTAACAAAGTCCCTGCTTTACCGGAAAAGGCTTTTGTTTAGTAGTGGGACAATTGCAAGCTAGTATTATTATAGATATTTCTAGTAACGAATTCTTGGCATGTTGATCGTTTGCGAATTTAACGGCAAGCAATAAGCGCACTTTTTTCTTATGAGAAGGTCCAAGGTAGAAAAAAAAGGTTTTTTCTTTACACAATATATATCTGGAAGCTAGTTTTCTTATTCTTACACACTATTTATATAAAAAACCGGCCAAGTGTGCGTCGATCACTCGCTGTGTAGGGTTCCGTAGTTGCCTGTCACAATATACAGACATAAAAGGGGGCTTTTTGTTATATGGCATATAGGACGATGGTAACTTATGAAGGAGTTATAAAATCCAACTTCTCAAGGAAAATTAGAAAAAATATTATCTATATGGGTACCACCGCGTTTAGCATTTATAACTGTTTTACACAAGTAACAACTGGAATTTGTACAATTTTTTCCTTTTTATTTACTTCTCCAATTACATTTTACATTTTTTAAGTTTGTAGTCTATTATTCGTTTACTTTTAAAGCCTACTTACAATTACATTACATATTTATAGAAAAGAAGCAGATATGTTACTGGCGTGCGCTAATTGAAGACTCGAAAACGTCATAATTACTTTGATAGCTATCTCTTTCACTTACGCTCTTTTCGTATAATTTGCACTGCTCATTACTACAACTTGTAAATAGACCGTGCGACCAGATTTTCGATGTCAATTACTATGAAGGTAACATATCTGTGTATATAATATCATTATATTGTATATAGTACTGCCGTGAACTTTTTCACCTATCCAAAAACAACCATTTAGCTGAAAAGGGAGGGGCACTTTACTCTAAACAGAAATTAGCATTTTAAAGTTTAATTAAAAATTGTTTTCAAACATCCGTAATATTTTTAAACGAGCTATCCAACTACGACCTACGCCAAGGGATATACAAGAAAAAAATTCATGCTCACTTTACGTATGGAGTACTCAAAAGTTTTAAAATTTTACTTTACCACTTTGTCGGCGTGATTAATATGTATATTATACCCATGCCAAATAACAGCTTTCAAGTACTAAGAATCTCTGAGCTAAGCTCCAGACAGACGGACGGACATGACGAAACTATGAAAGTTATTTGTTCTTGTTGACTACGGAACCCTAAAAAAGTGGTTAAAAACAAAATCTGTTTTTTTTTGGGAGCACGTAGCACTGCCTACCATCAAATTCCTGTTTATCTTTGACTAAATCCGAAGCTCCAATAAGTGTATTTTATTGTTTACTAGCTGTGTCCGCGGCTTCGCTCGCGTGGACGACAGAATAACGTGCAGTGTTCTTAAAACATTAATATTTTTTAATTGAATGAAAATATTGTGTTTTTAAATAAGCATCAAGTATCTAGGGAATAAAATAAAATTGATCAAAATCTATTCAGTAGTTTTTGCGTGATGCGCGCAGGAACGGAAACCTCAATAATTTTATATACTTAGATTTTTGTTTGAATTCAACTGTAATGTTTACTATTATTGTTTTAAAAATAATCCATGTCTCATAAACGTTATACATAATTGTATTTTTTATTATATATCCATCGGATGATCAAATATTCGTATTATAACCATTGATTTAATAAGTCAATGATTATAACTCTATATACGAGTAAACTATATTATATTCGTATATAACACTCGTAGTCGCTTAATTAGATGAATAAGAATCTTTTATTAATGTAAGACTAGATTTTCATTTTTCTTCTCAATAATAATATTTTTTAGTCTACTAAAAATACATTACTTCAAGCTTATTCCGAAGCTAAATTGGACGTACGATTCGTATCAAACAGCCTTAACAAATTTTAATGCTTATTCCTATTCTTGTTCCTTTTTGCTTTATCCTTGATGTTAAAATAAAAATTTAAAACTTAGATACCTATTTATGATAACGAAACAAATTAAATCGTTTAAAAAAAAAAAACGAAACTGCGTCGCACCACGACTACAATAATTACAAGCGAACGGGATCGGGTAAAACCCACGGTTTATTGACGTAACAAGCTTATGACTTCGCCGATATACATTAATTCCTTCGAATAACTTTATTTGAAATAGTTTACGTTGATTCTACATGAATAAAAGTAATAAAATCAAGGTAAACTATTTACTTCAATGTAGGTCAGCCCTGGGGCTCGCGGCCTTCGCGTAAATAAGGTCATCGAGTTGAACACAGAACAATCAATACGTACGAAAACCGATATAAAAAATAATACATTCACAATAAATACAGCTTATTTAACGAAACTAAGTACTTACACTTGAGTTTTCATCGCAACCCAACAACGCATAGTAATCATCATCAGGATTTCGTTGATAATTTATGATTTCATCAACGCCAGTCATCTTCACGTCCCTCCCTCACAAATTACCACTGAATACTGATTCACGGTGTTGCCAGTGAACATAGCTAAAAAGGACGGTATGATTTTAAAAAAACGTTCCGATTTATAACATTAAGGTATGGTTTTTAGAAAATTAAATTAAATGTAATTAAACATGCACATTACGATTTGATTTTTAAGAACATTGAATGAGTGTATAGTGTATACTATCTTGGTAGTATTGTTACTTAAAGATAGTGAAATGCTAGTTTTAAGTCTGTCGATTTAAGTTTACGGTGAATCATGTAATCATGAGCTCACTAAGGACACCAAGTCCAATTATTTGTTATAGTTAACAAACAAATATTGATAATATGTGTATGTCAAATGTCAATGATCTAACTAATATGTTATAAATAAGTATTTAACTTGTCTATATTGCTTAGTTCAGCACGAAACAAAAAATATTTTTGATTTCAAATATCTAATGCAGCGGATCAGACCGGCTGTTGGCGTGGTGAACACCTTAATTTTATATACAATTACTCTCGCTTTTACACAAATAGAAAAATGTCGCACAATATTCCATTTTTTTTATGTTTAATAATCTGTATAATATAATAATGTCTGATGCGCATTAAATAAATATGTTCGCATTACTTTAAAAATATCACTTTCATTTATGACTTTCTGAAAACTGTACCTTTTTGAAAACCTTCTTAGAAATTCACACTTGCAACACTGTTTTGTATCGGTCAACACAAGATTCAGGCATTTTTGGCGGGAACTTGATTGGTGGTACAGTGATTTTATTTTTCATTGAATTTGATTTATAATAATATAGTAAATAGCAGATATATGTAAACGATATTGAATTGAAATCAATTTATATTCGGTATTTTACGTATATTTTACAATATTTTAAATGTAATTTAATTTTTATTGAAATACCAAAAACTCTTAAATTAGTAACAATTTAAATATCTTTTGAAACGTTCCATATGTAATCTATTTTTTAAACATTGTATTTGCTGTATGATAGATATAAATACATATATTTAATTTTATTGGAAGAGACAAAACGCGCGGCTATACGGCGCTTATAGCGGACTATAAGAGATGTTTTGGCAACGGTATGCAATTAGAAATAACATAATTATAGTATAATTTTTCGTGCGTAATTTTAAAAATACGAAGTCAACTTTAATATTAAGTAATTTCCTAAATACCAAAGATAAGATATAAGTTAAATGTAATTATAAATATTTCATAGTGTGACTTTGATGAATATTTTATCATTTATTTGGAATATATATTACAACATAAAAATTGTAACATGTCCTAACTAATTAAGTATTGATAATATGTTTACCTTTACATAAACAAAACATCCACCAACAAGGTTATACTCAAACTACAATGACAAGTCAAGTAGAAGCTAATTTCCTCTATGTAACATTTAAGTTATATACATTGGTCTGATCCCGAAACGCCACAAACCAGAAGTTTGAACCAGAAGAAGAACGGTTTATCACCATTGGTACCTACTTAAGTACCTATGTACTTTGTTTTCTTTTTACTAGCGTGTGATAATATTTCTCCTGATTCTAAATGACAATATGGTCGAAGATGATAGTTAACATGCTAAAATAAATAAATAAAGTAGGTACTACTTAGTGCAGCTGCCGGAGCATACCTACAGGTGCTTAGGGCAATAGAATTTTAGGGTGTTTTACTTGCTATGATAACTAACCAATATAGATGGTGGAAAAAACGAATGGGACATGGAGGAAAAGTACATTAAATATTGAAGATAGCAAATTTTACTTAAAGGAAACTTGCTATATTAAAAAAAATATTAAATAATTGCATTTACAGTTTTTTTTTTAAACTTACTTTGGCCGCTAATTAACGAACTAAAAATGCAAACAACTGACATTCACAGTGTTATTATGCCAATCGATAGGGTCGGGTCTATGATAAGGGTAAAATCTCTCGAATAAACATTGTATCAATGGGCACAATAACACTGTGAATGTTAGATTTTGCATTTTTATTTGATTCGATTCCCGGCACAAGCTTTTTTAAAATCTGTGAATTCAATTATTATTATTATTTTAAAGAAAAGAATGTTTCCTTTAAGTAAAATTTGCTATCTTGGACATTTAATGTACTTTTCCTTCATGTCCCAATTATTATTTTTTCCAACATTTATACATAAATAGACATAATAAACGACAGTTCTATGACTGCACCCACATTTTTATTTTTTTAAAACCTCAGCTTTATCATAGTAACCTCATTATCTCATGGTTTTCAGCGCGTCTCTCAACCTCGCTCTCAAACAGACATCATGAATTTAAATCGATTTTATCAACATTTCTTTATTTTGAGAGCAATATAAAATGTAATCTGAACTTATTGTGGGTACATTAAATAAATAAAAAGAAAATGAAATATTTTTTTTCCTAAAGTAACTACCAACCTATATTACAATAAAATCTTGTAACATTTTCAATAACATATGTTAAATATATTTATATTGGTTTAATTTAAATTATTGGATAGTGTTTTTCATTTAATAATTTTCTTATTTTGTTGATTGAAATTAACCCATAAGTAAATACTGTGTACTTATTTAGAATGAGAAATGAGATACAACAAGTTAAGTACGATCAGATGACCGTAAATACTCAGAAGGTGAAAATCAACGCAATCAGTAAACACGAGGTTGACGGCATTGCATATTCCGTGCATGCTCTAGACATTGGCGTCCCAACGCGCTTTTGCATCAAAAATAGCCACTGAAGACGCGCTAAAACGAAGTTTACGCGCCGCTCACCGTCCACCGCGGCCGTGTGCCCCGTTAAATAGTGTTTCACAGATTTACGACCACTGATAATTGTATAATTTTATTTATATGTGATGTTCGCGAATTATGACAACTGAATTAGGACTAAGCGTTGTTGTTTTATCATCGTTAGTTGCTGTCAACGTACGAGGCGTACGAAGATCTTCCATCTTTGGCAGCGGAAGTAGCGACGGATGTCCCGGCAATGGGTGAGCAGTGGCATATGAATGCTTAAAAACAATGCTCGCAGCTTCGTTCCCACATTTTCTATTCGACCCGTGTCTGCCGAATGGTCGAAAGTTTGTCAACCTTTATTTATATCTTTTTTGTTTAGATTCATTTGTAATTCTCAAGACAAATCTTTTGAAGCAGACACTTTACTAATTCTCATTTTTTATTCAAAGCAAATTTTATGTTTGCTAGATAAATAACAACGTTATTAACTTCATAATACGTGCGTTTAAGCTTAAATAAATAAAAAAATATTATTGGTATACATAATCTTCTAAGTTATCACACTTAGAAGTAAAATTGTAATAATTCTATATATTTGTAATAATTGGAAATAGATGCTACCATAAACTAACTACAAAGCCATAGTTTTGATCTAGCGGCAGGAAGTAGATCGCGATGATTTTGGTTCTCCAATTATCCCTACAATAGTTTATTTTCGGATAGGATGTTGTGTTAGATGAATAGTTTATAATAAGCTGTGATTGAAAGTTAAAAAACCGTGGCTTTATTTATTATTTAAGCGTCAGTTAAGATTATACAGTTTTGTTTTACAACGGTTTTTTTTTTCAGAATCGGTAAATAACAACTTTTTTGTAGAATTAATTAATAATTAACACTTTATATTTATATATATTTGTACTGAATTATTATCAAATACTTTAATAATATTAATAATAAAAGCTGAAGAGTTTTTTGTTTGATTGTTTGTTTGTTTAAACGCGCAAACTTTTGCAACTACCAGTCTGATTTGAAAATTATTTTTGTATGTGATAGCCAGATTCATGATGAATAGTAAAGGATATACAATTTTACGCTGCGGCCCTAAGGAGTGGAGCAGTAACGTCAAGTAACCTGGCAAGCTGTAGGCAATTCCGGAAAATAAAAGAAAGGCGCCGCACCGCTGTGGAAAGCTTGTCGAAAAAATTTAACACGGGTGAAACCGTGGGACACAGCTAGTTAATTATATATAAACCAGATATTCACAAAATTTGCTATGTTTAAAGCATTAATGATATTCGCTAAAACTCAGTAGTTATTGTTATTATTAAATGTTATAGTGATATGTATATTCAAATTAATTTCTGTCATTGACAATATCGAGGAGTGTCAACATTCAACGAATAATTACAGTTATACGTTCCAAATGCTTCTCTGTACAACTATGGTTGTACCGAGTGCCCTATTCAAAGTAGATACCAATTAATAGTTTAATATTCATAGAACGTATTGGGTTGGGCTAAATTGAACTAAGGTAACGACTTAATGGCTAATACTGAAAAATAAGCCACTTTATCGCGAGCGACACGTGCTGTTTGTTTACCTTCGTTAAGTACTTTGGTTGCCTATAAAGTTTTATTGCGTGTCACAGTTAATTCGGTTTTCAAGCTTAACATTATATACGATAATATATTAAAAACTCTGAATCCATGTGTAGTAAAGTTATTGATTCTTATATAATTGTAGTTTTTTTTTTCGAACTGACTATACTATTAGCTTTAGGGGCCCTGGGGCCATTACGGCTTTTACAGCTTTACCGGGCTTGATAATTGTAGTTGAATGAACGACTCATTATAATAAGAATAGCGATTTCTTTTCTTGTCTCTTAAAGTGTTAAACACATATTATAATAATGACATTATTATATGATTTTTTATTCATGAAATGATAATTTAGTTATATCAAGGACTCTCAAGAAAATCTTAACGACGAAGTGAATTAAGAAAAGGCCCTATTACTTTAGCACTTTAGTTATTTTTCAAAAGATGAATTTATGATAATATAACATATACTTAATATTATGAAGCTGAATATATTGATTGTATTTTTTTTGGGATTTTTAATGCGTCAAACTCTGGAACTACCAATCAGATTTGAAAAAAATATTATAGCATTATATAGCCTATTTAGTGAGGGAGATTATAAGCTCTCGAACATAGTGTTACGACCTATAGCAAATAAGCAATTACTATACAAAGTGTATATCAGAATGTACGCTAAACGAGGAGGAAGTAATAGTGCGGGCGTGCCATGTTACGAAGCGCGGGGTATCGGGGTCTGAGGGTGGGTTGACCGCCCGACAAAAGTGACAAAATAAAATAAACGCTGGTCACAACTAATCAATACATATTATAAATTCAACGTCCCTCTATCTGTCTGTCCGTTTATGTTCTTTTCACGCAAAAACCACTTATCCGATTTATATGGTTTTTCCTTTAATTCATAGGTATGTTATCTGGTCAGATTATAGGATATATTTTGTCACATAAAGTAACATACGAAATAAGCAGTGACGATAATAGCGAATTAATTGTGAAAAAATACACTTTTGGCGCGCTTTAATAACTTATGCTGAGTAAACTATAAGAGATATATCAAATTAATGTATATCATAATTATAGACTTTAAAAAGACCTACAAAAAGGTTAGCAACAGCATATGTCTATCTTCTAAGGATCACCCACATTTTTGTCTTTGTAATAAGCAGCGGGTGACCGCCGCGCCGTGGATAGGAGTGAGGGCAGCACAATTCACGCGAGCGAAGCCGCGGGCTTGCTAGTCTTACATAAAATAAGGAATACATGAAAGTATTAAGCACAAGCTCTAGCAATGATTAGCATATTGCTAAGTAGAAAGTTGAATTCATGGCTATATTGTCTGACCCAGGTTATAGGATATATTTTGTAAGATAAAGTAACATACGAAATAAGCAGTGACGATAATGGTGAAACAATTCGGAAAAGGACGCATTTGGGGCGCTTAAATGGCTTATGTGGAGTAAACCACACGAGATATATGAAATTAATGTATATAATTGTAGATCTTAAAAAGACCTATAAAGAAGTCTGCGATAGCGATCTATCTCTTAAGGATTACCCACAATAAGAATTTTTGTCTTCCGTCTTTTGAGCGGGGGCAGCACGATTCGCACGTGTGCTCGACCGAAGTCATTATGTAATCCACGCGAGCGGAGCCGCGGGCACAGCTAGTATATACATATGACATACTCTTGAAACGATTTACTGTCATAGGGTTTTCATGATACGCATAATGATAACGATTCAATCAGACGCTCCTGCTCTACAAACAATACAAATTAATGATAGTAATATTGGTTCTTGTACTATTATATCGATTACAAGCTTTTCTTCTATAAGGTGACGTTTTATTCCTTGCAATATTTATTCGTACATTATCCAACAGTCAACACTTCCTGTCTGGAGTATGAATATGTAAATACTGACATATCTATGCGGTAAAGCATCGCAGTTGGTATATTTATATGATTGGTGAGCGAATGAGCTATCTGCCTATATCATGTGTGTCTGGAATTCGTTTATTACGACAGGTCGGTCAATGAACTCTGTAACTGGGTTTAGGAGAAGTCCTAACAACGTGTTATATCTTAAATTATATCTGGTCATCATCAAACTTCCGCACTTAATCATAACAATATTATAACAAAAGCCGAGCAGCGCCTGGTATGAACTAACCTAGTTTCGTGAAAGAACTTTGTGTTTATTTTCATTGGAGCAGTTGCGTTATTGTAATGTCTTGTTACTTCCTATTCACCTATTTTCACATAAATGTGTTTTATCACATAGGTACTTACTCCTTTATTTATAACAACATATTCAGTATTACGAGTAGTATACATTTTTATTCTGCGTTAAAAAATATCCCTAAAGCTAGGCAATGAGACAGTGAAGATTTAAAATCTTTGATTTTTGTTTGTACATATAGTTTGACCTTACTCATATTAAACACTATAGTTAAAAGGCATTTACCATAATACGCTTAGAGTTTAATAAAATATGACCTTTATAACTAAAGACAGGTACTTAATATAAGTATGATCCCATAATTCTCTGAATTCGAACGGAAACATCCAATTGTCTACAGTGATGGGACGATCTTGTGGGTTGACTCTAATACAAACCCATATTTTACTACACTATGATGTATGTACACGAATATACATAACAACTTAGAAATATGAACAAAAATCTACTTTTATTCATATATATATATATATATATATATATATATATATATATATATTCATATATATATAGTTATATATATGACTTTAGAAGCATCACACTTTAAGGTCATGACTAACTAATTTATTCTTCCAAGGTACCGATTTATTTAACGATTTTGTTTACTTAAATGTAATTTATATATACATATTATATTGTGCTTTAATTATCGTAGTCAGTTTATTCGTTGAAAATAATGTAGTGGTTAGTCAATATTTTAACTAAAATCAAACTATTTTTCCAAGCTGCTAAGGTAATAAAATAAGAACGTATATTATTTTGTCTTTAGGCACGTTAACAATTAAAAAATCATTAGCAGTATATATTGCGCCGAAATAATTTATCTACCATATTTGACAAGGTCAGTTAAAAATCATAGATAACTACTTTCTGTTTTACTTAATTACAAAGATTATGAACGACCGCACGAGTATATCCAAGTCAAATATTCCAACCAAGACATCTTATTAGCACTCGTGTACGCTTGCAAAACCTCAGCTCAGTCATGGCAAAATCTTTGAGATACACTTAGCCACACAACCGTGAACGTCCAACCAATCATTCCCGTTAAACCGTTTAATTTAAAAAGTCTTCTAATGTGTTACATATCTCTACATTTGTCTCCGTTTATATAACAATATTATATAAATGTATATATTTATGTTATTCATCTCCGTTTAGGCCATATATATGCTTCCGATTTTTCTCGTGAAAATGCATGTTCTACATATGAGGTGATCTTTATGAGGACACCACGAACCATAATATTTTTCAACTGCCCCAAAAGCCAAATTATGTTTGAGCGTAAAACGTCATTCAAATAAACTGACGCTTCAAGCTTTTAAAGAAATATTAAATATTTAAAAAGTTATAAGTTTATGTAAAATTAATTTATTATGTACTGCCTACGCCTCTTATTGATCAGTGACCAAAGATGCGGGGGGGAGAAGGCTTCTCCTGTACGTTTATTCATAAAAAATATTTACTTTCCACTATGATCATTTATAAAGCTTGGTTTAAAAATATAATTAAAAAAATATCCTTGCAGACCCAATATTATTTCTAAATTTGTGACTGTTGTTTTATGTACTATTATATTTTATTTATATTCTACATAAGCTGTGCCCGCGGCTCCCCTCGTGTGGACTACAAAGAAGGTTTTCTTATTTTTTGTGCTAAGCCTTAATTATTTTTCTAAAATAAAAGTAGCCTAAGTTCTGTCCTATAACATCTGTTATCTGCCAGTTACAGTCTCGTCAAAATCTGTCCAACTGTTTCGGAGATTACCCGGAACAAACAGACAAAAATTAGACAGACAAAGTAATTAAATCGGTGTTTTGTTATAGGTGCCTTGTATACTTTCATATGCATTTAGTAAAAACCTGTTATTCATGACATGTATATGTATATATGACATTACAAACAGACACTTCAATATTATTATATGGTATAGATTACGTGTATTTGTCATACTTGAAATTGGCGAAATAGCTTACATAGAAAAAGCCACATTGCAAAAAAAAAACAACCGTTATAATGAGTTTTTTATTTCTACCAAAAGCGATATATTAAAGATGCGCTCTCAAAAAGTGTTAATTTTCAATATTTTACGGTACCGATTATAACAAAATCATTGAGTTTTGATTAATAAAACGGGTATCTCTACGGGTAGATTGAACCTTTGACAACAATTCGGTTAAATTGTTATTTAAACAAAAGAGATAATCAATCTCTATCAAATTTAAGAGAGATAGAGCACAGAGAAATATCTTTGGAGATTTCTCTCTGATTGGAGCAGCCCGACTGGTGGATACCTTCACCATATATAGAAGATCGACCTTGTGTTGTATTTCTGCGGTGAGTAGTGTTTTCAGAGCTCCTTGGGGCAGGGGGGTTCAAGGTTGGCAACGCACTAGTGAAAACTATGGTATTGCAAGCGTTAATAGACTACGGTAGCCGCTTACCATCAGGCGGGCCGTATGCTTGTTTGCCCCCTTTGTTGTATAAAAAAACAACTGGTACATTATCTTATCAAATTAAAAGTATCTATGAACTACCTACTTCTATTTTATTAAGAAAATATTGAACATTAATAATTAAGTCAGTTTGCATTAGTGCAAAGATACGCGGTGATGACTAATAGGGAATTTTAATCACCCTGTTCAGAGGAGTAAGCTGTAAGTATGCGGTTCGCGAAAATAACCCACTTGCATTCCGTGAATATATTCCGGATTTTGAACTCGAATTGTGTTATTTTACTCTTATGGCGATGACTAACAATAAGAATGATTAAATTTCTACAGATTTCCAGTATGAAACGTGAATCAAAAATAAGGAGATCAATAAAAACAAGCCGCAATTTTAATTGATTTCAGCCTCTATTCTTTTGTAATTTATTCTTATTAGATTTCAAAATGTAACTAAACAATGAATAATGTCTAGGAGCTAATGTAGACCATTTGGGATTGAAAAAAGCTAGGTAAAGTATAGGTGTATAATTAATTTAATTGGCTGAAATATGAGGATGATTGTTAAAGATATCGGAATAAATTATGCTGACTTGGAGCTATTCTGGCGTGCAATAGAATAATACCTATGTATTACGAAATTAATCCTTTACGACAAAAAAAAATGTAGGCATATAATAAATATACTCTGCTACCCATGCGAAGACGGTGCGGGTAGCTAATATAAAAATAATTACTTTAGTATTTAAAATAAATAAATGTACATTTCATTATACATATTTATATTATTTTGGGTATTATTTATATTATATTATATGACGTTGATTATATATAGTTCTTTTTTTAATGTACATATTATTGATTTTATTATATTCATTTTATTTAAGATATACGTTTTATATGGTTTAGGTATTAATTTATTGTATAATGCTATATTTTATAATATGTAACTAGAATATATAATATGTAATATTTTTTAATTGTATTTTTATGGAGAAAGTACTACTCTGTCAAAAAAGTACCGGGAAAAGATCAATAATACACAAAATGTTAATAATTCATCAAAATCTATTTTATCGCCTTCAAAGGATGCTCCTTCAGAAACGACACACTTACGCGAACAAATAATCCAATCATCAAAACATTTCTTAAACGCTTTTTCCGGAATTGAGTTTAGTTCTCGTCGCAAATTCTTCTTTATGTCTTCTACAGAATGAAAACAGGTGCAAAGAAGTGATAATTTGAGTTTAGGAAAAAGAAAGAAGTCGGCTGGTGCCATATCTGGTGAATAAGGTGGTTTCTCGATGGTATTTGTTGAGTTTTAGTCAAAAATTTGTTCACAATGACGGCCTTGTGCGAAGGTGCATTATTGTGGTTTTTTTCTTTCCACTGTATCTTTACACAACACCGCGATAGTCAAAGAAAACAGTTAACATGACTTTGACTTTTGATCGACTTTGGCGTGGCTTTTTCGCTTTCGGTTCAGTTGGAAGGCGCCACTCCGAAGCTGGTTGATTAGTTTACATGTTAAGCTCGTAAACCCACGTCTCGTAACCAGTATCAATGCTTTTCATGAATTTGTCGGAAGTTGGGTCGGAATTGACTCGTTCTAGCATGTCCTCAGCGACTCTTATGCGATTGTGTTTTTGGAGAAACTTTAGGTCTTTTGGGACTAGCCGAGCGGCAACATGTTTCATACCCAAGTGTTTATTTAACATGATACGGATCGACTCGTGAGACACAGAAAGTTCAGCGGTTTCTCTCTCAAACTTGAATGAGGATTTTCAGTCACTATTTCCTTCACTTTTGCGATGTTAACTTCATTTGAAGACGTTCATGGCCTTCCAGGACGACGCAAATCTTCCAGCATGTCTCGACTGCTTTTGTACGCTTTGTACACAAACTTACCGAAAGTTTCATTTCTTAAACGGCCCTACGCCTAAAATTGTGAATTATATGTAATATTATTAGGTCATGTAGAGTGTTCTGTTATTCCGCTTTGTTTGTCAGAACTTTTTCTAAATTCGTGGGCCTAGACTATGTTGTGCTCGTTTTTAAACATAATGTTTTCGATCTACTACAAAATATTAGGTACTCACTATTACGAAAGAAAACACACAATGTTTAAGAAATGGCTTTTACTACACTTTCAAATTAAATACGTATAAAATAATATAGGTACGAATTCATAAATCCCAAAGTTTCTGTGAATGTTGATGCATAGAAGTTTTCATAGAATGGCACGTAATTACTGAATAGGCGTACGTTAGTTAGGCGATTGCAATATTTAGATTTAATTTCTCAAAATGCTAACAGTACTGTTACAAACATGTAGATCTGAATAATGGTGTCAACTGAAGAGCTATTTCTTTCTAATCCGAATATTTCTCTTCTAATTCTAAAGATCAGATGTTTTGGCTTTTAAATACGTATTAGAAATTATCTGCAATACATCATTTTGGATAGATGATTCGAACCTAATTAATGATTTGAACACCCTTGGCTTAGACCTACTTAACGGATAAGGAAAGGAATCTTATTCGCATTAATAGCGAAGTAAATCGCCTCCTCCTACCACCTGTTTGTCTGTGTCGAAGAGGGCCGCTAAGAGGATCCTCCTCGCGAGCCCTCTCCGCGGTTTCCTTCTGCGAGATTAGTTATTAATTAAGCTTTGACTAACCTAAGCTATGTTTATTTCTGTGTTAATTTATATACAGTTTGTACCTAACGTTAACTTTATGTATTCAGTGCCCTCCGAAAATCCTCGGGGCGGTATAAAAGTTAGCTTTGTTTTATAGCAGATGCAAGTAAACACAGTCCGTCTGACATCTGGTATATTTTTTTTGCTTCCACTAACTGAGGGGTTATTCCTAAATGTTACGTTTTAATGTCGCACAACTTTTCGTTAGCAATTTTATATTATGGTCAGTGAAGTTGAACAAAAGTAAATAAAATTATTTTTTATTTCTAGATCATAAAAGTGGCAATTGAAATGATAATAATTTTATAAACGAATTATTATAACAAGTTATTATTACATACGATCATGTTTCAAATAATTTTAAGAATACTTAATAGTATGATACTTGAACTTATTTACATTCTATTATGTAAGAAACAAGGAAAAATTCTTTATAATAAGAATTAGTGTTACGAATGCTACGCTCGTAAATATCGAAAGCGATATATTGTGCTTGAAAATAATTCGAACGGTTTTATAATATGATACCACGTCACAGTTCTCACTTTTCGAATGTGCCGGGAGAGAGGTCGAGATTGAAATTGAAGTATTACTGACATTCATGTCATGCACGAATGAATTTTAATTTTTACGTGGTTCAGTGGTTTTACGTAGTAGGTATTCTGCATAAACTACGTACAGTGGAGTAATGTATATTTTTATTCTAAGATTATAGTTTTATTGATTTCTGGAATGTAAAAGCCTTGTCTTGTGTGCTTACAATTTATATTTGCAACTTTAATTATTGTTATTGCAAATATAAAATGAATATGTCCGTTTAAAAAAGAAAATTTTTCACATATAGAACGATATCATATTAAACACAAAATTACATATACCTACAGTACATAGCGATCTTGTTTCTCGAAAAGTAGAGACTTACACAATAATGTAAACAAAAAATGCTTTCAAATTAAAATAGTAATTTAAAATTAATGAAAATATAACTACTTGTTTTTGGACTCTAGTATAACTAGTGTAGTATAACTCTACACTAGTATAACTAGTGGTTATATGAATGTGATTGTCACATTTTTCGTCAAAATACGGGGTAGTTGTTGTCTATAGCGCATACTTGTATCTAAATTCACATTGATTTATTTTGTTACAAACAAATTGGGATAGGTATTATTTGGACTACATTATATTATGTTCTCGTATATGTCTATTTTTATATTCTTGTTGTAGTTACTGTTTATGCCCCTACCTACGTAGACGCGTTCTGAAGGGAGTAGAACATCTAAAATTAGAAGATACAATTCATTTCTACGGGCAACGTCATATTTACTTTCATGGACCGACTGTCCTCAGAGCAACGGGCCTGTTACAGTCTCATAGTCAATATGAATCACGAATATGAATGAACGTCAACATTATGCTAGGTGTATTTACAAACATTGACGCCTAGCGTGTGCTACCGAAACACCCGCTCGAACACAATCCGTAAACAATTAAAATTAGACCTGGGTCCACGTACCCCTACGGCTCTACCTATTCACGAGGGCCTTATTCAACAATGCTTTGAGCCATGTAAAGATGTTGAGAATAATTTATTATTTGTACGTATAAATAATCTACCTTGAATAGGAGTGATACAGATTTTCTTGTTCTCCATGGAATTCCAAATTCTATTTAAAATTATGTCTCGGAGCTTGTGCCAGATTTACCTATGTAAATGTAATAATCTTAGAAAGAAAACAAAAACGATTATGACTGATACAATAATAAAAAAAAAACAAAAAAAACACATACAACGGCCTTTCATTCAGCTATATGCTTGCAGTAGGGCTTTGCAGTAAGCACTTCAGCGCTGATTTTAAAATGCAAGAACGTTCAACCGGTACATGGATGATATAAGAACAAAACAAAATAAAAAACAACGACACGAAATTTTTGTATCGAATTATTATAATGTACATACGGGAAACATATTATTATGAACTAGCTGCTGCCCGAGATTTCAGAAATCGGTCTATAACGGAATAAAAGAATCCCATTTGTTAAACTGTGTGTCAAATTTCATCCAAATCCGTTCAGCCGTTTTTCATAATCGTATAACAAAACATCTAAACTTTCACATTTATAATAGTAGTAGGATATCTAAAACGCAACAGATTCATCTCATTGCCCAGTCAAATAAAAAATAAACAATGTTTGTACGAGATTTCCCGTCCGACTTATGTTTACAGTATGTTTCATAAAGTTTGAAGTGGGACGTATCCTGCGCGCGCGTGCTAAGAAAGCTTCGTTTCCTCATGAAAGCAACGCGGCGCACGTGTGCGCCTAAAAGCGTTCGGTTCCACCTGCGCTCGCGCTTAACACACGAGATAGAACGCAGGGTAGCGCTTACGCAGCAGACAGAACCCGCCGCACGGTCGTCGGGATGTGTTGTGTAAGTCGTGTTTAGTGTATTTGGATAAGCAATAAAACAATGGGACCCCAATTCGATTACTGTCTACGTGCCACCAGTGAGTCTTTAATATTTATAAACTGTTTGTTATGTTATCTAATTATAAAAGTTCAACAGCTGCCGCTCTCCAACGCAACACCGGCCTGAATTAATTCATGAAACTTCAGTAATTTTTCTCTTCCTATAATACTTTTTAGATATTTTTTTTCATAACCAATTTTAATTCAGAATATCGAATTCATCTAAAGGTACTACAAAATAATCTTATCATATTCTTTGATCATTAAATATCTTGTTATGCTGATTCTTATTACAATTTTTCAGGAAGTTAATATGTAAAAACTCGTTCTTCGATTGTATTACAATTTAAATAGTGTTCTAGTATAATTAAACAACCTCACTACAGGAAATTGTATTTTATATTGTACCCGTAATACCCTCATAGTTGTTAAAATGAATCATATTTCAGTTTTTTAATATTACTGGACACAAACCAGCGTTCTACTGAGTAAATACATATTAAAACTTATACGTTTTGTGTAAATTCCGTAATCATACAAATGAATTAGTTTAAACATAAAATGAAAATTGCTATAAAAACGAGTTGATGGGTAGGTAAGTATTAAGTAATATGCCAATAGTCTCGAATTACCTGAACAGATTATCCGCATTTAAAATATTATTTTAATTTGCGGAAAACATAAAATAATTAATTATAAGGTAAAATTATTACAATAAATACCTATACATACATACGGTTATTCGTGTTATTTATTTAGCGTAAATATATCTATTTTGTCATAGAGTAGGTAGATTAGAACACATTTAGCGAGAAAAATTAGTCATTCACACGAATTCTGAAAACGAATTGTAGAGAATCGTTTTACATACTTTCCTGGAATTACGATTGAAATATTAATCAAGCTGTAATGTTTATCAATATAGTGATTCACTTGTTTATTCTTACTTCAAATGTTTTTAACCAACTCGGTCACGAAAGCTGACCTTATATTTCATGAGTACTATGGTATTATAAATAAATTATATATTATATTTCTATCACTTTTTTGACACGTGATAAAACGCTGCTAATACATCCCACGTATAATATTAGGAATTTTAATAATATTCCAATTTATAACTTTTTTTCTTTACAAATATAGCATATAACTTAAATGACAAATAAGAATATTGGGAGTGGGCATAATTATTGCCAAGGACCTGCATTATTATTTTTTACATGAAGTTTTTGTGTTCGGCCACATGTTCCCAGGGACTATCCCATTATCTACCCCAAGCCCCCTGAAACGACCCGAATATAATAATAACGCATCGCATATGCGGGTAAATCTCACAAAAACTTGCTCTGAATTCACCGTTGCATTTAAATAATCAAATAACCACTAGAATATATTCATTGACTAATTAGTGTATTATTTGCTTAAATCTTAATTGAGTTTTATGGTTTAAGTTGACGTAGGAAACTGAAGAAGTTATCAAACTACACTAGGTACTCGTATTGTATCTAAGATATTTAAAAACCAAATTATATTAACATTACAAACAAACACTCCAATTTTATTATATGTATGTATAGGAGATATAGATGAAAAAAAATTATGCGTAGGCAAATGTAGGTTAAGAAATATTTTCGACACAATATATGAAAGCATAGTTGCTTAGAACGTAGGTGTATTTGAAATTAAAATAATCAAGCAGTTAGTTATATTAACTGGTATTGTTTGCTATAATATTAACTAGACAAAATTATAACATTGCTCCGGGCGCGCATGTGGGGTAGACAATGGGCCAAGATTGCTTTCAATTCGCATTTTCCGGCTTTCAAAAGTAGTTTGGTCCTCTCGGCCCGCAGTTGTAGAATTGTTCATTGTCGTTATTGAATAATTCACATACATCTCGCTTACGGAACAGAGCAGTGAAAATGAACGTGTGAGCTTCGAGACTGCCAGCTATGATCCTTGGTATACTTTTTTTAATATACAAACGTTTAGGAATATTTTTGAAGACGTTAACAATATGTTTTTTTAACAGATAACCCGTCCTACTTTGCATTACCGAACAAGGACGTGCCAGATAATGCAGAAGAACATGGTTCGACATCAGAGCCTTATTCGCGATCGGCTCCCAGTCGAGTCTGGCCAGAGAACTTTCGGCCTTTGAGTTCACCTCGGCGCAGAGAACCGGAAAGTCCGAGACGTAAAGAATTCAGAGCATTACTAAGATCTCTATCAGCAAGAGAACCTGATCAAGCAGAAGCATTTTTAAAAGGTCAACCTAGACCAGGTGATTGTGCTCCGGGTGACATGAGACACACATTTACTGCACCACGAGTAAAGTAAGTGAAGCTTTTGTTTAATCGTTTATACATTTAAAAATCTACTCTAATTTTGTAATACCTTTATTAATTTAATGTAGGAAAGGCAAGACATCAACGACACCGGCAGGCATGCAAGAAAACGAAGAAGTATTTTACACGATTCCGCTACAAGGCCGAAGGAGGCATTCGGTAGGAGGGTACCTGGCCACCGGCGCTGCGGGTACAGGGGAAGTCACGTCTGTTCCTAGCGAAGTACCGAGAATGCCGCCACCACGTATTAACAATAAAGAAGATGAAGGTG
Source organism: Saturnia pavonia (assembly GCA_947532125.1). NCBI lineage: Eukaryota > Metazoa > Arthropoda > Insecta > Lepidoptera > Saturniidae > Saturnia > Saturnia pavonia. Next base: position 10,570,116 of record OX383902.1, on the reverse strand, counting down.
TAAAACGTCGGAGACCGAGGAATTTTTCTTTCAAAGGTAAAATATATTTCTATATGTAGCAAGTATATAAAAATAATCTCTCGTACATTTTACACGAGCAAAAAGTGTAGAAATTAGTGCGTGCAGTATATACATCTCTGATAGTAATTTTGAGTAAGCGGACATGCAAACGGTCTTGCATAATTACCGTGTTATCTTAGAGGAAACTTATGCAGTAAAATCTATTAATAATAAATAATGATATAAGTATACGGGAGTAAACAGTGATAATAAAAGATCATAAACAAGTCAACAGAGACATCGGAAAGATATAAGAGAACATTGCACCCGAGCCGCCCTTAGACCCTAACTGATAAAGTACAACACAATCGTATTGTCTGAACTATTCACGTTAATTTAGATTATACATTATTTGAGAGGCATATTTGATTGTATTTAATTTATTTGACAGTTACATATAATAATAAAGTTAACAAGAAAAACATTGTGATATTTGCATAATAATTGTACGGGACATTAAAATCGTGTGACCTGGTTTGTATCTTAATGATTTCCAAAGTAGGGATGAAGTGACGAAGTTCACAAAAGCTTATCGATTCAGGAACCGTAATGATTTGCCGATTAAGTGTATCTGCTGAATGCAAGATGAATACAAATGAAACGTGTTTAGTGTTTACGGAAACATATTTGGTCATCGATAATGCTTAGAGAATATTTACACACGGACCCAAATTTGTTTGACGAGATTAGGCGTGAGGGATGTGCGAGACGGTCGCGGCACGGCTGATGGTGTTGCGATTATCATTGTTGCGAGTGGGGTTTAATATGCGAAGTGCGTGCGCGTTCACCGCCGCCTGACGCCACTGCGAACAGTCGGCCGGCGCGACGAGCATCGTCCATCGTCGCGTTGCACATGATCGCAAACCCTTACTTCTTACTGCCACAGTTCTGTGAGCTCTTGTTTTATTTCGGACGCTTTCTTGTGTTCGCTTGTAGTTCAGTGCAATGATAAAAGTTTAACACGAGATTTTTTTACGGATATCTTTCTGCGATAGTTCGTACTTAAACATGGACGATAAAGGGAACGAAGTATTGGGAGAAACGAGTGAGTTCCTTTTAGAATAGCATATTTAAATTTTGTTTATTTGTTGTGTTTTATATTTTATTATCGTCTTTGAATTTAGGCAATTTTTTTTCATTCTGCTGTATGTGTGTTTTGTTCTTTTTAATATATTTTAGTAAAATCAGCTATATCATTAATAATTTGTTAAATAAGATGTTTTTGATGGTATTCTACATTACATAGAGATTAAGATATTGAATAAACTTCAAGGTTATAGTTAAAAATCAGAAGATAACTTATATTCATGATGATCAAATTTTAAATTAAACACTTGCCATTATGATCTACTTTTTTACTTATTAACTGGAATAGTTTATGGGTACAGGTTGGTTTATGATTGTAATGATAAATAATAGGTAATCAGTAATTTATTATGGTTTGCTTTAGACGTGTCTGTATTTTTGATGACGTGCGACTAAGAATAATGTAATATGATAATAATATTTGATGTCATTGAATTGTGATGTCCTTTTGTGCTTTGGTAATACACCATTGTTTGTGCATTGATGCAAAAGGGTGCTTTCGTGATACTGAACCTTTTGTGAAATGACGTCACACTGTCATTCTAAGATGTTCAAGATGAAACGAAATCAATGTCAAAGGAACACCACCAAATTAGATTTACCGTTGGTAAATGGACGTTTATAGGATACTATGCTTTATCAGGAGTCCTTTAGGTTTTATAATTCGTTAAATAATATTGTAGGTTGAATCTGTGTTTATTGTCCTGCGCGCATTATCTATGCAGGATAGCATGTATGTCTGAATAAACATAATTTAATTGACATGCATCGAAGCGACTCCCGTAATGTACTCGCACTGGGAATGTAAAACAGTTCGCAAATGCCTGCTACAACGTGAGCTCTAACGTTTCTTTGTAAAGTATCTCCTCACCCACAGATTTTATTATAACTCAGTAACAGATAAAATTATTGTTATTTCCAAACTATCTGGGACAATTTGTTATTTATTCATAAACCTAAATAAACACAAGTTTTTTCGGTGACCATTAGAAGAAACTGGTCGAATAATATTCTTTTGCTATCGCTAAAGATTTGAAATTTTAATATCGCTTGTTCTTGTTAATAATAGTTATGTTACAATTATTATTTAGTAAACTAATATAATTATGTCCCGAGACTTATGAGACAAGGGACGACGACTCTTTATCGCGTGTGACCGCATTCAAGGCTAATATTATATGTAGATAAATACGGCCAAACTTTTGTTTAGTTAGTTACCAAGAAATTTACCACAAATACAATCTCATACTTTAACTTCACTGATTTTTACAGTATATAAAAAAAACATTTATTCTATAGAAGTACACATACTGTTTTTTCTAGGTTTAGAGTTTGGCCACAAAATCACCTGATTTAATGTGACGCTGTGGCCCAAGATGTTAACACGATAAGCCTAGTGGAGAACTGGTTCTAAAGTACAGTTGCTGGGATACACCTATAGATGCATGTCAATAAATTTTCAACTTGAGAGTGTTAGCTAGCCATTATAAAATGCCCTACCACCATGCTATGGTTTCATCATGATGTTTTCCTCTAACGTAAGTTCAGACTCATAGCAGGGATTCGAACTCACGTCGATGGACGCGATGTCTATTTCACTGACCCATTATACTTCATCATACAAAATGTTCACTTCGCTCAATGTACATAATTTTGAATAGTTCTGAATACTGAATAAATTTGCTTTAATATGATTTCGAATAACACCAAAATGACATGGAACCAATTACAGTTCTTTATTTTAACTTTATTAGAAGCGAGAACAAATTGCTAAATATTTTCCTTTGACTTTGAGTCATCTTTATTCTAATAGTAGTTTTTGCTCGCGACTTAGTTCCCGTTGTCTTAAAGATGATAAGACTTGCGCGCCATGTGTTGTAAACTGATTGTACTAAGAAAGCATTGCCGCCGGTGTGCGTAAAATAACTACATATTTTTTATTGTAATCTATTGAGTGGTATAAGAACGCATAGGAGACAAACAAACTAAGAAACGTTATAAAGTCACTACCAAACTTTACAGGATCACACGCTGGGCTAATATGAAGATTGTCTGAAAATTTCATCAACATCGCTCCAGCCATTTTGGAGTCCATAGGGAACATACATAAGAACATATATTCTTATATATACAAAGAAATAACACTTCCAAAAACCTGTTCTAAAATAACAGCCTGTTGCATAATGCTATCTCTTTCTATAAGTGTAATTGAAAAGAGCAAAGAGCTTGTTCCAAGTTATATTTGTTTATATCTCTCTCTAACAAAGTACAGATCCTTAAGCTTGAATAGAGAAGAGCAATCCGAAACAGTTTACTTTTGTATCACACACCAGTATGTTGAACAGGTACATACGTACTACTTAGTAACAGCTTTTTTAGTTTACAGATAGCAGAAACAAACTTTACATGTAAATACCTGTTCTTTTAAACTGTTCCGATAAATACGCTTTACTCCTAATATGTATGTATAAAACTGGCTGTGCCCGCGGTTTCGCTCGCGTGGACTACAGAATGCTATCGGTCGAGAGCACGGGCGAGTTGTACTGTCTCAAAAATGTTTATTGTAAGGGGTGATCCTTAGAAGATAGACATGTGCTATCGCTGGCTTCTTTTTGTGTCTTTTTAAGATCTACAATTATATTGTACACTAATTTGAAATATCTCTTATGGTTTACTCAGCGTAAGCCATTTAATTGCCCCAAAAGCGTCTTTTTCCGAAATAATTCAACCTTTATCGACACTGTTTATTTCGTATATTACTTTAAGAAACAAAATATATCCTATAACCTGTCCAGATAACATATTTATGAATTAAAGGAAAAACCATGTAAATCGTATTACTGGTTTTTGCGTGAGAAGAACATAAACGGACAGACAGATAGAGAGACGTTGAATTTTAAAATATGTATTGAAGATTTGTTTAGCTGACTCAATACACATCTGACTCAGTTTTGAAAATTTTAAGTAAATCTGAAATTTATTTACATCTTACCTACATCATTACTGCCATGATTTAGCACCAGTCGCGATTTGACACAGTTAAAAAAAGAGGGTTATTTGTACTTAATGAATCACGCACATGCAGAGTCTTGAAGTTTGAACTGTTGTTAAGCTATGTTTTATAAGTAGTAATAATAAATATTGTGGAATATGAACTCATTCTTTATAAAACGTTACGCCTAAAAGGTTCAAGTAAAATAATTATGAACGTCTATTAGATTTAGAAAATAAAAACCGTTTTATATTTTACTAACTGTGCCCGCGGTACTGCTCGTGTAGACTACATAATGCTGTTGGTCGAATGCACGCGCAAATTGTGCTGCCCCAAAAATACTTACTGTGGGTGATCTTTAGAAGATAAATATATACTACCGCTGATTTGTTAGTATTTTTTTTTAAGATTTACAATCATGTAGTTCTTTTATTTGATGTTTATTTTATGGTTTACTCAGCGTAAGCCATTCAAACGCCCCAAAAACGTTTTCCGTATTGATTCATCATTATCGTCACTACTTATTTCGTATGTTACTTTATGTAACAAAATATATCATATAACCTGGCCAGTTAACATACCTATAAATTAAAGGAAAAACCATGTAAATCGGATTAGCCGCTTTCGCGTGAATAGAACACAAACGGACAGACAGACAACTCAACGTCTCGAGTTTTGTAATATGTATAGATAATAAGAAAGAAATTGTTTAATATTGTTTATACGTCTGCTACGATAACTAGGATATTAGAATAAAAAAAAAATTTATTTATTTATTGAAACGAATATAATTTACTGTTCCTTTAATTCTTATAAGTATTTCTCAAACCGATATAGATTTTGACCCAAAACAAAGCGAATTCATATTTACTCGACTGATATCATTCCACAAATTAAGTACGTATCTACAACACTATCTATACACACACTCACAAAAGAATTATCTGTTCGACCAGGTACTTTAATTTATTAATATTTACTGTAAATAAGTATATATATTTATTCAGGAAATAATTAATCATTTTATTACCATCAACTTTTTATTAACACATTGTTGTTATAACTTTATTCCTATATATTTAATATTCATTTATATAATTACTATTTCGAGTTTATGGGTAGACGGTTGAAGTTGAAAAATCGTGCTTGAAACTCTGTCTAGTGTTACAGTGAATGAACTGCATTATTTAAACCGGCGCATCAAAGAAAAGTGGAGTCATTCAACTGAAAACTTGCAGGCAGTGAACACTCGCTTTGAGCACAGAAATGCTGTGTAGTGAGCCTTAATTCAAAATTTAAGTAACATACAATACTATAACAGACAGTAATTTTCGTAAACATATTACATTCGTTGCATTTTAATACCCAAATATGTAACGGATATGTTATACATCAAAAGACTACCAAAACTTAATATTCTTACAATGCTTCATTGATTCTGTTCTTTGTTCATTCACTTATAATCAAACAAATTCTTATAATATGTATAGTTGGTTTTTATAATCTTAAATATGTGCAATTGAATAGGCCTTTCTGTATTAGGTACGCTTAAAAAAACTATAGATGATACATATGGAAGCGGACGCCGCGCTGGCGCGATAAACGAGACTGAAAAGACTATTATATAAGTATTTGAAACTACCAAATCTTTAGCTACGCAAGCTTATAAGAATATATTGACTTGTGATGTTAGTGCTTCACTAATTTGGCCCGGTGATCTAAAAAGGTATCACGCCAGCAATACCTGGGCCGACCAACCGGACAATGAACAGTCGTCCTATGTATGTAATGACAATCGTCCTAAGTATTTCTTTTAAGTACTCGATTCTCCCCCGTTTTCTATAGGTGGCCGAGCCACCTATAGAAGCTATTAGATTTTATCTCGCCGATGATCTAGGGTTCGCGTTCGGTAACCAAATCTTCAATCGTAGCATTCTTTCGGATCCTGTAAATGTCATCGTATGTATTGTCAGGTCAGTAGATCTGTCAGAGCACTTTCCTTTCCGCCAGCAGGAGCTGACTTTCTTCTTTTATTGTTAGAGTGCAGGCCTCACAGCTGTACATAAGGCCGGATCTTTCGATAGTTACAATAATATTTTTAAATAACAAAGTTATTATTATCTGAGCTCGATAGATAAATAACGAAAATGTATGGTGCAAATGCATTGATAATAGTATAATTTATAATACAAATATGATATTCTTCCAGCGTATTATCCGCTGCATTTAATCGGCCATAGTTATTCCGGGCGACGCTGATAGACGTTTGTCTATTTAGGAAACGGATATTACATTTAGTCGGGTCTTCATTTGGCGGCAGAGGTGGGTAAGTATAAACTGTACCTACGAGTTTCCGGCGAGCGCGCGATGCATAGCATATTTTGTAAGCAACCGATGCGTATGCTCACCGCTGCTGCTATAAAAAAATTAACAGCCATCGTACGTGTAGGATAGAAAAAGAATAAATGTGTTTATAGGACAATGTTACACTTTTTAAATCCTTCGTTTTGTAACATGTACCTACCTACCTACCAATTGATTTATTATTTAAAAAATAACTATTATTTTTGAATTACATATATCTTGTTTTATACGTTTTAATAATCATTGTAAGATTTTTTTTTAATTATTTTCTAGTTGTACTACCAACAAGATTATTTTTTTCTACAATGCCTCTTGTTAGCTGGAAGAAAATGCTTAGTTCGCCAATTGTACAAACTAAGAAAAGTATAATAAAGTTTCATTCATTCAATCAAATTAAACCATCATCCAATAAGAATAGCAGTTGAGATTAAAGTTTAATTTAGGTACGTTAAACACGTTTATAATTGACGTTTATAATGTACTTGATAATTATTATTTCATGTACATAAGGTACGGACATTAGCCATAAGTTATAAGCCATAAGCTGTGTTGAAATTTGTTAGAATTCCTTATAGTCTATGAAATAGAAGATTCTTTGTCTGGACCTACTATACTTATATGATAAAATTGATAAACGATCCTAATGATTTAAATTATCTTCTAAATATTTATTATTTGATTGGTAAGATGTCTAGGAACTGTGAAGATGTTTTAATGTCTGCGAAGTTCTTATCATATATAAAATACATTGAACTCATTAATCATTGGCCAAAGCTAATTGATTTCAAGTGGCCATTTAGCTAACTGCATACATAAGATTAACATTCACATTCGGATTAACGTTACACTTATGTACTTATACTTAAGATAAAGTTACTTTCCGATATATCGTCTTTCTATGATGAAAATAACTTAGATCTAACTGTTGCCAATTATTTCTGAAAGTTTATTACGTTTAATTTGTTACTTGTTTGAAATATACAAAAGGTAATGTGATTATTACGATCACTTGAGTAAAGTAACTTATTTACTATCACTTAAGTTACTAATACTCAAAGGGATAATTAAATTAGGGTAAACTTATTTACAACAATTTATCCGATTGTATACAGTGAAGCGTTTGTTGATCAGCGAATTAATTATCTTTTCTGATGAAATCTTTTCTTTCAAATTCGTTATTAGAATGTTTTCATTAAAAATGAATTTCTTATTTAAGTTACATTATTTAAACAGTATAAAAATGTATACCAACTAGAAGCAAATATCAAGCCACTTTATTATCACGCAGTAAAATCACGTAATTATTATTTTTACTATCTCATATCCTATATAATGTAACTATATATATATATATATGTATGTATGTATATATATGTATATGTAGTTTTTTTTCTAAGTGTAGATTGGAATGTGTTGTTCCAGTCCTATTTATATACTCGATGTATCTGCAGGTACATACATATCTATATATATAATAAAATTGAAGTGTCTGTTTGTAATGTCAAAATAACAGGTTTTTACTAAATGCAGATGAAAGTAGGATACATATAACAAAAAACCTATTTTAAAATATTTGTCAGTCTGTCTGTTCCGGATAATCTCCGAAACGGTAGGACCGATTTTGACGGAACTTTCACTGGTAGATAGCCGATGTTATAAGGCATAACTTAGGCTACTTTTATTTTAGCAAAATAATTTTAGTCCTGCCCAAAAAAAACTTAGTTGTTCACGCGTGCGGAGCTGCGGGTACAGCTAGTTTTATCATAAATCATAATTATTATGTTGGATGCATACGTTGTTTACATAAATAAAACTGGGCGGCATATGTGTGATGCTTTACGATGCGCCTTCACGAACTTGGGAACAGCCAATGACCTCCATCCGATATCAAGTGAACGACATCGCTCATGGCTTGATTATATCCCTTGACAACACTTCCTTTCAAATATTAACGAAAAGTTTTGAGCTTGTTAATAATTTAATTTGAACGTTTGGCTCTAAATTAGGCATTATTTTTAATGGATTCTCTCAATTATTTGTGAACTTTATCGTGAAAAGCTAATTTTTTATTATTATTATATTTATATAGAATAAAGTTTCATAATTTAAAAAAACCCATTCGAACACCACATATGTACGTTAAATTTCGTTTGTATAATATAGTCCTTTAACTTTGGAAATCCTGATTCCTTGGAAATCTCTTTCAGGCTTACGTTAGTTACCAAAACCGTTCTCGTTCTCGTTCAAAAATGTTATATAGTGGTCTTTACTGTAGTCGTGGGTACAATTACGTAGTCTTTTCCATATATTTTTTATACTACAAAGGTGGCAAACAGGCATACGGTCCGCCTGATGGTAAGCGGCTACCGTAGCCTGTGAACTCCTCTGTCCTGTGAACTACTCCATAGGTATCACAAGCGCGTTTCCAACCTTGAATCCCCTAACCCAAGGAGCTCTGGAAGCCCTACTCACCGCAGAAACACAACACTAGGTTATTTGGCTGCGATCTTCTATAGCGTTGAGGTATTCCACCAGTCGGGCTAAGTAGAGAGAAATCTCAATAAATCAAATCAATGAAAAATCAATTTTATTCTCTATAGGTTTAGCGTATGGCCACAATCCCACCGTATGTAAAGTGACGATGTGGCCCAAGATGGTAACACGCTAAGTCTAGTTCAGTCGTCCAAAATACACTTATGCTTGGCGACATATTTTCAATTTAGAGTGGTAGCTATCCAGGCGGACATTAGAAAGTGCCTATCACCATGCTGTTTTCATCACGATGTTTTCTTTCATCGGAAGCTCAGGCCCATTTTAGGGATCTAAACTCACGTCTATCGACGCTGTGTATGAGCCTTCATTGCTTCAAAAAGTCAGTAAAAAATATTTCAGGTCAGCCGTTGTTTCTTATGAATTGTGATATATTTATTTCAGAGATGGAAGACATAGCAATACTGTGGAGCTCGGCTTCACCAGAGAGCGCCTTGTGGTCGGACTATCTTGTCGCGAGTTTTGATAAAATTATGTCACAAAGAGCAAGGCACCATTATAGGTAATGAAAATCATCATTATGTTATACTTTTAGTCTATTATTAAAGCGACTTTATTACTTGTAAGTATAAATATACGAGTATGAAACTAAATATTTTCTGCATTACAACATGTAATTACGATTTATTTGTTAAAACCTGAAATAAAACACCTTTGAATTAGACGTCTAAAGCATTTATGTAAATAATAGAAGTAGCAAAACGGCTTGTAATATACCTTATGTTAAGGGTTACTGTAACACGTGACTGTGTTTGACCTACTCCATACAGGAAAATAAAATATATAAGTCTGTTTAATCCTATGCCAGTCACCAATAACTTGCCACTCCTAAGGATTCGATTGAAACGCTACATGTGCCAGTACATGTTGCCAGCCATAGCAGTAGGATGGAATACGGTAACGTAAACACTACTGCCCTGTTGCAAAAAGAGATGTGACGTTGGTGCTTTCGCAGAGAAACCTTGAACAGTTTGTAACAACTTGAAAAAATTCATGATAATAAAATCTACATTATTATTTTATAGATGAAAGTTTGTAGAATATAATCTCTGGAGTAACAGCTAGCTAAATAGCTAGCTGATTGATATAATACGTAGGCTATTTTTTATTCTTATAAAATTTCTATGGTAATTTCCGCGAACGCAGCCCGCGCGGTTGCTAGTTATTTAAAATCAAATAAAGTCTGTCTTACATTTACTTACAATATTAATTGTGACGATGTGAAATCTAAAAATACATTGCACTATGGCGTTTATCGCTATTGTAACTTGATAGCTTTGTATAATGGAAAAATAATTAAACTAAAAATGTTTTACTTTAAAATGTTAAACATGTGAAAAACTATAAAATTATCATTAACTTTAACAACAATTTACTTGAATATGTCTATTGCAGAGTAACACCAATAACAACAGAGGAACTTTTATCATCAGATTCACAAGAAAAAGTTGATAAACTAACTAAAGCCCAGCTTCAAATTGTAATTCTGTGTCCGAATCTCATGACAAAAATGTCCGACTTAAAAAAGGAGCTCAGTTGCGAGAATCTTTTCAAAATAGATAAAATTTTGATAATGCTTCTCGGAGTGGAGAAGAACCAAGTTATTGCTAATCATTGTGAAGGTAATAAATATTATTTAGAAAAGTTATAATAATATTATTTTGAATAAATAAGAACCAATCGGGTCCCGACCATAATGCACATGGTGATAAAACCCGTCACAGTGACCCTGTTTGGGATTGTTGCGTTTTGGGATCAGTCAGTACACATCAAGCTGTCTAGAAACTTGTAAGCCGGCATCACAGCGACTACCAGCGAAGTATTGCCGATCTGAGTTGGATTGTACTGTGTTTACTATCACGCATAGTGAAGTCTCTTTAAAGTACTACACATATTAACATACACACATATTACACATACACATATTAACTATGTGAAAATATACATTTGGAGACAACTTTTGAAGTCAAGTCGGCAAAATTCGTATAAATATCTGAACAATATAAAATATTTACAGAGTATCCTACTATAGACCAGTGGCAGATGATGTCGGTCCGTGAGAAGGATACAACTTTTGTTGATACATTCCTGACAGCCGCCGTCGGTATCCTCAGAACCAAAGACTGCAAAGACACAGCTACAGATAGAACTAGTTTTTCTATTGTGCCTAAGAAAGTAAAAATTGTAAGTATTGTATTTTAAACACAGGCAGTTCTCAAGTTACGAATACGAATTTTTTTTTCTTACTTATTTTTCATTTTGATAATATCAATACAGTCAAACCTGGATAAGCGAGAGTTCAAGGGAGCACAATCTCATTCTCTCTTATAGAGGTTTCTAACTAACCCGATTTTCTCTCTAATGCAGGTATATGGGTAGCGTTTTTCTCTTACAGAGGTATAGAGGCAAAAGAATGGGATAAAATAAAAACGCTATTTAGTTCCACGAAATAGAATAGGTACAATATTGACGAGAAAACAATACAAAAACAATGGTACGAAGTTCCACGAAAGTTAATAATGAGTCATAAAATAGCAGATGTTAAATTTGTAATTTGTCTTGTCATTTGTTCCTCCTAAATAATATAAATAAATAAAGCTCGACTGTCGCTTATAGAGGTATAGATAAGTAGCAGTCTCACTTACGGAGGTCCATGAGGAAAAAACGACTCTCTCTTACAAAGGTTTCTGTTTCTCGCTAATAGAGGTTTTGGGAGCTTAAAATGACGGGTCCTGGCTATTACTCTCACATAGAATTTTCTCACTTATCCAGTTCTCACTTACCCAGGTTTGACTGTATATGAAAAATAGTTAGCTAATAAATACCAAAAATAATTACTTATTCTATTAATAAATATTTAAAGAACTTGCTTTGGTTAATAAAGCATATATTTTATACAATAAATGCAGTTTAAAGTACTTGTAGAATCTAACCGTTCGGTTCTGTATGGAAATGTATGAAAAAAGACTCGTCATACATCGATTCGATTTACGTCCCGTGTTTCGAGAACCTAACACGCCGTAAGCCGAGGACTACCTGCACAACCTATTTTTTGTTAGTTTCCTTGAAAAAATATACATCTCTTGAGTAGATTAAAAATATTGCATCACTTTTCATTTCCTAATTTACGTCTATAAGGATGGAAACAAATGAACGTTTCCGCGTATTTGGACTTGCTCCAAATTAGAGGCGCGAGAATTAATTAATGTTGATTTGTTCACAGGGACAGAGTCGAGTGATAGCACTCCTCAACGACCCAATTAGAGACGAAGATAGCATCAAGATAATGGTCGATAAAAAAGGTGATGTTATACATATCCCCACGTTCAAGAAGAGGAATCCTTATACACTGCAGTTTGACATACCAGGTATGTTTGTCTTTTGTTCCTTACTTGTAGGTTTAGTTGACATGCTAAGCCTAGAGAGGGATTTTCGACTTGAGGGTGATAGCTATCCAGGCGGGCATTAGAAAGGTCCTTACCACCCCGCTATGGTTTCATCACGATGTTTTCCTTCACCGAAAGCTCAGTTTCATTGTATGATTCGTACGTCTATCGAGGCGGAGTTCATACTACCTTTGAGCTAATGATTGCTCTAAAACGAAATCTTTGCTACCATGTTTTTGTCTTCTCCTTATTAGTGACTAGCTGTGCCTGTGGCTCCGCTGGCGTGCACTACAGAAAAATGTTTTTTATTATTTGCAGAACCTTGATTATTTTTCTAAAATAAAAGTAGCCTAAGTTATTCCTTATAAAATCAGCTATCAACTCCTGTCAAAATCGGTTCAACCGTTTTAGAGATTACACGGAGCTTAGACAGACAAAAATAAAATATATTTTTTTTTATTATATGTTTCGTGTAGTAGTAAATTTAGTAAAAAGCTGTTATTTTAACATTACAAACAAACATTTAAATTTGATAATATGTATGACAACATTATATGTATAGATTTAGCAGGGTACCTACGTTCCGTGTTATTGTTATGTTATTTCTATTATAGTTACATACCTAGCTATGTATTAGCGAATTAGTTATGTAAATACTTAAAAAGTAAACCGAGCAATAACATTCAATGTGCGAGGATGAATGGTTATGGCCTGCTATCTTCTCTGTATGAGAACAGGATCTGTGTTGAATGTGTAATAAAAACATATTTATACAGATAATAAAATTGAAGTGTCTGTTTGTAATGTCGAAATTACAGCTTTTTACTAAATGCATATGATAGTATACAATATACCTACAACAAAAAATACAATTTTTAAATTTTTTGTCCTGTTACTGAGACCTATGCGTCACGCACACTGTCAATGTTTTTAATATTAAATAATTCCACAGAATCATGTCTAGATGTGTCAATGTTAGTTTGGGTGCGAGTCAGCAAGAATGGACAATCACTAGGACGACGGCAAATCAAATGCGAGAGCCGATTGCGAGAGCTCGATCAGTTACTGCGAGCTTCTGATCATCCTCTCGAATTCATTTGTCAAGTTAGTAACCGATTTCTTTTTTATTTACTAAATTGTTCTTGATTGTGTAATATAGTGCCAACTATTAAATTGAATCCATCGATTTAAGCCATTTCCAATGAACACGTTACCTACCTTACTTTCAAATCATATTTAGATACGTTATAGGCATATATGATGTCAAAAATAGGTCAGGTGTTCACTGGGTTGAGTGGGTTGTCATGCCGATCTATATATACTACGCTGATTACTTGGTTGACCTCAAAATGCGCCTTCTTGTATGATGAAAGCAGTAGTCTTACACGAATGCTTGGGTGGGTGCATTTCTCATACAGTTTATTTATTTATCAATGTTCAAATAGATTATGATTGTTAGTTTTTTTTTTATCATAGCACGCTAAAATCTGACGGCACCGTGTCTGACGGTAAGCACAGTACAATACAAAATAACGGCGAACACCGAGAAATCGAAAATCCAACGCCAGCCGGCCTGCAAGCCTTTCGGCAGCTGGATATACACTGGCTGATACCAAATCGCGACAAACCAAAATAGAGTCACCGTGACAGGTTTTTCACCATGTGACCATTATGATGTGCTTTATGGTGTTGGAATTTATATTGAGTTTGTTTCTTTATTTTAATAAAAATCGGCAACTCGTCAGTTACTTTATTGATTGTGGTTAACCGTTGCGCGCGCATCACGCAAAAACTACTAGATAGATTTTGAAAATTTTTTTTACTACTTAGACACTCGGTCCTTATCAAAAACAAAAATGGTCACGATATTTTCATTCAATGAAAAGTTCAATGAAGATCGCAGCCAAATAACCTTGTGTTGTGTTTCTGTTGTGAGTAGGGATTTCAGAGCTCACTGGGAAGGCGGGTTCAAGGTCGGCAACGCGCTAGTAGGTAATATCTATGGTATTACAAGCGAGCATAGGGTAGGTACGGCAACCGCTTACCACCAGGCCGAAAGCTAGTTTGCCACCAGCGTTGTATAAAAAAAAGTTATTAATGTTTTAAGGAATTACGATTTCTTCTGTTGTCCACGCGAGCGAAACTGCGGGCACAGCTATTTATAATAGAAAATAACTTATATTATTATATAAAATGTTGTAAGAATTGAGAGGAATGTTTAAATTAATATTTTTATATTACCATGGTCACCAGTTGCTTATCAAACTAAATTTCACTGAACATTGAGAAATAGGACAGATTTAGATTTTATTATTATATTAGCTGGCCCGGCGCCCTACAGACGTTGTTCTGCCCTGCCCAATAGTCAAGAAGTCGACAACAACACCACCTATCCCGCCTTTTTCCTGAAAAATTTTCAAGGCCATAACGAATAAAACAAAATATGAATCACGCATATCCATTGTTCCAAAAAAAAAAAAAACGATTAGAAAAAAAAAACATTTCAACATTTTCAATCTTTCTTTCCTTAAAACCTCATTCTGAATATTACTAATATTTACAAAAATAATACTTATAAATATTTTATTTTAGACTCTCGGTTTTAAAACCACCAGTAAGGAACAGCTGGACAGCTGGATGTTAAATGCTTTCCAGAAGAATATACCACCGCATTTCAACCTGTTGGCATCCAACGAGCAGTTCAACCCGAAAGCCGATGTCTCGAGTAAGTTATAATTCCTATATTTGTACTAATCCTTTTCTGCACAGCAACCGGTTATATTAATATATTGCATTTATATAATATCTTTATTCTAAGCCATGTACGAGGACTGTGTTATCTATTCTCGGTAACGGGGTAATTAAGTAATGAAGTGTGTAAATTAAAAACTTATTTAATTAATTACACTACATGAGGAAATTAAAAAATACATTATTCTGATTATTAATTCTCTAATATTCCTCGGTGAAAGACGATTGTTATGACCGACGCGACAATGTTGAAGAATACTACGCTGTGATTAAATTCCTAACAAAACAAGGGAATAGAAAAAAATAAAATCATGCACCTCGTAAATACATAACTAACATTATAATAATATATTAATTTTATTCGAATAAATGAGCAATCTAAATAACAGTGAGTTATTTACACTACGTTTATAAGTAGGTATCTAGGTACTTCAACTTTGGTAAAATACTAAACTGTAATTTTTTATTGATTGCTTTTATTATCATTTTGAAGTCTACTTGTTTATCGTGTAAAGTCACACGTAAAACTAGTTTACCTTTGTATATAATAGAAGCCTACGATTCAGCGCCGGCCCTAGCCCTTAATCAAGGTAGAGCGATTGTCTTTGGCGCCCTATGGTCGACGCTTAAACACCATAAATTGTATTGTATCACACCACAACAAGTGCGGGCGCCGTGCAACTATGCTTAATTTTATTATCTTGAATTAAATTTACATTTTGAAATCGCGACAGTACCTCTTGCTATACCCCAGAGCCGCCGCCGCTGCCCCGTGTGAAACCTATAGCTATAACCGTGTTTATTTTAGACTTCACATAATAAAGGTTATTAAATTCCTGTGAATTTTTTCTACAAATACTGTTTAATTGTACGTATGTACTGGTTAAGGTGGTGAGGAATACCCGACTCTACTCCATTGGGCTGCACGGTTTGGTCTGGAACGCGTGTGTTGGCAGCTGGTGGAGTGCCCAGGCGGCGGTGCAGCGGTGGCCATGCGTAACGTGAGACACCGCACTCCCGCTGATCTTGCACGGGATCACAAACACTACCGCCTAGCTGACATGCTGGCCGACCATCTGGTTAGTTTCTTATACAACATACATCATTGTTTATTGACCCTTTAATTTACTCAATAATATCGATTTTATGATGAGAGTTTAACCAGTTTTCGGGTATAACTATCCGAGAGAGACAAACCAGACTGATATAACAATAGCCGGAATAAAATTAATTATTAATAAATATCATTAGTCGGTTTTGTATCTTTATGAAATAAAAGTATTACTTAAAATGAATACTTGCCTCATTAGGTAAGTACATATTTTCATTGTAAAATCATGTACCCTATATCTCCCATTTTTCTTCTTACCATTCGTTAAATTTATATCAAATTACAAAAACTTCTACTATTGTTCCAGAAAATTAATGAGTTCTCCAACATGTACTATTACCTAAAAAATATGTCGGATAACGATAAAGAGAATAGTAAGGATGAAACTAAACACAGTGACCTTCACATTGCTGAAAATTCCGATACTGTTGATTCTCCAAGCCGAGATGGGCCCGAACAAAATGGAGTTGAGGCAACCTCTGATCCTTTTAGCGAAGCATGTACGCTTAGCTTAGAGAAAACTTCTGACAAATCCGATGATGAGAAGACGCAACGACCTACGTTGAAATTACCAAAAATTAAGGAACAGTTTTACCAAAATGACTTCCACCAACACGACGACTCAGCAAATAGAATCCAACAGGCACTCGAACATGATTACTTAGTACAACCGTCGAACATAAAAGTCGAAAGCCCAAAATTCAGACCAAACAATTTGTATGCAAATAGTTCACGTTTAATGCCACAGCAGTCTGAAATATTTTTATACTCACCCACCGAAGAGTCGAAGACTTTTAACATAGACACCCCCACTAGTGATATAAGTCAGATAAACTTAAGTACCAAGGATATGAGATGTAGCGGCAGTGTTAAGTCAGGAAAAGAGAATTGCCCTTTAACTGGACAAGAGGAACTTGCGGAAATAATAAACGATTTTAAAAATAATGTTTTTAGTATATCTGAAGTAGAAAAATTAGTTATGGAATGGAAGAATAGAAATGAAACACAACAGTCACTTAAAGAAAAACAAGAACAGTTAAATAAAATGCGGGAAGAATATGACAAAATTCAACACAAAATTAAAGAGACCATGAAAAGGCCAACGCCTTTCGAAAGAGTGAAGAAGATGTTCTCTAAGAGTAAAAACAAACGTAAGAATATAATTATATATTATAATAATTAGATAATAAAACAAAAAATGAACATGTAACAAGCCATAAATTATTAACCATAGCGATAGTAAGTCCAAATCACCAGGAAACCAGAAACAAAAAAATACGGAAAAATCTTTCCCCACAAGCACCTTAATTCTTTACTTGTCTTTCAGACCACGAAAATAATAACGGAACCATCGAGAAGAGAAACGGGAACACTAGACCAAATAGCAGTTTAAGCGACAGTAAGTAACAATAATTGTAGTTTAAAAATGTACATTATAATTAAGAAAGAAAGAAAACATTTGACAAATACAAATTAAAAAACCATTTCAGAGACAGTAAATAAGTAAATTGATAAGTTTTTTTTTTTAAATAAGGTTCATCTTCATCCGGCCGCCTCAGCACGGTTAGCGGCGGCAGCGTCGCCGACGCACACAGCGTGCACTCGGACAATGATGATAAACCGAGATCTATTGTAAGTCATACTTTTATAACTATTGTTACACTTTATGTGCCAATTGTAGATCATTATGAAAATGTACAATCTACTAATATAATTTAGAGCACAAAGTATTAACGAAATATCCCAATTTCGTGAAGTAGTTCTTCGTTACAGTCACATTAGGCTGTTAATTTTTGAAGGGGTAAAAAACACACACTTCTGATTTTGGACGATTTTCAGAGGTCGAGCGTAATAAATAGCCAAAGGTAAAATTTATTGATTTAACAATACTTATATTATATCGATGAATTACGAAAACATAAGTACAATTTTAGTCGAAATAAAAAATAACTACAAATTTAATTAATTAATATAAAACGATGTTCGATTAATTTTGTTGTTTTTTTTTCATACTCTGATTTAAGGACTATAGAATTTAACGGTGTACGTACTTAGAAGGAATGATAAAATGAAAATTCTCAAAAACAATTGTATGGAGGAAGTTTTTAATTTGACTTTGGTGTATACGAGTGGGGGAGAGGCTGGCTACATGCGTGCTCTAATGGACGCGATAGTGACACACGCGTTCCGCTGATCCCGATCAACTAGTACCTAATCAAGCGGGGTGTTAGGGATCACAGTAACTCTTTTTTGGCTTTTGGCGCTTCAGTTTCAGCCAGTGTATATCCAGCTGCTAGCGGCTGCAGCGGTAGCGCGACCATTGATAGATTGCTGACATCTCGCTGGTCGTTGTTATTTCTGGATTGTCGATGTTTTCGTATATCAAAAGCTTAGCCCCATTGTAGACTTTGAACCCGTTGTTATTCGAAGCAATGTTCGACGAGCCTTTGCAAAATGACCCATTACACTTCAAACATGTTTATATGTATTATGTACTAGCTGTGCGCATGGAGTTCTCGTTGTTCCCCTTCCCGTACTTGCCAACAGATTGCCGGATTGCTTGACGTTATTGCTCGGCTCCTTTGAGTCGTAGCGTATATTATAGCCTATACTATTTCCACCTGATCCTGACTATCATATACAAAAAGAATTTTTCGAATTCGACTGGTAGTTCCAGAGATTAGCGTGTTTAAATAAACATAAAAGCTCTTCAGCTTTATTATATTAGTGTAGATATCACTAGTACAATAAATATTTATAGTAGTGATGGATGGATCTATTAAATTTATTTATTTTATTTTCAGATATCGTCGAGTACACTGACAATGCATTCCGCGTGTGAAGGAGAAAATAGAATGGATGATTATTTAATTCCGCCTCCACCTCGTCCTTTGAACGGATGCCCTCAGTTTACTACGTTTGGCCATCCCAAAAACGATACCAGGTATTTAACGTATGTTTTCAAATATATTGCCACTAATGATATTAATATTATGAACAGTACCTACGGCTGTCCTTATTTAGTCGTGTTTTGGACTTTTATAGTCCCAGCCCATAGAGTTCAAAATAAATAAATAAAATATTATCCAAGTTTCAAGTCTCTATCTTAATGACAATTCGTGAAACTTGAAAATAATTGAGCATAAAATCTCTAAAATTATCAAACTAAGATTTTTGATATCGTTCCTAAATTTTATTTCATTTCTCGCGTGATAGTATTTACGGGCATTGTTTTCACCGAGGTCTTCACTTACACCATACAATTAAAATTATGGAAGCTACATAAAAATATCGAATATATTTTATAGGGGACAGCATATGGCCACGATAGTTGAGCGGGAGGCTTCCGCTTCAAGGGAGACTCTGGACAGCGAGTCGGAAACACACAGCGGAACACATTTACGGCTAAACTTTGGGGGCAGAGACCGCGGCCCCGCGCACCGGTGTGACGACACCGACGGCGCGCACATGTACATGAACATACCCGCCCCCGCCCCCGCCCCTCACTCCTAATACTCATTTTTATTTTATTATCCAACAAATTCAACAAAGGAAATAATTTAGGAACTGTTGATGTTATCATTTTGCCAAAAAGTAGTTTAAGTCAGAGAATGCCGAGTCTATGAATATAAAAAAAATCACCTCAACTGTCACGCCTATGCTCATATACTGTGTAATATATTTATCGAAAAGCTTCATTTTTCAATAATAATAATTAAATAAATACAATTTATAGCGAGTTGTCGGTAAAATATTTCATACAGACTGCTAAGCAAAGATTAACGACATATATTCTTTACCTAGCCAAAAAATAAATGGTAGGCATATTAAATTTGTAACTATTACATTTCCGGGAAAAACGAAGACTGAAATGTTTTTGTAAATATTTGTATATACATTTTAAATTTAGTCACATTTTCTATTTATTTAACTTCCATAAACTCTATATATACGTAATTTTTAAATAGTACAAATATACTCATCGTAGTTAAGTTTAGTAAATTTTAAAATAATTTGCCTATTTTAAACAAGTCGGTAATACAAGTCTCTGATTTTTATAAATATGTACTAAAGGTATTATAACCATCATGCATTTATGTACTCTAATTGTAAACTATGTATTTTTTTAAATAAACGATTTCTAAATTCGAATACAGTACTTTTTTCTTTTGTATTTTTGACTTAGTCAAAACGGAGTCACGATTTATTTGTGTGGTCCATTGATCTTGGATTACATTATATTATATAATGTCTCGCCTATAAAAAAGGTTTAATTTTAAGGTGAAGGCGCTTTTTAGGAGCAGCGCCACCACACTGCCGCCGGACTGACCGTTGTGCGGCGAGCGACCGTATGACCAGTGTATTACACAATATAGGGTCAAACAACACACATATATTAAAACCAAAAACCACTACATGACAGTTTGAGATCCTGTCAAAAACTCAAGATACATTGTTGGATGCAAATCTATTTTTTAAAAAGCATTGTCTCCACTGCTACCTTTTTTTTAATAGAAATAAATAATTATATTTTAATATATACATCTGTATTGTAGATCATTGTAAAAATAATGAGGCATGGTATTATAAATAAAACATGTTTATATTTTTCATAAATAATTAGTGTATTTGGCGACCACTATGTAAACGATGAAAAATAAAGTGCGTTACACACGACTATAACAAATTGACACTAAAGGCTAACTATACACTATGCCGGCGGGTTTATGCCACAGAGCATCATTGAATGTATTGCACAATAGTATCACAGGAATGCCGGGAACTAATTGACGTTTGCACCCCGTAGAACCCGCCGACATATCCCGGCGCGGCGGATCGTTTTTTGCGGTAAGTCCAGCGAGCCTGGCACCAGCATAGTGTGTAAAATACAAAATAAACCGAATAATAATATCGAGAAACGTTTTTTTTTTTCGATATCATTCTGTATTATAAGTTTTACGAGACTGGAGCATGCTCACCGAGTGAGACGCTCAGTGAAGCGAGCCACTAAAATGCGTACGAACCTTTCCAGTGGACCGTGTGTAACACACTTTATATTCATACGGGAAAATAAATAACTTATAAAACAAACCATAAAACCGACTGTTACAATACATTTTATAATCTATTACATACAAAACATTTTTTAGTTACATTACAAATAAAAACTTTTCGTAGAATTATCCAATACTTTCGTTGCAATTTCATTGGTATTTAGAAGATGTAAGTATAAAAAAATTAAAGATTAAATACTTCTTAACATCATAAACATAACAATTTCTTTAACAATACCTTACATATCACAATCAATACTTACAACGCGTTCTTTCGTTCTAACTTTTATCTAGCGGTGAAATTCTGTAAAGCTTATATAATTTAATATTAACCCCGCTGTTAATTAACACACTCTGACGCTTTATGTATATTATTGTATACAAACTCGGTAAAAATTGATTGTCTTTCATCTATAATGCTTAATGCCATAAGCTTTAATGTCCATTCTAATAGAATATTGTTTAAAATATTACCATAGTTTAGAAAATAGAGCATACATCAAAATTTGCTAGATCGGTAGTTTTTACCCAGTACAATCACGGGATCTTTGTTTCACTATATAGTACATAGGTTCAAGAGATTGTTTGTTTGATCGTGCTAATCTCTAAAACTACCATTCAGATTAGAAAAACTCTTTTCGCATTCTATAGTATATTTATTGAAGAATTTTATAGGCTGTCTAACATCACGCTGTGACCCTTAGGAGCGCAGCAGTTACCATACAAAATTTAAACAAAAATATCTGACATATTTTTATACAAATATTTAACTAACATTTTTATAACATAACTGCACGTTATTTTTACTTTTTTACATATGCGTACAATTACGTACTGAACTGAGTTTAATTCGTTGAAATATAAATGCCATACCGATAACTGTAAATAGTATGACCATTCTCAAACGTCGATTAAAATTATTGTAAAATCCCCAAACTAGATTCTTCGTATAGTGCGTTTTTAATTCCTATGGAATAAAATGACACTTCATGTGTTGCTAGTTTATTGTGTTTTAAAAATAGCGATGCCACCGATTCGAACTAATCGTATAACTGTATTAAATATTATTCATATTGATAAGTTTTTTCCAAAAAAGACATTGTTCCCCCCAAAAGTGTAGTCTGAACATGGCAGGCAAAATCGCGTCTCTTGTGGTCTAACCACAGCATTTTCTACTTATTTTGTAAGTTGTTCGCTATATATAAATTTTATAGTTTCCTGAATTATGTAATGATAATAGTAAATTATCGGGTATTTTCAAAAACACAAAATATATTTCTATAAATATTTAAAAACCTCCAATTCAGTATTAATAATTTAACGATTTAAATAATCGTACCGTAAAATATACGATAACTCAGCACTACAAAAATAAATATGGCAACATTATTTTCAAGTTTGACATTAGTGACTGTCAATTCACTCCGCGGGAATAAAAAACGCAGTACAGTTTAAATTACATTTATCAACACATTCTAAAGTTTTAAACTTTTGTAGGCCTCCATTTTCATAATAGGCCTTAATAGCCACATAAAAAGGCTGTGGTAAGACTATAAGTCGTCTTTATGTTTGACATGGTGCGGTTGTCCGTTCGCGAGGGGCGCACGCGACGGCGGCCGCGCCACTATCGCCTGGTACATCGCCCACACCGCTAGAGGGCGCATGTACGCTATGGACCGATGGTTCCCGTTCTCGTATAACGCTTCGGGAGTCTCGAAAGATAAACCCATCTGAGTGAGTGTGTTATACATACCGCCGGCCGTCACGAATGCTTCTTCATGCATGCCTATAGAGGGACAACATTACTACACCAGTGCTCCTTGGGGTGGGGGGGTTCATGGTCGGCAACGCGTTAGTGATACCTGTTGTATTATAAGCGTGCATAGGCTGCGGTAAACGCTTAATATACAACATGAGACCTCGTAAATCACTAAATAACAGGTTCCAGGAGTTTAATATCTTGACTTTGCCCTCCTAATATATTCTTGATAGTTTGATGTATATTCGTAAAAACCTTGACAAGCTAGATTTTGTCAAAGAGTTGACACATGGAATTTTGCTGGGTTACCCATGTCTATGTTGTATGTTCAGTAAGCAATAACAATAATAATGGTAGGGATCTGTATTCGACAGGGTCGCGATAACCATACACATGGTGATAAACCCATCAGTGACTGTCCTTTGGTTTGTCGTGTCACTTAACCGGCGATGGATTGCTGATATCTCGGTGCTGGCCATCGTTTTTAGATTGTACTATGCTCACCATCAGGCACAGTAGCATGATACTATAAGAAAAAGTTAAAAAAAGTGTGTGTGTGTCAGCTCCGACACGCGACTGGAGTTTACTCCTCAAGAACTGTCTTGGAATTTAGAATATATACTATTCGCAAAAATAGTAAGTAAAGATATAGAATGAATGTAAAAATGTAATTTGCCCCGAGCGACGTTCCCGCTCTTTTCAACGGTTGATTCGCGTCTGGTGGCTTTCGCAACTAACGAATAAGAGTTGAATAATCTTTACGCGTGTTTGAAGTGAAACTTCTTTCAATTTGATAGTGTAATTATATCGACAACATTCTTTACCCAATACGCTTTTTTACTAACGGCTATACTTTTGAAATAATTAACATAACAATTCTTTACTATAATGTTAGAAGAACACTATAAATCACCCGATAACTCGAGCCAGAATGTCCCTTAAGCCCGTCTTGCCTGCTTATATTATCACTCAGTTCACGTCTATGATACGTGTGGTCATAAAGCAACGCCTGTTGCTATAACCAATAGCACAGGTCAATAGTACAGACTGAATAATCACACTGACAAATATCGTATAATAATATCAGAAAGAACAGTGCTCGTTCAACAATAGTGGCCGTGGAAACCCTTGGACCATCAATTTATTGTCCCAAAGGGTAAGTACTATTCGTATCCCTACATGGCCGTCTATACAATTATTATATAAAGGTGAAGTTTATTTATTTGTAAAAGGTAATTCCTGGAACTACTAATCGGATTCTGGAAGTTCTTTCGTTTTAGCTATTAATGAATGCGTATAAAATCGTGGAAAGTTGGTAGTTAGTTGTGAAATACCTTCATATATCATAAGTGCGGCGAGTCCATAGGTGACTCCGGTCCACATCTCCTCGCTCTGCAGCGCGGTGGTGTCCGCGCGGCCGCGGCCGGGCGCGCCGCACACGAACCCGTTCACCGCGCCCATCCGCCCCCCCTTGAACTGTAACACGTTGTTCTCGTATACCATCGCGAGAGCTTTGCGCACGTTCGCCTCCGGGAACACTTCTTCCGTCCAACCGGACGCACGAAGGAACCTGAAATAGTCAGATCGCGACTTATTAGTCAGATCTCGACTTAATTGCATACGCGCAACAGTCCGAGCCGAGGTCCGGCCACTTTGGCACCCTCGGATGTTGTTGCTTAGCTTTCGTGGCTGAGTGCCCTAAGCGCTCGCCCCCAAGCCCGGTAAAGCTGTAAAAGCCGTAAAGGCTCCAGGGCCCCTCAGGCTAACAGTGTAGTCAGTTCCAAAAAAAAAAAAAAGCGGAGACACGCATTCGCTTGTCGGTTCTCGGAGGGTGAACAACTAATTTATTGTTAATTACTTCAATTATGCAACAATCCAGTAATAATGATAACAATGACGTTGTGGCTATGCCGACGTCACTGTCTCTAAAAACCATACTGGACTACCTGCTACTTCATACATATTTTATCCTATTTATGCCCTAAGAAGAAGGCACTTATAAACATTCGGTTCAGAAAACATCCCAGTCGTTAAAAAGAGCCGACAATTTTTATTTTATTTTGTTTAAGTATTAAGTGGGTCTAAACATCACTACGATTCACGTAATGATCCATCGTGTCCATAAATCCGGCTTGACATGGTTCTTAAACTAGCCGGAGAATCGGTAATCTGCTTCGAGATCTTATTGGGAACCTAACATTTACATAATTTTGCTAACACACATTACTTGTCAAGTCCCACTTGGGAGGGCAATCATGCAAAACCCTAGACAAGGTTCTACTAGAGCAACAAGTACCACCACGACTATTCCTACAGCGGGTAACGCCCACTCATATAAAAGGTGTTCCAACAGTCTTCAGGTTAACTAACTATCAATGATAAACCTGGCATACTTTAGGGCTTGATTAGTCAAGATTTAAAAAAAAAGACCATCATACATATAGATTTCTACTTTGGTAACATAAAAAAATAAATTGAGCCGTTTTCAACCATTTCTATTTTCTGAGCGAATTTTGTATTATCAATTCATCAATCGATTTTCTCAACAAACAATGACCTTCAGCACACATGCCACGGTTAAGACGGCTATAGAGTATTAAAATTCGAAGTAACATTTTACAATATTAATGAGATGGTATGGTGAACTTTACTGGGTCATACATAGTGACTCTTTTAGTTTGTCGCGTTTAAATTTAGCTGCCGAGAAACTTAAAGGCCGACATGATATCGACACCCTCGGTGGATTCCTGTTCTCTTGGTTGTCGCCGTTGTTTTGGGATTGTATTGTGATTACAATCATCAGGCTCAGTCCCGTCGCAAAGAAAAATACTCACCAATGTCCGGCTAGCTGATCAGACATGACGACTTTTTCGTTCGATGGACGTGTATCAAAACGATAATAGGAGCCGTTCCATAGCTTCTCTTCGTACGACTTTCGAGCTTGATCTAGCAGGATTGAGAACTCCTTTTCATCCTCTTCGT
Source organism: Saturnia pavonia (assembly GCA_947532125.1). Taxonomy (NCBI): domain Eukaryota; kingdom Metazoa; phylum Arthropoda; class Insecta; order Lepidoptera; family Saturniidae; genus Saturnia; species Saturnia pavonia. Next base: position 10,544,021 of record OX383902.1, on the reverse strand, counting down.
GTTTCAGAATCTGCGCCATGTAACGAACCGCACTCACGGCCGCCACCCAGAGCCCACCGCAGTATGCACTATAACAGAAATTTAGAATTAAATCAATACGTTCCCACAGTATCCTAAATTGGTTATAGACATAAAGTTTGGGTTTACAATTACGTGACGAAAAGATAAAAAACAGAACTTTTACTTTAATAATAATCTACCGTGCGAATATTTCGCGCATTATAGAATGTAAATAAGTTGTACTTTAGTAATAATCTACTGTGCGAATATTTCGCGCATTATAGAATGTAAATAAGTTGTATTGTACTTTAGTAATAATCTACCGTGCGAATATTTCACGCATTATAGAATGTAAATAAGTTGTACTTTAGTAATAATCTACCGTGCGAATATTTCGCGCATTATAGAATGTAATCAACTTGTACTTTAGTAATAATCTACTGTGCGAATATTTCCCGCATTATAGAATGTAAATAACTTTTACTTTAGTAATAATCTACCGTGCGAATATTTCGCGCATTATAGAATGTAAACAATCTAAAGATTAGGTTTAGTTGAACAGATGGTATTCTAATAGCATTTTAATACCCCCATTATGCAACAGTTTCATCAACTACTATAGCCGAGTATAAAAATAAATATTTAACTTTAATATTTATTCCTTTGCCTCACTGGTTAAAAATGTGGCTACGCCCTTTGCTATTATCAAAAGGGGTAATGTTTCATTTTACGAAGTTTATGTCCTGTGATGATTTCCGTATTCTAACAAAATTGGGGCGCCTTGTTTCAACTTTCCAATAAGTTTTAGTGTAATCTCAAAATTCATATTCCATGTTATTATTTCCAATCCACTTTACTTGTGTACATTAGGAAAAATTTTACCAATATAATATTATTATATGAATACTGTCTTGACTACGAATCACCTACTACGAATCAAGTATTGCTAATATAATTATAGTGAATAATTTTGACAGAGTAGTAAACAAACTAGCAACCAAACCAAAGGTCGGTGCCCACCTGAACGGCGCATACCATGAACTTATTAGGCTCGAAAGAAAACACTACATACACTACTATGCTGCTGCTATATCGACAGCGTTATATGTCCCTATGCGACGCGTAATATACTCGTAAGCAATGCGTGTTATGACCATTCGGAATCCATTCAATAATGTGCAGCTGGGTTTCTCTTTTTTGCATACGTATATCAGTGTTGCATGCATATATGTTCGTGTATCGCAGAATTGTGGTCATTTTTTAAATAAACAAGCTGGTATACCTATTAGAGAAAGTGCAAACCGGTTCGGCAATTTCGCGTGCTCTGCACGGACCGTACCGGCACATGCAGGATATTCTCGTCGGGAATTCGCTGCCGGTACAGTTATGGTACGCTACGGTCTTGTTCGGTGACGGAACGGTCTATTGAGCATAGGTCTCATAATAATTCATACAAAGTATATTTTTAATTATAGAGCGTTATATTTCCATAACATATCTCTCATTGATAACAAGAAGTTTAAATTCAGAAACTAAATTAATGGAAAATTGATATAAAAATCAATAACAAAAAAAAAACAATTAAAAACAAAGGTGTGTGTGTGCGATTCACACACGATAGAAGTAAAACTTCATTTTAAAAGACATTTCTATTTTATTTAAACAGTGTGCAATATACATACACACCGACATTTGCTCTCTCGCTCTGGCTCACACAAAGAGGAGAGACCGATAATGTGCGTTAAACGTTTAACGCAACCTTTGTTGGAAGTCGCATAAGAAGTTTCACTTCAATAAAAAAGAAGCACTCACCTAGGTCCCTCCATGACCCAGGCGTCGTACGTTTGATCAGGGAAGCCGCCGTTCTCGACCAGGCCGTCGTTGTCGAGGTCCCAGCAGCGGGAGCGCCGCAGCAGCATCACGGACGCGCCGTACATGTCGGAGAGGTACCGTGTCGCGGGCCACGCGGCCCCGCGCTCCTGCTCCCGTAACATTGCGGGCCTCTCCGGCGTGGGGCTACCCGACACGACCGGGCCCGGCTCACCGCTCCTGTACAACAGGCCCAGTATATCGCCGACGCCGCGCGCCGGAGTCCCCTCCGCGCCGGGCTCGGGCGACATCGTCAGCTCCTCGCTGGTCACGTCGAGGGAGGAGTCGGCCGCGTCCTGCAGCTCGGCGGTCTGCTCCGTCGCTCGCGAGTACAGGTCGTCTTCGGCGCCGTCGCGCACGTCGTCTATAAACGCCAACGACTGGTACCTGGGAGTTTTTGGCGGAATCCTGATCAGTTATGTTGTGGTTTTATATTATATTAGCTGTGCCCCGCAGCTTCACCCGCGTATATTTTTAAAGAAATCACTAATTGAGTATTTGTAATACTTCAGTATAGACACGTCTCGTTCGCACCACAGCTGCCATAGTCAAAGACCCGAGGCTAGTGTTGAATTCTTTTAAAACTGCATTATCTCCCAAACTATGCGTCCAAATAAAAGTCTATAAAGAGCAAAGTTTATCTTCATAAAATTGTCTTGATGATGAAGTAACTTTCGTTGCTAAAGATTAATACACCATGCCTAATAATAATGCTCATAAATCACATTTTAATTTTCAATAAAAAAAGACAAAAAATACCTTATGGTGGCTTATGTATAAAAGATAGGCATATGGTATTGCGAACTTTTATTTACATGTACTAAGGAGCAATATTCTGTAGAACATTGTATTTACGTATCAGTAACCATTACGCCAGCGCACGCAGATAAAGTAGTTAGGAAACGTTGTTTCTTCCGACTTACTTAACAAAAATCAATATTTAAGGCTAACTCAGAGGTGTAGCCTAATGATAGATAGCCTATACTATTCCTCGTAAATCTGGCTATTATATGCATAAAGAATTTTTCGAATCCGACTCGTAGTTCCAGAGATTAGCGTGTTTATACAAACAAAAAATCTCTTCCTCTTTATTATATTTATAAGTAATATACTCTTATGTAATTTAGAGGTATTTTGCGTGATATATACGAGGTATTTGGTATTGCGCACAAGTAAAGCGGATTATAAATAATAACTAAGGACATATATTTCAAGTTGCAACCAAAACTCCTTGGACAGTTTTTAACAAGGGAACCGTCATTTTTTTAGAACTATTTGAAGATCACAAGAATAATTAGAAAAGTAATATATTCACGTGACGTTAGCAAAATGTAACCGTGGGTAACCAAACGTAAGTAATTAAACAAAGTGAAGTAAAAACAGCAGTACCTCTCTTCGGAGAAGGGCGCGGCGTGCGCCTTCAGCAGCCGGTAGTCGCGCACCACTTGCAGGATGAACTTCGGGTTTAAATCCTTCCAGTCGCTCACGTCGTGGATATTGTACGCGTTTATGTTAGAGAACGGAATGTCGTCTGGAATATAAACACGCATATGGAAAATATTCAAACAGACTTCAGCTGCATCGATGTCCAATGATTTGTAAGAGTGGTAGGGCATAGAGAAATATCTTTGGAGATTTCTATTTACTTGGGGCTGCCGGACTGGTGGAATACGAGCCGTGTGAGTTGTGACGCGTAACCCTGGCCGTCTGATATAAACATTGTCGATACTGATATATAAATCATATAAATAATCAATCAGCGATTACTTTTAAATTATACGCGGGTGAAACCGCGAGTCACAACTAGTAAAATATAATATATAACAGTAAAAAACAAACAGCGATTTTAAACTAAAGTTGTATTTGCAGTATAGGTGCGATTCTTATGTTATGGTAACACGGTAAAGTGACTACACTGTGCCTGATGGTAAACACAGTAAGATCTGTCGGTCACCGTTGTCATGCCGGCCTGCAAGCCTCTGCACAGCTAGATAACTAGATACATCGGGCTGATCCCAAAACACTACAAACCACTTTCGGTTTATAAGTCACTGTAACAAGTTTATCACCCTGTGTATGGTGGTCGCGATCCAGTCGGACGTAGTTATTGTATCCTACCATCCATATATTTACGATTGAGATGGGAAATACATATTTTTTTTACTAATTAACTGTGCTCTATAGAAGAGAGGTAAGACACAGTGAAATTTCTTTAGAGAGTTCTCTCTACTTGGGGCAGCTCGACTGATGAATACCACCACCCTACAGAAGATCACAGCCAAATAATCTTGTAATGTGTTCCTGTGGTGAGTAAGTTTCCAGAGCTTTTGGGAAAGGAAGGTTCAAGACTGGCAACATACTAGTGATATCTATGGTATTACAAGCGTCTATGGCCTACGTTAGCCGCTTACCGTTCATGCATTTTAGAACATGCAACCTTAAAAGTATAAAAAAATAACAATCATACCCGGATCTCCCAAATCGTGTGGTATGGAGTCTTTGGTTTTAAATTTAACAGATTTCCCATCGTACAACGATTGTCTACACTTATCAGTCTCCAACGCTATGGTGTCACGGAACATATATTGTAACACAACCTAAAATAGAAATCAACGTTACGAATAACAAAAACGGTGTTTTCCTATAAATTCCTTCAAAATACTCACTTGTAAGTTTGGCCACAGCTGGGCCAATGCAAAAGAAGCGTAGAAATGTACGTCATACGTATTATACATTCTATATTCGTGACCTTCCAAGTATCCAAATAAACCGAATTCATGTCTAGAAAAATAAAATGCAATTGGCAAAGACTCATATTTCATAGAATACAATTTAAAAAAAAACGCATCATGGGACAACTGGTATCTACCACATTTACATCTGTGAATCATCTAAATTGAATCATATTTTTGTATTAAAATATGATTAAACAAAAGGGAAAAAACTGCAGATATTTATTTATAAAAGAAATATATCTTCAAAATATGTATTTTGAGTTATACAGTATTGTTAAATTCACTTAAACTCACTGATATTTACGGATAACCTATAGTTAAGGTACCTATAGCATAAGAAACCACGCGGATACACTAACACACATGTAAAGTAATGAGAGTACGTAGCAGAGAGAGAAGAATTCAGTACAAATGTGCGCCGAGTCGAAAAGAACCGTCTAGACGTGACGCTAGCCGAATGGCACGTAGCGACGTCCCATCAGAACGCTTTTACTCCCGTCCAAACGCACTAATACATGTTTCACCTCGAAAATGACCATAAAGTGGATGTTTATTTCACCTGGGATCAGTATCTGGATACTCGTCCTGGACGTCAAACCATATCGTCCCACCGTCCGCGATATAGTAAAGCTCATTCATTAAGGCACTTTTTAACCAGTCCGGTATATTACTGAAACAAAAACAGTTATTAATTACATTTGAATATTGTATTACTTCTTTTTAAAATTATATTCTGTTGTATGTATTATTGAGTATGGGAATGTTTGCGATCTCCCACTGAATAATGAATTATTTGGAATTATTAACTAATCGCACTAACGAAAAGAAAAATACATACTTATTAGTTAAAATAGGATCTTGCCAGTCTGCGAGTTGCTTCTCCCAGTTTTTATAACTCCTAAGCGCGTACGCTGCTATGCTAGCACCAGCTATACCATCACTACCAAAGTATTTTGTATAAAATCTGAAAAAAAAAGCGTTAATTCCTAGTTAAAAATTATCTTAATTTTAATGACGCAAATCGTTTTGAACCATTAAAAATATAAGAAAAATTAAAAATATAGTTAGAAGAATAATTCTTACCTCTTATGTATTTTTTTATCCTGCTTATATTTGACAATAGGCATATCCCATGTCAAACAAAACTCTGTACATCCAGTTCCCCCTGGATCTAATCGTATAACACTTGACAGCGCTATTGAATCACCTGAAACATAAAACATATGTACTAGAGTAATATTTTTTTTTTTTGCTTTTCACTTGAAAATTTGATAGTTATGTTAAACTTTAAGAATTCAGATAGATAGAATAGAATTCAGAGAAGATAGTCAGATTCACCAGGAACAGTATAGGCTATCTAGCATTAGGCTACACCTCTCAGCTAGCCTTAAATATTGATTTTTGTTAAGTATGTCAGAATTAATAGCGCATCCAAACTGCTTTATCCGCGTGCGCTGACGTAGTGATTAATGATACGTAAATACAATGTTCTACAAAATATTGCTCCTTAGTACGTCTAAAAAAAAACCGCGATACCATTGAACCAAATTTACCAACTTTTATTGAAAATTGAAACGTGATTTATGAGCATTATTACTAGGTATGGCATATTAATCCTTACGAAGGAAAGTTACTTCATCATCAAGAGAATTTTATGTAGATAAACATTGCCCTTTATAGCATGTTATTTGGACGAATAGTTTTGAGATAATGTAAAATAATGTCAAGACTCGACTCGGGTCGCTATAACTATAGGTGTAGTGGCGCGAACGAGCCGTGTGTGTTGTGACGCATAACCCTGGCCGCCTGTCTATACTGTTGTATTATAAATCATCAATCAGCGATTTCTTTTAAATTATACGCGGGTGAAACAGCGTGGCATAGCTAGTGTAAAATATTACACATCTTTATTTTACATGTAGTGAACATCTTAGAGAACAGAAATAACGCACGCGACATAATTTGTTGAAAAGAGGCTTGTAGGCCGGCATGACAGCGGCGTTTTTGGATTGCTCTGGGCTTTAAACATCAAGTTATTATTTCGGCGATCTACACAAATAAAAATAAAAATTTCCAAATTATCCGTCCAACATCTACTCACATTTATAAAGTTTATTTTGCTTCTTATTGGTTTCTTTTTGTTTGTTATCTTTTTCTGGAACTTTCGGTGGCGGTGGCGTCAGGCTCGGATCAGGCACCAACTTTCCATTTCTCTTAAGGCAATCCCACAGATAACTAGACGTTTTTGCCGCATTCCAAAGACAGTACCCTTCGTGAATGGTCTCGTCTTCCTGTTTCTTTTTTGCTATAGTAAAAGTACAAGGTATCTCTCCTACTTTTTGCTCCAAAGTCACGCCACACGTATGATCTTCGGAATACCTCTCTAGTTCTAACTTTGCTGAAAAAAAAGTAATCTTTCAGGAACAATATCTAATTCGTTATAGGGCTGAAAAGGTATGTTAGTTATATTGAATTAATATTGAATCTAACGATACAGATAGGTCATTACAAGAGCCCAAAATTAAAAATAGTTCATTTATTTATTTATTTATTTTAAAAGCACTGCCACATCACAAACATTTAACATTGAAAATAACTTAAACTATTTACTTAAATATACCTTAAATATTTCTTATTGTATGGGGGACGTATTGCTTCGAGAAATTAAGCTGATGCTGTGTTTTAAATGAAACTTTGAAAATGTTTTATTTTATAATACCAACCCATTGATTTCTTCTTGTTGGAACCGCTAAGTACTTCAGTCCAAGTGAACGTAATACTGACGTCTCTATGTTCATTACTTATATTTTGTGCGGTGAACACAAACACAGCGCACGGCAAACTGCTATCCTGTAATTATATTTAAAATCGGATGGTATAGTTTTATATTATGGGTAATTACAAAGATGATATTACATTTTAGTTTGGACCCAGTGAACGGTGTGTGTGACGACACAGTGGTTCGTCCCCATGAGCAATGATGGCTCAGTGCTAGCGTGTACGACTTCGCGTCTATTGACGTGAGTTCGAATCACTGCAATGAGCCTGAGCTTTCGGTAAAGGAAAACATCGTGAGGAAACCATAGCATGGTGGTAGGGCTTTTTCTAATGCCAACCTGGCTAGCTACCACCCTCAAGTTGAAAATCTGTCGAGAAGCACCAATAGGTGTGTTCCGGCAGCTGCACTTGAGAGCCAGTCTTCCACTATGTTTAGCGTGTTATCATCTTGGGCCACATCGTCACTTAACATCAGGTGAGATTGTGACCACTACGCCCAACCTATAACGATAAAAATAAAGAGGTTCGACATAGTACACCAATGGAACACCATGTGCCTTTGGGAGATTTTCAATAAACAATGGCATCATGAGATATTCATACTCTAGGTTGCTTCTCCTATACATTACAGCTTTATTCAATTTACTCCCAAAACTATGAAAAAGGTCCAAAAAGATGTCCTATTCGTATTTGTCGCTTTATATTAATTTTAAAAAAGGTTTTGAGGAATCAATTGGCATTGAAAGTTTTGGAAAATTATTAATTTACTATTTTTAGTGTCTTATGTCCAAGAGTTTGATGTATATAAACAGTTTCTTCGAAATGGCTCTAACGATTTTGATGATATTTTGTATTTAGATAACAATTTACTTTTCATGTTCATCTAGAAAGGTGTTTTTTTTTTCAATATATCGAGCGAATCTCGTTCGTCCAGTAAAAAAAGTACCATAGGAAAAATTATAAAAGCGCGTAACATTTTTTATATGTCATTAAATTACCTTGTAATTATGGGGAATCACAGGAGAAATTTGTCGACAAACGAGTTTTACCCCATATTTAGACAAGTCGTATGTTGTCCAGGAGCGTGGATATAACGCCGTGTATTCACAATCTGCCCCATTTAGATTCCATTCCCAAGACGTTGGAGCTTTCTTAGGTTTGCTAAAAGAAAATATTTTATATAAATAACTAGTTGTGCCATACAGTTTCACCCGTGTAGCCTACTGTTGTTGTCACTTCCTGTACTTGCCTACAACTTGTCACATTGCTTAACGTTTATGACTACTGCCCCGCTCCTTAGGGTCTTAGCGTGAAGTTATAGAAACTTCCTCGAGAAATAAACTATTAAATGCAAACAGATTTGTCTTATCTATCTGGTGGTAGAGAGTAGCATGTTCAAACAATCTCTTGACCTTTAAAATATACCTATTTATAAATAAAACATGACTTAAAATGATTTGGCATTAAACCAGGGTTATAAATGGTATTTCGTATACTAATTTAATTTGTATAAATTTATCAACTTTTTCTAACCATACAACGAACGCTAGGTGAATATGGTTTGGGTGTAGTCAAGGTAGATTCAACTGTCTGAACTAGCAGTTGGCAATGTTGATTTGTTTGTTTTTTATATCAACATGGCAAATAATTAATACTTTATTAATATTATGAGAATTTATAGTCAGTCAGATATAAATTTCTTATTACAATTATTAACAATTACAATTAATAATACAATATACATATTACAATTAATAACAATTTTGGTAACACTGTCCGTATATACCATAGATAACGTTTTATCTTATCACAATAGGTTAAAAACTCCATGATCAATTATAGATTAAAAAAGATAAAATTATTAGAAAACAAAATTGTAATTGTAATAAATTATAATATTAAAGTGTTATCATGTATAGCATCAAGTATTTAGCCATTGTACAGGACAAACCAGATAAGATCAAATAAACAATACAGACAGATTAAAAAATTGAGAAATGTCATGTTTTTCTGATAAGTATTTTCGCAGATCAATAGAATTAGAATCTCCGTATTTGAAACTAAAATTATATACTTACAATAACTAAATAATTAATTTCGGTTCCTCCGTTTTATTAGGTGTTTTTAAGATACGCCACAGATTATAAATTAAAATTTTTTAGAGGCATTAGAGATTTCAACAAGTAAAACTGGTTTAGGCTAAAGGATTAAAGATTTTTCAGAGGCAAATAACATTCAGTAAAATCTATAGTCTCATTTGTTTCTATTTATTTTTTATTCACAAAATGGGATGTGAACGAAATAAGTTTGTGAACTTATGATCTAGCTAGACAGATGGTGAATAATGTAAAATTATATTACTGCAGTGAACAGCTGTAGATGATAATGATACAACTAAAATACTAAAGCTTATACAAGAATAAAAATATGATTACCATAGATTGAAATATGTAGAGTATATTTACTTAAACTTTAAGGAAGAAAGTAACATAAAACATCATTATTACAGATTATTTATTTTAATTTCAATAAATTTTTAACAATATTATTTAACAGAATCTAATCTTGTTTCTAGATTTCGGCACTAAAACTGTTAAATGAAACTGCTTTGTTTTGCCTATAGGCAAATAAAATCTTGATTGTAATATATAATTATTATCATTCCTGGGTTTTCGAGAGAGTATTACAATTCTATATTACTTCATTAGTACTCTACCTATTCTGATCTATGATGATTACTAGTGTTATATTTTGTTACCATTAATTTGCTAATAGAGACATTTTTGATAAAATGTCTTTGTATATAAAACATTATATATTGAAAATTAGAAATTTACCTATATGTAGACAATACCGACTGAAAAATGGTTTCATTCTTAGCATTCCTTATGTTCACTATAAACTGACATTCTGGCACTGTAACATATTCATAAAGGCCAGGATATAGTTGAAAACGACAAAATTCTCCCTTGAAACCCCGTCCGATTGTACCACCACCTATACCTCCCATAGGACATCCTGTAAATAAAACAATTTCAATTGAAAATTTTAAATAATTAATTAATCACCTAATATAAAAATTTCAAAAATTTAAATTATTTTTTATTCTCAAAGGATTTTGATGGTTGTATACAGTAAGTGTGTGTCATTACAAAATTGATAAGCTTTACAAAGAATCATTAATATTTTTAGAAATAAAAAATAACACTCTTATTTATTCTCAAAGATCAATATTAAACCCAAAAAATACAAAAATTACATGACTAAAATAATCAGCGAGTTCCAAGACATTTTTTAAGATGTTTGCCAATTTTATACTGGATATTATCACATTATGTCAAATAAATGTTATATTGGACATTAGTAAGTAATTAAATATACAAAATTACAAGACTCATTTTAGTTATGTACAGGTTCTATTATAAAATCTTTGTTTTATAATTTTAGAATCAATTTTTAAAAGGTATCATGTAATCTAAAAAACAGAAAGATTAAAAAAAATACTAGTATATATAAACATTATAACAAAAACATATGAGAACTCAAGACATACACTAATAAATCAGGGAGACAGGATTTTAGTTGATATCGAACAATGGGTTCAGATTAGGTCAATGACTTCTAAAAAGACAAATAAAATTTAGAACAGGCACAATGCCAATAATGTTACCACTTGAGTATATTTGTAAAGCATGACTTGTTCTTTCTTATAATATTTCTTTTTCAGATGGTGACAAACACCTACAGACTAATTTTATAATCAATGACAACAATGTAATTTCTGCTGATAAGTTGTAAGCAGGTGTTGTAATTCTTATCATTATAATGAGTGTTGTAGAATAAAGGTTAATTGCAATGTATAAGACCTATACATAAAAGACTTTGTCCCAACTGACTCATCATCACTCAGCCCAATTTACTAAAGATATAAATGTGAAATTTGAAGGGGCCATTGATTTTATATGCCTTCTCTACAGTTTTAATAGAGGTCATATGCCATGCATATTTTTCAGCTCAGAATTAATGCAAAATTAGTATTAATACTGTTAAACACAAATAATGAAACATGTATATGGGGATTCTTCAGAATTCAATGATCAATGTGGTATTCAAAGTAATTAAAGGTCAAAGTAGTTTGTTCTACTAAATACTAACTTTCTGTCAGTAGCTTTGCTTATATAAATTAGGTTAACTGTTTACACAATTTGTTGACTTTTATTTATATGCAAAAGAGACATAAGTCAATTAAAATAAAAACATAGTACAAATCCTGGGCTGAAAGCCAGCAATATTTTTTTTTTTTGTGTTATTACCAAAATAAGGTTATAAATACATATTATATGTATAATGTTTGTAACTGAAAAACTTTTTTTATATATATGTGTTTATGTATCAAAAATTTACAAATTATGGGATAGAGTAAGACTGTATACAAGATAGATTAATAGAAGAAAATAAATTAATCAAGATATTGAATTTGTTGAAAAGTTCTTTACGGTAAAATTTTTGACAAAAAGTTATGTTTTCTTAATCCTTTTAAACACTCACCATATATTCTCTGTGCAGATATCATATGGACATAATCCATTATAGGTTTCCGTTTATTCATTCTTTTCCCAATATAATATTTCAAATATCTGTAAATATGAAGTAGCTAATAGATAAAAGTTACTAAATTCATAGAATCTCATATATTAATATAAAAATCTTTGCTGAAATACAAAATCAAAGATAAATATTAATCTTACCTTGCAGTTAAAGGCATCATATCAAAAATCTGTTTTGGTCTTGGTATAATATTTTGTTTGCTTTGTAGCGGATACTCATGATTAAGTGATAATTTAAGCCCAAATTTGGGAGGTACATCAAGCTCCAAGTCCTGGTCACCCATAGTCTCCATCTTCATTACGTAAACGAAGCGTAAACTAATATTTTACCTCAGTTTTATGTGATTTTTGATATTTTCATGAAACATTATATGAAGTCTCACTATCTGTCGGCTTACTATAATGTAAGTATTATTAATAATATAATAGTAAACCCTTACTTATTGTACATCTTGATTAACGTAGAAAAATGTGATAAACGATCTTACTTTATGAAGCCAAATTATTTTTTTAGGTTTCGACACTTTATAAACACCAAAGTCATTTTTTTATAGTTTTTCTTCTTAGAGACCAATGCCTACATATATAATATTATATATAGATATAACCACAGACGAACTAGAGGAAATATAATATATATATAGAATATTAATACAGCACAGACAACTGAAAGGATACTACGTCATTTGTCTCTGATACTACGTGTTCTACTTATCTATACTAATACAATAAAGCGGAAGAACCTAAGTTAATGAATTAAAATAAAAACCACAACATGGCAGTTCAAGATGCCACCAAAAACTCTACCGGCACTTGGCTATCACTATTCATTAAAAGTTTATAGCGATGGACTGTAATTTTCACAATCGATTAATCATTAGTAGCGTCAAAATTATTGTGAATACAAATTGCCAATATTTTAGAAGAAAGGTTCATAATAAAGTGATACATTTTGAGACTGCAATAAAGATTTCCGCGAATGACTTTTATTTTGCTCGACTAGTAACAACATTGGCGCAGCGACGGCGGCATAATGTATTATCAAAATTATAATTAATTATGTCTATCTATATCTATTATTTATAATTAATATATATTATATTATTATTTATATATATTATATTATATCTATATATGTAATTATATACATATTATAAAACTCAACGTCTTTCTGTCTGTCTGACCGTTTATGTTCTTTTCACGCGAAAACAACTAATCCGATTTACATGTTTGTTATTTTAATTCATGCCTATGTTATCTGGCAGGTAGAATTTTTTTTTTAAAGTAACATTCGAAATAAGTTGTGACGATAATAGTGAATCAATTAGGAAAAAGACGCGTTTGGGGCACTTAAATGGCTTACGCTTAGTAAACTATGCGAGATATATCCAATTAATGAGACCTACAAAAAGTCAGCAATATCATGTCTATGTCTAAGAATCACCCATAATAAACATTTTTGAGGCAGCACAACTCGTGCGTGCGTCCAACCGACAACATTCTGTAGTCCACGCGAGTTTGATTGGTAAGCAGCAAATCATAGGCACGAATTCAGAAATTGTTCTGCATTTTTAGAGTCTCGAAGTCAACAAGGATCTATTATACTTTCCTCATGTCTGTCTGTCTGTCCACAACTTAGTTCAGAAATTTTTAGTACTAAAAAGCTGTAGATACTTTAGTATGGGTATACATTCCTTGCTCCAGAACGAAGAAACATGTATATATATATTTATAGTTGGTTAGATCAAATTAGATGGTTAGGGAATTGGCCAGTTCTCGAGTTTTCCTCAGGAACGGCAACAGCCAAGCCGAGGTTCGGTCACATTAGTACCCTTTAGCTAGTTACCCGTTTTCGTAGCTGACTGCCTTCGCCCTCATATTATAAAAGTCTTCTGAGGTTTCAGAGCCATTACGGCCAACAGTGTAGTCAAAGTCAAAAAGGAGTATGAGAATTTTTGATAATGCAATTACTAGTAATGTATCTGTAGTTAATCGATATTTTAATAGCACTAGATCCTTGCCTTAGCCCTAGTAGTGTGTGCTTAGCGAACAGTGCTTAGCGCTGACGGCTGAAAACTATTTTGAAATATTTTGAATTATTTTCTAGTATTTTCTATGAAATTAGTTTTTTCGCAACAGTAAAGACAAGGGCTTATTAACAAAATGCTAATGAAATCTCTATTACATAGCGAACTTTTATGTCAAAGAATTGTTACGAGATGTCTGTATTTTTTGGTTATGTGGGAGATAAAAATGTTTTAAAAAAATTCACAAATTGGATATTTGCAGGTATCAGTAACAAACCGTCGTGGGATATTGTAACAAGCGTTTGTGTTGAACGTTTGCCGATAGTTACACCACCTCTCAATGAACTGCAAAAGAAATACAAGGAAATGCTTTATAATATAGAAATTGAGAAAAGCTTAAAATCAGATCATGAGCTTAGACACGAAAATGACAAGTTAGTGTAACAATATGGGTAATTAATTCATCTTGAAATAGCCAAAACTATAAATTTCAAATAATATCTATTTAATTGTACTAAGTCTAAAATAACTGCTTAAAAGCTATAGAGCAGATCATCCCATTTTTTATGATAATGGAAGAAGCAAGCAAGCGGCTGTCTATTATCAATATGACACAAGTTTGTAATCTGACGATAGTCAATGATAGGTTGCTTTTTTTTTCTGGAACTAAGTTGGAATACTTAAGTTCTAATAAAAATAGTGATATGCGTGATGTGCACAATTCCGCCAGTGTCATGTGGTTTAAATTTAAATGAAGTAGATTGGCTGGTGGGAAGCTCTGTCTGTTCTATTAAAGATGCCCAATGTAATTTTGCCTCTAAAATGAGTTAAATAAAATAAAAGAGACAACACAACATTTAACAACCTAAGCAATCTATACTCTATTACAACTAAAACAATATTATTTTACAACAAAGATAAATGCTACAATTAATATATAAGGTCAAAGTTTTCTTTTATTAAATTCAATAAATTTACATAGAATTTTTATAAAAGAGAGCTAACAAAGGATAATACACATTTTATATTAGTAGAAGGTAAAGGGATATGCGTGATGTGCACAATTCCGCCAGTGTCATGTGGTTTAAATTTAAATGAAGTAGATTGGCTGGTGGGAAGCTCTGTCTGTTCTATTAAAGATGACCAATGTAATTTTGCCTCTAAAATGAGTTAAATAAAATAAAAGAGACAACACAACATTTAACAACCTAAGCAATCTATACTCTATTACAACTACAACAATATTATTTTACAACAAAGATAAATGCTACAATTATTATATAAGGTCAAAGTTTTCTTTTATTAAATTCAATAAATTTACATAGAAATTTTTTTTAAGGATAATACACATTTTATATTAGTAGAAGGTAAAGGGATATTATTAGGTAAAACATCATATAAGGAGAAATGTATATTGGAGCAGCTAAAGAAAATATGGTCTGGGGTTCACAAAGGGAGTGATCCTTTATTCTTATTTTGGCTAAGTGGACCAGTGTACACACATGACCTAACCATGAACGGCATATAGTGGAATAAGTAGACATCCTGGCATACCAAGTTTGAAAAACTGGTGTTTTGATCATGTGACAATGTGTGTTGTTAAATACACCTTTCAAAATGGAGCAAAACAGTGTGGGCATTCCTGCTTTGTGATGGTGATACTTATCCAGAGAAACCTTGCTTGAGGTCTATCAGTTTTAAGAAAACTTTCTCTCTAATGATGAACCTAAGAGATACATTAATTCTGGGTATGCCTTACAATAAAAATTCAAGGAAAAAATGTCATGTTATTGGTAACTGGCAGTTGCAATGTAATAGCGCAACACCTTTACAGAGTGGCACCTGTAAAATATTTTTGCAAAAGATTTCTAACTAATATGATCATGACATTCTATGGTGTTTGTTGCTGACAGAGTGGTCTAGTGGATCTTTTTCCATATTGTATGGAAGAAATAGTTTTTGTGTATTCCGATATAGTTAGTAACGCTCAATGCTGTATATACTGTGTGATAGGCAGAGACCTTGGTATGTAAATGTGTACTTGTTTCTTTGAACAACTTAACAAATTAAATTTATCTAACTATTCTTACAGTGTGTATAGGTGACTATATGGTAGATAGGCGTAACAATGAAACAATATATAATTTTATAATAATTATCTATACTTTATTATACAATAAAATTGAAGTGCCTGTTTGTAATGCCAAAATAACAGGTTTTTACGAAATGTATATGAAAGTATACACAATCACTATAACATATAAAAACATTTTTAAAATTTGTGTCTGTCTGTCTGTTTGTTCCGGGTAATCTCCGAAACGGACCGATTTTGCTAGGACTTTCACTGGCAGATAGCTGATGTTATAAGACATAAGATAGGCTACTTTTATTTTTGAATCATTGATACAACATATGTTATAACAAAATTTTCAGAGTACAAGCGGAACTTTTAAAAAATGAATCAGTTGATGTAGATATGGATGCTGTCAGTAAAATTACAGCTCAGGACTTTGAGGATGCTTCTACTGAAGAGTTTGCAAAGTTTAAATTTGCTGCAATTGAAACGGGTTAGTATTAAAAGACAAGAAGCCATTGCTTTGCTTTACTTATAAAACTGAGGACATATAAAATATGTACACTCACTTTGGACAAGTTTATTCAAAATCTAATAAGGTTCTCATAAAGCTTCTAAAAACTTGTCAATTTAATGATTTGCTTGGCAACAAGTTTTTTTTTTTTTAATTGAATTTTTTCATTGTTTACAAAATGATTTTAAGATGGCGTTTTTTTGGTGGTCTTTCTCATGAATTAATTACTGAATTTTTGTATTCGACTAAGAGCTGATTTTTTCAGTCGTCAGATAGTTGTCAGGTAATTTTATACCAGGAATAATTTTGACGTTTTGCCAGATAATGTATGGAAAACCTATCAAAATTTAAAAATTAATCCTCAAATAAAGTTATCTGTTGGGTGAAAAATCGGCCCTAAATCATCTCAAGTAGAATTACAAGGTTTGTACTTCGAGAATTTTAATGACCCTAAAACAGTTTGTTTACATTTATTCTTTATCTAATTTGGCTTAACTATAGGCTCGGTTATCTTGTAATAAAACCCTATATAGAAGAATTGCTCACTTAACAGAACTTATGTATATATTGTCATTTTATTTTATTAATTTCAGAGGCAGATAAAAAAGGTAATAAATCTTCACCCGACCGTTGTTTGGAGAGGCATTTAGTACTTTTGACTAAATTCAAACTTGGGCAGGAAATAAAAAATCTATTACCTCAAGGTCCTCGGAAAGAAGGCGAAACATTGCGACAGGTTTGTTATTGATAACCAATCAAAGTTTATATAATAGAATTGATCTCATATTAACGCCAAGTAAATATTTACGCGAATTTATTAATTTTGAAGTTATTGTATTTATTACGTCAATAATTTTTTTAAGTTAATTTCTA
Source organism: Saturnia pavonia (assembly GCA_947532125.1). NCBI lineage: Eukaryota > Metazoa > Arthropoda > Insecta > Lepidoptera > Saturniidae > Saturnia > Saturnia pavonia. Next base: position 10,526,544 of record OX383902.1, on the reverse strand, counting down.
ATTAAATGAGTCAAATATCATTATTTATTTACAGTTAATACTTGCTAAGGTAGAAATCCCATATCAAAAAAGTAATATATTGTTTTATAAAAAAGTTGTAGAATGTACATTCTTATATGTGGGATAGTTTTAAGTTTTTTTAAATTTTTGTATAATGAAACGCAGTAAAAAGGAATGTATCTGTCAAAGTGGGCGATTGTCATGGTCCGTCTCTGAATTACGAGGTAAGAACGGCTTACGAGTTTTAAATTGAGAATAAAGAAAAAACATAGTTAATTCGCGTGTGTTTCGATTATTATTCCCACAAAATAATGGGGGCTCGTCCGGGATGGTGAAATACATCGCATTTAACCTGTTTATGAAGAAAAGAACTGAAGATTATCACAGCAAATCCAACAAGTAAGCCGCCATTGTTGTTATTTGCACGTTTCAATGATTAGTTATTTACACACTTGACCGACAGAGCTGTCAAAGTCATGATGACGTATGGTTGCGTTCCATTTCACGAAACATAAGCGGATATCGATTAATCGAAGAATCGATTTTCATGTTTCGATATAAAAAATTATTTGGACTGAGAATATGAAGTTGTTCATTTGGAATTTTATTAAAATATGAAGTATTAATTTAAAGAAGACTTTTTAAGAAGTAGATTGTTACCCGACTTAACGATTGCTGTTGATTATTTAATAAAATGCCACCCAAAAAGAACAAAGAAGATGAAGATATGCAACCCAAGAAGAACAAAGATGAAGATCCGCCTTTTATGGATCCACCACCTCGGATTTCCATAAGCGATTTAGAAAAATCGATGATGTCATTCAGTGGCGATGACAGTTACGGAATTAATACCTGGATTGATGATTTTGAAGATATTGCTACTTTGATGCAATGGTGCGAGGTAGAAAAACTGATTTACGCAAAAAGACTGCTTAGTGGAACTGCTCAGTTATTTTTGAGGTCTTTGGGTCGTTCTAAAAGCTGGGATGACCTGAAAGCTGAACTTATAGAAGAATTTGGATATAAACAGAACAGTGCAACTATACACAAGAAACTTGCCGCCAGGAAGATGAAAAGTAATGAGACTTACCAGCAATACTTCCTCCATATGAAAGAATTAGCAACGCATGGTTCAATAGAAGATGAAGCTCTGATGGAGTATGTTATTGATGGAATAAAGGACACAGAACTAAACAAGGCAATATTGTACGGAGCGAGTGGTATGAAAGAATTCAGAAAGAAGCTGGACATGTACAGCGAAATAAGAAAGAAGATGTCCTCTAAGACACACAATTTGTCCAGACCGGCCGCAACTCCTGGTACCTCTTCAGGACAATCAGGACACAAGCAAGTACCTAAGAAGAGATGTTATAACTGCGGAGATACAAGTCACCAAGCGCCTAACTGTACTAAAGGAGTCAAGTGTTTCAAGTGCAACAATTTTGGCCACAAATCAAATGATTGTCCCAACAATGCAAGGAAACAACTCAAAATTCAAGAGCAACGCAAAGAAAGCTGCTATACACCTTTTAAAGAAGTACGGATAAATGATGTCAGCATTAATGCACTTATAGATACAGGAAGCGATGTGAATCTTGTAAGAGAATCCTGTCATGATAAAATTAAAGTCAATCACTTTGATCCCGATTCCACGATATGCCTCACAGGCATCGCTGACTATGAGATCAAGACTAAAGGATCGTTAACAGCTAAGATACAAATGGATGGATGTTACTTCGACACGATTATTCACGTTGTGGAAGATAAATCAATACCAGTCGATGTTATTTCTTGGCAACCCTATACTTAATGAAGTTGAAATAAGCTTTTCAGCCGACAGCATCGCTGCGAAGAAGATTCTGTACCTTACAATGGAAGAAGATCACAATGATGAGACTCTTGATGTCGCCGACAAAAGATTTACAAATGAGATTAGGACTTTGATCGAAGACTATAACCCGAAGAATTTGAAGAAGGAATCTGCTGTCGAACTAAAGATAATACTTACTGACGAAGACCCAGTCCATCAGAATCCGAGACGACTCTCACCATTAGAATCAGACATGGTTAGTAAACAGATAGAAGAATGAATCGATCAAAAGATTATAACACCCAGCAAGTCAGATTTCGCAAGTCCAATAGTCTTGGCGAAGAAGAAGAATGGAACTTACCGGCTTTGTATAGACTATAGACGCCTTAACAAGAAAATAATAAAAGAGAGATATCCCTTGCCATTAATAGAAGATCAGATCGACAGACTGAAACACGCAAAGGTATTTACGTCTCTAGACTTGAAGAATGGTTTCTTGCACGTTAATATTGATAAAGATTCTCGTAAATACACATCGTTTGTTACACCACAAGGACAGTATGAGTTCATGAAGATGCCTTTTGGACTGTGTACAGGGCCATCTATATTTCAACGATTTATAAACGACATATTTAAAGATATCATTCTCGATGGGACTGCATTAACATATTTGGACGATTTGATTATTCCATCGGAATCAGAAGAAGAAGGAATAGCAAAGTTAGAGAAGGTCTTTAAACGAGCAGAAGAATATGGTTTACAATTCAATTGGGGTAAATGTCAGTTTTTGAAGAGAGAAATTAACTACCTTGGCTATATAGTACGTGAAGGAGAGATAAGACCATCTAAAGAAAAAATTGCTGCTGTTGCTAAATTCCCATTACCTCAGAATATAAAGTCATTGCAATCATTTCTAGGACTGACGGGGTATTTTAGAAAATTTATTCGAAATTACTCACTGATTGCCAAACCGTTAACGGACTTACTGAAAAAGGGTACTGTTTATGATTTTAATACCGATTGTGAAAGAGCTTTTGAAGAATTGAAACGTGTCCTGTGTCAGTCTCCCGTGTTGAAAATCTACGACCCAGCTTTAGAAACGGAACTACACACCGACGCCAGCGTTGAAGGATATGGAGCTGTCTTGTTGCAACGTAGTCCTAAAGATAACATGATGCATCCGATCTACTACATGAGCAAAAAGACGACCCCTGCTGAAAAGAAATACCACAGTTACTACCTTGAAATATTGGCTATAGTAGAAGCTGTGAAGAAATTTAGAGTTTACTTACTCGGAATACGATTCAAAATCGTGACTGATTGCTCTGCTCTGACTATGACCCTGCAGAAAAATGACTTACCTCCTAGAGTAGCTCGCTGGGCTCTCTTACTCGAAGAGTACGACTACAGCATTGAACACCGGCCAGGAACACGCATGAAGCACGCTTATGCTCTTAGCAGATACCCTGTAAAGAATGTTAATGTACTTACCCATATTACTGCACAGCTGAAAAGGGCACAGGACGATGACATGAAAATTAAATTGATAAAACAACTGTTGGAAAGAGAACCTTACGAAGATTACCTCTGTGAAAACGGCATACTATGGAAAGTTAAGAATGGAGCAAAACTAATGGTAGTGCCTAAAAAGATGCAGACTGAAATTATAAGAAAATATCATGAAAAAGGACATTTTGGAGTAGTTAAAACCGAAGACCTTATTTCCAAAGAATACTTCATGGATAACCTGAAAGATAAAATTAAGACAGTTATAGACAATTGCGTGGAATGTATACTAGTATCGCACAAAAGAGGCAAAAAAGAGGGCTATTTACAGCCAATTGACAAAGGAAGTTTACCTCTTGATACTTACCATATCGACCATTTAGGTCCTCTGACATCCACTAACAAGAATTACAAGTACATTTTAACAGTAGTTGATGGATTTACGAAATTCACTTGGATTTACCCAACAAAATCATTATCGTCTGAAGAAGTAATAGACAAGCTTAAAATACAGCAACAGACTTTTGGATCACCTAACAGAATAATAACCGATCGTAACACCTCCTTCACTTCGAATGCTTTCAAGGACTATTGCGAGGAAGAAGACATAATCCATCATAAGATTACCACTGGTCTGCCTAGGGGAAATGGGCAAGTGGAGAGGATTCACCATATCATAATCAATGTCCTAAGTAAATTAAGTATCGACGATCCAACCAAATGGTATAGGCGAGTGAGTGCTGTACAAAAGTGTTTAAATAGCACATATCAAAGGAGTGTTGGTATGACGCCATTCGAACTATTGGTAGGAACAAAAATGAAGGATAAAAATGATGAGATTTTAAAACTGATAGAAGAAGAAAATATTGAAAATTTCAACGAACAAAGAGAAGAACTTAGAAAAAAGGCGAAGGAAAGTATACAAAAAATACAAGACGAGAACAAGAGAAGTTATAACCAAAAACGGACAGACGCTAAAGAATACAATATTGGAGATCTTGTTGCTATAAAGCGCACACAGTTCGTTCAGGGCTACAAGCTTTACCCTAAGTATTTGGGTCCTTACGAAGTCACAAAGAAAAAGAGAAAGGATCGGTATGATCTTAAGAAAATCGGCCATGGCGAAGGTCCAACTCATACTTCGAGTTCAGCCGACATGATGAAGCCATGGGTTGCTCATAATTCATCAGACTCATCTGAGGCAGATGAGTGAGCAGGATGGCCGTGTGGGATAGTTTTAAGTTTTTTTTAATTTTTGTATAATGAAACGCAGTAAAAAGGAATGTATCTGTCAAAGTGGGCGATTGTCATGGTCCGTCTCTGAATTACGAGGTAAGAACGGCTTACGAGTTTTAAATTGAGAATAAAGAAAAAACATAGTTAATTCGCGTGTGTTTCGATTATTATTCCCACATATATATAGCTATAATGAAAAAACTGCTATGGAACTTGGCACCCGTTAGATCTCAACTCCTTTTTATCGGTGACATCGACTACCCCGAAAGTCGTTTCTACTGAGCTTGGCCCCTTTTTTCTCATGCTTTTGCTACACCTGTGCCATAACGCATTATTTAACGCAATAATTAAGACATTAAGCAGATGTGACCGCCATTTAACGTATTAATTGATATGTGACATTGTTAGTGACGTTAGACGTTAAGCGATAACTCTGGTGGCGGTTTTTTCGACACATCAAAGGGTTTTAGTTCATTATATATTGCATTATATTGCGTTTGCTACATTTACACTCTCATTCTGCGTCGCACGCGCCGCGTAAAGACGTATGTTCCTTTTTTGGCAGGAAACATTGTTAACGTAAGCAGTGACAATCGAGTGGTCAAATGAAAAAGTAATGGAATTTTTGGAACTATTTCAAATGGTATACCATGCTTATGGGATCCCCGATTACAATATCATAAAAATCGCTCAGCACAAAGTGATGAATGGCGGCATATCGTACATTCTTTATCATTTCGAGTAACATAGGGAGAATTTAATAGAAATAAGGAATCCTTACTGTGATATACTATCGTATCTACTTCAATAAATATGAAAAGTTATTGAACGCAGTAACGCACTAACTAATTAAGAATTACCTTTCGACCCAGATGTAGCTACTCGTTTGACGCGTTATTTTTAATGCATTAATTATGGCGTATTTCGACCCAGGCGTTAACATTAACCCAGGTGTAGCAACATCATGTAATTTTTTACTTTATGCCAGTAATCTTCTCGAACTCTACTTTTGTTCATTGGTTAATATTTTTGCTTGATACTGCTGTTATAACATCTTAATTATTAAAATTATATACTACTAGCAACAGTCCGCAACTTACAATATAGAAAAAAAGAAAAAAAGTCTTACTTCACTCAGGGATAATGGTAGTTTCCTATTAATGAAAGAATTTTTAGACTCGGTTAATCAGTTCTAGCGAATGTTATGAAATATACAAATGTTACCTCTGTATAATAATAGTGAGTAATAACATTTAACGTATATATGCCGTCGGTCATGTTATTAGGGTCACGTAAGGGTCAAATACTGAATTGTACAATTAGTTTAGACGATCATATGTTTATCTCGACTATGTTGGTGATAAATAAAATAATAATAAATAAAATTTAATAAACCCAGTATGATAGAACTATGGCGTAGAGCATACCATTCCAACATAGAAATACAACAACAGTTCCGAATTATGGTTCTAACATGGCTGACAGAAACTCCGTAGTAAGGGCCGTCCATTAATTACGTGAGGCGATTTTGGCAATTTTTCGTCCCCCTCCAACACCCGTAATATCACGAGATTTTTCAAAATGTGTATTTTTTGTGTAAATACGTTGTTAACCTGTGCTTGATTGTATTGAATTAGTAAAATAAAACATAATTTGCTTAAATATTTTTATTTAAGAGAGTACGTAGTCTAGAATCACAGTGAGAAAATCGAACATTAAAAAACTTAAATAGGAACTAGATATTAAAATCCGTAAAAGGAATATTCATTTTAATTTAGACCACAGGGAATTATTTGTGATTGCAAGAGTGACTACTGGAACCAATATGTCCATGTGGTTTTCAGTAAAATCATCTGCTCTGTCAACATCGCCCTGATTTAGCCACTGTAAACCGTTGTCGCTTGTACATACGAGTAAAAGCTCAGTAGCTCGACGTGTGACAATCCGTGAGGGTCGCACTTTGGGCGCTGGTGCACGGGGAGCTGCTTATTGTGTATAATCCTTAGAAGATATGATAAGATATGCAATCAACGACTTTTTTGTAGGTTTCTTTAAGATTTACAATTATGTACAGCATTAATGGATATATCTCGTATGGTTGATTCAGGGTAAGCCATTTAAGCGCCCCAAATGCGTCTTTTTTCGAATTGATTCGCCATTATCGTCACTGCTTATTTCGTATGTTACTTTATCTTACAAAAAATATCCTATAACCTGGTCAGCGCACGTGGAGCGCACAGGGGTGTTTTACAACTCTTGTGATGGATGAAAAGTAAATACCGCATATACTGCAACATCTCTTTCCTAGATCACCACGTACACTTGGGCAATAGAGGTCATAGGGCGTGCTGATGAAGGCGTGCAAAGGTTGAATCGGTAAACAGTGACCGGTAGCGGCAAAACAGTCGAGGGGCTACTGTGCTACTTTGGGGCGTTCGCATATTATCGCGATAAATATTATTGTATATTGCATTTGGATATGTTTAGTGAAGAAACATGTTGTTCTTAATTTAATTCAGCATTCTCTCAATTTTACACTGTTTCTTGCTGAAAAAAAGTTTACGTAATATTTGCCGTGACCTCCACTCCCCCACGTGAGATTTTGGTCGACCCAAATCCCCTAAATGCCTCACGTAATTAATGGACGTCTAATAATCTGGGTTACTCAATAACCAACGAGATTATTTACTTCGGCCACAAAATGTCCACTGTCAAGTCGGAGATTTAAAAGTTACAGAAAATATAAGTTATAAGATATATCACTATCCGAACCAGTCGGCATCATATCTGATTGCTAGCTTATCTAATGATAAACGCAGGCTGAAAAAAGATTACTTCATGATATTCTAAACAGGGAGGTGTGTGTATGAGCTGTAAAAAGCTGGGCCTATGAGACCATACGAAACATGTACATTACCAAACGTCACAAAAGTTAAGGCAATGAGCCAGAATTCATAGGACAAACAAAAGGAAAAGAAATGTTTTGAAAACCGTTTTCATGTTGAGTATTGAGAGTTCTATGCGATTTTGGTTCGCATTTCGCATCCAACTTCAGTAAAAAATGGACGATAATAGTATGTGCAAATTGGCTGTACGTCACGTGACTGGCTATCCATTTGTAGAATACAAGGGCTTATATTTTTCTTAATATGAAAGAGAACTACGAACGAATACGGTACGGAGCGTTAGAATTTATAGTTCGTAACACATTTTATAAATAACCTAATTGATTGGCTATATTACGCCGTAGTGTCGATGTGATCTGGGAAACCTTAAAGTTCTTCTTGCCTTAGCAAATATTTTATGTTTTTGTTGCTGGCTATACAATAGGGAACATGCATGAATTATTTTTATATTTTTAATCAATTATTTCCATTGGTACACAGCCGTAAAAAATAAAACATTTAACAACAAATTAAATATTTTAAAACTGCAATGAGATTAGAGCAATTTAAACACCTCCATTTTGGCGCGCTGTCTTATGTTTTATAACTAATTACGATATAGATGGAAGAGGGAAAACCATTTTATAGGCACTGTAGTGTATTATATATGTAAAAATACGAAAAAAAACACCTGATAAAATGTATGTATGTATGTTCTATGCTATTTAGACTATAGAAATACTGGCCGGTTGGAAAAGTATTAAAAATAGTGTAACATATTTTTATAATTCATATGTAGACGTTCTAATATAAATCATAACGGAGAAGATTGTTACAGACGTTCCGACGTCCACAATAAAATATTTTAAGAGGTTTAATTCCTATTTAATATAAAAGTATCCTGTTGAACGTTACTGAGGGAAGAAAGATTTTTTGATGCGTCGATCACGACAACTGTCCGACTGGATCGCGACCCCATAAACCAGTTGTAACACCCGCTATATTGGCATACTTCGGCGTCTAGGGTTCCGGAAACAGCCCTTGTATATCCAGTAATTAAGGGCGTTAGTAGGGTATATGAAAACTGGTATGACACATTTCGGGATCAGCCAATGTATATTCAGCTAGAGGCTTACAGACCGGTATGACAGCGACAACCATCGATAGATTGCCATAGATCTATCTCGATGGTCGCCGTTGTTTTTGTATTGTACTGTATATACCATCAGGAACAGTGCTGTCACTTTATCGTGCTACTATAAAAAAAGAAAATATTGTCTTATATTACAGTTGTATTTAGCCAAATTTTTTTCGTAGTCACTGATCATAGGGTGATCTGGCCGAACATACTCAACGAATGATACCCAATCTGCATTCTAAGAATACTATATTATACTAATTACACTAATGAATAACGATAAAACTGAAATACAACCACAAAACTATAAAAATACCAAGTAACTTCGCTTTTGTGTCAAACTGAACGCGTACTTGGACGTCACGATTCGATTTAACCAATAGCGTTGCGTTTTGCGATTTTAACTTTCCCTCTTATTTTTAACAATTTTTATTGATGAAAATCAATAAACATGAAAACAAAAATAATAAATAAAAAATCACGTTATAGGTGTAATTCTATAGTAATAAAGATTCTAAATAAAAATATTTTACCTATATTTAAACGACATGCATATTCCCTATTTCGAGAAGTAGTGAGTGAATAGCGCGAACGCGATTAACTTCTCATTTGAAAATTATCATTCTTAAATTAACAATATTATTATTTATTAATACATACTTAGACATCTAAGAACTATACATATACCTAGTACTTTCTATTAAATATTCTTGTTCTTAAATTTTAGACTGCTGAACGTATATTGAAGGAACATTGTGGTACAGATTTAAACGTACAATTTCTATCAAATGCACCTTGCGGATTTTATAAATACAAATATCCAACAGAAATTGATGGAAAAGTGGGAGCTAAAGTAAGTTTTAACATAGACATTACTCAAACAATAAGTTACATACATACTTTTTTTTTTCATTAAATTATGTAATTCGTTGTAAGTTAATATAACAAAATTTGATTTCGTATTATAAGTGAAAAGTTTAATTAATAGTGTACTCTGACCGTTAACAGTTATCACTTTGAGTATTTTATGTAATACTATGGCGGTGACACGTGAGAATGCTTTTGAGGTTCCTTGGAAACTACGTGTCTTAGCTGTTCAAATTGGGGACAGTTTTTTACTTTTTTTTTCTGTATTTTTTATACTTTACAGAAAAGTGTAAAACTTGGTGTTCCGTCCTGAACACAACAAAAACGACTAGCGTGCCATGTACACTATGTTTATGGTGCTATGTCAATAATCTTAACGGAAGTGCCAACTACAACTGTACAAAATTTCAACTAAATCGATAAACTATATTTAAATAAGACTAGCTAGCCACACAGATGTTATGCCTATAACAGTATTCAGTAACTCGACCAAAGCACCGCCTATCGCGTTCAGGCACAGTATAAAAACCTTCTCCATGAAAACCACTTAAAACCACCAACTTTTATGGTGATCGGTCGAACGGTCTTGGAGTTTATTAGTCTCATATGACATCCATTTAATTGGTAAGGCTGGAAAATAGAAGACCGTCACAAGCTTTCGGTCTGAGAACGCAGGATCGTCATAGACGAGAAAAAGGCCTATACTAACATAGTATATTTACACTATACTGTAGACCAGTTTAATGAAAATGGCATGTAGTTTTATAGGCAATATTTATAATGATTATAATTTGCAGGTATTTTTCTATTACGCCAATTATAAGAGTGGTAATGTCAGTAAATCTGAAGCCAATTGGTTGACGCGAAAAGAAATGAAAGACATATTACCAGAAAAGTACAGAAAATCAGTTCAAGATTTTTTGATTGATGAAGCTTATTGAAATATATACTTTTGTGAATAGTATTTAGTAGCTGTAGATAATAAATATATGAAATTTCCTGATTTTCATTTTATTTCTAAAACAAAAACATATAAACCATAAACTTGTCATGGAAATTAACACAATTCCAATTTTTGGTTTTTGTTCTTTAATGAAATAAATTGCTTGCGTCATAATTTTACAAATTACACAATTATAATAACTGACACTTGCAACACGTACTAAGTGCAAACTTTAAAACGATTTTCACGTAAAAGTACGGCAAGTTATTACATGTTAAAAAAATAATAATATGATAACGTTAATGCTAGTAATATTGGACTATATTACTAGCATGTATTTTAACAAAATAGGGACTTTTACAAAGCTAGTAAATTTGAGAAAATACAACATTATACATACATTATAATATTACAAAATGTAATATAAATACGTGACATATTTCCTGTATTCCTTTTGTTTTTTATAAGTACCAAGGTATACATATTTGTAATCTTGGAAATACTACAGAAAATCCTAATAGAGCAATCGTATGCCAAAATACAAAATGGGAGACATAACTTTATAATAAATATTTAGATAAGTAATTGTTATTATTCTATTCAAAATCATTTCATTGTATACAAAAATACTGAGTGGTAGGACACGTCAACTGAATCGGACTTGATCGCGACCACCACATACCACCAGGTGTAACACCCGCCATGATGTCGCGTTTTTGGATCAGCCGGTGTATATTCAGTAATCTTATTCTTCTTCTTCCTAACTTGGCAACCGGTCTTCTTTATTAAAAACCGCTACTGCCATTATCGAGTGAACATATAGTTTCTAGTGTTATGACGATTTGAGAATCGCTAACAAGATGGTGGCTCCCTTGTTAGAACTCTAGGGAGTTTTTGTGGCATCTCAGTATTCATGTCTATGTCATTATTTCCTATCCAATTCACTTGTGCACAATAACCAACCTTTATTATGCAAAACGTCACTTACCCAATATAAGCTAAAATAACACAAATTTATAAATAAAAAATAAATACAACTACACGACAGTTTGATATCCCGCCAAAAACTCCTACTCAGTAATCAAGCTGGGTGGTAGGTTAGGGTTGTCAACATTTATTCGGGGAAATATTTTTCAAAATAAGCTATAAGAAATATAGTACACATAAAAAAATACAGTATTTTATGGAAAAAGCAAAAAATAAATATACATATTATTTGTCACTTATTTTTATAAAAACTATATTTCTCTTTATATCTCTTTAGTTAGTAGCGGCGCACATGAACTCGACGTACTTTCGATATCGCTACCACTTTCCGTAACGAATTTATTTAGGACTTCAACTTCTCAAAAGAAGGAACAGCTTCTAATTGAAAATAACTATCGAAAACTCTCACCAAAGCATGGTGGTAGAACATTTTCTAATAATCGCCTGGCTAGCTACCATTCTTAAGATGAAAATTTGTCGACAAGCACCTATAGTTGTGTTCCCGTTAAGACACTTTAAAGCCAGTTTCCCCAGGCTTAACGTGTTACCATCTTAAGTCACATCATCACTTAACGTCAAATTAGATTGTGGCCAAACGCTAAATCTAAAAAACATCCACTATTATATAGTTTTTTTCAATGTAGGTATAATTCTGTTTAATGCTCAATTTCAAGGTATTTCATGACAGTTTCTTTTTAGAACTTTGTAGTCCCATGCCAACCGTGTACCATTTACGTAAAGAGATCAGGTTTCAAAATTACATAGTAAGTAGGCATACCAAAGAGGGGGCGTAGTAACCTTCCTATTATTAAATGTGGTTTAACCTGAATAGTTATACAATATATTTAACCTTGACATCATTTAGCACCCATATTATTATAGTTTACATTAGTTTCGCTCTTTTGTGTTAAAATAAACTGTATACGGACAAGTCGAAGAATGGATAAAGACCACGGCCGTAAGAAGCAAATTGACGAAATTATGTTTTAAAATTTTATGCAAGTGCAAAACAATGTTACTGAGCGATTTTTGTGATGTGCGCAGTTGCCCGTTTCTTATTTATGTACCTACCGAGAAAATAACGTTTAACGAAAATTTCATGCGGCGAATGTTTCGGAGTAAAGCATCGAAATAGAAGTTTACTCAAACAATGAGCGTGATTTATTAGTAAACACTTTCTGCAACTCTGATCTCTAAGTTTACAGAACACACGTTTCTAAATTGAACCTTACATGCTAATTTTTTTAGTTTAAATTTCAGCAATATTTTAATAGAATTTGAAAATTGCTTCAAAGTAGGATTTTGTACTGTTATCATTATAAATGACGGTCGAAATTTGCGTGTTGTTCCTAAACCGAATGCTAAAGATGGAACGTGTTGACTCGAATTCCCAAGGCTCCCGACCGTCTTTCCGCGCTCGTTTACAAACAACTGGCCGCTGTTTTTCATTAGTACGATGCAAGATTAAATAATTTTCCTTCAAAAATATGTAAATACAATCTTGGTATGTAGTTCCTTTCCTACAAATTAACTACATGCAATTGTTTTCGAAATAATGTCTGCTACTCGCTTCTCAAGATTGCTATGTTGCAACGATAATAATTTTAAATTAAGATATAGGAAAAAAATTGGTTACATATTTGCTACATTACCTAATAGAAAAGTGGATACAGACAGCGAAGTAGCATTATATTTTTCTCGGTTTTTGAAATTGTACGGAAAAGTCATTCATGCTCAGCAGAGAATTATAAAGTGTTATGGCATGATTTTCTTCGTCATAAAAAGTGCCTTACACCTAGGAGTGAGCTGAAGAAAAATGCCTAGATTAAAAAACCTCTACCAGAGTGTGCAATTTTGTGTGTACTCAATTGTAATACAAAATTTCCGAGAGACAATTTTAATCAGTAGAATATAACTCAAAACGATGCTTTTATAACGATTTTGTTTAAGCTAGGTATTATCCTTTTAAATTAATATATCTACTATAAGTATTTCGTATATCAACTTTGAAAATAGTTTTGTATGTTAGATTATAGAGAACTATTTACACAGAAATTTATTTACCAATTTATTCGGCATTTTAGCAAAATTGCGAATAATGTGCGGATCAAGAGGAAGTCCCTTTTGATAAATAATAGGTCTTTACCTATGAAATTGCCGTTCTGCAGTACTAGCCATTTCAAATCAAAATAATTTTTGTTTGGCTATGAATTCTAATTTCAAATTAATTTTATTTTAAAAACATGGAATTATTTTTCCAAAAGTAGTCATTTGTTTATTGATTAGTGTTACATTTACATCGCACTTAAATCTTCATTGTCATCATGGATACGTTAAAAATTCGAGTAATTATGGAATATGAGTACCGTCGTGGCAGTAACGCAGCACAAGCGGCACGCAACGTCAACGACGTTTACGGAGCTAACACTACAAACCAACGCACCACCTGTTATTGGTTTGCTCGCTTCCGTTCTGGGATTTTCGACCTTTCGAAATGAATCCAAGGGCATCAATAAACTGCCACTGCGCTGGCAAAGATGCATTGATTGCATGGATGATTACTTCGATTAATACAAATAAAAAATACATGAAAAAACATCGTTTAAATTTTTTCATACAAAACGGCAATTTCATTGGTATATAAAGACCTAATATTTTATTGGCGCGTCGTCATCAGCGGACGTAGAGAGTATCTTTTTTAAAATCAAACACATACATTAGTACACATAAGCCAGCGCATTACTTGAGAACGGCTGGACCAATATGGAATTTTTTTATGTTAGAATTAGTCCAAATTAGGTTATTATGGAAAAAAAATGAAGGTATTAAAATTGCGTCAAAACAAACATACTAGGGAATCGGAAACATTTTTATTTTTGCCATTTTGAATTTGAATCTGATGTGAATTGCAACCAGTTTGTGCGAGAGAACGCAGGAATGTTGAATTTGATGTAATGAATATCAAAACATGAGAATAAAACAATGAAAAGATTAACTTACTTCAGTTAATCTTTCCACAAATTGTTAATTCAGTACTTTTTCTAATTAGTCCGTAAATCCAGTTTCGATCTGTTCTGGTTCGTACTTCCAGATTATAATTAAAATAATAGATATGTAAGGCCGGCTTGTAAGTGTCCCACTGCTGGGTAATGAGGCCTCTTCCCAATGGAAGGCACGTGCTTAATCACCATGCCAGACCACGCAACAACGTAGGTATTGACGATTTCAAACGACGAGAAATCAACAATTTTATGTTTTTCCCACATACAGTTGTATTATATAAACATTTCTCAAGCGTCAGGTTTCCTCACGATATTCTTCTATCACCGTTAGCCGATACTGTTACCAATTTAAATTAGTAAATGTACGCGAATTCCGAGAAATTCGCTGGTACCACAGGTTGATCGCCCTAAGGAGCGCTGATGGCACCCCTGCAAAAAATAGCTCGTCCTGATGCCGTACAGTCCCACAATAAATTGCTGATAAGTGTTTTTTTAGGTATAATGTAGATTAACCCTTAATACTACGAATTAAACACAGCATTTCACTAAAACAATTAGGCATGAACAATAAAAATATTTGGTATTCAGTTGTACTCAGTGGAGCGCCAGCGATAGCGCTCCTATGTAATAAAGTTCAGTACAACGACAAGCACGGAATTCAATGAGTGGGAAAGGGAATACAGCCCGGCACGTGAAACAAAAGATTTTGTATGAGAAATTAATCAAATCTGGAGCGGCGCGGCGCTCCGTCACTGCTGCAGCCAGTCACTTTACGCGCGAATACTATGGTTTTGCTTGCATGTAATTATGTTTGTTTGTTCGTGTGTATAGTTTTTGTTTAGTTAATTACTTATCTATTTAACAATAAGCTGCTAGCATAGCATAGAAGATTATAACAACGTTGATGATATACAATATTTTATGACTGACCCATTTCTCTCATGAAACTTTTTAAAATTGTATGTATTATTATTCCTATCATTTCAGTAAAAAGTGAGCGCTGTATTTTAGTGAACATCCATTAAAAATTTTCACGAGCCGCCTCTGCTTGATACATGCCGGTATTCGAACCTGCGGACTTCGAAATGATATTCAGCCAGTCTAAATCACTCAACCACCACGACTATTTACATATTTTTTATTATCATTTATTTTTTTATTACAAGACCATTTATTATATATACCTAGTCACATAGTTTTTACTCTTTCATAAGATATTCCTTCCTGTGGAATGTGAAAGAATCGTAAAAGCTCAGAACACACGCGAAGTATTGGTTCTTTGGATATTTTCTAGTAATGCTTGCAAGTATGGCGTTCGTTTCTTTGATTATCATTGACTTGATATCACAAAAGAATCAAAATCTCCTTTTTTATACAATTTGTTCAGCAAATACCCAGCTAATATTGAGGCACATAGGTACATAATTGAATTGTATATACTGTCGGTAATGTTGTAAGACTCCCATTATCCGTCTATCTTCATATTTACAAATGGTTATAAGTAAATATTGTAAGATATAATTAAGCTTAAACAAAAAGTTCTTTCCATATCATATAACCAACGTCACCTAATCTCAGTTATAAGTATTCAAGGGTCCAGCGGGGGGCGAGACCCGCTCTCGTGCAGTATCTATAATTGATAAAATTCTCAAGACACTACCCAATTTCTTCCCAGCATTCTCTAATTTGACTATGACTAATTTTTTTTCTGTACAAAAGGACCGAAAGAGGAATTTATGTTCATTGATTAAGCTGTTATTTTCTTTTAATTGGCATTTTATGTATCTCAAACATTTATATTGGTAGCTATGATTATTATTTTATTTAGATATAAAGAAAGTTGAAATTTCTCTACGAAAACACTGCATCCACAAAAAAGAGTATAAATACCTATAGGTATAGTATAGATAATATTGATATCAAACGACTATGTTTGAATGATATTACTTAGTTTATCCTATTCTACGAGTATATCTATATACTTACATATTATAGAACTGAACGTCTCTCAGTCATATCAGATTTACATGATTTTTTCAATTCATAGCATAGCTACATTATTTGACTAGGTTATAGTAAGACTTGCCAGGTTTTTCTAAGATAAACTAACATACGAAATAAGCAGTGACGCTAATGGAGAATCAATACGGAAAAAAGACGAAATTGGGGCGCTTAAATGGCTTACGCTGAGTAAACCATAAGAGATATTATTAAATTAATGTTTTACACAATTGTAGACCTTAAAGAGACCCACAAGAGAGTGAGTCATAGAATTTTAGAGGCATTTTTTCTTTAAAATAATCGTCTGGCGATCGCCGCGCCGCACCGTAAGTTGGAGCGGGTTCAGCAAAACTCACGCGTGCGCTCGATCGACAGCATTTGGTAGACCAAGTGAGCGGAGCCGCGGGCGCAGCTAGTTAGTAAATAATTATTAACTTATACCTGGGAACACTGAATTTCCGTATAGACTTATTTACATCATTGAAAAAATGATGTCTCATGCTGATAGGTCTCCTGGTGAAGAGGTAATAAGAGCTACTATTTAGTCAAAAGGTCGGAGGTTTGCTCTATACCCATGACTGTCTTTTGTTTGATGAGCTGTTCTGTCTATGGGTGTTAACAATAGGTATATGTATGTATAATTAGCCGTTTAGATACCATAATAGAACCTATGCTTAGTATGGAATTAAAGGGCCATAGGTAAAATTGTGTCCCCATATCAAAAAAATACAATAATTATCGGTATGTATATTATAGCAGGTATTTTTCTCACTTTGAGCGCAAGCTATTATATTCATTACATATGTTTGCGAGTCATAAAATATGTTCAAACTTCGAACACTTATATAGCTATGATATTTGTTTATAAGTATAGAATAACTCATCTATCAATATTTTTTTATAAAAAAGAGAACATAATTAATGTACATACAAAGCCTTCATCACAGTTAGATAAAACGGCAAATAGAAAGAGTGATCCATTGTTCCAGCTTTAATGGACCACCGACCGAAACGCGGCATTCTCGCAAAAACCCACCGGCATCTGAAAAAGGATACTAAAAACATAGCATTTTGCCATTGAGATAGGCAGCCGAGGAATTCGTCCGAGTATTGTACTTTATCTCGGCCTTTCACAGTTCGATGGCGGTCACTGTGTTAAATTATTACTAAGACAAAGTAATCGACGACTTAAGTGAGAGACCCTTTGGAGCGTTATACTTAGAACTATTACGTGTCGATACGATTCTAAACAGGTTGATAGATAACAAACACAATGAAATGTATGGGCGCTTGCTCGCAAAAAAATATTTGTTCATAGTAAATACCGTAAATGCTTGCATACCTTAGATAAAAGCGAGCGACCACCACAATTCAAAAAATATATCAGAATTTTATATAAGGTATTTTAGAAAATCTTCGCCATCGTATATTTTTTAGATCCCAATATCACTGTATTATTTGTGATAACTATTAATTGTTAAATTATTATAATACTAGGCCGTTCACTTCACTGGATGTTTTTTAACGTTATATTTTTTTTCTATCTTACTATACTGTTATCCATAAGGGTCCTGGAGCCTCAGACGGCTTTTACAGCTTCCCCCAGGCATGGGGGCGAGCGCTTAAGGCACGCAGCCGCGAAAGCAAGGCAACAAGTTCCGAGGGTGCCAAAGTGGCCGAACCTTGGCTCGGACTGCTGCGGCGATTGCAAATAAGTCACGATCTAACAAATGACGTTATAAAAACCATCCTATGTCGTATATTCTATTCCATGACATAATCGACTTTAATGTCTAGTTTCTTTAGAATTCGTCCATCCGTTTAAGCGTGATTGATGGACAAACATTCAAACAAACATACTTTCATATTTATAAGTACTAGTAATTAATACACTAGTTAACTACTAAGTAGTACAACTTCGTCCGCCTTAATTAAGATATAAAATTGATTAAAAATAGCCTAGTTATACCACTTGAGAATAATGTTACTTTTTATTAGTGTAAGAAATATTACAATCAGGGGTTTTAGAGATTACCTCCATATTACAAACATATTCATAAACGTTAATAATCGCACCTGCCTATAAGAAATTGGTACCTAATAGACTATAGTTATTTCTTTCTTTCATTTATGTTTAACAAAGTTCGCTAAACAGCAAAACTACATTATAAATCATAAACATTATTCCTGGTAACGAAATATCTTCATTAATTCTTCAACAAAATGAATAATTCGAACAACATTTGAATGCTCATGTTTTCCGCTATTGACGAAACATAGACAAATCTTTTAAAATTATTGTTTTCGATAAAACACAATTAAAAGTATTTCACGATGAAATTGTAGAAAATATACAGAGGATACACAGAATAAAAATAAAAAAGAGGAAAAACTTTCTTAAATGCCAATGTACAAATTCATTTAGGCGGAGTTTCAAATAACATCATTTTTTTTAAATTGGGTATTACATAATTTGAACATTATCAAATTTACGTTGGCTTTTACCTACCACAGTTTACTTATACTTTCCTCATCCCGTTATGGGTTTATTCTCAAGAAATTCGTAATATTTTAGATGTATCTACATTTGTAACCGAGAAGCTAAATATCAATTTTAAGACTTTAGTTCGAAAATAAAGATCGCGCATAAAGTTTTCGCCCACTATTTTTATTTTTTCCAAAAAGTTTACCTATAGGTACACTTATTAAGGTAAGTAAATAATAAATAAACCTTTTAATAAATTTCTTACAACAAAAAAGAAAATAAATGCATATAAACTGTTTAACCCCTTAAAGGGAACTAATTGATTTATCTGGAATGAAATTGATGAATTGAAGTGTTTTTTATTGTAATGAAAGCTTTTTCGATTGAGTTTTATAATTTTATATTTATCGTTGCTGCTTAGCCCCTATAAGGAATAGCGTAGTATATTGCTTATATTGTACCTCGAAATTTAAGCTGACTTCTAATAAACCCTGTGTTTTTTTTTAATTGTAATTTTATCATAATTGCTTACCCCTATAGAAAAGCATACTCATTTGTAGTCTAGATCCTTCTGGTTCAGACTCATATAAATCTAAACCTACAGACAAACCGACAAACAGTCAAAGTTATAAACTAATTTTAAAAATATTTAAATATTTTCATGTTGTCAACCCCAATCACTTTTTTCAATATATTATAATGTATGGGATATGGACAATGTACGATTTGAATATACCTAGGTATATACAGTATCTATCTAATACCATTAACTAAACAATTATTGTATACATATATTTAACTAGATTCTCGTAAACGTCTACTATTTGGATGAAAATTTGTAATAATTAGATAATGTTTTACTTGCCAAGTTTACCTAGATAGATATTTTTAAATACAATGCTTTGTCCCTGATCTATACATATAATAAAATTGAAGTGTCTGTTTATAATGTCAAAATAACAGATGACTAAATGCATATGAAAGTATACACGGCACATATAACAAAAAACCAATTTTGTGTCTGTCTGTCTTTCTGTTTGTTCTAGGTAATCTCCGAAACAGTTTGACCGATTTTGACGGAACTCTCTTTTGCAGATAGCTGATGTTATAAGGAATAACTTAGGCTACTTTAATTTTGTAAAGTATTTAGGGTTCCGCACAAAAAATAAAAATAAAGTTTTTTAGTGTTCCATGCGAGCGGAGCCGCGGGCACAACTATTATATTAATAAGAATATGGAAATTAAATAGGTAAAGAGGTAATATGGTTTTCACCGAACTTTACAGGTTTAGAATTACTGTACATCAGATTTACTTTCTTGTGTATTTATCCAATTTCTAATCTAATCTAGCTAATCAATTATCCGAAATGTCATCTTAATCGATACATTTGTAACAGCCGTGAAAAATGTCAAAATCGTAATACCAGCGGTTTGATCTGAACCTTGATTATTAAATAGCAATTTTTTTTGTATATATAGGAGGTGTCGATTACCACCTCAGGTACCTACATAGGACCGTTTTACTTACAGTACGGGCCGGGCTGCTGAACGAAGAAATAGTGTTACTATAAGTATAGAACCATGCTCAACTTGATCATGATTACAATAGGATACATATAATAAACATCACGATGATATGCTTCGGCTTGTCGGTTTTCGTAATCAACCAGAATATATGTGTATACAGATAGTATGTGAAGGCTGGTTTGATAATAATGACAGTCGATGAACATATATCTCGCCGTCGGCCTTGGCTTATAATGTACATACTTCCTATACGCTGCATTATAATAATGTTACCGAGATAGACAAAAAAATCATATGCAATAATATACGTATCTCGTTGAAATTAATACTTTATTCTATTTTTGCTATTAGGAATTTTTTGAATTATATAATATAGCTTCATGTGATATAGGTGTCATACTACAAGTGAACTGTTATTTCACTATATGGGAAATGGGAGTAGCGAAGTATATACTTAATTATATTTATTAATTAACCATATAAATTAAAAAAAATGAGAAACCGATGCTATCGAAATTATTTTTATATCTTGGAGCGACATAACTTCAGTGTAAAGTAAGTATAATATAAAAAAAATACGTGTAATATATTTACTTTCATTTACATCTGCGATGATAGCATAATGCTAATTAACTTCCTTTTGTTTCTTGTAGTATTATTTTTTCTCAAGGGCTGATTATAATTGTTGCCTTACACAAAGAATAAGTAATTTAATATCACACAACTGTGCCCGCGACTACGCTCGCGTGGACTACGAAAATGGCTTATTATTTTATTTCCGCGGAACCCTAATTATTTTTCTAAGTTTCTAAGTTACGCCTTATAATATCAGCTATCTGCCGGTGAAAGTCCCACCAAAATTGGTCCAACCGATTCGGAGATTAACAGGAACAGATAGACAGACACAAATTTTACAATTTGGTTTTTTGTTATAGGTATCGTAAATACTTTCATATGCATTTAGTAAAAAGGTGTTATTTTGACATTATAAACAGACACTTCAATTTTATTATATGTATAGATAACGACATGAATTTTCAATACGGAATGAAATTCCATAAATAAACAGTTTACAAAATTTTCCTTTATCTCTTCTAGTTTGAACAAACATATTTTGTATTCACAGACAGATATGTGTATCATCCTAAAGACTGATCTTATAACGATTTGTAATCAAAAACCAATCACGTCTTTATTACTTAGACGGTGAACACGAGTTGAGAACATGCTCGGCTGTCTCTATATCGGAAGGAATGTGTGGGCAGTGGGCACACTGGCAGGTACACATCGTACAGATGTGTGAGGGCGGGAGGGAGCACAGGCTGCCAGGTGGGCTCCCATTAGCAGCGGCGAGCCTCGAGCGGCCGCTCTTCATCTTTATGATAATTATTTTCTGTTTGTTTTCGTCGAAGAATCGGCCCGCCTCGCCGGGAACGCTTCTCAGAACCAACTTCCATTGTGGTAAATTAAAGCCGGCCGGACCCCTGCCACGACGAGAGATAATTCGACAGGATGCCGCATATTATTAATTGCACTATGACTTGTGGAAATGGAGCTTCGAGTTTAGTGAGTCATTCATTCTGGTGGAACCGACGCTGTTCCATCGCGTGGGAACGCATAACGTACTTGTTTTACACCAGACCTGCTTTCAAGGTGGGGCTAAAACGAACGTTCCTGATTTCAATTTTTATTTTTGTAACATTTATTCGACTGAATACGTACTGAATTTAGTTATGTTGCGAATCACTTAAACGCAGTTGAGGTAAAGCGATAAAATTCCAATTATCCGAATCACAAGCACTGGCTGGTACTGAGCGATCGGTTCGTTAACTATAGTTTAACAAGGTAATAAATAGGCGGTTTCAAGCAGACATCGGTAACCAATAAAAAGAAAATCGTAAATAAATCGAATGCCCGCAATAAAAAAGGAACCTCGTAATGTTTACAGTCTTGTGGCTTTATTCACTTTGTGTTCCAATTTCATGCTAAATCGAGCGGAAAAAATCCTCCTTTATCGGGCAGACTAACCGTCGCGGACGAGTCCGTTCCTCGGCCCCTCCCCGGCCTTCATTCGTGTTCCACTCCGTGATTCGATCATTTGTTTGTATGTGGAACGGGCTTAGCCTGCTATTAAATATATATCTAACTTTGAATGAACCCTAATACGTTGAAAGAATTTATTAATAAGCATTCAACTGGTGAGAACTCAAAGGATGTTTTTGTTCTGGCTTATTTATTCTTATTATGACGACTTCAATAATATAAAATATACATCTTCCTTGTACTGAACAATAATGTATCTACATGAATACTTAAAAAAAATAAGAATTGCTATAATGTCCGTTTGGCATCATCAAACAGGTGAACAGTAAAAACACAGATCTTAGACAGACTAAGACATAGCTCTGAGAAATTCCTATGAATGTAATGCGATAGGCTTTAAAGGAACTTTCACACGAGTTAATATTATTTAATGCTTTTTATTTACCATCATAATACAATTATAGTATATCATGGTAACATTGACGAGTAAATAGCACAATTTAATATAAACAATAATTTATAAAATGTATAATTATATAATAATTATATACAGTGGTATAATCTTTTCTTGAATTATGGTTGAGTACTACTCATTAATTTATTTGAAAGTGGGTAATTATATTGAAGAATAATATTGTCTTGTATGCGCTATACTTGTACGTGAAGTGCGCATGATGCTCAAGAGTGCATTGGTTAGGAGGCTCGACGGGTTATTAATTTTATGGTGTCGATGGCCGCACGCACCTGGCAGCAGCGGTCACTGCCGCTGCGCCCAGCGCATTCCCCACTCTCTACATGCCGGGATTAATCACTTGATTACCTATATTTATATAAAATCAATACATAATATGTATCACTTAAAAACGTAATGGCAACTAATTATTTTGGAATGTACTAAAACAACTAAAACCTTGTAAAGGATTAATATTTAAATTCTGAATGTTGTTGTTCTTCATATTCATATTTATGTAAAGAAAATCTTAATTTTAGTTTATAAACTGATACTAGTATGTGAACAGCATTCCCTCCTAGTCGAACTGGTTGGAAGCAATAGGTACGCGTGCATTACAATGTAAATGGCACATTCGTCTACAGGTGCCGTATAGAACCTGAATTTCATTTCTCTATACGAATTTAATTTATACTACACATTTCATACGTCACACGTCCATTGCCGTCTAGCTTCTTGTATGATAGGGTTACCTTTGAACTTTTGTAGCAACGCATAATGAACGTTGAAAAATGTATACATAATTCAAGTGATAAGATCGTTCGTATTACGGGAGTAAGGTGCAAGCAGTACGAGACAAACGGGCGACACCGCAGCTCAAATAATGTTCAAATACAAATTATATCCACATGCGTAGATATTCATTGCGCGTTCATTTGCGTTCTTGCGCGATATGGTTAGTTGATATTAAAAGTTTAGTATTCACTAGATTTATTTATAATTATTATATATACAATTTATATTTTTACAAATATTATAAAGAGGTAAAGTTTGTATGTTTGTAAGAACTAATCTCTGGAATTACTGATCCGATTCGAAAATTTCTTGCACACACATTATTCCTTGATAGCTATAGGCTATTTTTATTGTTATTAAATATTATATTATAATTGATGCGAACAAAGTCACAAGCGGTTGCTACTTATAAATACTATTAGAATAGACGTTTATCAAATATTTTATAAAAAACAAATATATGTATAAAAATTAGAGTTTAAACATAGTTTAATATTATTATTCAATAATGCTTAGTGTCTGCAACATAGATAGACTGTAAAAATGTATTTACATTGTAAAATCTAACATTGATCATCACTATAAGTTAGAGCATGGGGATAATGCTCATCTGTGCTTAATAAAGTCTAAGATTAACAGTCGTAAAGTATAAAGCTTTGCATACTTACTTAGCATTATCCTTAACGATATGATATTATATATAATCGACTTTTTCATTACTCAATTTACTTGCATTTTTTTAAATTATATTTTTTGTATTTTATCATTATTGTAAAAGCCTTGCAGATATTTGTTTGGAAGCTTAATCTCGGCAACAAATTTGCATGTATAAGTACTTGTAAAGAATAGCAAGTACAGGAATCATTAACAATATTATTTTAGTGTGTCAAAGGTTAGCATTTGGCTAAAATCACAGCTGTTGTTAACAGCCTATGAAGCAATGATGGCTCAGTGGTAGTGTGTACGACTTCGCATCGATTGACGTGAGTTCGAATCCTTACAATGAGCCTGAGCTTTCGATGAAGGAAAACATCGTGAGGAAATCATAGCATGGTGGTAGGGCATTTTCTAATGCCCGCCTGGCTAGCTACCACCCTCAAGGTGAAAATCTGTCGCCAAGCATCAATAGGTGTGTTCCGACAGCTGCAATTGAGAGCCACTCTTTCACTAGTAGGTCCGATCCATCGGTATGGAGCCCTTGACCCAAGCAGCCGCTCGCGCGATACAGTGACTCTACAATCACTAGCTTTCGCAGCCATACATGACACTGCATTATACACACATGCACAACACACAGGTACATAGGTTCTGTAAGGGACCTTTTTTTCTATTTTTGCCTAGTTAGATTAGACAAAAATTTTCAGACCACTAAATACACATACACATGTTCCTTCCCTCCTCCCAGGGGGAAGAAACGTGTATATATTTATAGTTAGTTTAGATCGAATTACGGATAGGGAATTAGTGAGATCGCGACTTAATTGGATACGCGCAACAGTCCGAGCCGAGATTCGGCCACTTTGGCACCCTCGGATGTTGTTGCTAAGCTTTCGTGGCTGAGTACCTTAAGCGCTCGCCCCCAAGCCCGGTAAAGCTGTAAAAGCCGCAAAGGCTCCAGGCCCCCTAAGGCTAACAGTATAGTCAGTTCGAAAAAAAAAACTCTTTCACTAGGTTTAGTAAGTTATCATCTTGGTTCATATCGTCACTTAACATCAGTTGAGATTGTGGCCACTACGCCAAAACCTATAACTATAAAAAGCCTAATCAATATAGATAGTAGTGTCTAATCTAAGCCTATTAATAGAACAGAAGTGACGCAACACGCCGTTAGATGCTCTACATATATTCTACTTGTTGAAAGGAGCTAACCCAACGAGTGCTAGAAAATATTGTCCATAAATGTATAATTTCACAAATCTACGTCGTTTGACGCGAGAAGGGAACGCGTTACTCCTATGCCATCACCTCCTTTGTTCTCTTAATTTATTAAATAACTAGCTGTACCCGCGGCTCTGCTCGCTTGGTCGACAGAAGAACGTGTAGTGCTTATAAAAATCTTATTTTCTTAAGTCTATGAAGTAAAACAAATATTTTATATCAAAATCTATACAGTAGTTTTTGCGTGATACGCGCACAACGGCAAACCTGAATCATTTTATTAATATAAATATTAAATGTACTAAAATTAATATAATGTGTCACTTAAAGCCACCTATATATTATAGCATTGTAAAATAAATATAAACCTTTTAAAACATTAAGCAACCTATGAACATTTTAGCACCTCCATAAAATTTGAAGCAATACTATGGTCTATAAATTAATAAGTCAACGTCAATTGCCTCCAATTACCGAACAATATAAGGCTGAGTCAAGCAGGTAAACAAAATAGAGCTGTTATAAATTTTACAAGAGCGGTGGTGCGCCCACACAGCCCACTCGACCGTATTATGCAGTTTTTTTGTACACTTTTTGCTCTTAGGCATTCGCTTTGTGAGCATACTTCCGTCGATTTTTTTAAGGTGGCGCTAACATTAACAATAACTTTAATATACGACGTAAAACAGTGCATTAGGGTTACCAAACTAATTCAACACCTTCAAGAATCGCTCATAGTGGCGTGAAAATAATGTATTTCATCATATGTTTATCATGATGTGAAACTGGCAATGAGTTTTGAACTGTAGTAAATGTTATTTTCGCGTTTTTTTTTATATTTTGTAAAAGTCAAATATGATACTGTTTTGTAAGTATTAACAAGGATAGATAGATAACAAAGTTTGGTCGAGTATGATCCGAATTCAACACACCGATTATTTTATAACGTGCGTACCTATAACGTTTCGTATAATGTATAAGAAAGTGTTTTTTTAAATCATTTGACTATTTAAACCAAATTAAACCAATGAATGGGGCCTATCTTAAAAATGTGCAATATTTGTATTAGGTACACATAATTTTGATAGTTTTCCTTGAAAGAAGCAAGTAGAACACAAAAATATTAAATGAAAACCAGTAATCATCTCGAGGCATATTTATACTACTTGATTTACTACCAATTACCTAAGTTAATCTTCTGAAGATTTCATATATAATAGCTTATTTTTATATTAACTTATTCCTGGTATGCTTTTATGTTAATATTATTGATAGGCCATAACTATGAAATGCTCTTTGATTTGTCATCGACTACGTATTTTGTATTGAACAAAAAAAAACACATCCCCACAAAACGTAACATTACATAGAAACTAACGAAACAAAGTTTCACACAAACCCAACAAAAAAAGTACCGGTACAATGCATATTTTTCAAACTGCGTGTTTTCTTCTTAAATTATGCCTTTGTGTACCTGTTAACTTTCCCTTACATCTGTGATTTTTAGACGATGTGGTGTAATGTCGATGGGCTGTTTGTGTTGCCTGCAGTATAGATAATCTCCATTGTTTTGGAAGCGCCAGCGGCGTCCTGGAGACCGCTTCTGTAGACCGTTTACTGTTATTTGCGTTTCGTGAAACCAATTGTTTACTTTTCTTAACCACTTAAGGCTTCTTAATGCTTAAATTGTTGCATTTTGGAGAAATCCTTTTTTGTAGACAATGATGAAAGCTTGACGTTATCGGGTAATCGTAGAACTCTCGAAGGTTGAGGCGTAGCGCTTCTAGTGATTCACGCTTTCGGCAAATATGAATCACAGTGCCTTTTATTTTAAATAGCTATCATGTCAATACTATCTTAGTAAACAATGCCATGTAATTAAAATTAAATATAAATTATTATTGGCCAAAGGAATTAACGGTGTTTCTTGGCCGTAACCAAACTACATTAATTACCTTATTCAGACTTTTCCAATAATTAGTAATTTTTAATAATATCTTTGGTAATATTGAGTTTCATTTATATTTTATATTTCTTGGGATAATTTTGCTTTCATTATAATTAAGTAAATATTATGTCAATAATACGAGAACGCGTTGAAGTCTTTTATACTGCTATACGACCTAAGCGTTTTTCTTCATTTATATTTGAACATATATTTTTTTTAATGTATATACATATTATTTCATAATCATGATAAAAGATCCATATCTATTCCATGAATAAGCGTCCTTGGTATTCAATTTGATAAAACGAGTGTACCGATCAGGACTTTTACGACCGAGGCGAGCACCTACCAATTAGGCACCAAACGGTTGAATTGGAGGTCATTAGTTCGACAGCGGAGAATATTTTATCTGTTATTAAAGGCACGTGTGAGGTCCATTCGCCTTTGCTACACACCGCCGCACCTTCCTAAACACCTGACTAACTGACTGAAACAATAATCATACAAGTTTGTTTATAGATAGAAAAAGCAAAACCTTTATCGTAATAAATTTACTTGATAATTTATTATTTGTTATATTCTAACTTTTACATAACCTATTTATATACCTGCATATCTAAATAACTTATATTTTATATGGATGTTATTCAAAGCTAAAGACAAATACACTTCACCTACTTAGTTTAGATCCTGAAGAAGTATTAACGAAATTCAAATCTACCACTTTAATCTGCAATAAATTAATTGCAAACTTTATTTTAAACGTTTAAATAAGGAAAAGCTTTTCTCTGAAGGATTTTATAGTAATTGAAATGAACAGAATTCATTTATTATAACGTTTATAAAAAGGAATATATATGTATTGTAATAAAATTGATACATTTTGTATAAATTGAAGCGGGTTTTTTTTAGGATTAGGTACTAAGCATTGCTTATACTACGTCAACCACATAGATGATATACGTGATAATTTTTTTTAATATTCAGCTGTAAATTAAAAATTATGTTTTTTCCCAAATATACTTTTCGATAGGACTTAAATCTGAAGCTTAGCAGTAGGGTTACTAGGTAAGCCTGTTTATGGCAAATACTGCATTTTCAAGCGTCGATGATATTACCTACATTCTAACTACATATAATATTATAAATGCGTAAGTAAGTTTGTTTATTTGTTACTCAATAACGCAAAAATGGCTAAACGGATTTGGATTAAATTTAGTACTCAGATAGTTTATAATCTGGATTAAGATATATGAAACTTTTTATCCCGGTAAAAACTAGTTTTTTTGTCCAAGCGAGTGGAGCTGCGGGCGCAACTGGGACTAATATTAATAAGATGATTTTCACTACGATACGTCATGATATTACCACGACAATTACGATAGAAGCAGAAGACAGTAATTTATAAAAGTCACAACCGTGTATGTGTGAGAAAATTTTCTTTATCTTCTTCAAGCCTGCATGACAAATAATTGTCGTGCTGCTGATGCTAAGCATATTACAATCGAAAAACAATGGCGAACATCGAAATACGATTATCAATCGATGGTTGCCGTTGTTAAGCGATAAAAATCTCGAAGTAACTGTATCATACATTTGCGAATATCAAAACGCAACCCACTGAAGACTGTCACTATGCAGAATTTCATCTTATGTATCATACAATAAGGCAACAATGCCCAACTACTACGCTAATACTTATTCTTTATTTGTTGTTCAGTATGACATGCATACTGGTATGGTGGTTGGGCATTTTCTAATGCCCGCCTGGTTAGCTACCACCCTCAAGTTGAAAAATCTGCCGCCAAGCACCAATAGGTGTGTTCCGGCAGCTGCACTTGAGAGTCAGTCTTCCACTAGGTTTAGCGTGTTATCATCTTGGGCCACATCGTCACTTAACATCAGTTGAGATTGTGGCCACTGCGCTAAACCTGCAACGATAAAAAAAAAAAAAGATATTTAATGTGTAAGACGGGTAGTCCACCTGCTGCTGTACCCTGCTGAGAAACGAACGAAGAAATAGTGATAATGAATGAAATGCTTTAAGTAGGTAGGTGTAGACACCGACTAGTTCGCGACCATCGAACATATTTTGTTAAGTTTGTCTTAGTGATTCGCTTATATGCATCGCATTTCGGGATTAGCAGGAGCACATCCAATTTATATACGCAGTTATTTGCGTTTTATTAACGCAAGTGGTAACTGTCGATGGATTAATAATGTTTCGGTTGTCGCACTATTTCTGAATTGTACTGTTATAATGCTAATTTCTGCCGTGCCACCACTAAAAAAATATAAATAGTAATAGCAAAATATACATTTAAGAAACATATTAACTATAAAGTAATGTAACCAGTCATCATCGTCATATTAAGCATTGGTAGTATAGAAACAAGATTTTGAAAATCGTGAGTAAATATTTGCTCGTCTGACCATTCCATAAAGCAAGATGAGAGGAACAAAAAAAATCGTTAACAAGAAAGGTCCTGTGGGAGCGGCCGTAGACGTGATAGGTATATACAAGAATTGCGTGTTCGAAAAGGACAGAATGTGCCCCGCCCACAACCACCCACGAAGTCGTAAACAGTCCAAATCCTTTGCACGCTTTCATGTATCCCAAATCGAAATCGCTTCGGGCATCGGTTCTGCATTAATATAAACAAAACCAATATCTAAATTCTGGACTCTAAGGGTCACATTCCTTTGGAGATGTTAAATAAGTTATTCGGTTGTTGTCTTTTTGTAAACGAGATCATAATGATAAATAACTCAGAGGATAGGTCCAGCCGAGGAATAATAATTGATTTTGATGTCTTAAACATAAAACATACATGAATATATTTTGAAAACCAAGTCTTTATGACGCATGTTTTTATTGCTATATTTGACAAGGTTCAATTATAATATTATAATTGTTAACATTTATTTATAGGTTACATTTGGAATCATTTTATAATAATTTAACTCGAGGATTATTGAAAATGTCATTGTCAATCCTTTTATATTCAACAATTAACAAATAAATGTTAAGTAAATAATTTAACAAATTTTAGCTAAGTACCATTTACCAAATATATTTTTACCTTTTATGCAAACATCTTACCATTTTATGCAGTTTAATTATCAAAAGCAAGAAACGTATTATTTTTTTAAACAAAATTGCGACGAAATTCTTTAAACGCCAGTGAAGTCCTATGCGAATAATTCAGTATTTTTTCAATCTTCTTACTTTTAACAACCATAAGAATTTATTTTATTATAATTTAAAAAAAACACCGAAAGTAATCATTCTCCGAAGGGTTTGGTCAAATTTTTTTGTGCACAAAAATAAGCGATGTTAGGTGCAATCGAATCTACTACCTTCTCCGCTATTGTCGAATGGTATGACTACGAAAGTGTTTCAATACTGTATAGATACTTTATTATAACATTAGTTTTTCTCACAGTTTATGACTATATAAATTAACTACGAAAAAAGGTCCAAAATTATTTGAAAACGAATTCTTTGGCCTTTATTTTGTAGGTGCCGTCAAAAGACTATAATTTGTGAATCCATAGCGACACATAATTAATAGGAACCTGACGCAATAACTTGCCCATCCTCACATAGTTAACTCAAGGACACTATAAATAATTTTGATCCATTATTTTGATAGATCCGACCCATCATTGTTAATTTAAGTGGATTTTTTTTTAATTTTTTTAAAATATTATTCTTTATTATTTGTATAAATGTTCCAGAAATACATTTTAATCAAAAAAATTTAGAATATAAAGTAAAAAAGGAGTAGATATGTAGTTTAAGGTAATTACTAAATTATTAATTAATACAAATATTTAATTTGGTGTACATTATAATATGTACCTACAAGTACATAAATATTGGTGTACATAATGGCTCAGTGGTCGCGTACACGGACATCATGTTGATCAAAGTGTGTTCGAATCCCTGAATTTAGCTTAAGTTTTCGGTGAAGTAAAACATCGTCAACTATAGCATAGTGGTAGGGCATTTTCTACTACCCGCCTTACTACAAACAAGTTGAAAATGTGTCGCCAAGCACCTATAGGTTTTTTCAGACACTTAAGAGCCAGTCTACAACTAGGCTTAGCGTGTTATCTTCTAAGGCCACATCTTCACTTAACATCAGGTGAGAATGTATCCAAAAGCTAAACATATTAAAAAAAATGTATTGCTTTGTAATTTACCCTTCCTTATCTTCCAAATTGTTATAAGTAATATGTTCTTTAAATTTAACATTATATGCTAGAACCCGAGAGATTGTCCATGCAAAATTAGGATTGTACAGGCTCACTAGAATGGGGCTGCCTCCTTTTTATTTCATAAATTGGTTTCCATATATCAAATGGCATTCTATTCCTTACAATATGCGGTCTATAATTACACCGTATCCGGTGCGATTTTGGGTGACTGAAAAGGTAATTTGATTAAATTATATGAACGCATAACAAGCTGGCCCCGAAGAATACTAATAAACCGCAGTCGTATAATATTTAAAAAAATATTAGGATGTTCTTTCGGAATTATATTTTTATAACCGGCATTAGATACTACCTGTTAAACAAAATTACGACAAAAACAACTTAAACGAGCGGCCGACGTTCCGTCTGCCTGGCGCGCTCAAAACAAATAAAATGAAAAGGTGAGCGATGCATTAAGTGCATATAAACATGTTGCTGTAGTGTCAATATTTGCGGGTGCTTTCCTATGGGAACAAACGCTCGGGACTCGGGAACGCGCCTTCGCTAAATTATTTTGACTCCGTGCCCGTGCGTTCTCGCGTACCTTTTTTGCCATTGTAACATCAACTCCTTATCTTACGAGCCGCTTCTTTAATGAATCAACCTATTATTGTTATTTTTTGTTATAATAAATTGCACAATTTGATTCCCACATCCCCCTTCCATCATCGGACGACAAGATGCAAGGCGAAGCGTCATCGATATATGGTTGATATTCCACCAATGCACACGCAGCATTTTGCTTACAAATTTATAATGCACACCGCTAAAGAGTGGAACTCTTTTGTCAGAGTTTGTATTTCCCGATAATAACAACCTTTGCATCTACAAATTACGAGTGAATAGGTACCTTCTAGGCAAGCGTGCTCCATCGTAGACCACATCATCACTTACGATCAGGCGACGTAGTGGTCAAAAGCAAGCCTATTTGTAGTAAAAAAAGTGAATTTTTTTTTTATTTTTAGTAGCACGGCAAAGAGTCGGAACTATGCTTAATGGTGAGCACAGTATAATCCAAAAACCACCAAGACATAGTACATCGCCAGTAGCCATTTTTTTTTTTTGAACTGACTATACTGTTAGCCTTAGGGGCCCTGGAGCCTTTACGGCTTTTACAGCTTTACCGGGCTTGGGCCAGTAGCCAAGAAAAGGAAACTGGATATACGCGCATAAGCGAATCACAATGACAGACTTTTCACAACATGCATAGTGATCGTAACCCAGTCGGGTTTACAGCCCTTCCACCCTGCAAAATAATATAAATAACTAGCTGTGCTCACGACTCCGCTCGCGTGGACTATAAAATGCCGTCGGTTGAGCACACGCGTCAATCGTGCTGCCCCCGCTACCACAAACGGCGATCGCCCGCCAGTTATTTTAAAGACAATGCTTATTTTTGGTTATCTAAGAAGATAGACATATGCTATTGCAGACTTTTTTGTAATTTGTTTTTGAGATCTACAATTATATAGTACATTAATTTGATATATCTCGTATGGTTTACTCAGCGTAAGCTATTTAATCGCTCGAAAAGAGTCTTTTTTACGAATTGATTCACCATTATCGTGCTGCTTATTTCGTATGTTACAAAATATATCTTATAACCTTGCCAGATAACATAGCTATGAATTAAAATAAAATAAAAATGTCAATCAGGTAAGTGGTTAACGCGTGAAAAGAACATAAACGGACATACGAGTATGAATAAGATAAAGGTAGATATACAACTATTTTAACGAAGAATTTTAGAATATATCCTAACTAAATATATCCTATAACCAGGCCAGATAATATAGCTATGAGTTAAAAAAAGAACAGTGTAAATCGAATAAGTGGTTTTCGCGTGAAAAGACAGACAGAGAGACGTTGAGTTTTTTAATATTTACACTACACAGGAAACATAATCATTTATGAATGAAAAGCGCATTTCGTGATATGAACAGTTTTCAATGCTTATGACAGGTGAATATAATGTCATATAAATATTGAATGTCAGGTTTTGAGAAATATAATATAAACAGAACAAATCATAACTATATAAAATTGGAGGCCTACAATGACGAGAGCTACAAATTGTAATTAATCAAGAAATGAAACTGTATACTAAGTATGGCATAGGAATTAATTTTAATGTATTAACTCTTAATTCCCGCTATGATCAAGATATATGACTATGACTAAATGACAAAACGGTTCTCCCCAGAATTAATTTAATAATTTTAGTACCTAACAATTTTGTTCTTATATCTTTGAAAAATGTAACATCACATCGATCGATATTCTGTAAATGTAGTAATATAATCTACTTTTCCTCACTGGGAGAAAAAAAATTCAGTATTAGATAAACATTTTAATTTAACTTTCATATGAAACTTGAATGGAGATCGAGTCCGCGATCACACATATTTATCGTGTGATGTCAAGAGCCAATGTGGACTAATGTAATTGTAAAGATGTGTAACTTTCCTTACTATATATTACCGTAGACTGTTGTGAACACAATTGCTTGTATATTATTATATTTTTTAATAATAATTGGTTATTTTAGTCTAATTACGCAATTCGATCAACTAAATCACATAATGACTTTGAAATACCTATAGCAGCAAGCATGACATCTAAAAGAAACCCAAATATGAGTATTATAAAATATTACAAAATATATTAAAACAGGACGTTATACCTATTATGATAAGCTCAAATGATATATTCTTAATTAAGAAAAAATATTAATACCAAATAAATTTGCATAAATAATGGGCTTCGGAATCACAGTTTTACGGTAACTTCCATCTCGGCACGAACTAAAAAGTTCGTTTTGTCTTATCTTTGTCGTACCGTGAAGCTGTGGAACGGTCTCCCAGCCGGTGTGTTCTCTCCTTTTTATGACATCGGGTCCTTCAAGCGTAACGTGAAGAGATATTTAAGCAGGCCGGCATGACAGCGGCGACCACCGATGGATTACGATCTCTTGGTGGTCGTTGTTGTGTTTGGATTGTAGTGTGCTTACCATCAGGTACAGTACAGTCAATGTGCCGAGCTATTATAAAAAAAAAATACCACAATAATAATTAATCAAAATAATCAAATCAAATATTTATATATTAAAATGAAAAACTTTAGTGAAAAGATTATCGAATAGTGACACAACATCCCAAAGTATAATCTCAAACTGTACCTACTATTTGTCTGTCAGTTGCCACACTTAGACCCTTCTTTCTTTATGTGTGACGTCACTACAAGGCAATAATTATACAGCTCACACTAATAGTATATTTTATGAAAATCTTTTAATGTCATAATTTAAAATAACCATAACATAATTTAAAAAGTATTGTAATTTTTGAAGTGAAATTATTAAATTATTATTTATCGTTATAGGTTTGACGTAGTGGCCACAATCTCACCTGATTTTAAATGACATAGTGACCCAAGATGGTAACACGCTAAATCTAGTGGGGGAACAGGTACTCGAGTGTGTGAGTGTGAGCTGGAATACACCTATAGGTGATTGGCGACAGATTATCAACTCGAGGGTGGTAGCTAGCTAGGCGGGCATTAAAAAATGCCCTACCACCATGCTATGGTTTCCTTACGATGTTTTTCTTCACCGAAAGCTCAGGCTCATTGCAGGGATTCGAACTCACATCAATCGTTACGAAGTCGTACGATACCACTGAGCCATCATTGCTTCATTTGTCACTACATAAAAAAAGCCATAACGACTGTCTCTTGAACAATAGTTATAATCAGTTAAATCAGTTACGAGCGTGCTCACTGAACTGCATAACAGCTAAGCCTAAATCCCCTAAACATTTTTGCCGGTAACTACCGAATCGAAACAAAGGGCATCATTATCAT
Source organism: Saturnia pavonia (assembly GCA_947532125.1). NCBI lineage: Eukaryota > Metazoa > Arthropoda > Insecta > Lepidoptera > Saturniidae > Saturnia > Saturnia pavonia. Next base: position 10,490,918 of record OX383902.1, on the reverse strand, counting down.
CACGTCATAATATCTTTTAATGGAAAAAATTACCGGGAGAATATTCTGTCCTTAGATAAAATATATTTTTAAGTGAACATGAAAATGAATTAGTTTTAATTATATAAAAATAATAGTCAATAATTACACTTTAAGAAATGGGTGCTCGTGTTGGCATCTCACCGCTACAACATGTGTACACAACAAGCGGCGTGCGCAGATGCAGGTACCTCTGATGGAATGCCCGATACGCTCCTATAATGATGTTAAAACAAACTGTTAGTCTGTCATTAACGCGACTCAGCACCCAAATGGGGGAGGCCCATTATAAAAATTTGTCCCATCCGTTTCGGCCCAAATTTATGGTTATCGAGATGCCACGTTTTTCTTTGGGCCATCCAAATTTTATTGCTTCGAGATTAGAGTGGGAACAGTGATAACGTTGTTTTAGGGTTAGATATGTGTCGTTTATGATGATGCGCTCAATGAATGATCACAATCTATAAGAAACGTTTTTTTTACTTTTATAAATGTACATACATATGTGTTTCTGATTATTATATTTTTAAGCCCCGATACAACGTAGCCCCCAAGCGGATGTACAAATGTGATTTTTTTTTGTTTGAAAGGTTTCTTAATAAATAGTGTTCTTAGCCGTTTGTAGATCATCAGCTCTTTTGTAGTTGATGAAAAGGTGTGAACAACTTCTACAGGTCTGATCGATTCGAAATTTGGTATCCTTTAGTTAAATGATATTTATTCCAAGAACATGGCGACCTTGACCTAATGCTGCGCCATTATCTGGAATCTGTAACTTACAGCAGAGGTAGTGTTTAGGCTCATTGGAATGATCTCAATGAATAAGTTATTTGTATCGATAGATTTTAAAATTTAATTTACCTTGTATTAGGTATAGATAGTGACAACTGTATAATGTAATGGAAGTTCGATGTTTATTATTGATAAGAGATAGAAAGACGGATATAATATTATGATAACAGGTCATTAGGTTTTTAGTTTTAAGAAAGAAAAGATTAATCATTAATAAGTATAAATTAGTTCAAATAAGAATAATGTTAAAAAATGCACATAGAAATATTATATAATTGAAATATAAGACACGTAAACATTTGACCAGTGTCTGTTGCCAGTAATTACATATGGTGCTAAGACGTGGTTGCTAACTACGCACCTATTAAGACAGCAAAGTATACCAAATTAAAAAAAATACAAATGATGAGTATTTATTGGTATTTCGTGAACATGGAAAAAATGCTAGAACTACATATCTATATAATAATTCTATAATCCTTAGAGAATTATAGAGTTAGTGTGGTTATTTTTTTTTGAATATCAATCAGGTTTTACCAATATTTAGTGTAGATAAGGGCCTGACTCTCAAATGGAACACAACGATATATGTGTTTGACGACAAGATTTTCAACTCGAACGTGGTAGTTAACCAGGCAAGCATTAAAAAATATCCTAAACACTATGCTACTTGTTTCGCCACGATGTTTTCCTTTATCCAAATCTCAGGTATGTTACAGGATTCGAACCCATGTCGATTTACGCGATATCCGAGCGTGGTATAAATAAACTACCATCGCGATGATATAAATCTTAAATTTGTATTATATCTTAAATTAGCCCTTTGAACTTATTTGCTTAACATGGATCGACTACATAATAAATATTTTTAAACTCATATAAATGTACCTCTTTTAATCAAACTTCTGCTACAGTTATTGTACTTAAAAATAAGAAAGCCTCAAATATCGCCCCCTCGGATGTTGTTGCTTAGCTTTCGTGGCTGAATGCCTTAAACGCTCGCCCCCAAGCCCGGTAAAGCTGTAAAAGCCGCAAAGGCTCCAGGGCTAACATTATAGTCAGTTCGAAAAAAAAAAAGCCTCAAATATCGTTTTTATTTTCCGCGGCATCAATAACGCTATGCCAAATAATTTAAATATATGTATAACTTGTGTACCACAACATTTATTATGATATTCGAAGGATCTAGGTGATTCTCATAAATAAGAATTACGTAGATTATAAAAAGGGTAAATAGGTATTAAATACAATAAAAGACGACAGTTATTCTAAATTAGTTACAGTTCATGGGATATCAGAATTGACGATGGTATTAGGGTTTTCCATGGGCTGTATTCAGATATTAACTTTCCTATCATTATAGCCATAGATTTGAAACATAAAAACAGAATACACACAAGAACATAAAAACGAAAAATAAACACTCGTAGTGGAATCTTGAAACCATTGCTGATGCAATATAACATTGTCACAACGATACCAACTCAGCCGTTCAAAATATAAAATTTTACGTAAAAATGAAACGTAAATTCGACACAGTTGCTTAATTAATAAGAAAGTGTATGGTTATTGATATTCATTGATATTCTTTATAAGCGTTCGTATCACGTAACACGGGAGCTACTGGTTTGCTCGTAATGTATTGTATTTTACGATCGTGGCCTGAGGTATGCAAAACTTGCCTTCGATAATCTCAGGTATGCAAATACAAATTTAAATTTGCGATCGTCTGACTTGTTTTACGCAATTATGAATTCTATTTTGCCTTGTTATAAGTACCAGCAAAATGTAAAAGTTAGGAATTGATTATATTGATACGTATTCAAGTGGTAGAATGGATTCTGGTCTTCGACGATACCGCGTCAATAACTTATTATTTGTGTAAAAATATTCCACCGTCATATACTAATATTCGTATTATAACGATATAAAAAAAGGTCTTAAGTTTGTGTTCATAAAATATGTGGGAAGAGATTTCTGTAATAAAAAAGGTACAGGTTTAATGTTTCTTCTTTTGATATCATGCACTGAAACACAAGTGTTGGATTTGAATGTAAATTCAAATATATTATATTTATTAGTACATACATGCAAAGTATTTTTCATCAAGAATACCAACAGTTGATTAACAATATTCAATGTCAGTTGATACTGATGTCGCCTTAACATAATTTACATAACTAAAACAAGATGTCAATTGATACTGATATCTCCTTAACAGGATTTATATAACTTAAACAAGATGTTAGTTGATATTGATGTCTCCTTAACAGAATTTACATAACTAAAACTGCCAAGTCCATGTTGGGCCACACGCAGTGTAGGGTTCCGTAGTTTCCCGTAACAATATGCAGACTTAAGGATCATTCATGTTACACCGGCCCGGAGTCGAGCCAGCCGGTACACAGCCAAATATTTATAATATAGGAACTTTTGTATAAAGTAAAGCATGATTCATGTTACACCGAATCGGTGCCGGTCTGGGTCCAGGCTGAACGCCGGCTGGGACACGGTCAAAAATGTATAGTATGCTTTGTATGAACTACTTCGTGCTACACCGACCCGTCCCCAGCCCGCCCTAGTCCGGAGTAACATGAATCATCCTTTATTCATGCTACACCAGGCCGGATCCGTGCCTCGACCGCGGGAGGGCTCGGTGACTGAGATCCGGCCCGGCTCCGGCCGGGTGTACCATGAATTACTTTATACAAAGTATACTGTAAATATTTGACCGTGTTCTGGCCGGCCCCCGGCCCGGTGTTAAATGAATCATCCTTTAGAGAGAGGACTTTAAGTTATTTTCAATGGAATTTGTACGAAATTAATTCTTCAAATACATTTTATAAGTTGATTAACTATAACTCTTTAAATTGTAGAGCATACATACCTCTGATAGTTTTCCTTTTACCTTCATTATATATACTACTACCATGAAATTTTTCGCATATCCAAAAACAAACATTTAGCTGGCTGAGGAGGGGGACACTTGACTCTAACAAAAATTAGCACTTTAGAGCTTAATATTACGTAAACGGATCCCTCAATCGAAAAAAGGTTTTCACTGACTGATAATATGTTCTTTTTAAAATAGTTCAGCACATTAACTGTGTTGGCCCTGATGATAAGCACAGCACAATCCAAATACAATAGCGACCATCGAGAGATCGAAATCTATCGGCGGTCGCCGCTATCATGCCGGCCTGCATAAATATCTCTTCACGATACGCTTGAAGAACCCGATGTCATAAGACGGAGGGAACACATTGACCGGGAGATGGTTCCACAGTTTCACGGTACGACAAAGATAAGACATAGAGAACTTTTTAGTTTGTGTCGAGTTGGAGGTTAACATAAAACTGTGACTCCGAAATCCAGTGAACAGTTCTTCAGAATACTCACCATGAAACAGACGGTAGAACACATTCAACGAGGAGATGTTCCTGCGAAGCTGAAGCGGTTCGATGCATTAGGTTACGTCTGCATCATTATCACTGCGAACAGCCTGTCTCTGCAACCTGTCCAGAGCATCGAGGACGTACTTTGCGGATCCATCCCAGAGGTGCGAACAGTATTCCATACACGGCCTAACTTGTGCCTTGTATAGAAGATACAGTTGACCAGGCGTAAAACACCGTCGCATCCTGTTCAGGATTCCGAGTCTCGCATCGAGCCGGGAATTAGCCGAATAGAGATTAGTAAGTAATGTCAGTCATGAACCAGTGATCCACCAGAGTACTTCAGCAGGGGTAACACTGGACGATAGAAGTTAGCTTGCACGGCTTTGGCCAGACTCTAGTAGACTCGGTTGTTAGCCGGTTGACCTACGAGAATCATGAACTATCCGTGCAATGCGCTGAGCATCTGCTCTAATGTAGGCCCCTCCTACAGGCTTTGGTGGCACTGTACAATGAAAAACGCTAACGACCTATCCATCGACACCCCACACGATGGGATAGAAGAGAAAAAAACATTCCCACTTTATGTGTAGGAGAGATACCCTAAACAAGTTTTTTTTTCAACATTTCATTTTACTACTTTGATTAGTATGTATACCCATTCCATATTACAGCTTTCTAATACTAAGAATCTCTCACCGAACAGACAGACGGACATAGCGAAACTATAGGTGTACCTTTTGACTTCGGAACCCTAAAAACAAGAGATAATTTTACTATCAAAATATTTCGATTCTTAATGAGATATATTCCGCTATTAACATTGTTTATTATCGAAGTTTTTCTGTCGAAAAATATACTTGAATTAGGGTTATTCATATATTTGGTTAATCTTAAGAATTTGTATTTTTTACGTGTAAGCTGTATACATTATTTAATGCAGACCAGACCATTATAAATCGCGTTGAACAAGCACTAATGTGAAATGGATTGTTACTTGCCAAGTAGTTTTGCCGTGCTGCCTGCTTGCCAAGTTGCTTCTGTGCCAAGTGTTTCTTATTACCTGGTTGCGATTAATGGATGTGGAATTAAGAAATGACACGTGATTCACGTATCAGTTAGCGTAACTTTCTTCACGTTCCGGGTTTGATTCTTAAACTGGGTCAACGTGAGAACGAGTAGGATAATAAAGCTAATCTTTATATACAAGAAAACATAATATAAAATATGTAAGTAGAGACTTGAATTATTTGAAATGCAAATACAAAATGCAAAATACCTACGTTATTTTTTTAATTTGCATAAGAAATACTTTTTTAAAAAGCATTTTCTGTTTTATTCGAAATCGTTAAATTGTATTGTATCCTTAATTTGTAAAATACAAAATACTTTTCTTGAATTTTTATTTCTTACTTTGTGTTTTTCATTGTTTTTTTTAATGTTCAACAAGATAGTTTGGGTCAGTTGAAAAATCTATACCATCAATATATGTAATAAAATTGAAATGTTTGTTTGTAATGCCCAAATTGAAAATACGTCGATGTTTTTATTCTATGTAAATCATGGAAATTGTAGATATAAGATATTCAATACTTCGATACATAAATATCAATATTTCCAACAGTCGAAAATCTATTCCTTAAATATACGGGAAAGACATCAAGATAGACAATCGAGATGCAGGGATTTTCCTCGACATCGTCGATACGGAATCACAGTGGCCGTCATCAGGGTTAAGTGCAAGCACTGTAGACATGTGCACAGTCCGACAAACCAAGTGAGAATGATGTTTGTTTATTTAGGGTTACCCCATTAGCCTCCAACCTCCCTAAATAGCCATCTCAAGCCTCGTATGTCTGTTGTTATTGATGCCCATAAGCGATCCGGTAACTGATCTCGGACGTCCTCACGGTCCGACAATCTCCAGCGTAGAATGTTCCTCTCATCAGGTTCCGACTTAGTGCCTTGCCTCAAACAATCTTAGGATCCAATATTAACGGAGGTCTTCATAATGCGACGCCTCCAGCTAGAAGCAGCCTTCAAGTTCGTCGTTGTCATCTTCTATAGGTGCGTGCGGTCACAGAGCACACCTGTTGCTAGCGAGCGGGGTGCCTCAATTTTTTACCATTTATTTTATTTTCCCTGTTTTTGAGTACCTCTCAGGAAACTATTATGTCGTTGCTATAGCGACATGTTTGCTGAATAATCACATCGATGCGATTCTCTGACAAAATATATAATAGTTGTTTATCAAGTTCTGCTCCGGTTAAATGTCTATTTTTCTATGGTGGAATGATATGAGGCTAAATAGACGGAAATGAAAGATGAAATATTTGAACAATTACTAGTGTTAAAACCAGTGAAATAAATGACCTGTAAAAAGTTGACTAACTAGAGGTATTTTATTTAAATATAGGGATTTAAAATACATATTTTGCATTTTATATTTCAGTACTTTTATTTAAAACCATTTTATATTTGCATTTCAAATAGAATAATAACCAAGTATTTGTATTTAAATAGTTTTGATAAAATATTTTGCACATCTCTATACGTAAGTGTCACTGGATAATTGTACGAACCCTTAGTTTCTAATCAATCTAGTGGAATTATATAAAGTCAAAAGATTTTTTATTAAAGTTTACAATGTAACGCTTACATTTTCGTAGGTTTATAAACTAACCATGTTTAGTCAGTTGTGCACTGGATTGATTTATTCGGTTCGGTTGTAACTGCGATAATGGAGCCGAGCGAGCGCAGTGACGCGGGCCGCGGCAGCAGCCAGCGACCGTTAGAAACAATATAGCCATTGAAAATGAATATAAGTCCTCGTAGGTATCATGATTTTGCTTATTTAATAGACATAACCTAACAATTTCAAAATTATTAGTGTCTGTTCACATTCAGTTAACAATCTCACTACATTGTTTATAAACTAACAGTTCATATAATTATCCCTTGACAAAAGTGTTTTAAAATAGTTTTAAGAAGATTTAATTTATGATCCAGACTTTTAGGGTATTATTAGACGAATGCCATCCTTGCCTTGGCAACTATTTCGTGGCACGGAGACATCACTCGTTCTTGGTTAATTAGTCGCAATGAACAAGCTTAGCATGACAAGCACCGAGAGCAATATCAAACAAGAGAATTATCATGCGGCTGCTTTGATTACTTCGTTAGAGCCTGTCTCAGCGACAGCATGACGAATGGCCCGATGCAACACGTAGATAATAACAAACGCGTCCACTACTAACTCGGACGGTATCCTGTCACCGTCAAAAAACAAATAAGTCCTCATGATCGATTGGTGGACCCCTGTTTTGGGCCCTTTAAAACACGATATCTCTGGTGAGTGTACCGTCACCTACCTGTTAAAAGGTGGCTGAATTTGTCAGTTTTTACATGGCAGATTCCTTCGTGCGTTACGTGTTCTGGTATATTGTTATCATGGTATAGATCATTAAAATGTTTTTTCTTTGTTATTCTTAAGTATTCCAACAATTAGTAATAATTAAAATTAGAATGATGAATATATCGTATAAGTTAGAAGGAGTATATTCTAAGACAAATTAATAATTTACGTCAAATTAAACCGTGTAAAGAGATGTAATCAGATCATTTAGATAATGCTCGAGTTATGAAAACTTAAATGATACAAGTTAAAGTTTAAATAGTATAACTTAAATTTAAAATGTAAAACTCAAAGCACAAACAATTTATTTATATCTAAAATTTAATAAATATGATCTTAGATACGATATTGTTACACACATATTCTAGCAAATGCATGTCACGTCTTCACTTAACATATTTTAAACATGCCTGGCTTATGTCGAGCTTTGAATACGAGAGTTGGCTCATGCCTAACATTAGGTCACTGGTTAATACAACGTAACTAAATTGCCTTTTGCTGATTTATAAATCAATTTTCAAGTAGTTCACAGATCATTTCTAGTAATTTGCTCATCCATTTCTTAACGATTATCTCGATTTACTGTGAAATCGTTTATATAAAGCCAGAAGAATCAAAAAATGTATTGTCTCTTTTGAATACTAATTGTGCGGGCTTTTGCCTTTTAAGTACTTAGGAATAATTAATTATTAGTTACGTATTGTGATATATTCATATTGTTTTAAAGGGCGCTTAGTTTTTTAAAATATGTCATTAAAAAGAAGAGTGTTAATGTATCATTGTTAAAAAAATTTAGTGTTGTTTAAAAAATATGTTAGAAGATTGTTTTCTTTATCTAATACCAAAATATTTGGTGATCGACATCTGTTAGCAGTTTAACGATACTTGATAAAGTAATCATTTATATGCATCGAATCTAGTCACTATGTCAATACGTAAAGCTCCAGTTGAATTATTTATAGCCTGAGTTACGAGGCAGAACAACATACCGTACTAAAAATAGACTCAAACGCTAAGGTATCTAAAGAGCAACATACATTTTATGTAAAACAGTCGATGAACTTACTCGGCACACAAAATTGTTTTTCTTTTTTTTGTTTTGGATGCTCTGATCTAGAAAATTATTCTTATCTAGATCATCTAACAATCGTTATAGATTATATTTGAAGTTATGATTAAGATATAGTAGAAGTTACGTAGAATTATCTTTAAAGACAATTATAAAAAATATGGTTTATATGAAAATATTAAAAATAAATTCAAAATTTCTTAGTGTAAGTTAGCGAGGAATTGATAGGTATTTATTACGAAAGGTTAAAAGTATTACTATTAAAATATCCTTTATTCTAAATCAATATATATTTGAGAATAATTTTGACATTATAATTTACTAGCAAACAAGGCCACTCGATGTTGTGGCTCAGAAAAAAAGATTTTTATCTGACCGCTGCCAACAGAATGCTGAGCTGGGCTAATGAATATTGTCTGAAAATTTCATCAAAATCGCTCCAGCCGTTTTGGAGTCCATAGGGAACATACATACAATCATCCTTTTTTATAGATATACTAGTGGACCCAAAGGACCTTGTCCTGCTCGAATGTTGGCTTGCTTGCAAATGAAAAAAATCATAAAACTCGATCGCAGCGCCACCTACCGGGCCCAATTGTGAATCTAAGCAATTCTTGAATCCACCTCAACACACACAAAAAGTTTAATCAAAATCGGTCCAGCCGTTTAGGGGGAGTTCAGTTGCATACACACTTACAGAAGAATTACATATATAACTAGCTGTGACCACGGCTCCGCTCGCGTGGACTACAGAATGCCGTCGGTCGAGCGCAAGCGCGAATTATGGGAATCACAGTAGGTAATTAGAGTTCGAAGGTCGGTACGTCATATCTTTGTCGTACTGTGATGCTGTGGAACTGTCTCGCAGCCAGTATGTTCTCTCCTTCCAACAATATGGAGTCCTTCAAAAATAACGTGAAGAAACTTTTGAGCAGGCGGCCATGCAAGCGATGTATGACGATTGGATTGTTGATTATTCGGTTTTCGTCGGTGTTGTCGGATTATACAGTGCTTACCGTAAGTGACGTCACTTTTCGGTACTTCGATGAAATAAAGAAGTTTAAATCAACATTTTGATCTTTCTACTCCCTCTTTGCCACCGAACTCAGTGATTACCTGTTGTTAATAATATATAATATTATAATATAACTATAAAGAAATGATAGTAATTGTCATAATTACAAAATAGGTCGGCTTTGCCGTTATCAGGAACTGCACACGCTTCGACATAGCTTGCGGTGCTCAGTACGAGCGCGCCCTGTCTCTTATACATAAATTGTAATAGTTCAGTTTGTCAGATATGGATTGGTGTCATGCGCACGAGTGTGTTGCACTATCATTCTATTGGTATATAAATAAACGTATACGAACTTTTATTAGTTAAGTTATTTATGTGGTTTTAAAATTAAAGTAACCTAAGTTATTCCTTATAACATCAGCTATCTGCCAGTGAAAGTCCCGTCAAAATTGTTCCAACCATTTCGGAGATTACCCGGAACAAACAGTCAGACAGACAAAAATTAAATAAATGTTTTTTTTTGTTATAGGTACCGTGTGTACTTTCATATGCATTTAGTAAAAAGATGTTATTATGATATTACAAGTAGACACTTCAATTTTATTATATGTATAGATAAAAAGTGTGTATACTGAGACGATGGGATAAAGATAAGAAGAAAAATAAATGTAGGTATGGCTGCTTTTCTTAATAGATAAAGTCAGTCAACACTGCAAAAAAAATGTGTGCAGCAGTTCACACGTGTCAGAAGTAGATCCTTCAGAAAAAAAATATATTTTAAATATCCTAAATCAGCGAGATTCGAACTATCCACCACTCGTGCGTACTGCGTATGAAGTTGGTCGTCTCACAACACTACTATAGGCCAATCCGACGACTATCACAATCATGAAAATAAGAACTTGTATAACCATGCATAATGTAAATGTATTCTATCTCATTCTCTCATAGGCTAAATCCTATAGATGTATATCGTTGTCTCTTTTTACGGTCGCTTTTTCGTTTCTTTGAGTTTCAAATCACAAAGGTGCTAAAGAATATTTCACTTCAATTAATGAGGATCTGCAAAGGATTTCGGAGTGGTTTAAATAAATAATCTATAAATGTACATTTATACTTTTGATACAAAAATAGTTACTAAAAAGCCCAATATTCCTAGTTTAATTTTTTTATGGACTCCTATATAAAGGACACTAATTACGAATATGCCCTTAAATATTTTTTTCTGTCTGTCTGTTTGTAATACCGGATTTAACTCAAAGACAGCTTCACCGGTTTTGATGACACTATGTACACGGGAAGTATATATCATTCCTTAACTGATATGCTATATGAATTGTCAATAATATCAGTGAAAAGAAATTAATTTTGTTTTAATTAATTTAATTTTAAAAATAATTTAAATTGCGTAACAAACGCGTAGACATGGAGCATCACAATTAATTTTCAAATCAATTGTAATTTCGAGTTTGTAATGATGTCTGTGTTTTCAACATCTAATAAATTTCAACCATAGAGGAGAATTATATAACTTACAAAATCAAATTTGCGACAAAACGCTGATTTATTGTTTTTTTTTGTCAAAACCGACAGTAATATATTACTTTCAAAATAATGTGTTATCTGTGTTTTATATGTTATACACTGATGTAATATTTATCTTTTCTAACTTTCTCTTTTCATTTATTTTTTAACTTCTGAAATGGAATTGTCAAATTTTCCGTTTCTAAAGTTTAGAAATTGGGGTATGGTTACTTGCTTTATTTTTTATAATATTTCTGAGACCAACTAAGATATCAGGGCGTGAGTAATCGTACAAAGTCAATTTCGATAAAAGTGTAGTTATCTAATTCTTCCACTACGGCAGCGAAATGTGCTTTCTTTCTTAATTTAACTCAACTTTGTGAATCATGATGAAGAATATGTTTGTATAATAAATCCACTCTTCTCATACGGTTACGTTGATTGCGTCGATGGCACCTGTGAAATGTCGACGAGGGTGTATCAAATGTTGGTCCAAGCTATCATATGATGAGGACATTCCGTTGCGGTGTGCACAGCACGCGCGGCGAGCGGCAGAAATGTGGCCGCAACGTGATCCGGCGCACCCGCGCGGCGCCCTTACTGCGGCAAGGTCGGCTACTGCACTGCGCGTACGTGACCTACACTGTACTCACTTAACCACATCACACATTAAGGTGCCTAATCATAACTCCTAAGAGAATATTTCCCTAATATTATCCTAGAATTATAAAATAGACACAATGGTTTTGGTTTGAATTTGAAACAATGATGGTCGTAGCGTGTACGTACAACTAACTCGTTGATCGACGTGAGTTTGAATACCTGCAACGAGCTAGAGTTTTCGATTCAGATACCATGAAACCATAGCATGTTAGTAGGGCATTTTCTAATGCCCGCGTGGCTTAGCTACAACCGTTAAGCTGAAAATCTATCACCAAGCACCTATAGGTATGTTCTGGCAGCTGTACAGTCCTCCTACTAGGCTCAGCGTATCTTGGACCAAATATTCACTTAACATCAGGTGATATTATAGCCAAACGCTAAAACTATAAAGATTAAAAAAAAAGTTCATTGTTTGTTGTATAACTTGGTTTACAGAAGCAGAGGGCGACCAAGGGAGAGGTGTGTGACTTGAAGAAATTATAATATTAAAAGAAAATGAATTGATAATTACGTACCGAGTCAAGTAGACAAGTCTAAAGGGAGCCAGCAGCATCAAAAAAAGACAAAAGGAGGAGATAAGGAAGTCTCCTGTGAAAGACGTTTTAGTCAAAATTATACACGTATTTAAAATATAATAGTATTTTTTTATTTATCCTACAGTTTTGTAATTTATATAAAATCTTTACATGTCTTGTGAGAAACCCACAAAACCACTAATCAATTGAATTGGTAAGCTATTATTAAACATCTACCATCACAAGATCACGGTATCATCATCGCTAGAAATAGATATGGTAGATTATTATAAAGAAAAATGCAGTAGAGTGAGATAACGTCAAGCGGACCCCCTATTTTTAACAAGATCATATTATATGACAGAATTTTATATAAATATTTTAGTGTAAGTTATAGTACCGCTCGCTGTAACATAATTAAAAAATCATTTTTTGAGACTGAAGTCCTTAATTATTTGCTTGAAAAGTTATAAAAATTTTCATTTGTGTGTTTAAAAATGTGATGAAAAAATTAACATATTTTTTCAATCTTTTATCAGAGATATCGCACAACAACTCTCGAATATTTTTGAATTAAAAGTTGCGGTATTTTAGTTGCATTTATATTTGTTGTTAAAACGAAAATAATATAATGTTTCTGTTATGATTGTGGATAATGACAACGTTTTATTAAATTATATAAAATTCAATTCTATTATCGAGAAGAAAATAGGGCGTTCACTTAATTTAATCTGTCTCAGTAATTATCTGATGATGACGTATTTTAGTCAAATTAATGACAATTCAATTGAGGAATGACATAATCTTTCCTTGTACAAAGTTCCAAAAAATAATATAATATAAAAATAATAATAGCTCTGGACATACAAACAGGCAGACAAAAAACTTGTGTTCAATTCACACGCGGTAGAAGTGAAACCTTCAGAAAACTAAACTTCGAGAGAATGAGACGAAACCAGAGTATCAGAAATACGATAAATATATAACACCCTTGTATTCTATCTCATTCTCTCGCAGGCTAAATCCTATACAGGTATGTGTTTGTCTCTTTTTAGTGTCGATTTTTCGTTTCATCGAGTTACCCAACGGCAATAAAAGTTTTCACTTTAAAAAAATTATGACATATTTGTGATTAGTGTCCTTTATATAGGATGTCGATCAGAAAATTTAAGAATATTTTTTTTTAAATAATAGCTTGGCACAGTGACTGTGCTTTTCCTGATGGTAAGCACAGTACAATCCAAATACAACGGCGACCACCAAGAGATCGATATCCATCGGCGGTCGCCGCTGTCATGCCGGTCTGCATAAGTATCTCTTCACGTTACGCTTGAAGGACCCAATGGCATAAGGAGAAGGGAACACATTGGCCGGGAAATGGTTCCGCGGTTTCACGGTACGACAAAGATAGGACATAGATAACTTTTTAGTATAGGTCGAAATAGGTCGCCGGGAACCCAATCCGGTCACCAACAGGCACGACGAACCTACCCGAGATTATTCGCGGTACATATGTACAGAAAGAAGTACAGATTTATTAATATAAATTATCTATCTCTTACTGGGTTCAGGATAGTGAGGATAAGTAGTCTCAGGTAGAAACCTAATTTGTTGGTGACGAAGATACCAATAATGATTATTGTATCTATTAAAAAATATATGGTTAGTGTTCAAAGATTCTGAGCTAATAGATTTTATTAACAGTTATAAAATTTACCTAAACTATGATTGTGTATAAAGTATTTATACAAACGTATAAATGGTTTGATTTAACAAGTCGTAAATACTTATGTTAATAAGGAGTGGCTGGCAGTGCACCCAGCGTATCATAGTGCTGTTTGTGTTGCAAAATGAAAACGCACCAAGGAGTCCGAGTTTCTTAGTATATACCTCGCAATATCTCCTTCGCTTATGCAAATGCTGCATATTGACAAACAATATACATCGGAATATATGAAGTGGATGCGTAAAAGTGACGGCGAATGGGTGCATGCCATCATGACCTCTATAAGGGTGCGTTTACATGAATTTTAATACAATAATTATTTTTGATTAATATTTGTATGTGATAATAGGTGATAATACGATCTATTAATATGTCAATAAAAAGGTTTTGGTAACTACTAAAATAATATATTAATCTTATTGTTACTTTGACCTTTTACAAGATAATAAAATGTTTGTACACATTTTAAATACGGTGATAAAGGAAGTAGGTCAGTGTCATGGACATAATTTGAAAGCAAGTCATCAGTATAATTTCTTATATATTATGAAATAAAAGGTGAATACTATAACGTCATTAGATAAACTATTTACTATTAGAATTGATAACTTATTCAAGATTTAGAACTTATAATAATACTAGACGTTAATGTTGATGCCGTAAACATTGTGTCAGTTGTCGTTTATCTCGTTTTGCAGAGACCTTTGGCATATAGCGGGGCGAGGCGCGGCGGCCGCGGCACCTGCGAGCTACGATAATGACACTCGTAATGTCTGAGATTTATGTCACTGAATTAAAATGAAATGTCACTTAATCTAATCAACACTCCCCGCAGCGCGACCGTACATCTGAGCAGGCTGGCGCGAAATAATCGCGAATGAATCACCTTGTTTTGCAGTTCATTCTCGGAACCGATTAATAATTATAATAATTTATCTCGTCAATAAAACAATAATTAACAGTCGGTAGTTATATGAGACGTCGTATAAATTTCCTAATGTGAAACCTAGTGTAATATGATACTTGGATCGAACAGGTTGCCGATACACCTGGTGAAGCTCACGTCAACTTCGCTAATAGACCATTCAAATTTACTTACAATCAATTTCCAGAAATATCGATTACAAATTCATATTCAATACTAAGAAAAATATTTTAATATCACACCAAAATTAGAAAAAAAAAAAAACAAGTATCTAATAAAATGTTTTTAATCAAAATATTTTAGAAAGAAGAACTAATTATCCGTTGTTTGAATGTATCATACTTGACTTTGTTCTTATTGTGCTTCGTATTTGTAACGTGGAAATCAGCAATGAACACAGGGCCTTCCTTTACAAGCACATGATGTTACCTTGCTGACTTATCCAAATAAGGGCAGGTCGTTGATCCGCAGTTGTCGTATTCTTTGTTAAAAAAAACATACATACATGTCTGTGTATATACGTGTATGGAAAACCAACTCAAGGAGTATAATTTGAAACCTATAGGTACAGTTTTTTTTTTTACATTTTAACGAAATTAAAGTATTTCTTGTTAGACATATCAAAAAATCTTATATAATTTAAAATTCACAAAAGAAAAGTTGCAGTGCATGTCGAAGTTCCTATAAATTTTACAAGTACCATTTTAATAGTCAACGCCAACTTGTGTATTCTTAAATTTAATCTAAATTAGTACTTTTAAAACTGTTCTTGATACTTAGGTTTCCGTGATGTCAATAAAATCTATAATTAAGACAGACTGATTATGTCAGTTCTATTGTACAAGTTGTTTTAATGTCACTGCCATATTATGAATATGAAATATATTTTTATTTTTTTTGGAGACATTAAAAGGCTCATGTTACAAGATGTATCAAGTGTCGCACCAGCACGGGGTCGCGGGTCGTGGCTGCCAGGTGTGCTGCTCGGGACATTAATCGTCGGTCCAACTTCGTATAGATCACAATCGGAACCAGTTTTATTATTTTAAAGTTGTAAATGACGCAAGTGTTGTTGGTGCGCGCAGGTGGGTGCGTGTACGGTAACACAAGAACGTGATATACTGCTCCAATGGAGAAACAACATCAACATCAACATTCATTTTATTTACGTAAGAACAATTTTTTGAAGCAATGATGGCTCAGTAGTAGCGTGTACGACTTCGCGTCGAATGACGTGAGTTCGAATACCTGTAATGAGCCTGAGCTTTCGGTGAAGGAAAAGTGAGGAAATCATAGTATGGTGGTAGGGCTTTTTCAAATGCCCGCCTGGTTAGCTACCACCCTCAAGTTGAAAATCTGTCGCCAAGCACCAATAGGTGTGTTCCGGCAGCTGCACTTGAGAGCCAGTCTTCCACTAACTAGATTTAGCGTGTTATCTATCATCTTGGGCCAAATCGTCACTTAACATCAGGTGAGATTGTGGCCACTACGTCAAACCTATAACGATAACAAAAATAACTACACATGTAATTCGCGAAATGATTAAGGTAAAACCACCAGTAATTGACACTGCACCAATAGTTGACACCCTGATGAAGAAAATTAAATATTTGATACTAAATTGATTTGAAGTCTTGAGTTTGTTAACCGACTTTTATAACTGACTGTACCTATATGTATTTATAACATTAAAAATATATCAGTAATCAGTGATTTTCGCCATCTCGATCTTTGGCTTCCTTTTTTTTCTTAATATTTAATTTTCTTCGTCAGAGTGTCAACTATTGGTGCAGTGTCAATTACTGGTGGTTTTACCTTATATATTAAAAAAATAAAATAAATTATTGAATCATATTGATTTATCAATAAATATCCTAAAAATGCAAACCTGGAGAGAAATAATTGCTCATTTATTTAATATTCCCTTGGGAAAATAGAAACTTTTTGTTGGAAGTCATGTGATTGGAAACACCAATCAGAAAACGTAACGTAATCATACAATATTTATATACATAGATGTGCTATTTTTATCAGGAAATCTTGTGACAACTGACTCTATAATTATTACTAAGTGTAGAAATTAATGACATATAATTATATAGGTGCTGAAGAAATTTCAAAAGTTTGAACAAAAAATTTAGTAAACTCAACTTTGCGCACTATACTTTTCAACGTATAAATTGTTTAAAGTAACTTTTCAGAAGTTGTGTACTCCCGGTTTCTATAACAAATATGAGATTTGATTCCTTAAACAAAATTTCTCTTAATTTAATTAATCTTCTGATTTTATAAAAAGCTTCTGTCCGCGACTTCATATACGACTACTTCAGACTTGGATTTATATTGGGTCAAAAAGTAACTTAATTAATTTAGTTTCTAAACTATCTGTGTGCCATTACGATTTCATCCAAATCCGTTTAGCCGTTTTTGCGTGACTGAATAATAAACATACAAACTGTCGCATTAATAATATTAATACATATAAGTAAGTAGGATAAAACAACATATTTGGTCTTCTTCATAATATTAATCTATGGTACTGTAGCAATTAAAATTTTTAATCACAGTCAGCAATATATTTTAATACGAGTTTTCCGTCCGCGAATAAAAGTTTGGTCAGCTTTTATATTGTAATGAATTTTTTTTATTTATTTAAATCAAGAAATATTATTTGCCATGCAAAATTTGTCATCGTCTTTAGCACCCTTTTGAGGTTTAAAATATACTCGTATAAAACCCATATTACGTGTCTCATTAATTGTGTGGATGAGTATAAATACTATGTATGAAATAAACATAATCCTAAAACATAATTTCCATACAAACTTTGCCACCTCCTTTCAAGCACTTAGGGATTGAATGTAGAGAAATCCCTTCTTAACGATGACTACATAATAATTTCCACGTCCTCAAATTGTTAATTTCTATCCTCAACAATTTGCGCTGGCCGATAATGAGTCAGTGAAGACACTACCTGTTAAACCCCCGGCGTAAACAGAGAGGTGTTATAAGTTTAACGTGTGGTTTAGATGTAGGTTTTACAATTTGTAGAAATATTATTGACAATTCTTATAGCCCAATAATCATGGAATAACTTATGTATCTCGTTTACAAAATATCATCAAAATCGGTTGAGAATTAATACAAATTTATTATTTTGAATTTTTTTTACAATTTCTAAAAGTATTATTGACGAATTCTTATAACCAATCTTTTATGAAATGTCTTATACTTTCCATGTAAAAAATTTCATGAAAATCGGATAATGAATAAAAATGTTATTTTTTAGATATTTTTTTTACAATTTCTATAGATTGTAGCCACTATGCAAAACCTATAACGATAAAAAAAGATACCTATTATTTAATATTCTTATAACCTATCAATTGACCAGTGACTTAAGCTTCCAGTTTACAAAATTTTATAGGAATTTATTCACATTATTTCCATACAAACTTATTTTCAACAAAAAACTTTCAACCCCTATTTATACAACCTTTACTGAAGAATTCCATAAATGCTGATACACCTTTTCCATTATTTTTATTAAAGAGTTTAGTTACAAAAATTTCATGTCAAAAGAAGTTGAAAGTTTGTACTTTCAACCCCTATTTTACACCCTTAGATGTTGGATTTTCCAAAATCCGTTGTCAGTGAGCGTGAAAGTGAAAAACAAAATTGTAAGTTAATTGTAAAAAAACGTCTAAAAACTAATAGTTTACGATAATTCTTAGATTACATACCATTAATTTTGATGGTGTAAAGGGGTGAAAGATAAGGGCAGTGAGAAGAGGGTAATCCTCTGTTAAAGAAAAAGCGTGTAAGCAATTAGTTTTTGAAAAAGGTAATTCTGAATTTATGAGGTTATGTGTAATAAATTATACAAATTACAGCTATGGTTTTTATAATAATTGTTAAATATTAAGAATAATACCATTTAATCTATGAAAATAACGTAAACAGTTAAAACAAATGCTCAGAAACATCTGAAATTTATAAATAATATAAATTTTATTTTCTCAAAAATTATTTGATCCGCGGCGTATAATTTTATTTTTAGCCTAATTACAAAATGATCAGAATATTAAAAAATAATAAAGTCTCAATTAAACGGTAAATAATCTAAAGTTGAGGTATTTTTATGTTATTTATATAGGTAAAGTAATACTTTTGCAAATATTTCTTGACAACAGTGTACAAATATGATACCAGAGGCGTGACTGTCAGCATTAGTGCTGCCTCTATATTTCGTGCATGATCCCTATAAACGGTCAAAAAACTCAAGTTCATAAATAAAATACGAAAACACTACATGAGAACTAATATCCCGCAAAAAATAACTAGTTAATAATCATTGTACGAAATTACATTAATTTCGTGAATTTTCAGTGAATTCAGATATTAAAAGGGAAAAGTTGTTTGGCATATGAGTCCGTGTGTGTTGGGTAATGCGACACCGTCAGGCGGCACGGCGTCACCGCGCGGCGCCCTATCGTCTACCGAACGCCTATCATTATGCTCATCCAAACGTTATTTTCATACTCACCTTTTATCCTGAAAATAGACTTTTCATAAATACTTGTATGGTAATAATTTATTATGAATATTAGTTAGTATAACAACTTTTTAATATTTAACTTTCATTGAGATCGTTAAGAACCTTCGAGTTGGTAATTTGGGGCCATCTAACAATTTTTCGTTCTAAACCACAACGTTAGCGAACGTTTTAGAATTCTCCAATGTTGTCATATTGATTTATTATCCATATACTTTATGTATCATTGGAATTATTGTTATCTATATTTATAAATAAACAGACCGTTATAAATATAATAAATCTGACCCCTTAATAATCTTAAGATATAAATTAATAATGAATACTCAAATATTATATTTTCGTTAACTAACAAATGTTTTGTTTCGAAATTATAAATACCGTTTATGAATTTGCTATTGAAATTACGGACAAACCTTACATCGATTGAGATCGGGATCCCGTTTATATGTACCTATACCCTATACCAGTTTTCCTGTTCGCAGTACAGCCGCCGTTTAACCAGAGAGATGTACAATGCGCCAGAGCATCGCACTCGGCATCTCGTCTCTTTATCGCACTTACACACGATTCAATAGTGATACATGCGCGATAAAATATGCTACTATACTTCCTTCTAATATGAAATTATATAATTCAATCGCCTTTGGTCTTATCGAGTGACGTAATAATTATATTATTTGCAAAATACACAGATTCGAGGAAAATGCAGATGAAGCCTGACAGAACACGAAAATGTCCCTATCATTTTAGTATTAGTATTTAATTGTGTAAATTTTGAAAAGAAACGTTATGAGTTCCCCGTATGTTTTAATATTATATGAGATATATATTGTCTTGTGTATAATTACACAGTAAAAGTCCTTCCTGAAGACAAAAAAGGAAGAGGACAAACCGTTTCATAGGAAACAAAGCTTATTGTAATATTATTTTCTGTGTTATTTGTTACTGATTACAAAACTGCATACTGTGTTGCTAGGTTACAATCAAATATTTTCCTGGAAGTTATAGGAAAATATATGTATGTAGCGTAGGAAGATCATTTTATATACAATCTAACTATCTTGAAACTAAAGGTAGGGTTATATTTATCACGTAATAGTTTGTTTGTTTGTAATTGCAAAGTAAAAATTATAGAGAATCCTGAACAATTTGGTGTACCAGTCAAAAATCTAAAAACCATGCTGGTCGCCAAAATTTCAAATCCTTACAACATCGGAACCATTGGATATTGTATGGTAAGTTAAAACAAAGGTATATAAATAAAGATAACCATGAAATATTCATTGATAAGGAAAAAAATCAAGATGCCAGATATAAGTTTAGTTGAAAATTGGTATGTAAAGTTCCTTGAAGCCCTTCATATCAAGTAGAAAATCAGTTTTTTTTTATAACGGATGTTGGATTAACGACTACACTACTAAAGTGGTAAAAAACCAGTAAAATTTATATTAAAATACCCTGGCAACATTGTTCACATGGTCGTACGTCTTGTTATCTGATTGCCAAGGACAGCTAAATGCATGTCACACTTTTGTTATTCAATCGCCAGATAATTTTATACGAGGAACAATTTTTACGTTTTGACAGATAATATATGGAAAATACTAAATTTTTATAGCTTGTGTAGGTAAATATTTTATAATATTTCATAATTATCGAAAATAGATTTGTTATCTACATTAATAAAGCTGTTCACCATCTTGCAACTGAATAAAGGTATTTTCCAGCAAACAAATATTATCGTATTGGGCATATATGTGTTTAGAAACCAAATTTAACAAACTCGCATATATGTCGACCGATTATTAAATTAACTCGAATTCGATCCTGCAGCTTCTGTTTTTTATACTTATTAGAAAAAAAGCGAATTAAAATGTAAATAATTTAACTTAGAAAATACTTAAAAAAAAGGAAATACTTAAATTTTACATTCCATGTACATCATCCTTATTAATTATAGTGCCGAAATAATAAAACACAACATTTAGTATTTATATTTATTTAAAGCTTTAAACTTTAAAATATACTTTTAAAATACTACAAGTATTAACAGACTGATGACTATATTTAGTATTTAACTCATGCATACCTTAGCAATTTGGCAAGAGTATATATAAAATTCCAAGTTGATCATGTCCAGTTTTGTGGAGGATATTCGCGGAAACGTGGCGACCGCGCGTCTACCCATAGCGCGTCCGCACCGAACCGCACCTGCCAACGCCGCGAGCTATTTATAAACCAGACCGTACCTCCAAGATAGAATAAGGAATCAGGTACTGGGTCTGATTCCAACCGTATAAATAAAGCAATTACACATTAAATCGTATATAATTTCCATACCAAGTTTGTATATTTTTATGGAGCAATTTCAGTTTATAACTTTTAGAAAGAAATTTTAAGCTTCATTTATTTTAATTTCATAATTTCCGCGTAAGCAATGTGTTAATTGTTGTATACATACATATTTATTGTACCCAAATAAAGCAACTATTGAAAACTTACACTTACCAATAAACATAAGCCACAATAAATGTAAGTAAGCCTAATAAAATATTGTTCACATAGTCTTTGCCCAGCGACATAACAATTTTCCATCGCCATGATTGTAATGAATAATTTAAATGTATATATGGATAAAGAACTGGGTGTGTCTAAAGGTATACAATTCTTTAAATTCTAATAAAACGATGAACGTACTATGAAGTAGCCTCGCAGTAGTTGAATAAATATTGTTTTTAACGATCAGTGCAGGCGGTGTTTGTGCACTGTGTCCGACATGTTTACGTAACAGTGTTCAGATGCTGGGAGCCGCTCGCGTACTCCGGTGGCCACTGGCCGGCCGCAGCCGTACACGGTAAACACATGAATAGGTCACTACCAAACACGATCCGATATTTACTCACAGACGAGTTCGTGTGTTACACCGCTGCGATGTCTGATACGTTTTCAACCCCGTTACCGAGCCCTAAATATTATCCTATGCATATACACAACTTGTGATTTTATATAATAAATTAATATACACTCGTTTAAAATTTATAAATTTTTTACATCTTTAAATTTTATAACTATGATGAACTGACACAAGGCATCGATCGATGTAAGTTCAAAGGAAAACATCGAAATGAAACCATAACATTTTTGGCTAGCTATCATCACTCTCTAGTTGAAAATCTGTCGCCAAGCAGCTATAGGTGTGTTCCGGCAGCCGTACTTAAGTGCAAATTCTTTCAATAGGCTTAGTGTGTTACCATCTTAGGCCACATCGTCTGTTAATATAAAATGAGATTGTGGCGAAACGCTAAAACTATGAAGAATTAAAAAAAAAGTTAGCACGCTTCGAAGAGTAACAAATGAAATTAGTTTGAATAACAAAAACATGTCCTTCAGCAAAGGTCGAACATGTGAATACCGCCGCCGATTAAAATTTGGCAAGGTGAACTGTTAGACAAAGGCTCATCGAATACTGAACTAATTAGGCAGAACGTTCAGAGGAATGCCCCCCAGGGCACCGCAGTAATTGCAGAGTGCGCGCACTGCTCCAAGCCCGAGGCGCGCCAATCATTACGGACAGAGCTTTTGCCTCTAAGATTTATTTACATCCGGATTCTCCGAGTAATAATTAATAACTTACTCCAATTTAACAGTTAAATACTACTTAAAATGCAGTGTTTATGTCCATGTGTAAGCTTATTTATTTATAAAGCTATCAACGTTTCCAACCGCTTAATATAGGTAAATAATTAAAGTACTGTAAATAATTTTTATTTTATTACTTATTATTTATTACTCCGTTGATAACGGTATATGATTTAAAAAAATTGTTTGCGCGTTCTATGTTGTCCTACCTATCTGGCGCAATTTCAGACGCCATTTATGTCACTTTAATTATATATTAAAATATACTTATTATATTATATAGATAGTAAATTGTGTGCGTCTGTTAGTGGTTTTATAATTTCCGAACGACTTGAGAGGTTGAGCTCATATTTACATAGTAAATTTGTTTTATCGAGATCATGGTTTGTAAGTACATATTGTAGTGAAATTTAAATTCAACGCTAAATATTAAAAAAAAATATGTTCATAAAGTTCATTTTTATTGCTTAATAAATTCTATATACACCTATATAATGTACATATATGTGTTCTGACCTGTGAACGTTGTTCAAAATAAGGATGTAATTGCGAAAGTTATAATTAAAATTAATTATAATTACCGTTGTACCCGTCGTGTTGAATTGCTGAAGTTAGTAGTTTTTTGTATCTATATTATCACACAACATGCCTAGTAATCTACGAGTAGCAGATAGGGCGGATTTTTAAGAGAGGTATGGCACTAAGAAATTTAGTTAAAATAGTGATACCTATGGCATTACAAGCGTCCATAGGCTACGGTAGCCGCTTACCATCAGGCAGGCCGTATGCTTGTTTGCCACCTTTGTTGTATAAAAAAAAAAGATATACTTACACTCAAAAGTTATTCACTCGTGTACAAGAACCTATATTATGGTCCTAATATTTCTAAATTCTAATTTAAATAAATCCCTATTTCGCATCACACCCACACATAAACTACAAATTATTTTTTGAATTTTAAATATTATTTATTTATTATATTTTTTGAATTTTGAATATTATTTTAATACAACCATTTAGCCTAGAAAACGTTGACATCTATTCAGTTAGTACTAGTACTGTTATCAAAGCAATATCTTAACAATAAACTAATAATTAGAACTAGTTGCTAAAGAAAAAATTTATAATATACACTACCTACGTGCTTGAAAAGAGCGTTCTTATACTAAAAATTTTGTGGTATATATTTCATCGTGCGTCCTGACTGTACTTTTACAGATGGTCTACTTCTGTGACGGTCATGTAGAAGATCAGATTGTCAAACTAGTGTATGATGTAATAGTGATTTTTGATTTTGTGATTTTTTGACCGCCACATTACTAACAAGTGTAACGTATGGTAACGAAAGAGTGCAGATTAGTTACACTGAGTGTAGCTTTTGTGTTGATATTATTAACGTGGTCGGGCACGGCCGGTGCGGACGGTTCGTGGTCGGCCTTCACTCGTCCAGAGACAACACGCTTGCTGCCACTTTCACTCAGTTACCGTGACAACCGTCCGTGAATAACGTAGTCTGTATTTAATTTGGATGTGGCAAATATCTTCCAACTATAGCCATGTAATGCTAGCAGTTTATATCAATGAATAAAAAACATTTATTTTATCCACTGAGTATTTAATAGTATTTTAAGTTAATTTCCAATTTCGTGAGATAAATATTGTATTTAAATTTAATATAGCTCAAGAGGTTGTTTGCTTTACGCGCTAAGCTCTGGAACTACCAGTTAGATTTGAAAAATTATTTTCTCATTTTGTAGCCACTTTATAGAGAAAGGATATAAGGTATATAACTTAGTGTAACAATTCTAAGGAACGGAGCAGTAACCAGAAATGTCAAGAAAACTCGCAAACTGCAGCCGAGTACGAAAAGTGAGAACAAACATAGACTACATAGTTGCGTAGGCGCACGGCGTGGCGTGCCCCGGAGAGTCGGTATAATAAATTTAACACGGGTGAAACCGTGGAGCATGGCAAGTTTAATATAATTGATAAAGGTGCCGTAGAAGAGAAAATTTTGGAACTAATGACTTATACAATAGTAAGGTACCCTCTCTACTTACTTACATGATCAATGACAAATCGTTTTCTTTCTTTATTTGTTGGTGTAAAATCATTAACGCTTTATTTTTATGAAAAGTTGTATTTGTCACGAACTTTAGAGCTACATTTGTTTCAGGGACGGAAATGTATGAAGGCGAACTGCTAGCATACTTACTGTATATAGTTCAAATTATTGTTAATTAGTTCTAAGTAAAAGAAAAAAAATATTTCTAGATATCTATCACGTGAATGT
This sequence comes from Saturnia pavonia, assembly GCA_947532125.1. Lineage (NCBI taxonomy): Eukaryota > Metazoa > Arthropoda > Insecta > Lepidoptera > Saturniidae > Saturnia > Saturnia pavonia. Next base: position 10,465,368 of record OX383902.1, on the reverse strand, counting down.
AACGGTGATTTCTATTGAAGTTGTCAAAGACATAACTTCTCACTCTTGGAAAAAAAAGCGACCAAAATGTAAATTCGGTTGTCGCTATGACTGGTTTGTTTGTACGGTATCTTCTAGGTAAGCGAAATATACCCGTTATCAACACGAGATTTTAAACGCCCGCGTCATTATTAATTTCAAACTTACAATTGAAATTTTATTTTTCTATATTTTATTGGTAAGTGTAGCGATGTAAGTAGCAGCATCACATGTAAAACATACATAGAACGTGCGTGTGCGCTTGTCGAAACCGGTGTTGCGTAATAAGGTCGGCGTCAAGGACGCGGGTTCGTTGCCAGAAATAAATAGCTGTTTATGCCTGTCTAGCGTGCAGTATACTGTGCAGACCGCACTTGGAACTATCTAGCTCAATTAGTGCTACATTCATCAGCTACAACTATTAGCGATACCAGACCACAACTGCTCGTTGTCGACAATAATTACCCGATTGTCATCGTCAGTTTATTTTTACTTTTTACTTTGTTTTGAGACCTAAAAAGTTCATGTTACTAACAACAGCAATACATAAGTTAAATAATAAATTCCACAAAAAAAATTATATCTTCAACAGCAGTAGAAGTAATAATTACTTTTGTTTTCTTAAGAAAGTTTTTAGCATCAAAAATATAAGCTATTTAAAGTCAACGAATTAAAATATATATTGTAATATGTAGAGTTCATAATACGACGGTTCGATATATAAAATTTTAATTAGTTATTTTGGTGTCGCGACAAGAAGTCAATATATGCATAAGAAGTGCATCAGAGCCGGTACCGAATCACCGTTACTTGCCACGTCTCATCGTGCAAGTTGTTGTCGCATGATTCGACAATGATTAATAACTACTTGTGCCTTTGGCTCCTCTCGCTTGAGCTACAGTATGCTGTCGGTTGAGTGTACGCGCAAATTGTACTACCTCAAGCATACTTATGGGTGATCCTTAGAAGATAGATATTTTGCTAGTTTTTTATAGGTATTTTTAATATCTACAATTATGTAGAACATTAATTTGATATATCACGTATGGTTTACATAGCGTAATCCATTTAATCGCCCAAAAAGCGTCTTCTTTCTGATTTGATTCACCATTATCGTCACTACTTATTTTGTATGTTACTTTATGTATCAAAATATATCCTATAACCAGAGCAGATAACATATCTATGATTTAAAGGAAAAACTATGTAAATCTGATGTGGTTTTCGCGTGAAAATAATATAAACGCACAGACAGATAGTGAGATGTTAACTTTTATAATTTCTATAGATATCGCTTCGAAATTCTTAATTATTGCCCTGCTCTATTTGTGTATAGTTTATTAATGAAGGTAAAAATGTAATTATAATCAATATTGCTAAAATATTACATCTATAAACAATAAAATATAAATAGAATGCAGCCGAGAACTGATTTGCATAAAGCTAAACATGTATCGGTTCTATTTAAATGCATAGCAATACAAACGCAGTCGGAATGTCGTCAAGATTTCACTCACACTCTATGTAAATAGGACTACCTAATCGCCTAGAAAATTTATTTACGTAATTTCTCATATTCAGATATTGTAATAACAAGAATGTCTAGCTAACATTTCATCCATTTGACGCCGCCCTTACGGTGAAAGTCGATTATGATCGCACCGTACTCAGGACAAACAAAACATGAGACGCGCAGGCGCTGCGCACGCGACCGCTTTATTATTTTCATGCTCGGATCTTATTATTACATTCATTTTTAAACCTTTAGCTTTCCATGAAAAAGTCGAAATTTATTGTGAAGTAGAAACGGTAGATGCGTTCGGTTACTTAAATTCGAAACGCAAATAACGCGCCTGCCCGTGTTAAATATTTCACACCCGACCACTATTATCATTCCTCGTCTCCGATGAAAAATAACTCGGAAATTAAGAAAGTGTTAAAATGCGTATTGAATTATATTAGTTATGATACGTTTTTGGTCGTTAAGAATCAACGTCAACGTATGTTATTATCTCTGTGGAGAAAGTGCAGATTGTGCAAAAATAGAGAGCATTCGGTTTCTATCGTCTTTCTTTCCCGCGTACGTTTTCTGATAATATCCTGATAAATTTCTTCATTGTATATGGGTCGTTGTTGAAATTAATGAACACTCGACATTTCGCGGCGAATATACAAACTTATATTGACATAAAGTTATTGAGATATTGTGTGTTTAACTCCAGAACAAATCCGATAATGATATAGAGCCTATGTTAATTATGTGACAGTCTAAAATGTAATGAAAATCTCTAAAGTATTTTTACAAGGTGCATATATATGTGTAGTATTTTTACAAGATGAGCTAAACGCACAAAACAAACATTAATGTTTAAATACTTATGTTATGTTCTGTTTATCATTTATTTTCTAGGCGCTTTAATTTTTTTCGTGATACAGAAGACTATGTCTACCGTGACGTCATTTACGTTCAAGAAATAATTAGTGAAGGAATTTGTTTAATAGTTTGACTTCCCTTCTGGAAATAACCATATTTAGCTAAGGCTATTTTCTCTATATAAACATACACAGATTATATAGTTGGTTAGAAAGAAAAATTTTATAATTTTTTTTCCATAACGAACCTAGTTATACACAGGTGGATGAATACTTCGCATTGCTTACTTAGTATCGAAAAATCCCAGTACGTGTGGCATAGTGCCAAGAATGGTGCATTCCCACCTGCAGGCCCAATAGCAACACAATTAAACTTTCATTGATCGAGAAGATTATATGCAGATCAGAAAATCAAAGAAAAATACTTGCGTTGCTTGGTTTCGAAAAATGGTTCAAAAAATTAATGTTAATACTTATGTATCAGTAACATCGAACGTTGTTATATTTTAAATTGTATTAATAGGTTCTGACATATGAAATTAGCGTTTTATATAGAAAAAGTAAAACGAAAAAAATATTATGAAATTATACATTTCATCAATCTAAGTATGTACCATTATTATCTATGCATTTTCGAAATTTTATAGGTAGTTCATTCATTCAATTGCTGAAAAAATTGTGGGAGCGAGAATCTATAAAATCTTTGAAGGCGGTTTGGACAGCCTTATCGGTTTTTTTTTCTTACAAGATATTGTCTAAATTTCGAAAAAAGTGATAATCTGTTGGAGCAAGGTCTGAGGAGTATGTTGGGTATAGGAGACATTCCTACCGCAGTTCCTCTAATTTAGCGACCGTCTGTCGTGAAGTATGGGGTCTATACTTCAACGATAACGCTATCCTTGTCCTGAAACAGCAGTGGCCTAGAGAGATTGACCAGTCTCGATTGTTTTACGGTTAGCTTTTCCATCACGGTTTGCTATTGTTGACAATACAAAGCTGCCATTATCGTCTGGCCAGATCTTAGGAAGCTGTAGTGTATGACACCAGCACTGGTCAAACCCTCACCAGTACCTTTTTCTGAGTCAACTTTCGCTTGGGACAGGATTTGGCCGATTCTCCAGGGTTCAACCGCTGTGATGAGCATTTCCAATTGTCGTAAAAGATTCATTTTTCGTCACAAGTAACAATACGATTCAACATTTCCTTGTTATTGTAAGGTAAGGTTGAGCAATGTAACACAGCACTCAATGCGTGTTTGTTGGTGTCACATTTTCACTTTTCCAATTTGTTTCAAGGGAAATAAAATTGTTCTATTACTCACATCGAAGCCTGCTGCTAACCGCGACGTTATTTGCGTTGGATCCGCTTCCACGATCCCCTTTAATTCTTCATTATCAACCAAGGTCTCCGGCCGTCACGGAGTTTGTTACGTAGGTCAAAATTTCCAGAACGAAAACGGAATAAAAACGTACCGTGTTTTCTTTTATAGTAGCTTTCCCATACACATAATTAATCCTTCGAACTGTGTCTGCAGCGCTGATGCCACGATGGAACTCATATTCGTAAATAACGCGATTTTTTTATTTTACAACTTATGAAAGAAACGATGTCAAAAAAATCAAATAGTGCGAAAACAAATCAATCGCTGAATACGAAATACAAAAACATAAGCCTAAATTTAAAATAAATTTGAAATTTCTAACAAAACACCAGATATTTGAGATCAAGTTTGCCAGTTCAACAAAACTCCAATTTCATATGTAAGGACCTAGTATTTCCGATAATAAAATAAAACAACTGCAAGACGATAAAATATATTATAAAAGTCAAAAATCAAGAATCGATTATATCATGTTTTATAGTTAAACGTAGATAGGAATTTCTATGAAATGGAACATGACCAAGTTAGTATGTCCACGAATAATAATACGTTTAAATTTTATTTAAATTAAACACACAAGTGCTATGATTGAATTGATAAAACAGTTATGTTGTAATTCTCATCTACGATGAAACGTTGATAAAAGGCAATTATACAGCCTCGGAGTTGGATGTAAAATTGCCTGTCAATTAGTAGTTTGTCCGATTAATATTGAAGCGTGCTTAGAAATTATATAAACTCATAAGACCCTCGCTATTTTAATAATTGTCCTGGGCTATTTCATTGTTTTGGAATTATTGATAATATTTTTAATTATTTTATTTAATTTTATCAAACAACGAATAACATCTATACTTAATCTATCTATGTAAATAAAATGATTGAGTTTTGCCGTTGTAATGCATGTTGTAAAAACTTATTTTGATATATTGATCTAACTATCTAATATATTTTGATCAATTTATTTTTTGTTTTACTAATTATATTCTTGGTACTTATTACGATATATGCATTCAATTAAACGTTAAAATTCTTTCTGCATTTTATAGCTTATTTACTGAGGAAGGATATAGAATATATTTCTTCACGTAATAACATTAAGGAGCGGAGCAGTAACCATGACCGTCAAGCAATCTGGCAAGCTGAAAGCAACTTTTTTTAAATCTTTATAGGTTTTGTCGTAGTGGCCAAAATCTCACCTGATGTTAAGTGACGATGTGGCCCAAGATGGTAACACATTAAACCTAGTGGAAGACTGGCTCCCAACATGACATGATCTAACATGAGGTGACCTAAACGCTTCACAACTAAACCTAAACTGTGGGTTTCTCAGCGCTTGAAATTATTAATACGTCGTAGAATGGCGTGGAACCTAAACCTAGTGGAAGACTGGCTTTCAAGTGCACCTGTTGGAACACACCTTATTGGTGCTTGGCGACAGATTTTCAACTTGAGGGTGGTAGCTAGCCAGGCGCGCATTAAGAAAAGCCTTACCACCATGTTATGGTTTCCTCACGAAGTTTTCCTTCACCGAAAGCTCAAGCTCATTGCAGGGATTCGAACTCACGTCAGTCGACGCGAAGTCATACACGCCACCACTGAGCCATCATCGCTCCATGAAATATCATCATGATGATTTCATGATTTCATTATACGAAATAATGTGTAAAGAAAATAAACGGACATACAAACAGACAGAAAGACGTCGAGTTTTATAATATGTATATAGATATAACGTAGTAACATGCTAATAGGTTGAAATGTTTAAAAATGTATGTAAATGATTGAGTACACAATGTTAGCATAGTATGTTCCCGATGCGTTGTGAGTGCAGTAAGCACTTCGAACATCGATGGTTTGTGCAGCAAGCACAGCCGCGGACGACGCGCGCCGGGCATCGACCGCTCGCCTCCTCACAAATATTCCAAGCATGCACAAATTAAACTGGTTTTTTTTTCTTCATTATTACTTTATTACTTTTGCATGAAAACATTGTAAACTATAGAATTTTGTTGGACTTGAATCTATGTAGTCAGTAAATGTTAAGTAAAGCTTTTGCTTTTTTTTGAAGCGATGAACTGATATTAAATTCTTGTATTACTTTAAGCAAAACAGAGTATAGACCACACAAATTTATATGTAGACATAGTATTTTTATGTGTCCAACTGTTCTTTTAATTATTTTCTGTTAAATTAATTTATAAAATACTTGCTACCGACCTGGTTTTGCACGGTAGCAGAGTATAACTCTATTGGTTTACGCGGCCCACGTCAGTAAAGCGGCATGATTTTTCCGACATTTTCAACAATAATCGTTATATTTCAGCCAATTTATACATAATCTTAATGAATTATACACCTCAATCTTCCTCATGAATCACTCCGTCCATTGATGAAAACCGTGTGAAAATCCGTATGGTAATTTTTGAGTTTATCGCGTTCAGACAGACAAACAGACGTGTCGGGGGTCTTGGTTTTATAATATGTAATAATGATGATTATGAATTGTTGTTTTATTACGCAAAATATCTATAACATACACATGTAACAATAACTACATCAGAATGCAAGAACAACACCGAACAAAGATTTATTACATAATATAAATACTAAAATTACCAAATTATTTATAGCTATAAAATTAGGATTATGGGTTATTATTTATCAATAAGGTTAATATTTTTTTTTTTTTAGGTTTAGTGTTTGGCTATAATTTGTTTGTTGACGACGTGTTATCGCAACGACAAGATGGTAACTCGTTAAACCTAGATGGGGAACTGGCACTAACGTGTAGCTGCCGAAACACACTTATAGGTGCTTGGCTATAGAAAATACCCTACCAACATGCTATGGTTTCATCAGAATGTTTTCCTTCATGTAAGCTCAGACTCATTGCAAAGTTTCGATCCCACGTCGATCGATGCGGTGTCCGTAAGCGTGCACTGAACCATCATTGCTTCCAAATATTTATATAACTTTATATGTATATTTATATAACTTTATATGTATATTTGATAACTACCGCTAAAAACTGTTAGTCGTAGTAGTTGTCTTAAGGCCGATTTTTCAATCAACAAATTACTTTATTAGAGGAATCATTTTTAAATTTTGACAGGTTTTCCTTACATTATCTGTCAAAACGTCAAAATGATTCCTAGTATAAAATTATCTGATAATTGAAAAATCGGCCCTTAATAGTGAAAAATTTGTCAAGTCAATTTGTCAATTATAGGGATCCGACCCGGCCCTGGACCGGTGTAGTATGAATTACTTCATACAAAAATTACTATAAATGTTTGACCACGTCTCAGCCGGCGCTCGGCTCGGTTTTTAAATAATTTTCAATGGAATTTATACGAAATTACTTCTCCGAACATGAACATTACATAAGTTGGTCGACTATTACTCGTTAACTTGTAAAGCCTACTTACCTCTGATAGTTTTCCTTTTAACTTCATTATATATACTACTACTTTACTTTACTACTTTTCACAGACCTAAAATATTTTTGAACGACCTATCCATCGACATCCCACACGGTGGATAGACGAGAAAAAAGCCGCAGACAGACAGACGGGCATAGCGAAATTGTAAGGGTTCCTTTTGACTTCGGAACCCTTAAAAGGACTTTTTAAACTAGATAAGCATTCTTAGTTTTTTTTTATATTAGTAGTGACGTCACTGTACGTGAAGGTAAGCGCGTTACGAGCCAAAAACAACGGCGACCATCGAGAGGCTATCACCAATAAATAGGTCGGCCGTTCCTATCATGCCGGTCTATGCCTCTCGCAGCTGAATATACACTGACTGATCAAGGTTTTATCACCGTATGCATGGTGGTCGGGTGGGTACGTCTGTACCCACATGTCTGTACATATACAGGATGGGTATCCTGTAGGGTAGGGGTAGGATTACCAGCCCGCAAATATAAACTTGTGTACCATGTTTTATGGAACATCATAACTAGTGCAACAAGGTAATAAACCAACCAATTTATTGAGTAATAAAATAATTTACATACACATACAATGTATCTTTGTACTAAAAACAACAGAAAAAATGTCTTACTTTAAAACACGTTAGGTATTGTACGTTCACTGATACGGACTCACAGTAATGCTATTGTCTAGGGAATCGGCATAATTATTAACTTGAATTAAGTATATATTTGAAAGTAGAATCAGAAACTTTCTCATTATGACTAATTATGTATATAGGTGACAAAACTTATATCAATGTCAGTGTCGTTTTTCTTTTCAAATAATTTATTTCAACCAAACGTCCCTCAGCTTGCTTACGAAGAGTTTATACATTAAAATTATTTGATTCCTACAACAATAATATTTCAAACAAATATAATAAATAGTCACTGTTACGTAGCGAACCACTATAAGAAACGTTCTTTATGTTATGATAATTTCGACGCTGCAATCAAGACAAAATCTCCTCGTTTTGTTTTTTCTTTTTTTATATAGCTCGGCACTTGACTGTACTGTCTCTGATGGTAAGCACAGTATAATCCAAATACAACGGCGACCACCGAGAGATCAAAATACATCGGTGGTCGATACTGTCATGCCGGCCTGCATAAGACACAGTACGACAAAGATAAGACATAAAGAACTTTTTAATTCGTGCCGAGATGGAGGTTACCGTAAAATTGTGATTCCGAAGCCCAGCGCGTGTGGTTCTGTTGTGGAAAGGAGAGAAGGGATAGCTCTTCAGAATACTCACCATGATCCAGACGGTAGAACACACTTAGCAAGGCAATGTTCTTGCGAAGCTGAAGCGGCTCGATGCATAGGGTAACGTCTGCATCATAATAATACGAACAGCCCGTCTTTGGAACTTGTCCAGGACATCGAAGAGTTACCTTGCGGATCCATCCCAGTGGTGCGAACAGTATTCCATACACAGCCGAACTTATGCCTTATAAAGAAGGTACAGTTGACCGGGCGTGAAAAACCGTCGCACCCTGTTCAGGATTCCTAGTCTCCGAGATGTAGTGGCGATGATACTCCCAATGTAATCCCTTGAGTTGAGGTCACTGCGACAAGTATTGCAACACTGTTTAATAATATCAGCTTGTAAGTATTCCACAGCTGGGTGAAAACCACTTCCCGAGGGCTTAATCACCACGCCATTGTACGACGTATTGGCAAAGTCAAGCGCTGAGAAATCCACATTTATTTATATTTCCTTCAAAAATTGATACTACAAGAATATTTGTGAAGCGTTTAGGTTACCTCATGTTAGATCATGTCATGTTGATAGTCTTGAATTGTAGATGTGGCTAATGGGATCACTTTCAACCCAAAAAGACACTTAAAGACTGATTAGAACTATTTATTTTAACTTAAACGTTTTGAATTTATTTTTGATGAAACGTAATCATTATGAAATTTATATAAAATACAAAAGTTAAGTCAGAGAACTAGACATGTTACTTCTTCAAGTGATTTTTACGGAATCGACAAATATGACACAATTCAATCTGAACAAATAAAACTGACATTCCAAATTTAAAGTAATTCAAACATAATACATAAACTAAACAGATCAGAGTTGACATCGAAAGAGTATGTATAATCTGAGATTACCAATCAACACACCCCCTTAATCTCAGATATACATCATAACACAAGACAAGTACAGAAAACCCAAAAAATACAAAAAATAACACAATACACTATAAAGGAAGAGGAGATATCAAAAATTCTGTAATAAGTTTCTCTGAAAAATTCCGTTTTGAATTCCACGCTTCCACTGCGCGAATCTCTATTATTAACACCCCCTTAAACTAGCACTACCTACACTAAAAGGTTTAGAATTAATAACTTCTACATTTCCTACACCTACTAAGCCACCTGCAATTTCTCCTATTCCTCCTATTCCTCCTATCCCTCCGATAGCTCCTAATCCACCAATACCTCCTATAACACCTTCGCCACCTGTTCCACCAATACCTCCTATACCCCCAATACTTCCTGTACTACTCTCACCTATTCCACCAATACCTAATATAACACCTACTTCTCCTACTCCTCCTATACCTCCCAATACCTCCTATAACACCTTCGCCACCTATTCCACCAATAGCCCCTACACCTCCTATAACACCTAATCCTCCTATAACACCTTCTCCACCTATAAAACCTAATCCTCCTATAACACCTTCTCCACCTATAACACTTAATCCTCCTATAACACCTTCTCCACCTACTCCTCCTATAATACCTTCTCCACCTACTCCTCCTATAACACCTTCTCCACCTACTCCTCCTATAACACCTTCTCCACCTACTCCTCCTATAACACCTTCTCCACCTACTCCTCCTATAACACCTTCTCCACCTAATCCTCATATAACACCTTCTCCACCTATAACACCTAATCCTCCTATAACACCTTCTCGACCTACTCCTCCTATACAACTTATTCTTATTCCACCTCCGATGCCTACTCCGCCTCCCATATCTCCTATATAACCAACACCACACAACAGCACATCCTACACCACCGATTGCTCCTAAACCACCTATACTGCCAATTTCTCCAATACCGCCAATTGTTACTTTTCAATTGTTTTTTTAATTCTTCCATTATCAATTGTTTCCTTTTGAATTGTTCCTATGCGCTACTAGTATTTTTTTCCTTTTCTTTCTTTACTAATTATTTGGTTTATGATTATTACTGCTTTGATTATTACTGTTTCTATTATTTCTTTTAAAACATCTATCCGCAGTATGGCCAGGTCTCCCATGCCTCCATTTTATTTATGGATAATAATTCCTCACTTGTCGTCTTGTTCTCAGTCTGCTCATTATTTTTCAAAATATTTTCAAAAAACCGCAGCAGTTATTTTCAAAGTAATCTTTTGTTTCCAGCTGTGGTAGTTAGAATATTATGCTAACAATGGTTTGATGGGCTCGTCCATCTTTGAAAATTTCTTCACAGCTGTCATTTGCTCAAAAAACTGGAAAAATATAAATATTTCTGAATATTCTGGGCCCATAACCTCTTGAATGGTAGATGTGGCTAAGGGGATCACTTTTAACCCAAAAAGACACTTAAGGACTGATTAGAAAACTATTTATTTTAACTTAAACATTTTGAATTTATTTTTGATGAAACGTAATAATTATGAAATTTATATAAAATACAAAAGTTATGTCAGAGAACTAGACATGTTACTTCTTCAAGTGATTTTTACGGAATCGACAAATATGACACAATTCAATCTGAGCAAATAAAACTGACATTCCAAATTTAAAGTAATTCAAACATAATACGTAAAACAAACAGATCAGAGTTGACATCAAAAGAGTATGTATAATCTGAGATTACCAATCAACAGATAGCCCAATTCAAATTTAGTAAATTTACGCGGATTTTGAAAATTTTTTTGGTACATACCAAAAACGCTCGAAGCTGCGGCCATCGTATCAATATTCCGTGTTTACAAATACTCGATCACCACGACTTTTTTGTTAAATCTGCCATAATCATTGATGGCTCATTCAAAACATCATACGAAGCAATGATGGCTCAGTGGTAGCGTGTACGACTTCGCGTCTATTGACGTGAGTTCGAATCCCTGCAATGAGACTGAGCTTTCAGTGAAGAAAAACATCGTGAGGAAACCATAGTAGGGCTTTTTCTAATGCCCGCCTAGCTAGCTACCACCTTCAAGTTGAAAATCTGTCGCCAAGCACCAATGGGTGTGTTCCGGCAGCTGCACTTGAGAGCCAGTCTTACACACTAGGTTTAGCGTGTTATCATCTTGGGTCACATCCTCACTTAACATCAGGTGAGATTGGGGCCACTACGTCAAACCTATAACGATAAAAAAATAAAAAAAGACCTCTAAGTAACCAAGTTCTTCGACTTGGAAGCTACAAGTCTAGCGATATACATATGTGTACAATTTATGAAGCTACTAGCAACGTTAACTATAAATTCAAAATTTAATTAAGTAAAAAAAATGTATATCGCTTAGGAATAATGCAGTTTTCTATCAGTGAAAGAGTTTTTAGAACCGGATTTGTAGTTTCAAAGATTGCCTCCTATAAACAAACAAACTTTATTTTTTTGTAATAATAGTATATAAAAATTGAGAATTTAATAAGCCCACGACATAAGTAAAATATTTGTTGAGACCATTCCAATGAGCCCAAACATGATGTCTCTGCTGTAATTTGGGGAGGAGTTAGGTATTCTGCAGATTCCAGATGATGTTGGAGTATCAGGTTAAGGATGCCACATCATTGACTAACAGAATACCAAATTTCGACTCGATCAGACCTATGGAATATTCTCGCATCTTTTTATCAACTAAAATAGAGCCTATAATTTTCAAACGGCATGGGGAATTTTCTTGAATCATAGCTTTAGAACTATAGAGTTATAGACTTTCGATCTAGTCATAGTTCAAACAAAAAACTAGATCAAAATCCGTTCAGCCGTTTGGGAGCTACGATGCCACAGACAGACATACACAGATAAACAGACGTTAAACTTATAATATTCTTCTGTGTGCATCGGAGGTTAATAAATAGGACAGATAACTCACTACATTCACAATAACTTGTATTTCATTTTGTGTCTCTATGTAATATCAAAAGAAGTAGTTTTATAATATAAATCTACCCTCTGACCACTGTAAAAAAAAAGAAAATTATATTTTCCGCCCAAGTAACAAACGAAAGTTCGCTCTACTTAATTCGTAACTTTTTGTCTCAAGAGAATGCGAGTCGTCAGACTTTAGTCTCGTCCGAAAGGCCGACAGCGCGGGGGGCCTGTACCTTGCTCTTTTGTTTTTATACCCGTGCAAGAATGCAAAACAATTATAATTTTCTCAGGGATAAGTCGCCGCACTCCTTGCGAACCGAGCGCGCGTAATCACACGATTCCAGTGTCCATGATCCATTCGGCTTGCGGTTAAAGTTTTCGAGCTTAATTGGATTAGGTCGGAGCACCTTCGACTTGGAATACAACAAAATAGCCGCCGAGAGTTGTTGAATAAACAGAAAGTAGTTTGCGAATCCGAGGGCTGTATGAGGACGCGCCGCAAGCGGACACACACAAGAACCGACTCCGACCAATCCATTTACGTTAATTACGTCGAGATGGGGATAAATCGGCGTCCAGCCGTCCACCGTCGAGTTACGACTGAACCGACTATAAAATAAATTATACCCACTTCGTTCGCCTCCACTCAGTTTTTTGTTGCCGGTCACGACGAAAAAAAAAACAAAAGTAAAATCTTGAGAGGACGAAATACGAGGCAAAGACAAAGCTTGAATTTATCTACTGATAATATAGACGTAGGGCGGCGAACGCGGCAGACCCGCAGTTACCGGGTGGCCGGCCAAATTATACGGCTGGGCATTCCTGCGTCTGAGCAAAAACATGATATATAGGCGGCCTGTGACGAAATATTTGAAATTTGGAGACCACACTTTAAATGGAATTTATTTCGAATATTATCTCTTTAATTCTTCGTCGACGACTTCATAATCTTTAGCGTGGCTATTTATCAACTTGCGACGTGTGCAGAATATACTGATAACATAGCTACGACTATATAGAGATTTAAAACATTTTTATTTAGTACCAGCAGTAGTAGTACCAGAAGTATAAAACATTGTTTAAATTGCAAAAGTACAGATGCATTATTAAGTTGAATATAATAATAGCGTAACACAAAATATTTTCAAACTTCACTTTTAATAGGGGCATCTACATATTTGTTTGGATTTTATCACAAGAAATACTACTGTATTCACGACTACAGATAATAATAGTTTTTTCTTATATCACATAATTATTATATGTTTCTCCCAGTGGCATCTATTGAACGAAATCTACAAAACTAAAGAAAGTAATTAAATTAAACAAAAAAAAGAGTCCCATTAAAATGTTAAACAAACGTAAAAACCTGGGATTTAAAGTTAGCACTCTTAGAATAGATTTCTTATCTCATTTGGAATGTGTCAATATTTTTAACGATAGATCTCGGCTCTTTAGTGACGCATTTTATCATTGTTAAATAAAGACAAATATATTTTAGTTCCAATTACTTAGATAACATAGAAAGAACAAACTCCAATATCACTCTATGTAATTAACTTTAACAGTATGATTTAGTTTGCCATTATTATTCAGGGTACACTAATTTACAATTAAATTAAAAATAATGAATATTTGAAAATGTTGAATATTTTATTGTTATCGTACATATTATGGGTATTTTAAAAATATTGTTTAAAAAATTATAAATATTTTTTTATAGAATATTAAAGCTGAAGTGTTCGGGAATTCTCGACCAGAATAAACTGTGAATATGGAGTTTCCTTCTTATGAGACCTTCTTATGTGTCCATGCCTAGTTCATTCGTAATAGTCAATTTAAAAAACAATTCAAATCTCATTTTTGCTTATGTAAGAAAAGTTAAATTTGTGTGATATGACAAATAATATGTCAAACATAAAACCCTTTTTTACTTTGAAATTTAATTTTATACTGACCCAACAGTTAACTTGTCGTGATCTATTTTAGTATTAAAACTGTTTTTTATGGAACAAATGAGATTTACTATACTAACCATGTCATTATATAATAGTGAATCTGTAGTTCAAGAGTAATGACTTCCAACAATACCTCATGTATCAAGTGCTTGTATCCGTAGTAACACAGCTGTACTGTTTCTCTGACACATTCATTCAGCAAGTTCATTTACCGGTGACCTTGAGCCCGGCCAACATGACGTAGTGAACGACCTCACATTAATCTTATAAAACATAATTTTGATTAAAGAATCCAAAACTAATTTTATATCAAAGGATTATATATGTAGCTACAAATCTAAGAAGACCTTGCGGTTAATTTCCAATGTAAGATTACCAGCTCGTTGATGTTATGACACGATTAAACTAATTAATTTATACATAAAAATTTAACGAATGTTTACTACTGATGAATTCATATTTTATGTTTTATAATATGAATGTATTTTAAGTCACTTTTAATATATCTGAATATGTTATAATTGTTATCTGAATATAAATTTAAGGCTATAATATCATAAAATAAATACTTAAGATCATTGCTCCATATCCACAATTATTATATATATATGATATTAATGAGCAAAAATTTTATTATGAAATAATTACAATAATAATAATTTTCTATATTTTTTTTTATTTATTTCAATGGCAAGATGTCATTTAGAATCATACAGCACTTTTTACTGTAATTACAATATAGATTCTTAAGTTGTTTAAAACAATCGATTCTCTATAAATTCTTAATTTCTTGTTTAAATTACATTTCAAATAACATTATACACTTTGTACTTACTTTTTAGTTTCACGAGTAGAAAACATGGCTTACGTTATGCGCTCTATCAGTTTATTTATAGAAAAAAAATGGCTACTATTGACTAGCGAGAACACTAAGCATAATTTTACAGATACTAGGATAAGGGGCAACATTTACTCCAAAAAAGAGTTATATACAAAGTTTTATTATACTAATACATGGTTTAAAATGTTTTTTTTATATATTTTTTTGTATAGTGAACAGCAATATTGTTTCGTCAACTGTTAAAGTATAAAATTACTTTAAATAATATGAACAGATTATCATAGTAGACAGCTTAGCGTATTTATGACACGTTACCTATTTTAAGTGCTTCTTTGAGAATATTATTTATTACAAATGTATTAATGTAAAGTTAGAACAATTGAATCTAATAGAGAATGTTAACTTTCAAGGAATTTATAAATTATTTCAGAATAAGAACCGAAACGAACACTACAAACTAAGATTTGTGTATACTCTTACATATACACATTTTACAAAAGCATTTGAACATTTTTTGTACATTATTTGAAGTGTATATTAGGTATGCCAAAAAATAAACTTTGACTTTTAAAATTACATTATTTATTATATTTTTTCATTTCAATAAAATAATAATTACAAGGATATATATACAATTAGATATGTACAATTTTCGAGGCCTTTACATACTATATTTACACTGGGTCCACGAGTTACAATCACTAGGTACGCACTGGGCGTGGGATGCGCCTTCGTCATCGACAGCCGCAACCCATCACCATCATGTCCTGATAGTTTTTGAGCACCACTTGGTTTTGTTCGTCCATATAAAGCATGGAAATTGGGGAAAGCTGCGTGGGCACGCAGCATGCTTTGGGAACCGCGGCCGGGTTCACAGAGTTCACTAAAGTTTGCACGATTGCATGATTTGTGCCATTAAGATGGTCAGGGAGAGGAAATGGGCAGTCTCCTTGACAATAATAGGCATCATACCCGTGCGGGGCTACAATCCAATCACTCCAGCCTACTTCCGCAAAATCAACATAAAGCGGCCGCCGCTGGCAGATCTCACGTGCCTCCTTGCGCCGGTGATGAGCACGGTGTCCTCTCCGTTGCGTCGCTCGCTTGCTTCTCGATAGCCGCGATTCTCCGCTCTCGCGCGCAGCTCTCGCTCTCGCATCTTCTGTGTAGAGCAACAGCAAAGGCTGCTGCGGGCGCCATTCCTCTTCATCTTCTGAAGCACGTCTTCGCACTCTCACATGCGGATTTTTCGCATCCACGTTTCTTTTACCTTCTTCTACTATACGCACTAAAAGTCCATGGTTTTGTTGTGGCTCGGCGAGCCAGCGACGCACTCCATCTATCGCGTCGGCTGTAACAGTCCCCTCTCCTGGCAGTAGAGGTACAGAGTCCAGCAACCGCAGTATAGGTGAAGTGCGGCCACGTCGTCCCGGCCTCACTATGTCATATAATAACAGACGTTGAATACTCGTTGCTTCTGTCGCACGGTGAAAAGTGAGGTCAGCGCCGCGCGCTACTTCGTCGGACGGTACACCACTCAGGTTGAAGAAAAGACGAAATCTGTGTTCGCCAGGAAAACGCGCGTCGAGCTCAGTGGGTGTGTGATGATACGAACGAGCAGTATTCGCGGCAGCAGCAGGCATGGTACCGCTTGCCTCATAGAGCAGACGCATGGCACGTGGTACTGGTGGCGGGGAAGCCGAGCGACGCGATGGCCGCCTTGGCAAGCCGAGTAACGCCAACAGCTGTTTTTCTGCGGCGGCGCGCGTCATCTCGTCGAGGCCCGTGGCTGCGCACAGCGCCACCAACGCGCACACCACCGCGCATGCGCACGCCCCACGCATAATTCTCCTCGAACCACCTGTAACGACACAAAAATATTGTTAAAAATGTTTGAGTGCATTCAAACTCATTACTAAACTACTATTATTTAATTTAATTATCAACATATTTATATACAAGTAAATAACTTGTCAAATAAACGATATTTTACTTAAAGTCATAGATGTCTCAACAAAAAATATTTACAAAGCTTGAAAACATAACAAAAATTTATATTTCAAATTATACATCAATAAAATCAATTCATATGAAATTTCAAATCTTTCTCATAATTAACTATTAGTACCACCTATTTAATATAATAAATTAGGTCTACTGAGAAACTAGGATTTCCGAGAAAACGCTAACACTGATGCGTTCACTGGTCAGACATTAAACAAAGGGTGATATTGTATGCAACCGGCAGTCGTTTTATCTGTACGTTTATTTCTAATGAATGCATCAAGTACATTGTAACATACTTATATATTATATATAAATAATATATTTATTGGAGTTCCCGCAGCGATTTACATGAAATTATTAAGAAAATACACGTATCATATTCAGAAAAAAAGGTTAATCTTGAATTTTCGCTTAATTGTTTTCTTTTAATTTATTCATTAGTAAAGCTAATCCTTTTAGACTGGGACGTTATAAAAGTCATTTAACAAAATAGCTTAACTCTTAGGCTCTCACGGTGACATACAATACACGTAAAATTAGCAATAATGCAATTCATGGCAGTTAAGTTATTAAATTCATTAAAACAATCTAAGAACAATAAACAATTTTTGACTTAGCCCAGCAACTATTTAAAGACTAGTACAGTACAGTACAGCAGTTTGCGTTCGTTCCAGAAATATTTTTAAAGGAAATTATTCACAATAGACCACGGCAAAAGTTGAAAATACTTTACCAAACTTGGTGAAGCTGTAAAAGTCTTCTGAGACTTAAGAGCCCTTAAAGTTAACAGTATAGTCAGGTCGAAAAAACATGAAAAATCTTTTCATTATTTATTAATGTTTTTTCATATTATGGTACTGATAAATTACGTAACGCCAAAAAAAAAAGCATTTTTATCATATTCATACGCTGAAAGTCAAAATGAACTGGATATTCAAATAATTATCAACAAGGAAATGTTTTTTTGTTATCTATCTGACTATACTGTTTGCCTTAAGCCATTAGGGGCTTTGACAGCTTCACCGGGCTTGGACAAGAAAATAATAAGAGCTAATGATAACTCTACGCATATTACTTATACTTATACTTATAGCGCGAATTTTTGTAAGAATTTTTGAATAAAATAATTATTATTTTTTCAATGGATAAATGCATGTAATAAATCAAACAATTAATGATCATTTAAACATAAGATACAAAACTTATTTAAGTTTTAAAGTGACATTAAAAACAAATGTGGAAATAAATAATTAAATTAAATTACAACTTTCATTCATACTAATACTTGACACCTTATATAGAGTTGAAATGGAAAAACTGACTGTTTTTAAGTTTATGTTACTGAAAACTAATAGGCATAGTGACGATCATTAAAACAACATTAAAATAAAGTAAAACTTTAAAACAAGATATAATACGGAGATATCCATAACATAAACAAGGTTTTATCGCTTAAGCACTTTCCAAATGCGTTCTGTAAAAGACATCAACGGGATGCGTTACTGTTCATTCTAATAACAAACAATCTAGGCGTCGCGTCTTTACGAATATTATCTAGATATTACATTATTGTATTAATTTTATTTACAGTAAAATTATTTATTTATAATATAATATAAATAAGTAATTACTATAAAATAGTACCTATTCAAGTTGTATTGTACAAATGAATTTTTTTTAGTAGTTGTCCGTTCGTGAGCAAAATATTATGTGATCTGGAAAAGTTTATAGACATCACCAAATTTATATGTTGTTGTTATAATGTTTTGATCGTTCTATCGCGGTCGACCGGATTGCGGCGTACGTATTTCGAAAATAATGCGGTCAAACCGGCCGCGGGCGCACGACCGCTCGCCTCTCTCACTCACCCGAAATTTTAACGCATCCAACGTCGTCGGGTACGCAAAATCTGCGATATCCTCGCGAATGATCCGAACACAAGATCAGCGCTTCGGGAACAAATGGATTCGCACTCGTTCACGAACGAACCGATAGCACATAACAACAGAGTGTGGTAACATCACTGGCGCGTTCATGAGCGCGGGATTGTTCGCGCGATCTTGTATACGCGCATGAGATAGGGCACATGATGTGCTCACGGTACGGCACTCGCGGGCGGAATGAACAGCTAGCGCGCGTGCCAGACGCGGCGGCGTCGCCGTCGCCGGCCCCGCCACCTCGCCGCCACCGGGCGTGCCGCACCGCCCCCCGCCCCCCGCCCTACATTATTCCTTAACCCGAACCCGAATCATACTCTACACTTCACCCCTCGACACACAAACATAACTTATTTTCACCTTTAAACGTACAAAACGCACGTTAGAATGAGATGCAAACACTTTATGATCATATTCAAGAAGAGAGGTAGGAAATCTATTTGGAAATTTCTCTGTACATGTAACAGACTCCAGAATATCGCAGCCAAATAACCTTGTGTTGTGTTTCTTTGATGAGTAGGGTTTGCAGAGTTTCTTGAGGAAGGCGATTAAAGGTCGTTAACGCTCTAGTGATATCTCTGGTGTTACAAACTTCCATAGGCTACAGAAACCGCTTACCATCCCTAACATTTTAGGAGGTAGCATTCCAGAGAAAACATTACAAACCCAAAAAAATTACCTCACGCAATAGTCATAATATTGACTACAATATAATAAAGTGGAGTGTACACTTTTATTCTGATCATAATTGTAGTAACATTGTTTTTATTCGTGCATTCAAAAACCAGTTATTAAATTTAAACGGGAAATGTTTATAAATCAATGTAACAAGAAAATACTCACGTATTGCACAAGTTATTGAAATAACATTTATACGTATTGTTGGATTAAGTAGATTATATAGTAATTCATCATTTAAAAATTTTAGTCGGTTCATTAACGATAATTGTTTCTTTTTCTCTACATGCTACGACGCGACGCTACGTTGGAACTAGCTACGAATTTAACTAACTTCAAACGAATGACTAACCATAGACTGTATTCTTCACAAACACAACGTTAAATGTACTTTATCTACATACTTTATCATATCTAACAAAAAAAAATAGTTTTCAAAAATATTTTTTTTTCTATTTACATTAATTATGGCTTTTAACTTAATCTTCTACACATTAGTACCACAATATGTTAAAATCATTAACTTCCCTTATAATTTCAATGCATTTAATTGGAACAAAATACCATGTATCTTAACTTACTTAATTTATTAAATATTAACATTATCGCCGTATTTACAAAACAACCGAATAAGGAGAATTGCTTTTAATTATTAACAAACAGCAACAGGGCTTCTTTACTTACATACTATTCAAGGTGTTACCGTCATGACAGACGATTAATACGGAAAAAACACCTGTAATTTAACATTACCCCATGGTCAGAGGCGGACTTTCCACCGCGCCGCCGACAATGCACTCGTTTAGCCTATCCTTGTTTTCATTCCAGTACTTTCTTACAGCTTTCCAGATTGCTTAAATTTTATGATTACTACTCGGCTCCTTAGGGTCGTAGCATGAAGTCATAAACTTTCTCAATAAATAGGCTATAGTTTATATGCAAAAAAAAAAAACTATTCTGTCTGGAAGTTCCTGAAGCACGGTCAAACAAATAAACCAACAATATCCTGAGCTTTATAACGTTAGTATAAATGTACTCAATATTAAAACACAATACAAAAAACTATCTATGATAGACAAAAAAATATGTTGGTAGTATAAGTACTGTTTGTACATGTTGATTCTGTTTTCAGGTTATTTTAACAACTTTTAATACAATATCACTTAAATTAACACAAAAAAGTGAACAATCTACATCTGAGCTTATATAAAAAATTACCTTTAACGTAACTATTTTCATCTTGTGCAGATGAAGAGCGTGACATTGTTTTCATATACTTGAATGCACCTGCTCCGGCAGATAACAATGAGATGTTAAGATAAATATCGCGAAGATGAAATGCTTACATACGAACCGCGTACGTGGACGATGACTATACCTCTGAACAATGATTGAAAGTTTCGTTCATACATATATAAATGTGTATAGATATTCATTCAACCTGCGCACGTGCCTCGAACAGATGGACGTGTAACAAATGACATACTTTTACATGTGTATTCGTTTAGTTTTTATTGTTACATACCAGCTATTAAAACTGATTAAGACTCATTAGTGATTCTTTTTATAGCTCGTTTTATAAAGTCTCCTAATGCTATATTTGTTATATTTTTGGTGCGTTTTGTAGCAATTGTAGTTAACTCGTGTAGGCATAAATCGTATTTGAAAAATAATAATTGCTTGTGTGGTGGTGAAAAGGTTGGCCAGTAACTAAATTTTCAATCACGAATGCCGTCGAACACACGTCCGACACACCATGTGAAGTCAGTCCGAATTCAAACTTCACTAACTGAAATCTTTTCACTACCGCATGAGCTATATTTATATAATTTATTTTATAATAGACTATATATATATATATATATATATATATATATATATGTGTTTTGTTTACTATTAATAATCATGTGTCTATGATTAATTTTAAACGACTTTAAGATAAATCTCTTATTGGACTCTACACTTTACTCAAAGAGGAAAAACATGAATATAATTTGAGAAGCCTTAGACTTAATATGAATTATACAAAACATAACACGTAAAAAACAACAAATAAAGCAAAAAATGTTACTACTTATTCAAATTGATCTCCAGCGTGGATAATAGACTTTAATTTAGATTTAAATGAGATCTTATCTAATTTATTGTAAGCATTAAATCAATTCGCAAATCACAGTGATTGCTACTGGACACTCGGCTACCGAAGCCGTTACGCGAACGTTATTTGAACAAATTTCCATTGACCTCCGATTGGTATTAAACTCCTATCATTCATGAGTCAACCTTTCATTGGAGCAATGTAAAGCTGTTTTTTTGGTGCGTGTCTCAGGAGCCGTTATATGGAAGCATTCTGTTCGCAGCGAAAGTTAGAATAATTTTATACCAGTTTCATTTTAGAATACCTATAGATAATGTTATTTTTATAAACCAAATCTTGGTACTGAGTTTACTCAAGTGACAATTTACGTTGCAAAACTTTAAAATATTCTTACATACATACTAATTTTCATATTTGTAAAGTAACCAAAATAGTGCGTGTACCTATATATGATTTTCTGATCCCAAAGATAAACATAGAATTAACCTTATTAAAACTACGCAGAAGTGGTAATTCATTTGTTTCAGAAAATATGTACACAATTAACTTTATAACCAAAGTATGACTTCAGTTATAACCGAAATCTTATTGCTCTGATGGACAAGCATTAAGGTTTTGTGCAGGGAAAGTTGAATTATAAAAAAGTTTCTAATAGATTTTCGTAGAAAGTACATTTCACACAAAAAGAAAACCTAACACTAAGATATAAAAAAACTGATTTTATTCTTCAATTCAGATTAAATTCTAAGTTAACCGAAGTAGCTTCTAGGTTTTTAAGTAAGACAGTATAAAATACATCATCGTTTGTACATCTAACATAACTGTTTTAAGATAGAAGTTTTATTTGTATGTCGCTATGATGTTGTTGAATATATAATTACCTTCACAGACAAACTGACAAACAGACAGATTGGCAATAAAGCAATTTTACGAGAGAGTTCCATTTTCAATTTACTGATGAAACACAGAGATTCTATACAGACTTGCATCTTATATAATACTAGAGGTGCCCCGCAGCTCTGAACGAAATTGTTACTAAGTAATTATTTTCAACCCATAATTTTATTTTACAATGTACAGTGCACAATCTTCATCAGGATCTGTTGTAAATTAAAAAAATAATAATTTATTAGCTCTAAAAGTATTATTGAAAATCCTTGTGGCCTATCGTCAATTATGGAATGACATATGTGCTTTCCATGAACAAGTGTCATTAAAACGGTAGTTTTTTTTTTGTAATTCTTTTTTTTACGATTTCTAAAAGTATTAATGAAAATACGTATAGCGTAAATAACTAATGATATAAGATTCCCGTGTACAATATTTTATACAAAATCGATCAAGCCGCCTTTGATTTAAATCCGGGTGTACAACAGGCAAAAATGTTTACGGCATAGTGGTTATTGGTGTATATATAGGTAAATAAAAAAAAATGTACACAGAACCGCAGATTTATTATTTAGTTACTCAGGAAATGGTTATTAAAAAGATAAATGTTTTTTTTTACTTTTGTGTATTCTAAAAGGAACGTCTCTAACATCTGTGGTTTTAAATATTTATAAAACAATTTTGCGTCATGTCACTCTTTAACAGTCGAATATATGGAAAATCTTTTCATACCAGATATCTGCGTAGTCGAATAAACCTTATGCAAAAGGTCCACCGTGTCGAGTTAAGCGTTAAAAATCAGTCAAACTATTACTAGACTCAATTACAAAAAATGCCTATTATATGTTTAGAAAACGTTAATATGTTCATTTAATTATGTATGTTAACGTATGCATATACGCTGGTATAAAACAAGTAATAATTCGCTAAAAATTGAGATTAATTTTCTTTATAATATTGTTAACAGAACAGCACTTGGGTATTGTATGGGGTTTAAATGGACTTTTACAATGTACATACCTGTTTCTTTTTTATCGAAAAACTGATTTTTAACAGTTTTTTTTTTACATATTACGTCGCACGATTATGAAGAAGAATATGTTCGTGAAATATGAAGTCCTCAGGAATAGCCGGTCTCAATATGAGTCCATATTCTCTTCGGTCTTTTTTATAGTAACACAGTTAATTGACACAACTTTTCCGATGGTAAGCACAATATTGTCCAAAATGAGTGACTACTACCGACACCATCACCAGACGCTGTCGCTGATCCCAAAACGCCCATAAGCGAATCACTATGACGGGCTTTTCACTACGAGTGCAAGCATTGTGGTTGTGACTCATTCGGGCAGATCTGCCCTACCACCTCGCAGAACCCCCACCACGCAAAAATCACCCCTGTCCTTCTGAAGTTGGTTACTTAGCTTTGTATTACAAAATAGCACCTCTTTGCGGATGGAGAACATTGCGAATTAATTGTTTACGAACAAGATATAATTGTCAAGTGTACAGTGCTTTCCGTAAAGGCAAATTAAATCCAATTATAATTAATAATACTCCGCAGCGTCAATTTACTTTATCCTTGGAATTGTAATGTAAACAATGTAATAATTCTAGATGTTACATACTAAAAGTTAATTTATAATCAGTAAATATGAGGTGAGTTTGTACATAGGAGCCACGCCGTCTACTACCCACGGGCGTCGCTCGGCCGCGTCCTGTTATATTGACTCACCAATTCACGGCTCTCATGAACCTAATTAGCCCATTATCACGCACGCACCGCACAAATGCTCAATTAGATCAACGACCGTCGGGAATATCTCGACAGATTATGTTCCTCTTGTTTATTTCATTGAAACTCGGGATAAAATGTTCGTTCTAATTGACAGTTCTGATGGCTAGTTGGAAGGATGTAGGAGAAAAAAAATAAAACGGCTGACGATATTCCCACGAATAGTATGCTAAGGACAGTAAGAACTTTTATAGTTGCATTCGTTTTAAGATAATAAATTTTTATTTATTTTAAATGTTATACATTTACAAACAAAGATTACTCTTTGGGTGTGTGTAAAAAATATGCGCACTTTTCTTTACAAATTTTAGATTTTCTGAAATTGTATAATTGTTTAATTTGATAACAAAACTTTGTTTTTGAAGTGAAACTTCTTATGCGACTTCCAAGCGTTAAACGTTAACATTTAATGCACATTATCGGTATCTCCTCTTTGTGTGAGCCAGAGCGAGAGAGTAAATGTCGGTGTGTATGTATATTGCACACTGTTTAAATAAAATAGAAAAACGCCTTTAAAATGAAGTTTCACTTATATCGTGTGTGAATCGCATACGCACCTTTTTTTTAACCATATTCATATTGATACAATGAATAATAATATCGCACACAGACATCAAATAAGTTTTAAAAATATAAAAAAGTCATCTATGACTTTTAATAAGACTTACGAACAAATATAATAAAATAAAAACCGGTAGATCACCAAGAGTCTATTACGCAGTCAAAGCCGTCACTTGGTATTCTGTACCCACAGCACAAAGAAACTTGTTTATTTAATAATTTATTTTATAAGATCGAGTAACACAGTCCACTATCGTATTCTACTTGAATTACGTAAATGAGACAATTAAAACGTCTGAACTGGTAGGTGACTGGTGAGCTTTAAAATAATAATAACCGTCCGATGCGAGGTATCTCATCAATATTAAAAACCTGGCCAGATTTATAATTTAATGATTTATTCGCCTTTGTAAAACGAAGCTCATTCTATATTCACGTGACCTGTTATTAACTCCTACAAAATTTAAGTAAAACTATGACTTAAAAAAAATATTATAAAGACACTTTATATAGCTTTTATAAAGTCTAACGATGATGTTATCTATTTAATTTATCGAAAAATATTCCCGTGAAAAATATGTAGTATTTGCCAAATATATTAGTAGGGACTTTCCCAATGAATATAAGATTTATCAAAATAGTGTGTGTAAATCTTACATTTAAACTAGTCATTTTTTTCTGCGCTTGACGTCTATCGTAATAATTAATGATCCAGGAAAATTGTCGTACCTAGTAAGTAGTTAAATAATGAAATAAAACGTGTATTAAGGTCCATTAAATGACCCACGTTTATTGTACATAATTCTATACGCACGTCTGCTATTACGCATAAAAATTCCGTACACTTACGTATCTTAATCGATATAAAAGAAAGAAAAAATAACTTCATAATGAAATGTTATTGTTAAAAAGTTTCGTTTATTTATTTTTTTAATGTCATTATTTGTCGGCTTTTACAACGTCCCCGAACGAGAGGAACGAAATATATGATTTTAAATTTTGATATTTGCATTGTTTTGTAAAAGATTAAATTAAATTATTTGGTTTTATTCCATCTAGGATAGAGTGCTTAAAATATTTATATTATGTTATTATTTATATATGTTATTATTTGTTATTATTTATATTATGTTTAACTTTAAGCCAACAATAGTTGATAATGGACGCTTCAGATTTGTCTCTAATTGGGGCAGCCCGACTGGTGGTATACCTCTACCCTACAGAAGATTGCAACCAAATAACCTTGTGTTGTGTTCCTGTGGTGAGTAGGGTTTCCAGAGCCCTTTGGGGTAGGTTGTACATAGTCGGCAACGCTCTAGTTGATACCTATGATATTTAATATAAGCATGTATACGCTATGGTAGCTGCTTAGAATCAGGCGGGCCGTATGCCACGTTTGACACCTTAATAGTATTAAATAAGATTCCAATATTCCAATTTCTTTACCATTGATTTTATTTATACAAGTACCAGAACAACACTGTACCATTTTGATTCATACATTCTATAACAGTCTGTATGTAACATCAACAACAACTGAAAAATAGAAAAAGAAAACAACATCAGACTTATTATAGAATATAAATCAGAGCTAATTAAAGACATTCTCCGCTCGTCATATGTATACTGCAACATTTATTTCAATCTATTTATTGAGAAACATTATATATATAATATTATTATAGGCTATACAATTTCACGCTCCGACCCTAAGGAGCGGAGCAGTAATCATTAACGTCAAGCAAACTGGCAAGCTGTAGGCTAGTACAGTAATAGATATTGTTCCCAGGCTATACGATAGGCTAGTGAAGACGCGGCGCGGTGGTGAGTTGACCAAATAAATGTAACACTGTTGAATCCGTAAGGTACAGCTAGTACCAATATATTTTTACATTTGATCGTCGCACACTACTAATTATATCGAGAAATACTATTTATACATATTGTATATAGGAGCAAAAGTATTTTATATTGAATCGGTATATAAAAACAACTTACGTCTGATGACAAGAGGGCATCAGATATAGTTACCTACTGATTATAATACTTTAACCTTAAACAACTCGTTATGTTAAAACTTAATATCATTACCAAAAATAAAAACTAATTCTGCAAATACTAAAAAATAATCATAATGATGAATGAAATCTATAAATTATTAATTATACGCCGATGGTTGATATTTCGTTAAAAAGATTTGACGTTAATTATAATGGAGTATATACGAGTACCTACATATATTCTAAAATATATTTGAAAACCCGTAAAAGTTTTGATTCGTTGTAATCTTGAGAAATTTCAAATTGTTTTCGTTTTATACATTACTTATTTACCTATTTTAGCTGTTAACAAAACAGCAAGTAAGGCATATAAAGTACTGAGTACTAAAATATTATTATTCGATCTGATTACACTGTTAGCCGAGCCCTGAAGCCTCAGACGGCTTTTACAGCTTCACCGGACTTGGGCGCGAGCGCTTAAGGCACTCAGCGGCGAAAGCGAGCAAAGTAACTAAAACATATTTAGGTACATAATATAACTAACGCAGTGTAAACGTATAAAACATTTTATTATAAACTTAGCTGTGTCTCAGTCTGATATTAATTATTATACAAACTTTCACCCCATCGTTTACATCCTTAGGTTCGAAAAAACTATTAAACATGTCTTTTTACTTTCTAACTGAATTGCTACATACCAATTTTCATAAAAATTTTCAAACAAACTTTCATCCCCTTTTTTACCATCTTAAGAGTTGAATTTTCAAAAATGTGGCTTACTGCTCGCCTACAGTCTAAAAGGAACCCGCATGCAAATTATCACGACCCTATTACCAGTAGTTTGGGCTGTGCGTTGATATGTTGCTCAGTCACTTAGTTATCCATTTATATATATACGAGTCTATAGATAACTAATTAATCAATGCGTCTTTGCAACTCACGTATAAAAATATGTACATATTTTGTTTCTCTAAATAACTGAAGTATAATTAATGCTTTTCTATCACTATTTATATTTTAAATATAAATTAGGCAAGAGGTTTGACGACACGAATAACTTGGCGAAATTTTAACAGAGAAAAAAAAAGGATTTCAATATACTCGGAGAAATGTAAGGCCCCAACCAAAAATTGAGTTTCGGCTCCAACGGTCATAGCTTTTCAAGAGCCAAACTCAAAGACGGATAAAGCCAGCGTGGGGCTTGTGGCAATAATATGAGGAAATATAGAGCTAACACTTTAACTATAATATAACTTCTAAAAATGATATATAATTTGTATCATGAAGATATTAGTGAAAGTAACATCTTAAAGTTATGATATTACTAGCTTTGCCCGCAGCTCCTCCGCCCGCGTGGACTACAGAATGCTGTCGGTCGAATGCACGCGCGAATTGTACTGCCTCAAATATGCTTGTTGAGGGTAATCCTTAGGAGATAGACATATGCCATTACTGACTTTTTGTGGGTCTTTTTAAGATCTACAGTTATGTAGTAAATTAATTTGATATATATCTTATTGTTTACACAGCGTAAGCCATGTAAGCGTTGCAAAAGCATGTTTTTTTCGAATTGATCCACCATATTACATATTATGTATACTACTTTATTTAACAAAATCTATCCTATAACCTGGCCAGACAACATATTTATGAATTAAAGGATAAACCATGTAAATCGGATAAGTGGTTTTCGCATGAAAAGAACATAAACGGACAGACAGACAGAGACGAGACAGAGTGACGTTGAGTTTTATAATACGTAATGTAGAAGATAGATTACATTGTCATCGGTGCTTATTAGCTGTGTAAAATTTCAACTTATTGAGACGTGTTAAAGTGGTTGAAAATTGAACGCAAACTTTCCATTACTTTCATACACACTTGGATACATACAAGAGAAGTGAATAAAAGCGTGTTAAAAAAGGGTCGGTCGACTGGGACTCCCACACATATTTTTTTACTTTTCTGTTAAATGCAGGGCCCGTAGAATTGCTATATGGCTAATTCTGCCCTGGCCAGACCTTCCCCCCCCCAGAAAATAAACTTAAATACACCTAATATGCCCGAATAACATTTAAACACTAGAGAGTACATAATAGAAAAGTAATCCTAAACGTATTAACAATACTGTTGATAAATAAGCTTTATGTGTAACGTCTATTTTTTGTCTATAATTCAGTTAAGAATAATTGATGATTCGCTAAAATTGAACACTCTAACAACTATACATTGAATGCATAGAATCAACACGAAGATAACCTAGATATGATATTATAGGAGTCGATATTTTAGGAGAGAAAATTGGGTAATTATATTTTTTTCATAATAGATACGAGTACTTAGTTACAAAAGGAAAATACAAGCTTAATAAGTCTAGGTTTGTAGGTACATTATAAAGGTCTTTTGTAGATAGATTTTCACTCATTAGACATAGAATATGACCACAACATAAATTACTAGGTAAATGTACAAATTAATCCCAAATTAGACCTACTGTCTTCATGTTGTGTTAAATATTAAACGCATAGAATTCAATGTTATTTCCAATATTTTGTTTAATCGTGAAAAATTATTACAATATAATATTTAGTAAATTTAATAAAATGTATATAGGTGTACAACAGAGAATGAATTCTAGTATATTTTAACAGTTTAAATAGTCAAACGTAGCACGAGAATTTGTCGTTTATAATAAATATATACGGTTGTATCCAACGGTGGCTACAGTCTATTGGACCGGTTCACGCCCATGAGTGAGTGTAGCTCACACACATGAGTTATTCATTTAAGTATATCTACGTCGCTCTAAACCTGCCTTAGAACTTACGAGGGTCACTCCGACTGAGAAAAACTTAAAGTTCAAAAGGTTCCTGACGACTGAACACAATCAATCATTCAGTGAGCTAACAATGACATATGGCTTCAGTAAACGTAAAACTAATATAGCACCACAGAAAGGGACATATGCTACAACTTTTTTCTCATCGTTTGAATATCACACTACTAATATCACACTACGTGAATCTCTAAGCATATAGCATCATACATATAAATGCTTTACTAGCTGTGCCTCATGTGATTTTAAATATATTCGACCAACTCTCTACCTCATCCGAGCTGCACGCCAACGTACCCACCATGTAGCCTATCGTTGTAAGTACTTCGTCCTTGTCTACAGCTTTCCAGATTATCGACGTTCATGGTTACTGCCCTGCTCTTTAGAGTCGTGGCGTGAAGTTATATAGACTATAACATTCCCCATTCCCCAGTAAATAGGCTCTAACATTCTTTAAATCTGACTGGTAGTTGTAGAGATTAGCGCGTTCAATAATAAGCCTAATAATATTATTATAGGTTACATTTTAAACAACATGTTTAGTAAATACTAATATTAGTAATTTATAAATAATAATAAAAACTAAATTGTATATAAAAAGATGTAGAGAACTTATACCTAGTATTCAAGAATACTAATATCTAATTTTATTAGCTCAAAATATTATATACATATAATATATACAGGTAACAAGTGTATACTATATTACAAGGATAGTATCTATAGTAGGTATATTTTGTTTTGTATTTGTATCCACGGTCGCGTGATAAACTACGCAGCTCAACGCTTTTTATGTAACTTATAACATTGATTTATACATACTTATCATATATTTTTTAAATTCCACTTGTCAAATATTATAAATGATAATATAAAGGTAAAACTGGTTTTCGTTATGGAACATAATAGAATGACGATGGACTGTCAATTACAAAAAGGAAATTCTATGGACGTGTAAAATTTTACTATATAAATCTGTTTAAAAATAATAATACTTTTTAAATAAATATTGTTATTTTTGGTTCACAGAATGTTTTTATATAATAAGGTGGCAAACCTATGGACGCCTGTGACACTATAGATATCATTAGCGCGTTGCCCACCTTGAACTCGTTTCCTTAAGGAGTTCTGGAAACCCTACTCACCACAGGAACGCAACACAAGGTTATTTGTCTGCGATCTTCTGTAGGAGATATTCACCAGTCGGACTGCCGCATTTACAGAGAAATACCCAAAGACTTTTCTCTGTGCTCTCTACCTATCTTAGATCCTCTGCGAGACTTGCTTTACTGTGCTCCAGTTTAACAGGTGTAGTTGATAATACAAAATGTTATACAAAGCGTATCCAACATAGTCATCAGAGTTTGAGACTTTTAGTACTGTTTTCTTTTAAATATTATGAGCTAGCAAACAATTTTGCATTCCATCTGTTATGAAGTGGGCACTGCAACCTAAACCTATTAACTAACTATATAACTAACTTCAGAAGTTAGTAAGACATCTTTACCACTACACCTATAGGATGTTAAGAAGATAGGTTTGAAAATATTATAATAAAGAATTAACTAGGAGTTTATCGGAAGAATCTTGATATGTCCTATGGTGATTTTAATTTATATTCATAAACATGTAATTTGGATGTTTATTATGTAATTTTGGCGACATGTTACGTTTTATATTTTAGTTATTGCTCACAAGTAAAATGGATTATAAATAATAACCAGGAACGTGAATTTTAAGTTGCTACAAAAACTCTCTGGTCAGTTGAAACAAGAGATCTGCCATCTTGTTAGAACTATGTTTGAAGTTTACATGAATAATTAAGAAAATATTTTATTCACTTGACGTTGGCAGAATTGTGGATGGACAGTTGCCATTAAATAAAAATAAAGAACAAGTACATTTAACTATATGAGCACACGTGTAGGTATATTGCAATAGTTGGCTGCGTAAAACATGAGGCGTCAATAAAACCAACAGAGCGTAGACAGTGCCGGCCTTCTGGCTGTCAATGCTTCAGTGGTCACCAATCTAGTTCAGCCATTTTGTCAGTTATTACTAGACATAACAGCACACATAAACACATATAAATAATATTTTTTATAGAAATATTACATATTTTGGAAACTTAATATATATTTGTATACAAAATATGAATGAAAACATATTTCAATAAAATATTTAGAAATTAATATTCATAAATAGTCGCATTTTAATTTTAGATTTAGTTATCTCTGAAATTCTATTATTCAAGAAATATTTAAGATAGTTTCCTTTTATGTGTCAATAATAACAATATTAATATGTATATTTCTAACTAACAACTACTCGCGACTTTGTATGTGGTAATTACGCCTAAAGATATCTAACAACTTTTACAAATACGAAAGATATATTTAACAATCAAAATCAAAAATACTCTATTCAATTTAGAAGAAGGCACTTATGAACGCCGAACACTATATTACCACCAGTTCGGAAAACATCCCAGTCATCGAGAAGAATCGGCAAGAAACTCGATCGGGTTAATTTTTTTAAATTATTTTTTCCAACTGTTTAAATAATATTTACAGTTAATAATTTATTGGATGCACAGAAAGGGAATCACTTCCAGACATTACTATCGTTCACATAATGATCCACCCTATAATAACCTTTTGACAGTAAAACCTGCTTGACATGGTCCTTGAACTCATTGTCCGGCAAATCAGTAATGTGCGTCGGGATCTTATTATAGAACCTAACACTATTACCTAAAAAACTTTATTTGTGTTACTAAGTATAAAACACGGTACGACTAATTTATGTCTATTTCTAGTATTAAAACTGTGGTGGTCTTTGACAAAATCAAGCTTGTCAAAGTTTTTACGTATATCCATTAAACTATCAATAATATCAAAATTAAGATATTAAATTCCTGAAACTTGTTCTTTAGTGATTCGCGAGGTCTCATGTTGTATATTGCTCGAATTGCTCGCTTTTGTAATATAAATATTGTGTCTACCTCAGCTGCTGAACCCCACAGCAAAATACTGTAAGACATAATGCTATGGAAGTAAGCGAATTAGACTAACCAAGCAGTGGCAATATCTGTTAACCGGCGAATCTTACGCACTGCGAATCCAGCGGAACTTAATCTTCCCGCCAAAGTTTTAATGGCCGGATCCCATTGTAATTTTGAATCAAGCGTAATACCCAAGAAGACAGTATTATCAACTAAGCCTACTAATGTCTGTTCTATGTTGATAGTACTATCAACACGTTGAACATTGGGCAAGGCAAATCTCATACATTTGGTTTTGTTTGCATTTATTTTAGTAGTAATTTTAATTTAACTATATTTTTTTTTTTATAATAGCACGGTCTCTGATGGTAAGCATAGTACAATCCAAATACAACGGCGACCACCGAGAGATCGAAATCCAAAGGTGGTCGCCGCTGTCATGCCGGCCTGCATAAATATCTCTTCACGTTATGCTTGAAGGTCCCAATATCATAAGAAGGAGGGAACAAATTGGACGGGAGATGGTTCCACAGTTTCACGGTACGACAAAGACATGACATAGAGAACTTTTTAGTTCGTGCCGAGATGGAGGTTACCGTGAAACTGTGATTCCAGCGCGTGTGGTTCTGTTATGGAAAGGAGAGGAGGGAATTAGATTAAACAGCTCTTCAGAACACTCAGTATGATACAGACGGTAGAATACACAAATTTAATTTAGTTGGGATTAAATTTAATTTAATGGGGATTATTATAGATTAACAGGAACAACTTTAGTCAATTGAGTTATATGTTGGTTTCGGTTATTTAATATAAATAAGTAGTATCACATGTTTAAGAAAATATTTGTTATATACAATGTTTTTTTTTAAATCGTTCTTATAATCTTAATCATTGATTAAGTATAAACTATGTAGGTACCATTGCGTGATGAGAATTTCTGCTAATATCAACTTTCTGCTGTTGATGTGAAATCGCAGTTAGAAAGTGTATTATACTTTATCATATTATAATTTTTGGTGGAACAATAATGACATCTAGGTGCGATTAGGTGCATTAGGTGCATCTATATGCGATTGATATAGATATATTTGAATTATATGATTATATTGGACCGGCCATTGTGACGATCTTTGGGGAAGACCTGCGTCCACAAGTGGATGTTTGTTGACCGAATGGGCATAAAAATGAATGTTTATACGTTTATATATACATTTTAGATATAGATATTTTATATATAGGCGCGTCATACGTCATCATTACACTAAAAAACAGCGGGATTAAACTATAATTACACACTATAAATAATGCACCCAGCTATACGGTACGCAAAAAGGGAAAATAATGTAAATTTATGAAAGCTAATAAATGCCATTTTTGTTGTCATAAATATATGAATATGTATTTTGAGATGTAGTCACATGCAACTGCGAATGTCGGACAATTACCTGACTTTATTATTGCCAAAATGGAACGCGGTACATTTTTAAAAACAACTTATTTTCTACGTATGTTATCGGTCCCATATGCGTTCCTAAAACATTCATCCGATTGCGATGATATTTTGATGAATTGTGTGAGTACACTCGAAAAGGTTCCTTATTAGTACAACCAAGTTACAATAGATGGCGCACGAGTCGTTTCATTTTAAATAAAACTGAAGCTGTTATCAAATATATTCGGTAAGCGGGATTTAAGATATAGCGGTCAATATATATATATATATATATATATATATATATAAATAAACAAATAATTTCATTGTGGTTTTATCATTTTCCTTATTAAGCTTCAATGGTTCCAAGAATACATTGAATAAATAATTGAAATAAACAAAGAGATCAATTTTTTTTTTTGTTATACGTGATGTATTGTATTTTTTAATAATAACAAGCTGTGACCGTGGCTCCGCTCACGTGGACTACTATAAAGGTTTTTTCTTGCGCGGAAACTAATTATTTTTCTAAAATAAAAGTAGCGTAAGTTACTCTTTATAACATCAGCTATGAAATTGAAATTGAAAAAAAAGCCAGTGAAAATTCCGTTAATATCGATCCGACTGTTTCGGAGATTACCCGATACAAATAGACAGACAGACAAGAATTTAAAAAAGTTTTCGTTATAGGTACCGTGTATACATTTGCACACATATGCATTTAGTAAGTGTCACAAGTGCCAAGTAAAGTTTATTGGGCGTTTGGGTTATGCGTTACAGTTCACACGACTCGTTCGTGCCACTACATCTATAGTCATATAGATAGCCGAATATTGAATAATTTTAATTTTCCATTATCTCCCAAACTATGCGTCCAAATAACATGCTATAACGGGCAAAGTTTAACTTTATAAAATTGTCTTGATGATGAAGTAACTTACGTTCGTAAGCATTAATATGCCATGCCTAATAATAATGCTCATAAATCACTTTTCAATTTTCAATAAAAAAGAGCACAAATTATTGCAGATTTTTTTTAAATGTACTAGGAAGCAATATGTTCGTAGAACATTGTGTTTACGTTATACCAGCGCACGCGGATAAAGCAGTTCGGGTGCGCTGTTTCTTTCGACTTACTTAACAAAAATCAATATTTAAGGCTAGTTTAATATAATAGTCATATAATGCTAGATAGCCTATACTATTCATTATGAGTCTGGCTATCTTATACAAAAATATTTTTCCTAATCCGACTGGAAGTTCCAGAGCTTATCGTGTTTAAACAAACAAACAATAAAAAAAAACAACTCTTTCGCTTTATTATATTAGTATAGATTTACTATTACTTGTTAACTTGTAAAACCTCTTACCTCTAATAATTTTCCTTTTAACTTCAAAATATATACTACTACCATGAATTTTTTCACATATCCAAAAACAACCATTTAGCTGGCAGGATGCCTAAATCGAAAAATTGTTTTCACAGACCCACAATATTTTTGAACGACCTTTCCAACGACATCCCATACACAAGAAAAAATAATTCCCACTTTACGTGTAGGAAAAGTACCATAAACCATTTTTTTTTCTAAATTTTATTTTAGCACTTTTTGGGCGTGATTAATCCATCTGGGATGATGACGCAATAAAAAAATAATTTTACCTCCAAATTCGGCATATATGCCTAATAAGATCTCGGACGGGTTAATATGTATACCATTATCAAATTACAGCTTTCTAGTACTATGAATCTCCGAGCTAAGCCGCGAACAGACATACGGACATACCGAAACTATAAAGGTTCCTTTTGACGTCGGAACCCTAAAAAACTGTTATTTTGAAATTACGAACAGATCTTCAATTGCATTATATGTATAGTCGTAGATTAAAAATATCAATAAATAACACAAAACAAAATAATAATCGTAACATAATAACGTGATATTTCACATATCGAGACAAGAATGGGATCGTTTTTACAGTTTTAACAGTAGATTCTGAGTACTACATATCAATGACGTAGTATCCGCATCGCTTAAAACAGGATGTTTCTAAGATTACATTTTATAAATATCTATTCTATATATTTTTAAATATAAATGGACTTACACTAGTGTTCAATCAACCTGATAGAATTTGCATAAGAAGTAGAGGTAAGCGCACGCTTTCTTAGCGTACAATTTAGATACATATTTATCTCAATGACTCAATTTATCAATACAATGCCACGCTTCGTCTTTAGTAATCCATGAATTTCTAAACTAGGATTACCAACTTTTAAACTCCAAATTAGGAAAACAGACTTTTAATTCAGGTTTTTAGCATTTGGCCACAATCTCACCTGTTTTTAAATGACATTGTGACCCAAGATGGTAACACGTTAAATCTAGTGAGGGAACAGGTAATGAGTGTAGCTGCTGGAATACACCTATAGGTGCTTGGCGATAGATTTTCAACTTGAGTGTGATAGCTAGCCAGGCGGACATTAGAAAATGCCCTACCACTATACTATGGTTTTATCACGATGTGTTTCTTCAATGAAAGCTCTGACTCATTGCAGGGAATCAAACTCACGTCGATCGACAGTGTTGTATTAACGCTAACACTGAGCCATCATTGCTTGCTATATATACAAGAATGAATGATAAATAGATACCTCTGGATAAAAAGGAACGGTGCTCCATTCCATATTTGCCCCGTAGTGGGATCACACCAATAAATTAAATAAATAGCAAAATCCTTATATAAATGCAAAGCATATTGAGGAAAAAAAAATAAACAATTTGCTCTTCTTGATAAACAAAACTATATATATATATATATGATAGCTTTAATATCTAATTTCATGAGAGAAGGGAATCTCAATATTGAAGACACCAAATTTATTACAAAGGAATAATAAAAAGCTTTTTAATAAGAGCTGTCTAATAATTCTTAAGTTTTTATTTATTTATCTTGCAATGATTTGGCAAAATACTATAATACTATCGCAGATTTTATGTGTTAAGTTATGTATGGGCAACCTATGGAAAGTTGCGGGCCATACTTTAGGAATTTAACGTTGTTAACGAAGTCGCGGGACTTAGAAAAGATATGTACTTAAATGTAGAAGAAAGCGGTTTATTTTCTACAAATATCAAGTATAATACTAAAGTTTTATGAATCCCAATAATATCATTCATGATTTCAAGCTGATTGAACTTGAAAGAAATATAATCAATGTTATGATCATTTCAACTAATATACACCCACAAAGAGTTTTCCAAATTTTCATCAGTAAATTCGGTTCGATACTTTGATTTATTAGTTTTAAATATTTTTCATCGCAGGCGGTTTTAAAATGTTTCACGGCCAGATCAAAGGACGAGTCTGGTCGCATCCACATTAAGAGTAAATTTAAATGTTGCAGCAACAACCTAAAATCTGAAGAATACATTGTTAGACGCCGTTTTTACAGCTTCACGAATAATCATAGCGAAGGTCATTATGATTACAAAACACATTGCAGTATGGTGATCGCAAATAAATTGTCAGACAAGAGTAGGTACAACCACGGCGATATTCATCTTTTATTCGCCATTACTTTGTTGTATCGCATAGGATTTGTTTCATGAAATGTTAATCAACATTTATTACACTCCAACGGTTAAACTGCACTTTCCATGTGGAACACGACAATTGTGCCTAACCGTCATATACCATATACCTGGTGTAACACCAGCCATGGTTACACGCTTAGCCGTGTCGCGTTCCTAGACTAATCGGTGTATATGCAGTAATCAAACGGGATGGTAGGGATCAGTACGTGACTGGATCATGAAGTCACGATCACCATGCACGTGGCGATAAAGTCGTCACAATGAATCTGTTTTGGTTTATCATGTTTTGGGATCAGTCAATGTATATCCAGCCTAGAAGCTGGCAGATCGGCAAGACAGCGATGATTGCCGATGGATTGCCGGCCTATCGGCACAGCGTTGTCTTACTTTACCGTGTTACTATAAAAAGAAAATCATTCTTCACCTTGTACACCTATTTCAAAAGTCTATGTAATCTACACTATATTATTTTATTTTTTTAAATACTTCAACATTGATCCTGATTATGGGCGCCTTCATCGTTTATGAATGCTCTGAAAGTAAACAAATTAAATTGACGCAAAACATAATTTACTTATGGCTTATAAAAGCCATTATATCGTTTAATTCATTGTAAGTAATTAATTTTCCTGTTATGTTTAGTCTTTATTTACCTACGCATTCATTAGCATTAACAGTTTAAACTTATAGGTAGGTACATAATTCTTATTATAATATTTTTTTAATTACAATAAAAAATAACCTATGGCACTCAGGGATAGGTATTAATGTAGGTTCCTATTAGTGAAAAAATTCTTAGAATCAGATCAATGGTTCTAAAGATTACCTCCTAAAACATACTTAGAAATTGTACTTTTTTATAATAATAGTATAGATGAGTAATATTATCAAAATAGAAACTCTTTTAAAAACTGTTAAGATTATAATACTATATACAGTCTTATCGGTTGTATCACCAACACCTAATAATACAGAGCTTATTCAGCAAGCTTAAAAAATTACAAGGCGACCAGCCTACTAAATATTGAAGGCTTTTCATTTTGTTTTAATTGTTTATAAGTCCACAATCTCACTTACAATTAAGTAACGATGTAGCCAAAAATGGCAACACGCTCAGCCTAGTGGAAGGGCCTGGCTCTCGAGTGCTGCTACCGGAGCACACCTATAGGGTGCTTGACGACAGATTCGTATCCCGAGGGAGGTAGCTAGCCAGGCGGGCATTAGAAAATACCCTACCACCATATAAAAGAAAGAAGCTAAGACTTAGAAAAAAAAATCAAAATTTGATTGGAATATTCATGAAAAAAGCATATGAAAGAAGATATTGCATTTAGCAGAGATCCGATTGTTAAGATAGATGTGTAATGTAACTACAATCGGTACGATTAGTAATGAGTATATCAGAGAAACAATGAAAATAACAACAGTGGCAGAGAAGATGAGAAGTAATAGCTTAGAAGAAGATGATGATTCTTATAAGTACTGTTCAGCCATGTTGGTAAAATAAAATAATGCAAAAATATAATTGTCAATTATTATTTTGGGTATAATCGGGTATTTACTGGATATAGTGGAATGTGCTCTCAAGATTATAATATGCCGGCAAGGATTTCCAACTGGTGAAGCTTATAAATGTGGTTTGATAAAAAAACAATAAGTATTCATATTTGTGTACAATTTTTATTATTTATTTTATCGCGTGTAAAAATTTAATACTTTTTTTTATTGAATATTCTCTGGTAAAACCGTGATAAGTACTTATTGTTAATTACAACAATATTTACACTCAGTGCCAGAAAATATGATAGTGATGGATTTATTACTAAAATCACGTCATCTTCGCAAGTTCGATAACAACTTTACCGAAAAACGTCATCGGTTTATCAACTTCTACGTTCTGATTTAATTGGAACAAGGTAATAATTTACATACTTGTACAATCTACTTGCATATTAACATTATAAGTTATAGTAATTAGAAGTAACACGACTCATATGATGTTTCTGCCTATTGATCTGATGTATAATGTAACTGCAACGAATGAGGAAGTAATTGAAAACAAATTATATAAAAGGAAAATACTATATTATATAAACAAGAAAGTAGATATAGGCCAAGACATGAGAGCAATAGTGAAATTTTGTGGAACTTGTACACAGAGTTTTTTTACGATACGATACGATTTCGTTTCGATATTAAATAAAACACATATCAACGAAATATACAACTACATTTAAAAAATAGATAACTTTAGAAATAATCTGGTTCTAGAAATATGTTATAACTCATATATAAAGCGACTTTGCTTTTTATTTTTTGTTTATAAGATATTTTTTTAATTGTTGATTTGAATTATTGGTCATTCGGTCACGGATCTACTTTTTAAATCTTTCCATTTTTACCTCATATGTTGTAAATGAGCATTAAGGCTATAAATAATAATAAACTTATGCGAGAACCAACATGTCCATAAAGTATAGTTTGTATAATAGCAGCAAAACAGCACGTATATAATTAT
The DNA here is from genome assembly GCA_947532125.1 of Saturnia pavonia. Classification (NCBI taxonomy): domain Eukaryota; kingdom Metazoa; phylum Arthropoda; class Insecta; order Lepidoptera; family Saturniidae; genus Saturnia; species Saturnia pavonia. The sequence goes on along the minus strand of OX383902.1, from coordinate 10,424,873 downwards.
TAATACACGAATTAATTAAATAGTCAGTCATAAAACTAACAATCAGGTTTCTTACACTCCTGTACAGAAATCTAGCCCGCGTTCTCTAGGTTCAACCTTAAAGATATTGCACCACAAAGCCTGCCTGGTAAGTAAGGGGCCAAATTATGGAAATAGTTACAAGACCATGATGATATAGTCAAGAATTAAAGTGAACATACGCAGGTCATCGCACGTCGTGATGAAGGAGAGCCGATAGGGGCGGCGGCGCTCGCGCTGTGCCGTGACCGCCGTCGGGCTGCTTGCGAAGCACTCCACTCGGCCGCGAGCCACAGGTGCAGATCGAAAGTTCGTCGCGAGACCGAGTGTACATATGTAAATATCGGCACATTTACAAGCAAAAGGGTTCACCAGAACGGCGCACTAACGCAGCGTTGTGCGGGAACCAGTTCGGTGAGATTCCTACAGCGTCCAATAGAAAAATGTCGAACGAGCTTTGGGTCCATCACTCGACACGGGTGTGTGGTACGCGACGCGGCCGTCGCTCGACTGCCGCCCTCCTCTCACCGCCTCGCTGCTGCTGTATTTATCGCTTAATTATTGAGTTCGTCTGTGTAACAATTATGAGGCAGGTCACAGAGTCGCAAGCGCTAGCGGACCCCGAGCGACAAGGCGCGCGGCGCGGCGCTACGACGTCTGCGCTCGCACATTGCGTCACAGCTACCGCATCATGTGCAGCCTTCACAGATTTTATCTCAGCACGTCGACAGACGATCTGATGCCCAACCGTTACACATTTAAAACATTAACCCTCCTACTTAAATCATTTAGTAATATCTTCCTACCTCATACTTTCACGGCTATTATTGGCTTCCGCTTAGAATTTTATAGATATCATATAAATATTTGTCTAAGCCAGTGATACAGCAGGAGGGGGTGGAAAGGGCAACATGCCTCATGTGTTTAAGGGTGACAACGACGACCGTGGAAGAAGATATACATAACTAAAATAAAAGAAGTGAGTAAATGTATAGATAAAACTCAAGGAACATGTCGTCCACCTGCGAGATATTTTATTTTTCTGGGGTGGAGCCATATCACAGAAAGCCTAAGGGTATCCCAGACATTTATAAAGAGCTTACACATATTTTACATTTTCTACATTGTTACCTCCTAAAAAACTCGATTTACCACCCCACCATGGTAGCTACGCCACTGATCTAAATATTTACTATGTTTGTGTTGTTTCGATCACGAAAGCTTTGCGCAGAGACAGAAAATTAACCTGGGGTGCAAGGCACTCAGACAGCACCTGGGAGATGCCAGCGAGCACTCACGCACAGAAAATAGACAATTGCCTTGGAATATTAGGAGGGTTACTCTTGAAACTGATTCGAATTTGATTTTGGTTCTGATTCGATTTCACTTTTGATTCGAACTCGATCCTACAAGTGTACTCTGAACCAAACCGAATCGAAAATCAACACTGAATTATAATCGAATCATATCAACTTCGTTATCTGTATCCGGTCACAGTACACACAAGTCATCGTAAAGTATTATAAATCTTTGCTTGGATTCTTTTAATTTTAACATTTTTACAAAATCGATCGAAGTTAGTTCCGCTTCGAGCCACAGCATGATAGTGCGCTAGTGTCGATTTCAAGAGTGCCAAAGGATTTTATTCGATTTGATTCAGAACTCGAACGCGTCAAGAGTAAGGCGGCTGGTCATAAGGAGGCGGGTGAAAAGAAAGTAATTATCAAAAAATAATCATCACTTTCAAAACGGTAGCTTGTTTGTTCGTTTAAACGAAATAAATTGCCTAGGGGCGAAATTATATTCAACCTACTAATGGCCACACGTTCAAGATTAGGAAACGTTTTAAAAATAACGACATATTTTAATTACATACGCACTCAATATTTTTTTAAATAAGGCTAGGTGGACCGCTCTCCTACAAATATGCCTAAGAGGGTCTTGATCCATACTATATCATAATTACTATGATCGGTTCCATAGCATGGCGCTAACATATTATAATATTCATTAAAAAATAAACCTTTATCAAAACTAAAAGTCATTTAAACCTGGTGTACATCACACAAAATATAATAGACAAGATTTTTTTTTGGAAGGAATAAGCAATTCAAAATCAAAATCTAAAATATTTTATCCAAATTAAGCTCTCCTTAAGAATGTCAATACACTAACCACTGGTTCAGAAAACATCCCGGTCATCGAAAAGAACCTGCCAGAAACACTAATTGTTCAAAATATATATATATATATATACATATAATCACAACGCCTGAACTCCATAAACAAATCGCTTACATAATTGCAAAACATTCACAGTTCAATTACCGTGAAACTTACGATGTCGTAGTACGACGTAGACTATTATTAAATTTTTCATTATACGATATCTAAAACGAGCGTTGTCTAATAATATTATCTAATGTAATCATAATTACATAATTAGGTTTAATCCATATTAGTAGCGGTACCTACTATGTAATTTCAAACACAAAACAATTATTAAAATCACAAATCCATTGACTTATCTTAATTTGTGTGTAGTTCGATACATAACGGGTCATAGCAGTTTCATTTTTAATTTCTTATAGTAAAGAAAAGAAAAAACTGTTCTCTTCAGTTTATCCGTGACCCGTGTTAAATTTATTTAGCCAACTCTGCGGATACGCCTATTCGTCAACGAATCTGTCTAATCTATAGTTGTTCTTACTTCCCGCACTTGCCTACAGCTTTCCTGATTGCTTGACGATCATGGTTACTGATTCGCTCCTTAGGGTCGACTTGAAGTTACTATAACCTTCCTAAATAAATAGGCTTTAAAATGTGTTTTTTTTTTTCAAATTTGACTGCTAGTACCAGAGAACAGCGCGTTCAAACAAAGAAACAAAATATCTTGCGCTTTATATTATAAAACTGGCTATGCCCCGCGGTTTCACCTGCGTGTAATTTATAAGAAATCTCCGATTGATGATTTATAATACTTCAGTATAGACAATATTTTTATCGGGCGGCCAGTGTTATGCGTCACAACTCACACGGCTCGTTCGCGCCACTACACTATAGTCATAGACCTGAGCCGAGTGTTGAATTATTTTAATTTTACGTTATCTCCCTAACTATTCGTCCAAATAATAAGCTATAAAGGACAAAGTTTAGCTTCATAATATTGTCTTGATGATGAAGTAACTTCGTTCGTAAGAATTAATATGCCATACCTAATATAATGCTCATATTTCACTTTTCAATTTTCAATGGAACTTTGTCATAAAATACCTTATTGTGGCTTATGTATAAGAGATAGGCATATGGTATTTCGGACTTTTTCTGAAATATTCGGATTCATACAAAAATAGTAGCGACTTCCGTTATCGCTTAACAAAATCATTACTTAAGAAAAATCAATATTTAAGACCAGCTGAGAGGTGTAGCCTAATTCTAGATAACCTATAGGTACTATTCCTCGTGAATCTGGCTATCATATACATAAAGATTTTTTTAATCCTACTCGTAGTTTCAGATATTAACGTTATTTAAACAAACAAAAAACTTTTCTTCTTTATTATATTATATATTAATATACTATAGATATATTACTTTACATTTTTTTTTATCGAGATGAAGGTTAGAATTCGAAAGGTGGCGTTGTGGTCGAGTCTTTACTACCGGTGCTAAGCCAGATAGTATTAAGTGTAGATATACTGCGGTTCTAGGTTTGGTAAAACGTATGAAAACCATTCCCTATTTATGTTTTTCATAATTTCGCCAGAATTCTATCACATTCACTTTATTTCGTATATTTAGGGAAGAGACAAAGTTTTCACGTACTGTGAGGTCACCACTTTAGGGAAGGTGGCTTGTAGATAAATAAAACTACTGTATTTTTTATCGTTTATTGGTTAAGTGACGATGTGGCCCACCCAAGATGATGACACGCTAAGCCTAGCTCTCAAATGCAGCTCCCGAAACACACCTGTAGGTGCTTTGCGACAGATTTCCATCTTGACGGTGGTAGCTAGCCGGGCGGATAAGAAAATGGCATAACACCATGCTATGGTTTCATCACGATTTTTTCCTTAACCGAAAGCTGAAACTCATTGCAGGGATTCGAACTTACGTCGATCGACGCAGTGTCCGTACACGCTACCACTGAGTAATCATCGCTTTTGCTAATTTGCAAATTAAGGTGAATGAAATTTGCAAATCCTTTATCCCATTAAATAGTGTAAAATGATTATTTTAATAAAATATATTTTTTATTAATTATTTAATTATATAAATAGAAATATAAGCGACAAATAAATAAAACCAACAAACAGTATACAAATAATTATATTGGTACAGATGGAAAGTGCTAAGATATCATATTTACTGTTTAGTAAAGACCCTGGTACAGGCCTGATCGATACACACTTAACTCTATGCTACTCCAAGTGCATAGAGCCTGCAATTGCCTTGCCCCTGGGCTTGGCACGTGACCTCATGCGCTTACTCCCTACAAGACATGTGCCCGTCCAATATTAATCTACAGTTGCATCGTATTCGCTCATATGCCGAAGACCAGCTTCCTTACAATGCAACACAAGCAAAATCATTCGGTAGATGCCCAATAATCGAATCTTATATGAAATCCCTATTGACTAGTTATTTCGATAAAGCGTTGAAACATCCGAGCCCATTAGTGGTGTCCGCTGCGACTTATATTCCAGAGTTATGTGCCCCGCAAATAATTAGACGGCTACGTGACCGCTACGACGAAATCGCGGTAGCTAACGAGATATACCCACTAGGTCCTAGAAAAAATGCATATTCCGCCAAGTCGGAAAGGAGTCTGCGAGTCCGTTGCAGTCACACAGTTCCATTGTTAAGATAATTGTTAAAAATTTCACCATTATTTAATGTTTTAACGTGGAAAATAAAATGTTACAATTTTCAGAATGGCAGTTTTGAATAACCCAATGGCTTATTTTAGAAGAGACCTGCTATTTACAATAATAGTTCAAAATTACAAAATAAAACGCAAAAATTAGGTCAAAGTGGAAGAAGCTAACAGGGACTCTATAGAACTTGAAGATAATGAAAAAAGCAGGGGTACGACTCTATAAAACCTGGAGATTTTATACTGGCTCATTTTAAACTTAAGATAGCAGAAGTACGTTGGCATTCGTCGTAAAAATGATGAAATGGAAATGAAGTGGAAAAAAATAAGTGATTAATTGCGCTTTCGACTTGAATTGTGCGTATTTGAATATAATAATTTTGTAATGGTAATACAATTAAAAAAAAAATATTTTTTGCACAGTTGGAATATATAAATAAATATAATAAATAATATTTCATTTCACCAAGATGAAGGTATCTTGAAATGTAGTTCACAATCAAAAGTGGACTTAGTTTAGCCAGAAACTAATTAAAGTATTATTATAATTATCACGAACTCAAGTTATTTAAGAATCTAATTCCCTGCAGAGTGCTAGCAAACTGATCAGCAAACAGCGAGGTAGTTTAGCGCTGAATCTAGCGCTTTTTGGACATGTGAATTTCATACAATCTAGAACGTTTTGCACCATTGTTAGCGTCCAGTAAGTTTTTCATCTGACAGCACTGATCTTAGAGCGCACAATATCAGAAACATAATCAACAAGACAATAATAAGCAGGGTCGTTGTTTTTGAAGAGGACTATGTTAATATAATAATAACAAAAGTAAGGACATAGTACACATCTGTTTTTTATCCAGGGTTTTATACATCCTGTTATTGTACTTCTATTATGTATTACTTTAGATTAGCTATATAATATATAGGTAATAGCAGTGAGATATGTCAATAATGTACCTTTGAGTCACTCATTACTGTTAGTGAAAATAATCATTCTTGTCAGTATTCCTACTAAATGGAAACTTGTTAAGCTTAAAGCGTACCTTTAGAAAAGAAAGAGAGCAATATTTTCAAATATGTTAATTTTTTGAGAATATTTTTTGGCTGTATTGTGCCAAGACGTCAAAATGACTTATGTCAAGACTATCAATTGTCAAGTTATTGTCAAAACTTATCTGTCATTCAACTATCAAGTATCAATTTTATTTATCAAAATTTTAGATATCAAGGCCATTAAGATGTAGTTGTCTAAAAATACTTTTGTATATTATGAAAACATTCAATCTCTGCATTTAATTCATCTAGAAAATGTATAGCCGAATAAAAATAAGGTATGTAACCTTAAACTGTTTTGTACCGTATACTTTCATATATTATTATGATCTTACTCAATTACCTTAAAAATATACCGTTTACGTGACATCTGCCTATGGCTAATTTGTAACTCGTATCTTCCAGATGTGAAAGCGCAAGAGGAGTGATCTGTCGATTTTTAAGCTCAGCTGAAATTTCGACTGCGTTAAGACCGTTCTACTTCAGCGTACACCCAGATCTTTTTGGAAAATATCCGGAACAAAGAGTTAGTATTATTTCTTATTAAAAAACTCCGGGTGTGTTTAAATAAATAACATAAAGTTACTGATAATCTAAAATGACCTGATGTGATGATAATTTATACAAGCTACTTTACCATTTTCTACAACATACTAAACCCTGAAGGTTATAAAACTGTACAAGCAACAAACATGTGATTATACTACATGACCAATATACCAATAGATAAGTAATATTAATGTTTTATACTCTCAAGTCAAGTAAAAACATTTTATTCAATTTAGGCCATGAATGGCTTCAATTGCTCCACTATCCTATAAGGCTTGTATAGATGTATTAAAACAACAAAATAATATAAACGTAAGTATGCACAAGACAACAAGAACATAGATGAAGAATTGATTAAAAATCATTAACATAATAACTAAAGAATTAAGTGGATATTAAATAAACTGAAATTCAAACCGAATAATTTAAAATAATATTTTATTTCTACCTTTCGATCTTTTATGTAATAAAATTAAATATACAGTAAGATCTAATTCTTTTCAAGTCATTAAATATTTTGATAAATCTTACTTTTTGAAACCATCTCATTTTGTATAAATTATAACTGTATATTTAATACGGGTCTAGGTCGAGTTTTAAAAGATATTAACATTAAACAGTACAAAATTTTCAATCGGGAAGATATACTCAAAGTATCTCCGTCATGGTATCTGGTGATAGAAGAACTTAAACCTCGGCCATGGAATTGGCCATGGAAATTCATCCATACTGGTTCGGTAAAGAACACACTCATTGAAAATAACCGGCAAGAAACTTGACTGGGTTTATAAACTTCAGTTTATTAACTCATTTTAAAAAAAAAACTTAATCATTTCAGAGTATCAATGAACATTCACTTCAACAGCTGAGTGCTTTCATAGAGGCTCAACAGTCTAGAAAAAGGATAGTCACCCCTCCACTTTCATTCTATCTAAGACAAAAGAATATGCCAGAAGGTAATTATTTACAACAGACAACTTACCCTTAAGATAATGTAAAATGTAAACAGAGATGTCACTTCAGATTCACTAAAACCTTTATGTATCATCCATGTTGGTTCTAAACACTTTATTTTCCTTATGATTAGTACATTTTCTATTTGATGTGGAAATGTCATTGTTGTTGGCCCTGTTTTGTACTTTCCACATAAATTGTATATCTTATTGCTATTTTTTCACACTCATAATTTCCACATATACAAACCATGGAAGCATACCTTTAAACATTACATTAATGGCACTCACTTCCAACTCTTCTATTCTATGTATCTTTTTATTCTCGGTGTGATCTGCTAATGACATATGGACCAGAGTAATTATGTAAATCTCCTTTTTACTTCTATATTGTACTTACTATCTTTTATATATATATATATACACAGCAGCCTGGTCACTACTGGCTTTAGTTTAAATGTTATGTCGGTGATGCTTATGCAAAATAACATTTTCAAGGCCTGCTCATGGTCTATCTGTCTAACTTTATTTGGAATAATTTTTGTTTATTTTGACAGGGGCCTTCAAATTAGTAAAGATACAACTAAATGGCTATGATGTGAGAGAAACAATAGTAAAAGTGTTAAACGCTTGTGATATATCAACAAATTATATAGATAAGATACCTCATACTCCACATAAGTCTGAATTCAGGTACGTAATAGAAAATAATTAAAATAAATTAACTGCGCTATGATTGTATCTGTCATTTTTTTCATTATGTCAACAACCTAAACTGAGAATAATTTATGACAAATTTACAAACAATTCTTTTGCTATATTTTCTAGTTTTCGTATATGTTACAGCAAATCTGATTTAGCATCAGCATACCAAAAATACAATGATGAATTTGAAAAGGCATCTCGAATGAAGAGAAAAGTTGAAGAGAGAAAATCAGTTGATAATATTTTGTATGTATAATATTTCCATTTTATATTTGTAAAAGCCAAACATTTTATTTTCAATTTTTTATTATAGCTCTGGATACAAGTCCATTAAGCCAATTCGTAGTCTTGTAATCTTCAAAGTGTGATCAAAGAAGATGGTGACACCCTTGTTAGAATTATATATAAGGGAGTTTTTTTATCAACTCCAAATGCCTGTTTCCAGTTTATATTTATAATCCACTTCACATATACAGAATAATCAAACTATATCACGCAAATGCCACTAATATTACATAATATAAGGTAAAAAATCTAAGTAAATGAATTAAAATAAAAACCACTACATGTCAGTTCAAGATCCCACCAAATTCAAAGCCGAACAATGCTTTAAAAGCATTTCTACCATAATATATATTTACTTCAGAAAATATTTACTTATAAATCCAAATTAACAAAATTATTTAAAGGCTTGTGCCACATACATTCATCATTGATGATTTGTTCATTTAATAGCCATTCATTAAAGACGTATTTAATGTTTTTTCACCTTTTGAGCATGTGAATACTGTCAAAGGAGGTTTGTGCCACTGGAAAAAAAATATATTATTTAAATCATCATTCGAAAAAAATAACAATTCATCGATATGTTATATAGGCCGATTATACATACACATTAGATTATGTTTGCATTATTTTTAATAGTAAGTAACAGTTAATTATTTAGAAATAAATCAAAATAATATTTGCTATGTTGCATTCATCTACATTTACATAAAAAATACATATAAATAGATTTAGCTTGACTTTTAATATTTCAGGGAATGGATCCATGAGAACAGCTCAGTAGCAAGAGAGAAATATGATTCAACACAAGCAACAAGAAATCAAGTTAAAAGTTTGATAGATCACCTTTGTAATACCTATGGTATAAAAGAAGTTCGTAAAAACTAAGTAATTAAGCTATTTGTTGAATATTTAATATTAAATCTGTTAAATTTCAGTAAAAAGTTAATCTAAATATTAAAATCAATTGATTTGATTATTTTAAACATGTAGTGGCTTATTATAACTCAGTTAATATAGTCCACTTGATTATTTTTTAAAGGTAAAGTATGACAGTGGATGGAATATCAGCCATATTCGAGGAGCACTTCAAAGCTTAGTGTCCCTGGCTACGCAACATTCTAAAATTATGACTAATTTGGAAGGTTTGTTTTATACTCGAGTTTAATTCTAATCATTAACAAAACTTAATATTTATAAGATTTTACCATTATTTTACCAGCTCTTAAGTGTCCCACTGTTGGGCAAAGAGGCCTCTTCTCGAGGAAAGGCAAAGGTTTAATCACCATGTCAGCACACAACGTCTTAGCGGTTACGCACTTACGACGATACTACAGGAAAATTTCTCAAGCTCCGGGGTTTCCTCGCTATGTTTTAGATAGATAGTATTACCAATTTAAATTAGTAAATGTATGCGAATTTCAAAAAATTCGTTGGTACATGCTGGGGTTCGAGCCTGCGGACATCGAATCGATATTCCGCTGGACTATACTACTCGACTTCCACGACTATGCGAAAACTATTTTACCATCGCTTTATTATAACTCTAGCTGTGCCCCTCGGAAGTGCCCCTTTAAATCTATATGACAAACTTTCATATAGGCGCCGCCAACATGCCTATCGTTGTTCCACTTCCCGTACTTGCTTACAGCTTGCCAGATAGCTTGACATTCATAGTTACTGCTCCGCTCCCTAGGGTCTGTATGGTCCTCATAAATCTGGCCAGTGGTGGATTTCCCTTAAGGCCAACTAGGCCCAGGCCTAGGGCGGCCACATATTAGGGGCGGCTAATCGTGGCAAAAAATATACTACCTAATGCAAACAAACATATGATGACAATAAATAACAGTACACTAAAGCATAATATGAAGTATATATTAAGACTCCAGACATGGATAAAAATCCAGTTTGAATACAATATTGACATCGTAAAGCTATACTTTAATACCATCAAATTTGAAATGTTTCATTAAATAATGAGCTGAGAAGGGGGCGGTGCTACACGGCCAAGGGCGGCCAAGACTGCTAGTCCGCCTATGAATCTGGCTATCATGTACAAGATGAATTTTTCGAATCTGTCTGGTAGTTCCAGAGATTAGCACGTTTAAACAAAATAAGCAAACAAAAAAACTCTTATGCTTAAATATATTAGTATAGATTACTACATGAAATATTTAATTCTAGGTAGGACCATTTGTTTGGGACAATTCACAGGCGTGAGTTTGGATGGTGACGTCTTTCTCAATATTATTGACGTCAGAAATGAATGGCTTTCGGTATGTCAGCGCTTATATATTTAAAATATATGTACCTCAAACCTATGTTATATCTGGAAGCTAACTATATTATATTTAGCACAGCAAAGTGACGGCATTGTGCCTGATGTTAAGCACAGTACAATCCAAAACAACGACGACAACCGAGAAATCGGCAATCCATCAAAGGTCGTCACTATCATGTTGACTTGCAAATCTCTCTGCTGGATATACACTGGCTGTTTCCGACACGCGACAAACTAAAGGTGAGTCACTGTGAGAGGTATATTTACCCAACTCAGTCGGGTACAAATTCCTACCTTGATTACTGGACATACACCATGTCATACCATAGGGTCAACAGTCAAATAACAGCTGTTTTGCCGTACATCCTCGATATGTGGTTATGTGTAAACTACAATCTAAAAACTACATAGTGTAAACTACAATCAAAAAACTATATAGTGTAAACTACATACACCAAACTACATTTTATAAATGAAATCATTTTTTTCAGTTAATCAAAAAAGTTAGTCAGGAGTATAGTTCTCTAATAATGATGAAATTACAATCTAAAAACTATATAGTGTAAACTACAATCTAAAAACTACATAGTGTAAACTACAATCTAAAAACTACATAATCCAAACTACATTTTATAAATGAAACATTTTTTTCAGTTAATCAAAAAAGTTAGTCAGGAGGATAGTTCTCTAATAATGATACCTAATTATGAGAAAGCACTGTCTAGTATATTGCGTGACATACATATTTGTAGAAGGTAAGGCATGGTTTTTTAATATTTCTTTTTCTTACACATATCCAACCTATGTAGCATCACCTATCGACACAGCATGTTTACTTACATTCTTCTCTAGCAGCTGTCATCCATTCCTCACAGAATCCATCCATACCTTCTTCAGTCTTCCTCTACTCCTATATCCATCATATGACTTTCGTCTTACTCCTCAGGTTCTGTCAATGGTACTATTTTCATACATCATCTGATATACTCATTCCTAACCCTATCCATGTTACACCACGCATCCATCTCAACATTCTTCTCTTTCGTTGTCCTGCATTTTGATCCAACATCACAACAGGTCTGATAATGGTTTTATACACTTTTCCCTTAAGTTTTTTTTATATTACTGAAAATATAATCAGGTTTAATAATGTTATATGATTAAATGTTCCAGAAAGTTCATGCCGAAGGTCTCAGCGACGCAATATTGTAATCATTTAAGACAGTTGATAACATCAGTAGGTGATTTCTATGGACGCGGTAATAAATTTTCATCGACTGTACCTGAATCTCTCAGAAAATATGAAATTGTCGTGGAACCGTAAGACTTTTAATTTGTACATATTAATATAGTAAGATTGAATAGCAGTCATTTTTATTCAGTAACCAGTAAACCATACAAACAGTATTTGCAAATGTAATCAAAGGCGTTTTCAAACCAGATGGAGCCACGACTTGCGGAAGGCTACTGCAAGTCAGTGGATGCGAAAAGCCGGAGATCACATCCGATTGTGTGTCATGGTTTAAGAAGACTAGGTTAGGGTATTGTTATCCGATAATGCCTGTACGGTGAAGACCAGCGTCGGCGAGTGCTACGAAGACGAGGAGAACGCTTTGAGGAAATCACACCTTACGGTGGAGGCTCTGTTATGTTTTAGGCAGGAATAAATTTGTTGGATCGTACGGAGTTAGTCTCCATCGAAAACAGCATACTGACTGGACGCCGATACATAACGGAAGTTTTATTTCCTCATGCACAACCCGCATTAACTACTATTGGCGAAAACCCATTTTTTATGGACCACAACATGCTCGTTTTGACGATTTGAATGTCGTTTTTAGGATTGAACCTGAATCATTACGCTTTTGTACAATATATGGGCTAAGCAGTAATATAATAAATTAAAGAAAATAAATGACAGCTCACAATTTACTCAAATAAATCTTTCTTACTTGTTCCCGGAGAACAAAAAAGCTACTTTACAATAAAATTTCATTTTCAGGGAAGCCGGACCATTAATGGTATCCCCTACAGGTCAGTTTATAACACCATCGTCTTGTCCTGCCGATGAACTTGTTGCCTTCATCACTAATCATCTAGATGAAGCGATGCTACTACTAACAGAATATAGCATGTGAGTTAAAAAATTAGTGATAAGTGATAATATTACATATACCATGATGAAATTGTGGAACGAGCCTGTTGAATGTTAATAGAGTTATTTAATCTAAATTATATTTTCACTTTTAGTAACAAGCATATTGAGCGAGCATTGTGTAAAGAAGTAAAAGAAAGATTTGGTTTATTAAATCTTGATAAAGATGATAGTATTACTCCAGGACTTATGATTTCATGCTGTCAGCGCTTGCTAACTAGAAGTGAACAGCTTAACGTGGTAAGTCAATTTATGTTTCCTCATATAGGGACTGCAAGTGGGACAGATGGTTATAAATACTCTATATAAATTAAATTAAATTTTGTTTGCAATTTCAAAATAACAGGTTTTTCTAAATGCAACATCTAAATTATAATATATATAATCATTTCATTTGTTCAGCATACTTTATAATTTGATTAGGATCGTTTGCAGTTTAAAAGGCTTTTTTGTAGTTTCTCTATTAATTAAAAGGTTAAATTAGTTAAAATAAAATGATTTTCTATTAATATAACACTTATTACCCTTACTTAATTACAATTTTATCATTAAAAAAAACCGTTTTTATTTTTCCTCCCCCTGTTCCGCCAAATCAAAAAAATTGGGAAAAAAAACCTGAATATAAAAGAGTATAAGAGGAAGTATATGTTAAAATTTAGTAATTGCATGTTTTCAAAAATGCGGAAAAAATAAATATGTGTGAATAATTAATTTAAAAAAAATAAGCTATTTATCTGAGAATCACAAAACATATATTTTTCATGCCTTTTACTCGCAAGTATTTGGGAAAACGTCACTATGTGATAATTATGAATTTTGCTATTATAAAAAAAAAACTAAACAACAGGTTTATTGTTTCTTAAAATATTCTCCCTTAGTTTCAGTGCACATTTTCATGCGAATAAACCATTTTTTGAAAAAAATTATGCCACTTCCCACACACCTAGTATAACTATATATGCCATCAATTTGTTTACAGTAGCTGTGCATATTGACGGCACTGTCCCTCATGGTCATCACAGTACAATCCAACCAATACAACGGCGACAATTGAAAGATCAGCAATACCCTTAAAGGCGTAATGCCTTTCGGCAGCTGGATATACACTAGCTGATTTCTAAGCACGACAAATCAAAATAGAGTCACCGTGAAAGGTTTATCATCATCTGCATGATGGTTCTAATCTAGTGGAGTACAGATCCCTACCATCTCGTTTGATTACTGAATATTCACCATCTGATCCCGGAATGCCGACACACCTAAGCGTGCCGCTCGTGTGGCTGTTACACCTGATGTGTGGTGGTCGCGATCCAGTCAGACACAATTGTTGTATCCTACCATCTAGCAAAATAAGAGAATATGGTCATATGAATACATATGACATTCCAACCAACATTCCATAATGTTGTTACGATTTACAGTATTGACATTCAATTACAGTGGGTTTTATTTATAACGACCTCGGTTGTAACGACTTTTTGGTTATAGCGACGTAATACTAAGTCCCTTGAATTTAAATTACTACACAGTCAAAAAAATACCAGGAAAAGATCAATAATACACAAAATGTTGGTTATCATCCAAATTTATTTTATCGCCTTCAAAGTATGCACCTTCAGAAACGATACACTTACGCCAACGAATAATACAATCATCAAAACATCTTTTAAACGCTTTTTCCGGAATTGTGTTTAGTTCTCGTCGCGAATTTTCCTTTGTCTTCTACCGAATGAAAACGGGTGCAACGAAATGATAGTTTGAGTTTAGGAAACAGAAAGGCTGGAGCCATAGGTACTGTTGAATAAACTGGTTGCTCAATGGTATTTGTTGAGTGGTTTGGTTCACAATGATGGCCTTGTGCGGCGAAGGCGTAATATCGTGGTGCAAAATCAAATAATTTTCTTTCCACAAATCTGACCTTTTTCGTCGAATTTACTCTCTTAAACGCTGCATAACGCTCAAATAATATACTTTATTTACCGTTTGGCCTTCCGGTAAAAATTCCGAGTGCACAACACCGCGATAGTCTAGAAAACAAACAACATGACTGATTTTTGATCGATTTTGGCGTGGTTTTTTCGATTTAGGTTTAGTTGTAAGGCGCCACTCCGAAGCTGGTTGATTAGTTTGCATGTTAAACTCGTAAACCCACGTCTCGTCACCAGTAACAATGCGTTTCATGAGTGTTGGATCGGAATTGACTCGTTCTAGAATGTCCTCAGCGACTTGAGTTTTTGGAGAAAATTCAGGTGTTTTGGGACTAGCCGAGCGGCAACATATTTCATACCCAAGTGTTTATTTAACATGATACGGATCGACTCGTGAGACACAGAAAGTTCAGCGGTTTCTCTCTCAAACTTGAATGAGGATTTTCACTCACTATTTCCTTCACTTTTGCGATTTTAATTAACTTCAGTTGAAGACGTTGATGGCCTACCAGGGCAAGGCAATTCTTCCAGCATGTCTCCACCGCTTTTTTGAACGCTTTGTTCCACTCCTAAGTTTTTTTGATAAAGTCGATTCACCGTCAGCATTCTGTAACATTTTCATTGTCTCCGAACACGAAATTCTATTGGCGATGCAAAATTTAACACAAACTCTTTGTTGGATTTTTTTGTCCATTATGAAATTCACAATACACACTAGATATGATCTAACTAAAAACAGCACTATACTTCATCTAAATGACAGATGCAACTCAAACTGCGCGCCAAAATGAACAGCTGTGCCAATGTAAAAAACAAAAAAAAAATTTTGGAAAAATAAACGAATTATTCATTCCTGATACTTTTTTGACTGAGTGTACTTTTTAAACCTCCTCTGGTGTTGAAAATCGTTGACTCGTTGAATCTAAATCCTTGTTTAGTCACCTGTCACTATATCTCACACAAAATTTGACGTCCCTTCGTAAAATCTGGTAAGCATGGCATTGCACTAAGTGATGGTCCGTTCTTTGAGCTTCAGTTAAATTGTGAGGGATCCATCGGGAACACAGTTTTTCACACTCAAATGTTTTTGTAGGATTTATTGTATCTGACTCATGCCTATGAATGTCCGAATTTCATGGTAGATCACATTCCCGTCTCTTTTGATCACACGACGTACAACATCGATGTTTACGTTGTTGACAGTTGTAGACGGACGACCATCAAGAAATTCGTCACCGCGTTAGAATTCTCCAAACCAGCTATAAACAATTGACTTGCACGGTGTTTTATTGCCAAAAGCAGTTTGAAGGCGAGTGACAATGCTGAGGCGTCAAACTACACTTAAAATCTTAGTAAATCATAGTACGAAAATTTTCACTTAAGTTAAATTCACAGTAACGTGGACACGCAATATTTAAAATGGCATCAGAATTTAAAAACCAGTGACAAATAGATGAAACAAACTGCATTTTAAAGCCAAAGAGTTTAATTTTCAAATGACGTAGTTTTTAAAAATTCCTAATGTTAGTGGCCAGATCCGGACATTTTCGAGGCACTTTTAATTGTACAGATACAAAATATGTGTACTTTTTCTACTTTGGGTGGATAGGTACTTTTGGGCTCCAACCAGACGTAATATGGCTTCACTAATTATTGTTGCACAAACATTTTTTTTATTTAATATATTTATTGTTACAGAAGCTGCGAGGAAACATCCTCTTCATAACTCACTACTACTCAGTACTCACTGAAGGTGTGCTATGTATACCATGGAATTTTAAATAGTTGAAGTGACAGTAATAAACAGTATGAATATAGAATTTTAGCAAATCATTGAATAAATAAATGTTGCATATATAAAATATTTTGTTTTAAATAAAGTTTATTCTATTGAAGTACGATATTGAGGATATCAACAATGTTCCGATGATATTCAAAAGTTTTCAAACGGTAATAAAAACAAACAGTTAAACTAATAACTTTAATCTAAAATCTCATTAAAACAGTCTTTTTATCAACATTTACTGGAAAAAATATTAATAAATAGTTACATGTATATTTCAATATTTATCAAAAAAAGTGTTTTTTTTTTTTTTATTACTTAGTAAAAATATTTACAATTGACAAAAATTAATCTTATATACAATATCATTATAATTAAAATTTACTGAACTTTAAAAAAATAAAAACATCTGACATTGATCTGACAGGACAGTAAAACATTCAACACATTATATCACAATCTCTCAAGGATTATGTTTGCATGTATGTATGTATGCAAATAATAGAAATACATTAAAATAATGATGATAAATATAAGACAGAAGAAGTGTAAATGTCAATGTTTTTTGTTTTGTTGAATAATGACAAGTTTGTTCCTCTCTTTCGTGACTTTTGCTACAGGCATATTTGTAGCGGGCATCAGCTGTCTTAAATTCTGACTTGGTATTATTGGAGGCTGTAAAACAGACAATATATTATAAATTTTTAATGACATTAATAATAGTGTAATTTATACTAGTGATAGTAATTAGTAAAAGAGTGAATTATTATTTTTAGAATTGTTCATAATACCTGTTGACATCTAGCAAGCTGTTTCATACGATCTACAAGCTGCATCGCATCATCGGATGTCTCTGAATCAGTGGTCAAACCTAACGACAAAGCCCTCTCTGGATTGCCTCCATCCAGGCACCGGTGTATAGACTGAAAGTGCCTAGAAAATAAAAGAAAAAATATTGAAATATAGTACAATCCGGAGTTCTGAATGTCTATTATATTTTTTTTTGTATCAATCTCTCATCATTTGGTATATACCACATTTGGTATATCATTAAAATGGTATATTTTTGAAATGCAATGATGGCTCAAAGGGAATATGTAAGGACATCGTGTCAGTCAACGAAAGTTCCTATCCCGACAATGAGCCTGAGCTTTCAATTAATGAAAACATCATGATGAAATCATAGCATGGTGGTAGAGCATTTGTACTGCTCGTCTGGCTAGATACCATCCTCAAGTTGAAAATCTGTCACCAAGCACCTATAGATGTGTTCCGGCAGCTACACTTCAGAGCCAGTCCTCTATTAGGTTTAGCATCTCACTGTCTCAGGTTACATTTTAACTTAAAATCTGGTGAGATTGTGACCAAACACCTAACCTATAAAGAATTACAGAAAAAAGACGCTTTAAATCAAGTAGTAAATGAATAAATTCCAAATGACCAACTTTTTTTTTTTTTTTTCGAACTGACTACACTGTTAGCCTGAGGGGCCCTGGAGCCTGTACGGCTTTTACAGCTTTACCGGACTTGGGGGCGAGCGCTTAGGGCACTCAGCCACGAAAGCTAAGCAACAACATCCGAGGGTGCCAAAGTGGCCGAACCTCGGCTCGGACTGTTGCGCGTATGCAATTAAGTCGCGATCTGACTAATTCCCTATCCGTAATTCGATCTAAACTAACTATACATATATACATGTTTCTGCCCCCTGGGAGGAGGGAAGGAACGTGTATGTGTATATAGTGGTCTGAAATTTTTGTCTACTCTAACTAGACAAAAAAAGAAAAAAAAGGTCCCTTACAGAACCTATGTACCTATGTGTGTTGTGCATGTGTGTATAATGCAGTGTCATGTATGGCTGTGATAGCTAGTGAATGTAGAGTCACTGTATCGCGCGAGCGGCTGCTTGGCTCAAGGGCTCCATGCCGATGGATCGGACCTAGGCTTGAATTGCCGCAGAGGAGGGCGGTCGTGGCGGGTATAAATGAGTAACCAAGTGCTAGTAAAAGCTCGAGCTTTTTTATGGAAAGTTAATAATTTGTATAACATATTTTATACTTTACCTAGCATGAGCGTGAGATCTAATGCGTTGGGCGTGTCGCCAAGCAGCAGCTGCTCTTGCTCGCCATAAGGCAGCTTCTTCACTAGCTGCAGCTATTCCAGCTTCTAATGCTGCACATGAACCTCTCAAATCCACTACCTATACAAACATTTTATCTTTAAGTCTACAGTTAATTAGTGTATAGCTCGACCGCCGTAAGCGCGACCCTCCTTATGGTCTGCGGGACGCGAGAAAGGAACGACCAATAAGCTAGTTTGCTAAAAAAGACATTTGACTTATGGGCCTACGCTATTTTTGTGACTGGTACACATGAGATTAATTTACAAAGATTGAATTACGGACATATCCGATCATAACGGACATTACAGTGTACATCCGTGCGCACCCGCCTTCCCGCGTCCGGCATACCATGAGGGTGTCGCACTTACAGCGGTCGGCCTATGGCTATAACATAGATTAATTTACTTATTGTGAATAAGTAGTTGGGATAAAACTATCGATTGTCTATTTTTGTGATTACAAAAATTATTTGAGGCGATAGTTTTCTAATCTCGTCAAGTTACAAAAGTACGCAAAATGCCTTCTTTTTTCGCTGTCGTCGCTTTGCAGGCATATATTGTATACATTCCATACTGAGAAACAATTAATACTATCGGATTTGCGAAACAATTGATGTTTTACCACATTACAGTAAATAGTAACCATTCAGAGCACATAAATGAATACTTATGTGATAGATCACCTTTTGAAAGTATTTATAAAGGAGTGTCTTCATTTCATCATGGGATAGTTTGTCGAGCCGTGCCATAAGCATTTGTTCCCCTCGGCTTCTAGAGTCTTTATTTTCTTGCGAGTCTGACAAGGAAGCTGAAGGTGACTTTCCACAAATTAAATTATTTTTATACTCTATTGCTGTATCTATAGCTTCTATTGCCTCTTCACATTCAAGTAACTTTCGTTCCTGAAACATTTTATTTACATAATATTAATAATAAAGTAATATGATCCTGTTACATTTATATTACCAAAAAAAAAACAGCCATTCATTTATGAATTGAAATTTACATCTCACAAATAACAATGTGTTATCCAGAAATGCTATATTACAACAAACACTGTATATAAGTCAGCAGATAACTCTTAGCATAAGGGTTATAAAATACTTACCTCAGAATCAGACAAAGATTTATATATTTTTCTTTTATGGCCTAAACTACATCTTTGATCATGTAAACACTCTCTTGTTTTTCTAAGGTTTTTAATTTCCTTCCTTAGCATTAATTCTTTTTCCTTAGACAAATCAGAATTCTCCAAATCATTAGTCTTTTCCTTAAGAATACTGTCTAATTGAGTTATTCTATTGGTAAAATGTTTTAAAGAATTTGCTTTTCTATCTTTAAGATCAGTGGAAGTGTCTGATAATTCATCTAATTTTAACTTATCTTTAACTAATTCTATATCTAAAGTATTCTTTCTTTTTTCATCTTTCTTAATTTGACGTTTTATTTGTTCTATTTGTTTCTTGTATATTTTGAGATTAGTTTCATGTCTCTTTATTTCTTTAATATTATCATGATCCAGCAAGCTATGTTCTAATCCTTTATCTGCATGCTTATTTTGACTATAACATACTGTTTTTGTCATATCATCAATCAACCTTTCTTTAGCTATACAAAGATTAATCAATTCTTTTAGTTGTGTTTGACTACTACTTATTTCTTTTGAGAGTTTCCTGGCTAAGGTTTGTTTTTGCCCGTATTTTTCTTTAGTTATTTTATATTTTTTACATATTTCTTCAGTCTTAGGAGAATCAATCATTTTCAGTAATTCTCTTTCAATTAACTTAGGTTCTGGATCAAGATCTTTTTTATGAGATTCAATGAGAATTTTTTGAGTTTCTGGTGAAATGGCTTTTGCTGCAACTTTTCTCAAAAGCTCTAATTCTGCTCCTGACAAACTTTCACCAGGTTGTATAGTTCTTCTTCTCCCAGAATTTGATTGGGATGTCATAATGGGCAATGATTGAGATCCACTCGTTTCTGATATTGTAATGTCATCAGAATCTACATGATTTAAATACTCTTCACATCTGTCAGCAAACAACTGATCATTTTTTTCTCTAAAGTAATCCATAAACTTTTCAAGCTTATCTTGAAATACAGTATCAGATTCAGTATTGTCTTCAGAATCTGAATCAACATCTGATTCACTCAATTCACTGGGTTCAGTGTCTTCTGCTATTCTAGGCAAACCCTGTTTTGTACTAACATCTTTATTATCCACACTAACATCACCATTCAAACACTCGTCACATTCTGCTTTCAAAAACAGCCACTCACTAACCTGGTTAATATCAGTTTCAGATAATGATTTGGATTGAAGTATTTTATTGAAAAGTCCTTCAGCATTTGAAACTAATTTAATCCACTGGGCTGTAGCAAATTGTAAGTTAAAATTATTATCTGCATTTGTTAATATTGCTTTCTCAGTATAAACAGGAGTGTTATTATCTGCAAATAAGTTGACTGTCACAAAGTTTTTTATTCCACGGCAACATAAGCTCAAATTTAATATTTTCAATGTTTCTTGATAATCCTCTGGTTCTGTACTAATGCACCCTATCACCCAAGTGAATGCTCTACCTCCAAATGAATCTCGAAGCATTGCAGTTAAAATACATTGATCATAATTGATTTGTTTTGGTGGGTTACCAGCTAATAACTCCTTAAGAATATTTTCTAAAGCATATAGCCCTGAATCTGGATAAGCTGCTAAATCACAAAAGCTAGCGGTAGACATTCTATGATTCAATACTCCATTTGTTCCAACCCATTTTTGCTCTACACTCACTGTGAAAACTGTATGGTTGTTTCCTTGACACCTTTGCCTCCAACCTAATTGTAAATATTGGAAAGCCTCTTCCACATTGTTGCATCTTACTAGGCCAGCTCCAAGAACATCAAATATATTGTTGTTAACAACTTGCATCCATGTTATATGCAATACAAATTCTCTTTCTGGCATCTGATTTAGTTTGTGAAATATCTCAGTCAAAAATCTAGGCACAATACCTTGATCGCATTCACTATGTATGCATTCAAAACCTGGAAAAACAGTAAGAAACTATAATTATTTTACAAGTACAATCAGCCACAAAAATAAAAATTAAATTAAGGCAAGCTTTCAAGTAATTTTAGCACTAATACATTGATGTTCTCTAAAATTAAAGTTTATTAACATATTTATTACTAACCAATGTTTACATACTTATATTTAAATCAATGTTTTTAAATCACTCATCTCACTGACATATGTGCAATTTTTTTGTAAGGCAGTAATAAATCTACAGTATAATCAAACATGAAATTACCTGGACCAAATAATGTATAAGTTTTCCCAGTTTTGGATTGACCAAAAACAACAACAGAAGTATCACACCCATCTAAAAAACAGTTGATCTGTGGTATCATAAAAGAATTGAAGAGATGTATTTGAGTACAATCAACTGGTAGTGCTCTATTTACGTGAAACGTTTGGCCACTTTCAGTTATTACTATTTGCGTTACTGGATTACTAAATATACACTGAGTTGAATCTGCGAGACCAGGAGGTTTCAATCTTATAGCGATTTGTACAGGAATATCCATTTTCCTTGCAAACTGATATACTTCGCTATTGTTCAGTTCTTGAACTTATTACGTCCACAATTAATCCGAACATTACATATTGATTTCCTTTAAATTTCAATTAATATAATATAAAAGGCAATTGATTTCATTGAATAAAAATTGGACAACAAATGTATACAATATACACAATTATACAACAAACACAGGCACATTTACACAAAGTACAAATAGGGATGAATCAATAATACAAGTATATACTGGATACTTTTCTTTTAATACCAAGTACTTTTGGTATCGATACTTTGTAATAGAGTATCCAAGTAGGTATCAGTGAAAAGTACTCGTTTCGAACTTGCTCGTACCAGATTACAATTTTACAAATTTTGTGTATTATATTCGATTCTTGAATTATTATTTTTCTATTATGCAGTGGCCCCTTTACACTCATTACGTGTATACACACATAATTTGAGGTTTTAACAATCTCTGGTTGACTAAATAGATTTATTTAACTATCCGTTTTATAGTACAGTATGTGACGTCATATCACTTTTGTACATTACAATGATTGAACCTCTTGGAAGAAGGGGGAAATATAAAATCAATTTCCAGTGTCACAAACAGGCGCAAATGTTTTATATATCGTTGGTATTGTTTTATATATGTAGCGCAGCGGTCACTGCTTCAGGAAACTATTTATTGCGAAAATATCTTTAAAGTAACAGTTTTTGAAAATCAGACTTTAATAAATAAAGTACAATAATTGTGTAACAACTGTTGTTTTTACTTATCTCTAACCCTTAGAAAGAAATATCGATATAAGTAAGTGTTGTGCTTCTTACCTTATTTTGAGGAAGTATAGATACGGCATCGAGTAGAAAGAAGTATACACATCTTTAGGTTTCAATTTGCCAGATAAGGATTTTAAGAGATTTTCCAAGAGGATTTAAAGGGGATATAACATCTATATACTATTTATCAGATGAACAAAAGAAGCAGAGGGGCCTAGGGTTTTTTGCATAACAAAGTATTTAGTAACAGAGAATATTGTAAATGAGTAATCTATGTGGTGTCAAATCAACCATGATGTTATCATAGTAGGCGTGACTTGAGTTAATGAGATCCAATTATTTCTGAACATAATAACAATAATTGCAATATGCAAATGACCAACCGATGGGTAATTCTTTACAAAATAGCTTTATTTAAAGTCGTTTTACAAATGAATTTCTTATGTGCTGAATTTAGCTAAATCAAATAATGATGCATATAATATATAATCCTTTAATTACTTATTATCAAAGGAGATATCTGTTTACCTACCTGTAACTCTGCTTACATTCGAGAACCACTTAATCGATTTATCTGATTATTTTTGTTTTTATAGTTAGTTATAGCTTGGAAAATTGACGGCACTGTGTCTGATGGTGGTACGCTACATCCAAAAACAACAATGGATCGAACGACCCATCGGCGGCCATCGCTGTCATGCCATTATAGAAGAAAATAGTCATTTCCTAAAACCAATCGAATTTCTTACTAGAGCATCTTCTGGCCAAAATTATGTCACTTTGTGTAAAATTATACCCATGATAAATTGACTTACAAAGCTAGTTATGTCGGTATAACAGCAACCGCCATAAGTAAAATAAGGTAGTGAAGCCCCATAACAGTTGCTTCTCTGTAATCAGTGTCAATAGTATACGAATTATACTAATGTTTGTATCATGTAAGGAAATGTAACATATATTATACCGTTGGTAGAGTGTAAAAAATAATTTGGTTTAATAGAATACAACACATACGAACAGTGCTATGATTTTAGCGTTTTCAGCGCTATATATAGCGCCTTTTTGATGATCCTAGCGCACAACAAAAACATTTTGCGTCTAGCGAATAATTTAGTGCTTTTTAATTTTTTATATGACCATACAATTTTTCTGTGCATTAGAAGCAAGACAAGGCGAAAATATTAGTATCCAAGCCAAAAATAGTCTATGAGCAATATGAGCATCTTTTCGCTCATTTTATGTATGGGGAAATCCCTAGAATATAATTCGTATTATCTACATAATATACATCGTTAGTATTCAGCTTTGAGTTGTACTGTTTCTCTTGCATATAATTAGTGAATTGTGCGTGTTTCAGTGTACAATTTCTGAAATGGTAATACAATTTAAAAGAGGTTTTATACACACTTAGAATACATAAATAATTATGGGGGACAATAACAACACGTTCAAAACTCTTCAATGGACTGTATTTCAAAATATGGAAGCTTAACCATTACAATCGTGGCGGTCCGTAGTTCTAGGCTGAACTAATAATTTCAAGTGGTTCGACCGTTGCCGTCCAACAATCTGGCACCGTATTTAAAGCGTTTGTGGACTTAGAACTAGTACATGGTATATTTCACACCAAGACACAAAGTTTGCCTATCGTGTCGCGTCGTTACGCGTTACGCGTCAGGTCACTTAATAATAATAATCTCAAAAAGGTGCAACTTTTACAGTTACATAAATTTTACCTGTGTTATCACAGGTATTTTACATAACAAATTCACACAAAAGACCATAAAATAATCATCATATTAGGAAGTACTTACCATATAATAAAACACAAAACCTAAAACTCTTTATTGTACTTCCTAGTCCAATGTACATAAGCCCTTCGTAAATGCCATCCTATATCCAGTAAATAACCTTATATACAACACGTAAATACACATAATTCTCATACTAACATAGAAATACACAAACCTCAATCATAAATTGTCACTGACTATACTGTTATCTTTAGGGGCCCTGAACCCTAACGACTTTTACAGCTTCATCGGGCTTGGGGGCGAGCGCTTAAGGTACTCGCGTAACTTAAGCTACCGCGTTAACAAGACAACATGTGTCAAGGGTGCCAAAGTGGCCGAACCTCGGCTCGGACTGTTGCCGTGAATGCAATGAAGACAAGATCTGACTAATTCCCTATCCGTAAATTTGATCCAAAGTAACTATACATATATACATGTATATTCCTCCTGGCAAAAGGGAAGAAACATGTGTACATGTGTTTAGTAATCTGTCAATTTTGTTTAAACTAATTAGCCAAAAAAATAAAAAAGGTCCCTTAAAGAACCTGTGTACCTGAATGGCGTGCATGTGTGTACAATGCAATGTAGTGAGTGTATTTTGATAGCTACAGAATTTAGAGTCACAGTATCGCGCGAGCGGCTGCTTGGCTCAAGGGCTTCATGCTGATGAATCAGCTTGAGTTGCCGCAGGAGAAGAGAGGTCTTGGTGGATCCACCATATTGAAGATTGGACAAGACTACAACGTTAAAAACATTGACACTGGAAAGAAAAAGAAGAAATACAGAGGACATAGCTTTGGTTTTATATAAATTACACCTAAACGTGAATTATAAAAGCGACTTGGCTGCATAGTCTTAGAAACCTTTCCCTTTCCTTTCACAAATAAAGGAAAGAACTATAACAAAAAAATGTCTTCTTCTTTCTTCCTAAATTTGCAACCGGTCCTCTTTATTAAGAACTATTTAGAAGCCTAACAAGATGGTGGCTCCTTTGTTACAACTTTCTAGGGAGTTCTTGTGGCATCTTAGAATTCATGATCCATGCTATTATTTTCAATTAACTTCACTTGTGCACAATAACCAAGCTTTCTTATGCAAAAGGTCACCTGTATTACACAAAATAGGGTCAAATAACAAATTTATGAATAAAAAATAAAAACTACTACATGACAGTTCGAAATTCCGACAAAAACTCGAAAAAAAATGTCTTTGATAACATTTGTTTATCTTTATTAAGTATCGGAGATGCATTCGCCAACGGCATTATTTTATTTCCACAGAAATAACGTATTATCACTTGTGATTATTATGATTGCTCTTATGAAAATAGTCCAAAATGATGGGCCATTAATATTGTGTCTAAGTGTGAGCGACAATTCATAATTCATTAAACAAAGCTTTTTACCAACATATAGAAAAATATATTATATTATTATCTAATCGTGGAGCAAAATCTTATCACTGTCAAAATTGTAAAAATGTAATATCAATATAGGTAATGAGAAATATAAATCTTTTTAAATAGAGCGTTATCAAAGTTTCGTAAAATAAATTTAGTTTATCTCTTCTATAATGTGCACCTATAATTATATTTAAAAGTACTTAATAAACGTTATTGTAACTTTTGTATTAGTATCGAGAGTGTCATAATAAAAAAAAATATAATAAATAACATTTCATTAATTGGTAACATATTTTTTCCAATTGTCAGTTTACTGTCAAACCCCCTCTTTTCCGGCTGTTGTGTCAAACAAAGTAGGTGATTTTATTTTACTTCAATAAATCCAATTAAATCTTTTAAAAATAACTATGTTATGAATAATATAATACATGATTGCGATGAAGCATAAGTTAATAATATAGC
This sequence comes from Saturnia pavonia, assembly GCA_947532125.1. NCBI lineage: Eukaryota > Metazoa > Arthropoda > Insecta > Lepidoptera > Saturniidae > Saturnia > Saturnia pavonia. Next base: position 10,398,151 of record OX383902.1, on the reverse strand, counting down.
AACAACTCATATTTTAATCTAAATAAACGAAATAACAAAATAGTTGTCAAACATTGATAGGTTAAGTTGTGTAGTTATAACTTATAATTTGTTTTTAGGCCCCAATATGAAGCAAATAGTTGCTAATCAAAAGGTGAAGATCCCTGAGGGTCTCACAGTCAATGTGAAATCGCGGTTGGTGACAGTGAAAGGTCCTCGCGGAACATTGAAGAGGAACTTCAAACACTTGGCTGTTGATATTCGCATGGTAAACCCTCGTCAGCTGAAAGTGGAGAAATGGTTTGGCTCCAAAAAAGAACTTGCTGCTGTGAGAACTGTATGCTCTCATGTCGAAAACATGATCAAAGGTAAAATTAAATTAATAGTTAAATAACCACTTTGTGTTACATTAGACGCGGTGTTACCTATTATTGATAAAGTGAATACCAAGTAACAGAGACTATTCACTTAAAAATTAAATAGTCATTGGCAAATATGTGACAAGAAGGTTTCTGTGTGTTTATGACAATTAAAGAAATTATAGTATGTGATATCAATGTTGTTAAAATTTACGATTTTTATACGTTATTTGAACTATAACTGGTTTGACTTTGGAATAGTTACCATTGAATTTCATGATGTGAAGGGGAGGGGGGATTGTGTAAGGTAACTCCTCTGTGAAGGAAAAAGTGCGGAAATAATTAGTTTTGTGCAATTAAATTTTTAAAGTTATGATGATTTGTCTATCTAGGACTTACAATATTAATTGGGTTGTTAGTAATTGTCTTCATATATTTCGGTATGTTTTAAAAATTAAATAAATTCATTGGTGTTTAGGTAGTATCAATGTTTATTTATATAATGTGAAGTATTTTTACACAAGTAAAATAAAATATTCTAGGACTTGTATATGAATTATCAATAGATTTTTTTTCTATATAAATATTATGATTGAGGTTTACCGTTGTGTGCACAACACGCTAAATAAAACTACTGTTAAGATTTTGATATATTTTACTACTTAAATATATGGGTCCTTATAAAAAAAACACATCCACACGGTCGTAGCTACTGGCACTAGTAGTAAATAAATAAACAGTTTCTTTTACAGCAATTTTGTCTTTATATGTGATTTATATATTGACTACTATTTTTAAGTTTCAGCAGAATATTTTAACAATAATTTAAAATATTTATTTTTCTGGTGTAGTTTTGACTGATAGGCAATTTGATCAAAGGCCATGGATTGGAATCCTGATAGCCATAAGAAAACCATTGGATGGTATAATCTGGCTTGGGCTTGAATTATCCACTATCCTGCCAAAGACTGGTCATTTAGCCAATTTATGTACTATATTTTAAACTACAAAAACTATAAACTCATAAATTTACAACATATATAAGGCAGTTATATAAAATATGTAATGATAGAACTTATAAAGAAAATAAATAATATATAAACATGAAACTTCTGCATTTCCTTAGATTAATTTAAAATATATTTATATAATTTTTCTTGGTCATTAATTGTATATGAAATGTACTATCATTAATACTATTCTCATACAATGTACTAGTATTATATTATATGAGTTACTTTTGCATAAAATAATATATTTAGAATAACCAAGTATTCTATGGAAAATGATAATTGTTGTACAAATTATTTTAAGTTATTATGATCTTGAAAAATTTATAGATGTGGGGATAAGAACTTCAACAAGACATATCACAGTAGAACCCCAAAAAGTTGTATTTGTTCATGAAGTAATTCATTTTCAATATCCATTTTATGTTTTTGTAAAATATTTTTCAGGTGTGACCAAGGGATTCCAATACAAGATGCGTGCAGTATATGCTCACTTTCCAATCAATTGTGTCACCACCGAGGGAAACTCAATTATTGAGATTCGTAACTTCCTTGGTGAAAAGTACATCAGGAGGGTAAAAATGGCACCTGGTGTTACAGTAGTCAACTCACCTAAACAAAAGGATGAACTTATCATTGAGGGTAACTCTTTAGAAGATGTATCCAGTTCAGCTGCTCTCATTCAACAATCGACAACAGTAAAGAACAAGGATATTAGAAAGTTCTTGGACGGTCTCTACGTATCTGAGAAAACAACTGTACTGGCAGATGAGATATAAGATCATTAAATAAGGAATTTGAATATAATGTGTTTCCTTTAATATTATTTCTTTTTATAATAACACATTTACTTACTGTATAGGTATGGTGGGTTACACTAGTAGTAACCGTGTGCTTTATAGGAGATGCTTTATTAGGGTTGTGTTAACCCAAAGGGACTAGGTCTGTTCCTCCGGCATGGAACCAACCCTTGAGCCATCAGCTGCTTGCGCGATACAGGGACACTGCATTCACTAGCTATCGACAAGGATTTAGTCTGATCGCGACTTTTTCGCTAGGGGGTGTTAATTCAGCGTCCATGTGCATAAGGTGATTAACCTAAAACACAAGTAAGAACAATAGACAATATTGGGGGCCGTTAATAAAATACGTTCGCACTATGAGGAGTCGTGGGTGTCGCTTACTTTGACAAGGGGGACGGGAGGGTCTAAGGAAAGGTGACGTTCGCAGCTTATCAATTTTGCAGTTTTTTCCTGTTTTTTTTTTTGCTAAGATATTAAGGCATTGGTTTTATTTTTGTAAATATATAAATATTTTTACGTATATATTTCCGTCATAATGATAATTAACAGAAATATTTGTTTTCTTATTACAAATAATACATATAAAAGATATGGAAATTGTGTACCATATTGATGCCATATATCAGTACGGGGGAAGGATCTATCATTCGTGACTCGTATTAGATGTGCACTATTATATTTTTTTGTATCTTATACTGTGATGATACCTAATACTTGTAATAAAACCATTCCGTATTGAAGTTTTATATTCCTAGCGCATTCCCTATGGCCAGTAACCCACGTCGCGGGTTTACTAGTTTATTGTATGGTGGCATGGCATATGACCTATATGGAAACTGAGTGGAGGCGAATGTGTTAAACACCTAAATATCGGTAATACGATAATTTATGAATTTTTTATTATTTATTTACAAATAATGTTGTGTGAGAAAACAAAATAAACAGATAAGGCCCTTATAGTAAGACAAATAGTAATTATACTATTCGGTCTACCTATATTTTTAAGTCCCTTGGACAGTGGCGGATTTCCCTTAAGGCCAATTAGGCCCAGGCCTAGGGCGGCCAGATATTAGGTGCGGCTAATCGTGGCAAAGGTGTACTTTAATACCATCAAATTTGAAATGTTTTATTAAATAATGAGCTGAGACGGAGGCGGCTAGTGCTACACGGCCTAGGGCGGCCATAGACTGCAAATCCGCCATTGCCCTTAGACCTTGTCCAGAAGGAGCGATTTCGCCGCGAATCACCTCGCGCGTACGTCGCGTCCAAAAGGAACATTTCAACATATAAGCATTTAACGAGATTCAGAAAGTATTTAACATGGAGTTATAGTATTACATAATATAGGGTCAAAGAACCTAAACTGATGAGTTAAAATAAAAACCACAACATTGCAACTCAAAATCCCGCCAAAAACGTCTTCTTTGGAGTAATCTTTGTTTGAAAATATTAAAACAATTTCTTCACAAGCTCTCCATTTTAAAGTTCTATTCCCGTATGTAGAAGAATCCGCATCCCATATCGCCGCTTTTTTCTATTTCATCTATAAAAAAATCCGTATGAAAATGTTGTTGCTCTAAAAGTCTAAACTACTAATTCTCTAAACATGTGCACTCTCTAGATAGAAGTAGAAATCAGAACACTATTACTCCTAGCTCTAGAAGTTCGCGCGTGAACTGGGCGCAACGCGCAACTATCCTTAATATACTGACTGGGCGTAACCCTTAGATAATACATAACTAAGGAGTTTTTAGTATCTCCACTCGCGTAAAATGCTCGCGAGTCGAGAGCTGGCGATTTACACGCGATCAGCTTTAAACTCGCGCCATGCTTATTATGGACGTGCCCAACTATCTCGCCGACGCGACGCGCGAGATTATTCGTGGCGAAATCGCTCGGCCTGGACAAGGTCTTAAGGTAAAATATACTCGTAATCATTTTCAATGCATTAAATTCCGTTTTCGCTTTGTGGGAGGACTCCAGAAACTTCGAATATAGCATTACAGTAGTCTTTAACCCATTAAGGGGCCGAACACAAAATCAATTTGTTTTATGGTTTAAGTAGAGTTTTGGTGTCATGTTTCATAGTAGTTTATTAAAATGAAATAATATTTTGCTGAAACTGAAGAAAGTGGGAAATTATTTCCCTTTGCCCGATTACTAACATAAATTAAAATAGACTAGTAGCTTACTCTAACTTCACTTGTGAATTTATGTATGTCCGTAATCTCAGTAGTTATTAAGTACGGTAATGAATGTGTAAGGAATTATTACTTGGAATTGAGGCGAGGGGCCAGTATTACTTATGAAGGAATAAATTAGGTACAATATATAGAAAATGTTATTTATTGGTAAAATATTTTTTTATACACTCTTGGGAAATTCTTGTATTCTTAATCCAACTGTGCATGTGCAGCATAAGATGGTGCGTTTTTCTTTATTTTTAGTGCTGCAAAATCAGCACCTTTTGTAAGTGGCCTCTTTTTCTGTGAGGTGCACGTCTATACATTGGGGTTGAATCTCTCATATGGTACGCCAAAATTGCCCCTTTCTTATATTTAAACATTATTATATGTTTAGGGTAGATAACGAACTACTTACAAATCCGATTTTCGCAGAAGATAATAAAGATTCTTGTAAAATTTGTAGGTGTTAGGAGTTAGGTTGCTTCGTTTTGTATTGTTTCACCTAGAGTACAGGATCTCAAGAGTTTGTTCCTCAAATATTTTACCCCAAAGGTCTCTAGACTGTCTTCTAGGCTTACATCGTAAAAAGTATCAGTTGGACTTATTAGACCAGTGCTATAAACATCGTCATTATCAGACAGGTCAATATCCGATAAATTATCTACTATGTTTTGAAGCGTTTTGTCATCAAATATTATACTCGGTAACGTAATTTTTTATAAGAAGACATGAACTAAAACAATTTTAACTAACATTTAAAACAAAAATTAAAAGGCTACAAAAATAAATACCTACCTAATTTTTATACATATATATATGGACGCAATATGGAGTTTAGGAACGGACAAAGGGAACTATTCCCCCACTAACATGTACATATTTCTATTAAATCAAATCACACACAAATATCCTTTTTTTAAATTGAATTACTTAACTACTTTACAAAGAATACAATCAACTTGCCAATATCGAGTCAAAAATCTACGTATCAGACGTTTCTGTATCGTGAAGAAAGGCTGAAAGGGAAGAATTTGGCTGAAGTCTTCGTCATTTACCCGCCAGCGCCCAGTCCATCGTGTGTTGTAAAGCGGAAAATATCGTGTCTACGAGACCCCACGCAGCGTAACACCCCGCGCCCATCTCCGTGTGTCGTTTCCCCTTCTTCACGCCCGGTAAGTTCGGGTGGTGTATGGGAGAGAAGAGGGCACTTTGGTTTGTGGGCAGCCCCGCTTACCATGTAAGTGTTCCTACGTTCCTTCGGCGCCGCGCCGCGCTATCGAGTGCGGGAGTACGGGCCCCTGTACGGTGTACGCGTATCGTTGAAGTGTAGTGCTGCACCGCCGCGCCCGCGTGCTGAGAGTGTGGGGTTCGTGTTCCCCGTTCATCTCGTTTAATCATAAGGTCGCATCCCGCGCCGTGCGACTCGCGCGTGCTATCTATTTATTTGCATCGTTTTTATAAATGTATTGTTGATAAAGAAATTAAATTTGAGCTTATTACTTTAGTTGCCACCAATATATTATAAATATTTGCTAAAACATTTTTTAAATGGCGTGAATTGCTAGTTATTAAAACTAATTTTAATTTTATTAATGCTATGTATTATTAATGATAAATAATCTGTATGTCGAAATTTATAAAAATGTTTCTACATTTTGCCACGAGGTACCATAAATATTAAAGTTTGACATTACATCATTAATCCAATGAGTGTCTTACAACTGTTGATACACATGTAACACAGTACAAAACTGGTACCCGAGTACTCCAAGGTTAAGCAGCCATGTTCACAGTTGAACTGTGGTCTCAGGGTGATAAGTCTCTGAATTTCAAAATATTACACAGAACTGCTGAATATTCTTATACGTATATTTATATTATTATTTGAGACTAAAATCTGGCTAAAATATTTTATAATACAGCAAAGAAAATTAAAATCTTCTGATATTGATTCAGACTCTATTTATTAGTTACTTTTAAATCAGCAACCAAAGAACATTTTGAGTAATGATAGTTATCTGGGATCCTTATGGGTACATTCTTAGGCTAATCTTTAAATTTTAGGTTTACCAGAAAAAGCAGTAGCAATTTTAGAACATCAAATAATTGACAATTCTCAACTTATCCCAATGTAGAATATACCAACATGTGTTGAAATTCCAACCTCATCTTTGATGCTATATACATGCTAGATTGTCATATTTGAAAATTAGCTTTTATTTATTCAATATTTCCCATACTAATTATAGAGCAATATATAATAAATTGATATAAACGCCACCTAGTGGATTGCTGCGCTAAATAATTCATGTAGTGCCATCTCTGGAAGAGCTCAGTTGAATAGTTTTACTGTCCCCCAATAAAAACTGAGAGTTGCTTATTATAATATGCTCTTATATTAGTATATTATCTATGATATGATCTAACGAGGACATTGACGTGGTGAAGAGTAGGGTTGTCAATAATATAAACCAATAATTACCAAAATTCTATTGGAACAAAAATTTCAGTGTGAGGAGTTGCTATTTTAAAAATATTGGTATATTTAGTAAGATTGAAAGTGGGAAAATAGTTGCCAGTACCCGATTAAGGGTTAAGAAGCTAAATATCCATAAAGTCTAGACGAGACGTATCACATGTCCGTTTCACGTCTAAAAATTATGATGCGTCATAATGTAACCTACCCCATATATCCTTGGAAGTTTTCAAGAGGTACGTCCTGAAATATAGGAATGCAAATTTTTCTGTGAGCAGTAGATAACTACTTTATAGTCTATCGAAATTATGGTACTTGATATATTGAATTATATACGTTATTCAGTTGTATAGTCAACGGTCGCAAGGTTTTTCAAAGAAACAAGAATAGAATTTTCAACGTAAATAATTTTATTCAAACTATTCTATTGAACATCACTAACTCATAAACATTGTACATCTGCAAATATGGGTGTTCATTAAAATTGTTAAAAATTAATTAAATAGATGTTAAAATACATTAAAATTACACTTAATTAATTTACACATCAACACGCTCAATTATTTAATTAAATATAAACATTTACTTAATAATGACAATAAATAACATACTTGAAATAAAATAATATCTACTAAAATTGTTAATACAGAACCTTATAATTAATAGATTTGAAGGTATTATATACAAAACGTACACACGAGGAATCAGGACAAACTACTGTGAGGGATCATTTAAAAACAATAACTATTTCTTGGTGCAAAACATTTAGTTTCACATGACAAAACGTTAAATCTTTGGTTATTTAATTATTTTTCTTAATACCTTCATAGTTTAAAATTTACGTCACCACGTGGATGATACATCGATAATGTAGTCCTGCGTTTTCTAAAATATTATTAGCTATTTAAGTACCATATGAAAATAGTAGGTATTTGTTTAAGTTATAAAATATTGCAACATTAAATTAATAAAACAAAATACGTCACAAGATAGTAATATAAATCTACTATTGCAGCTTAAGCTTCGTTCGCTCGCGTTATAGGAGCCATATTTGCAGATGGGCACACAATTATTATTTCGTAAGAAAATAAAATTCTCAATAAATAAATGTCGAATACTATTTAATTGGTGAGTTATTTTTTTATATTTTTTCACACCGTATAACACAATCGCTTAATATAAAAATGATCAACAAACAACTTTTATCACCTCGCCTAAGTGTGAAGGGGGGGGGAGGGGTGTATCTTCGGTGTGCTATAATATAATATATTATGTCATGAGATTCAATGTTTACACGATATAGATTGCCGCTTGAGCAAATAATTCTGATAATGTACGTCTTAGCCTAGCGATGCGGTGAGGTGGGTTCAACTACTCAGCTCAATAGTTACAATACAACTATACTATAATGATTTAGATCACCAGTGCTCGTCACTATCTCAAAGGGCAACGTTATATCTGAATATTGTTAGTACAACAAACTCTTAACACTGATGAAAATTTAAAACGTATCTAGCAACCTGAGTAAATTAACATTACTAATATTTTTTTTTCAACTTTATTAATATACAATTTACATATTTAATTGAAGCACGATTAGTGGATTTCGTCAAAAATTAAAATTCGATACAAACATTGCATCCGATATAACATTATCACTAAGTATTATATAGATTTGCGTAATAAACATTAAGCGTACAGAGTGATCTAGTTGTGAACGCTATATAACAACGAATTCTTGGTCAACAATTTTTATGAATAGGTGAAAATTTACATTCTTCCACGCTAAAAATTAAACTCGGACATGTTACTAACCTATCAAGCCGCGAGTCAACATGAACGAGATTATAAACCTGACACGTTATTGACATCCCACGAGTGGGCGCGAGTCCGTGCGTGCTCCGGTGAACACATGACCCTAATATGACATCACACATAGATCAAAATTTATATAAATATGACGCGTAAGAGATGTCTAATTGAGATCATATGTTCACTGGATACTTGTCTTTTCAAGTTCTTTATTACTCAAACAGAAAGAGTGAGACGCCTGAGGAACAGCGAGAACGCCTGCACGGCTAACGATTTTTACAGTTCTAAGGGGAACATTGTAAAAAATATCGGAGTCTCACTTTTATACGCAAATGATGGCGAGTGAACTCGAGGCACTGTAATAGGTACCGGTTAGTACGCGAGGGTCGAGAGGGGGGCGCGGGGCGGGCGCGGGGGGGGCGGGAGGCGCGTATGGCACGGGCGCGGGGCGGGGCGGGGCGGGTCCGGCTCGCTCACAGCGGCTCCCGCCGCGGCACCCACACCGAGGGCCCGCTCTCCGCCGTTATCACCGTCTTAACTTTATCGTATATCTCTTCAGGGGTGTCACCTGTTACCACAGCTGAAACAATATTATTTTTATTAAAATTTGAATTATAAGCGAGCACTCGCTTTTTAATACAATAATGAAACTATGCGTTCATACAGATTAAATGACGGGATAAAATCTGTTGACCCTTCCATTCAGGTACATAGGTTTAGTAAAAATGGCTTTTATAAAACCACAACTTAAGGCAAGTTATTTACGTGATACTAACATCATTGAAGTATGAATTTAATAACTTTAGAACATTCTGGTTTTGTAAAAGCCATTTTTAGATAATAAGTATGTTAATGGGTCATTATATCGAAAAAAAAGTAGATTAGGCCACTCTGGTTCTCATGGCCTCAATTTACTGTGGGAAAGGAAATGAATGATTCTACAAACCAGTAAAGTATTCAGCGAATTCTTGTTCCATCTTCAAAGCGCGCTCGTAAGTTTTCTTGGCCTGTTCTTCAGTCATGCGTTTATTCATTTCCCTGATTAATTAAATTTGAATAAATGTTATAGTGAAAAAAAAGAAACGTCTTAGCAGTTAACTACTCTATAGTATGAACAATACTTACATAATTGATTCTACGCTCTTTGGTTTGATAAATATGGCAATAGGAAAAAGTTGCGCCACCTGTAGTCTTTTAATAGCGTTGCCACTTACGTCTAGAATGCAATGTTTGCCCTGAAAAGGATTTTTTTTATAATGAACATATTGTGATAACATTATTGTCGTTATTAAAAATGGTAATACCATATTAATTCATATAATAAGTAGGGGAAATACGTACCAACAACATAGGATTTCATTTTCTCTTGAAACTACAAACCATACATAAAACTACATGAATAGGGATGATTTTTTAATCACTTGAATATACAAAATACAGTAACAAGACCGTTACCTAAAAGAGTTGATTATTTTAATAATGGTAGTCATTTTAAACATTTATAAATAAACTTCATTATCTCCTTTTGATTTTAGACACAGAGATTCCTACCAACATTTATATTCTTTACAACCAAAACTACGAATTATCGTAATAAAATAACATAATTTTAAATGGAAGCTACTATCTTAGACCCAATTTTGAATATTAGTAAAGACTACAAAGTTAGGCTTAAAAACACTGACACTGGCAATTGCTTCTGCGGCGTCAAAACAAGGAGGAGAAGAATACGAACCTTTTCGGCGACCTCTCGCACGGACGCGACAGACGTGCCGTACAGGTTGTCGTTGTACTGTCCCGCCTCAATGAACAGATGGTTCTGTATGTCGCGTTCCATTTGCTCGCGGCTGGCGACGAAGTGGTAATCGCGTCCGTCCACTTCGTAGTCACGTCGCGGTCGTGTCGTGTCTATACCAAGTGTATAACATAGGACGTTAAAAAAAAAACATTTTTGTAAAGAATTTGTAGAAATTTAAAAAAAGTTACTGGCAACATTTTTTTTTGTCGTTATAGGTTTTTGGCGTAGTGGCCACAATCTCACCTGATGTTAAGTGATGATGTGACTCAAGATGATAACACGCTAAGCCTAGTGGAAGAATGGATCTCAAGTGCAGTTGCCGGAACACACCTATTGGAGCTTGACGACAGATTTTCAACTTGAGGCTGATAGTTAGCCACGCGGGCATTAGAAAAAGCCCTACAACCATGCTATGGTTTCCTCACGATGTTTTCCTTCACCGAAAGCTCAGGCTCATTGCAGGGATTTGAACTCACGTCAATCGACGCGAAGTCGTACAAGCTACCACTGGGCCGTCATTGTTTCAAAAAATTAACTACATGTAAATGATAGAAGTTTTGGCGAGATCTTGATCTATCATGTGGTGGTTTTCATTTTGATTCATAAACTCATTTTATTTGACCTTATATTATGTAATATTGGTGGCATTCTCTGTGATATAGTTTGCTTATTGTACACAACTGCAATGAATTATAAATAAAAATAAGAAACATGCATTTGCAATTACCACAAAGTTCCCTGGACAATTTTAACAAGGAAGATATCCCATCTTTAGCTATGTTTCATGATAAGAAAAATAGTACGAAATTAGGCTTAAAATATTAGTAACCAATTGCCTTAATATAAAAAAAGAAGTATGTAAACTATATACTGGAAAAGTAAAAAAAAAAAAACAATTTAATTCCCGAACGTTACAACTACAACTAATTTGGAGAACATTCCTGTTGTCGATAAGAACCGACGAGAAACTTGACTGACTTTATGAACACCTTCGCCAAAGTCAAAATTAACTTGATGGAAGATAAATCTATAACCAAAATGATTGAAAACGAAATTAGTAATCTACCAGATGAACTACTGTGAGAAAAGGGCACACACTAACTTACTATTATCAAAAAAAAAAAGAAGAATATCTTACTGACATTGTAAGTTGACATAAGAACCTTTAGTCACAATCGTAGTAGTTACTACGATGGTCGATTAGTTAAGATCCAATTTAGCAAATTAATGCTTGATTTAAAACCGTATAAATTGGCAAATTTAACAAATATCGTTGCAAAAATAAATATATTAAATGTCAAAACGTGTTACTTACGAGGCACACAACTTCCAAATTTGTCGGGAAATTCTGATATTAGGTCGTCATTTATTCTATCTTTCAATGGACCCAAAATAATGACTGGCCGGGTGTAAGTGATTGTCAACTGCTGAACTGTCTCATACGATAGCACGGTTTCGTCTTGGCCTGTAACACATAACAAAATATAATAATACATTTTATTATATACATCTATTTACAATGAATATTACAAGTTATGTACAATCTCTACATCATGGTTACGTTTTACTTACTTTTATATGTCCAACTAATGTATACATGTTTATTGTTTATACCAAATTTTAAATATATAATATACTAGCTGTGCCCGCAGCTCCGCTTGCGTGGAATACAGGATGTCGTCGGTCGAGCACACGCGCGAATCGTGCTGCCGCCGCTCAAAACATATAAGACAATAATGCTTATTGTGACTGATCTTTAGAAGATAAATATATGACGTCACTGACTTTTTTGCAGATCTCTTTAGGATCTACAATTATGTGGTACATTAATTTGATACATCTCTTATGGTTTATTCAGCGTAAGCAATTTAAACGCCCTAAACGCGTCTTTTTTCCGAATTGATGTAAATCGGATAAGAGGTTTTTGCATGAAAAGAACATAAACGGACAGACAGACAGACGTTGAGTTTTATAATATGTATAGATAAATCTTGACGTGCTACCCGTGCACATTACGTATAACTCGCGCCAAACTTTATGACCGATCTGTAACAGCGACGAGTCCGTAGTTGCGCAAATAATACTTAAAACGCCATAATAATATGTTATATATTTTTATAGAAATAATAGGCTTTTATATTTGTTATTAATTATTATAGTTTTATTAATATGTCTGTAATAATTGTACCTAAATTAGTGTTCTGTGCAAACTAACGCGCACACGTTCACGTTCACAGCGGTCATAAAGTTTGGCGCGAGGTGTAGGTGTTTGTTTTACTTACGTGCAATACAAGTGCTCTAAATGTGATTAAACATACAATTGTCTTAATTCAATAATTAATACCAACTTATTTACCGCTTACAATATTTCACTATATTCATTGTTATTTACATAAAAATTGTATTGTATTGGTATATGATTATAACTATTCATGACTAAAATTGCTGTCGCCTATATAGATGCAATATATTATGTAGCTGAATTGTTTTTTACATAATGAATATGAAACTAATAATTATATCGACGGTGTAAAGGTCAATTGACAAAACTTTACATATTAGTAAATGTACCTTTACAACGTCGATATCATGTAATACTGGACATTGTTTTTTTTATAACAAGCACTTATTTAATATGCATTGACTGAGGTACAATGGCACTAAACACTATGTCTATTGTATACGAACTTTTATATTTTAAATTAGGGAGATATAATATTAAATATTTAATAAAATAATAAATAGTTATGGGGAAATGGTACTAAGCAAAACAGTTTCCAAAATTCTTAAACGACTACTGCTTACTTAAGAGAAGCAATAGTTTTTCATTCAACTCTCGGTCATGCTTTTGCAATTATACAATATAATTACGTTTATAAACAACATATTAAGCAAAATAATTAACTATTATACTTATTATTCAAATAATAATGTCTACACTAAACACCTACACAAATTGATTCTGAAATATATACAGTTCATGTAGTATGTAATCAAAAACAAATTTATCTACAACATTATAAACAAACGAAATAGGCCTTTAAAAAAATGTAACAGCACCCATAAACTATCGAAGCTACAAACACTAATATCTAAGCACAGCTTTAATACTTAAAAAAAAACAAGCTCGAATGAGGATGTCGTGTGTGATCGAGTCATTTGTTTCATGCTCTCGACTCTTGTTCGCTATGTCTTATGTGTGTTACTAAAGGCAAGTGTAGACCGCGGACATGCGTGGCGCGACGTGACGGCTAATGTGTCTGCGTGACAGAGGCGGCACTTGTGTCCTCGTGTGCTTCCAGTGGCCCCAAACTCCCACCGCTTATGACCAAACTGACCGACCGATCGAGTCTCGCTTCAATTTCTACTCTAACGATACGCCGGCGGCGACCTGCGTACCGGTGAGCCCCGAGTCAACAAACGATATTCACATACTTATGAGACTGGAAAACGTTCGTGAGATCGATGGTAGGTAATTTATTCGAGTGCGGTAAGGCTATTAGAATAAACGCGTTGTATGAACTCAAAACAACTGAACAAAAGGAAGTATGATAAATAATAAATAAATAAAAAAATTGGAGTGTTATTATTGATATGAAAACTACGTCTCTAATTGATGATCATAACCAGAATGCGGGAGGTAAGGTATCGGCTACGGCACTCGCAAGCTACGCCTCACTCCCAAAACTTACTCTCGTCCTCGAGATAAATGAGCGTTATCTCCTCCATCATGGGAAGTTCCACTCGGTACAAGATTTCTCCTACACGTAGAAAAATTAACGTTACATATATTTTAAATAAGTTAAGGGAGACGAATGCGGTCCGCATAAGGTACACGGGGTCGGCCGTGGTCGCGTAATAGCTCTGGTCTATACGGATACGTCGACGCATATACATATGTAGCTTTATCTTGAATCAAAGTTTTGTGTTATGGAGTAGCGCTCGAGAAAATAAAGGGCAAATAAAAATATTCATTTCGATACGTTGATATTTGTGTATATTAGGCAACTAGAAGCACGGGACTGCGGCCGGACGTGTCACAAACCAGCCCGCGTTCTCGCTGCGCCCCACTTTCGGTATAGACAATAACTACGTGTGTGGAACATCCAATTATATTACTAAGCCCTACCAGAGGTAGTCAACCTGGTCCCTACCGCCCACTAGTCGGCGTTCCAGCTTTCATGGTGGGCGGTAGGGGGTTGTCAAATGTATCAGATCAGCCTTTATGTTTTTATCTATGCAAAATAAAAAGGTCGATGTAACTAAATTAAGCCTTTTCATAAAAAGAAAACTGTCACACTTTTATGAAAGTATTTAGTATTGCTGTAAATCTGCTTTATAAATTATACGAAGAACAGTTATTTTTCTACATTTAAAATTCATAATTATTGTGTAACCGGTGGGCAGTTACAAAATTTTACTTCTAATAGGAGTAGATAAGTGAGCGTTAGTTATAAAAAGGTTGACTACCCCTGCCCTAGATTATCCACACAACCGTGCAGCATTCACTTGAACAGTCATCGGTAAGTTTTCATTGAAATATTACAACAGAACACCACAGCTGGTTACGTTGTCTGAAAGCCACATGATTGTGCGGCGCTTGAGCTATAATAAACATACAACTATCTAAACACATAGTTAATGAATACATAATTTGTCATCGAGTCGTTTAAAACATCGTAACATTAATCGACAAGCGAAAAAACGTTATGGCGATATTGAAATATATATATTACATAAACCTATAATAGTAATGTATATAAATTATAATATTAGGCTTCACCATGCTAAAAACGTATATTATTGAAGTACTACAAGCGATTGTTTACTCACACAGATCCCGTTAAAATCGAATTAACACTTTTATTATATAAAAATTTTAATTTTTTAATTTTAATTGCTAGCCCTTGCGAATTTTTGCACATACAATTAAAAAAATCGAATAACTGTCATGTTACTTAAATATATTGTCAATAGATGGTGCCTTGAATATGTTTTCATTAAAATCAATAGATGGCATTCGTGATGAAAAGTGTTTGAAATATTTTTTTAACGAAAACATTTTTTCAACTATTAGTCTATATGTTTCGGCAGTAGCGAGGAAAATAAACTTATAATGATATTTAAATCATTAATTTTGATGGGGAATCAACAGAGATATGACGTTATCAGAAAACAAAAACACCTTTGAGAAATAATATATAATGTACATATTCCTGTTCATTTTATAAATTGCGTATAGATACTTTTATAGGCTTACGACTATTCTTGTTAAGTATATATATTTTCATTTGCATTTAATTGTGAGTCAATTAACAGATTAAAGCAAGGATTTATATTTTTAATAACATTAGGTATTTACTTTAAAATGTATAATTTGTTTAAAAAAGTGAAATCATTGTTAGATAAAGCATTTAGCTCCAAACCGACCTAACAATAAACAGTGGTTATTAGCAGCCGCATCAAATAAAATACTGCGTAATGACCTAAATACAATTAACAGCAAATAGCAAATGTAAATAATAATAATTATATATTTATTTAATTAAAAAAAAAACCGTACACTTACCGTCTGCGTTAGCATCCTCCTGCGTGTAACAAAGCATGAAAGCTGTAAACAAATTATTATTATCAGTTGGATTAGCTTATATATATGCAGTATGGAGCGGTGGAATTTTATAGAATTCACACAATATTTATACAGATTTTAAACGTACTTGTGCAATGTTTCTTTTCAACAGTATTTTACAGGTTTTTTTTAATTCCTGTGTGCAATAAATGAACAGTGATTTATCCCAGTGAAGGTAACCAGCCCAGCAGGCAGTAAGCCCATATTAGTACTTCAGCCGCGTGAACTCTCCAGTCAGTATCGATGTAACTCACTTTTGGTTATTAACAAAAGACGAAGATGTTTGTTTATCGTTAGGTTTACTTACGTTCCTGGTCTGAACCGTCTTCAGATTTGCCATCTTCTCGACTCTTCATGAACGGGAACTTTCTGCTGAATGACAATGTTTTCTTTTTCCTCTCCAGCGTTGACTGACTCTGTTATAAAATACATTATTAGTCAGTCCATGGTTTAGACTGCGACACGTAGACGTGTCCGTAGACGTAAACGTAGATACGTTTTGTTGCTAGCACATTACTGACAGGACACCGTAACAGGAAACCGTAGTTTCCGTGTCCATTATCGACAACCAGACATAGTCGTTATTTTGCTAATTTTGGATACTGTTAAGTTTGTCCCTTTTTTCCGTCAGTTTCACCATGAATGAAGTTGAAGAAACTCTAGAGGAATAGTCACGAAACTGTACTGAGGTAACGTTTAGTACTTTTTGAAGTGATAATGATAATTATTATGTAACCTGATACACGAATTTAAGGTCAACGATAGGCAAACTGTATGTATTTTAATGGCTGACCATGTACTAGTTCTAAGTAACCGGATGGTTTAAATATGGTACCAAATTGTATGCACGGCATGACTCGAAATTATACGGTCCGATTGTATCGTAAAGCACTTGACTTCTGTGTATATGTGTTTTGAAATACAATGCACATAATAAATTTTTAAAGGTGTTGAAAAGTATTTAGAACAACTTTTCGAAAGTTGTCTATTCCCGGATTGTATGGAAATTTAATAGTGTTTTTATTTAGTAATGTTTACAAATGAAAACATTTAGTTTTTAGTTGCTGACACCAAACAATTTTGATGAGCAATCCGTGCGTTTCAAGTGGAAGTAACTGGACATAGTAAAATTATCACTAGTACGTTGTACCTGACACAACACACAATAGTGTCTACTTTTGCGAAGCGCCATATAGTGTTAAGTTTTATAATAAGATTTTAAAGTACATTTTAAGTGTGCCGATTCGATGCGGACAATAGTTTCAAAGGTCATCCCAACCATGTGTTACGTCAAAAGGTTATTTAAGGGTGGATCATTACGTGAATGATAGTGACATCTGGGAATAAACAATACAAGGACAGTTACAGAAAATTATTGATAAATCCGACCGAGTTTCTTACCACAGTTTTATATACACATATACCACATATTTATATACAAAGACATATTAAGAATTATATACAGAACACTTATATACAAAGGTATAAATGCTATTAATTCTTATTGTATAGACAAAGTGATATTAAAAATATGTTACTGTTATCTCAATTGGATATTTATTACGAAAGTAATAGTCTAGACTAGACCAGTGATTCCTAAACATTGTAAACCATGGACGGTGCACTCAACAAATTAAATTATACGAAATGAAATGTAGTTGAATTTGAAATCTTTATAAATAAAATATATAAATAATGGATGTTCTTAATATATACAGAGATAAAACCGATTTGATTGACCGCCTTTAAAGATAGAAATCTAAGTGTTTTTTTTTTATGGAGGTTTTTATACCATCCTTGAACGCGATAGTTGGCGCTGTGGTCGAGTTACTACTCACTGGAAAGGACACGACAACGTCTGCGGAGCTAACTAGTATAAAAGCCATTATTAGATTTATTGCGCTCAAAATAATATTTGTAACAGTCGAATTATTTGACAGTATAATTCAAAGATTCAATGAGAAATATAACTGATTCATGGTTTCCCAGTGACTTTTAGTGGAGAACAGTATGGGAATCGCTGGTCTAGACACTGACTGTATTAGATTATTTCGTTGAAAACAATAGAGCGAACTCACAGTACTGACGGGCGCGGCTTGCCCCTGGAATTTAACTTGACGATCGCGGGCGCGCTGTTTGCGCTCCCATCGTCGCTTCGACGGGATAATCCCGATACCATCTGAATCCGTCTTGTCTAACCTCCTTTTAAACAAACCATTATCATTTACAAATAACGAAGCAATTTCAAGTAATGATGGCTCAGTGCTCGCGTGTACGGACGCCGCGTCGATCGACGTGAGTTCGAATCCCCGCAATGAGCCTGTGCTTTCTTCGGTGAGGGAAAACATCGTGATGAACCTATAACTTGGTTTGGTAGGACATTTCTGTCACGTTCGAAATCTCTTTCCAATACGTGTGTTTCGGCAGCTGCATTTAAGAGCCAGTCCCTCACTAGGCTTAAGGTTTTGCCGTCTTGAGTCGTAACATCGTCATTTAAAAACAGGTAAGCATAAAATAAAAAAATAAAAAAATGCGTGCAGAAGTTCACGCCGTGTCAGAAGAGAAACATCAGACAAAAAAATATGTTGTTTAAATAAAAAATAATAATATCCTAATTCACCGGGATTCGAACTATTGACCACTAGTGCGTACTATGTATGAAGTCTGTTCGTCTCACTCCACTAGGACAATCCGACAACGATCACAATCATGAGAATCAGGACTTGCATAACCGTGCATAATGTAAATGTATTTTATCTCATTCTCTCGTAGGCTAAATCCTATAGAGATATA
This sequence comes from Saturnia pavonia, assembly GCA_947532125.1. Classification (NCBI taxonomy): domain Eukaryota; kingdom Metazoa; phylum Arthropoda; class Insecta; order Lepidoptera; family Saturniidae; genus Saturnia; species Saturnia pavonia. Next base: position 10,379,306 of record OX383902.1, on the reverse strand, counting down.
TGGTTGTCTTTTTTTATTGTCGCTTTTTCGTTTCATCGAGTTTCAAATCACAACGGTGCTAAAGAAGATTACATTTCAAAAATATATTTTACTCAGAAACGGTAGCAAAGAGTGCGATTGAAGATTTTTTTTTGGCAATTTCAAAATTTAAATAAATATTCCATCCAGTCTATCGATAAGAAAGTAAAATGTTTATAAAAATATATTTTCGGAAGATTATAAATTATTACAACGTTTCCTCACTCGTTACGATCAATTATATTTACGAGTACAAAATACGTCTAGTAATTTTATAGATATGTATGTACGATTGTTTCAAAAGGCACTTCAAAATATGATACAAGGAAAAGCCTTTTAAGTACTAAGTGGAGCAGGTATTTGGACCTAGTATTTTTACGTACTAGGACTAAGCACTCCTAGTATGAAATTTATCTAGTACGGCCCACATATATTTGATGTTCTATTCTATACAGTATTAATTTCGAAGTTACAACTTGTATTGTAAACTCACCTCGCCTGCCACCATTCGTCGTCAGACGCGTTTGTTACGTGCAAAATATCTCCGTAGCGAAACGGTAGCCCTCTGGAGGGTAGACCATCGTCCCTTACTGGATCATAGTCGAATAACGCTCTATAATATATTAAAAAAAAAACAATAGAATTGATAATAATTTCCTAGTTAAAAGATTATTCTCCTTACAAGCTTTACCTCACGTATAAAGATCTTTTTTGTGACGTTCTCAAGAGCGTATGATGTTGTTTTAGTTCATTAATACGAGCTTCGAATTTATTGTATTCTTGTGGTCGATATACAACTGTTAACTTCACGTGCTGTCCAGTACTCTGAAATAAAACGATGATTGAACTCGATAAAACCATAGAGTAAAGAATTATTAGGTTAATAGACACGTCTAAACGTAGGAATCGAGTGGAGCGTGCGAGATGACAGAGAGGCGGGTGCGAGCCCAACCTGTCACACACTCGCTTGGGACACAAAAAACACGTTTAAATACGTGCATACAGATCAAATATTTCCGATCCGATAGCGCACGCCAAGACAAAGAAATATGCTTCAGGTCTCAGGTATATAGCAACGACTGAGAGTCATCAAAAAATCGTGAAGTCATCAAAAAGTCGCTCATGGATATATGCAATCCCGTCTCATATTACATCTAAGTCAACCTTTATTTCGTGGCTGAGTGCCCTAAGCGCTCGCCCCCAAGCCCGGTAAAGCTGTAAAAGCCGTAAAGGCTCCAGGGCCCCTCAGGCTAACAGTGTATTCAGTTCGAAAAAAAAAAAAACTTTATTTATAATATTCTAGATTTACTGTATTAACACTTGCAAATGTTTTTTTTTAATTCGTAGATATTTAATAAAATCCAACATAACCTAAAAACTAGGGATGTGTCGATAAGCAGTTTTACCAACACGGTTATCGATTTAGAAGAGACAAAAAGAAAGCTAATATCAAAATTGATTGTGTAGGTTTAGTATGTGGAAATGTGATTACCTAGTTCAAAGGAGTTTAAATAATTTATTAATTTATTACACATATTATGTTAATCAATGAAACAAACAATCTCTCGAGCTTTATAATATAAGTGTAAGAGTTTTTGGCGGGATCTCAGACTGTCATGTAGTGGTATTTTTTTTTAATTCATAAATTTGTGTTTTTAGACCCTATATTGTGTAAAACCGGTGGCATTTTGCATAATAAAGCTTGGTTATTGTGAACAAGTGAACTGAATTGAAAATAATAACATAGAACATGAATTCTGATATGCCACAAAAACTCCCTGGAAGGTTCTAACAAGGGAGCCGCCATCTTGTTAGAGCCCTGAATTCGACATAAGACTGGAAAATTTCCCTCGCTTTGGTTACAAATATAAAATACTTGACACTGGCCCAATGCACGAATAGTGCGAAGCCATAATTGAGAAGAAGAAGAATATAAGTGTAGATTACCTTCAACGCTTTAGCGGCCTGTTCGTGCGTGGCGTGCGATATGTCCAGGTCGTTGACGGCGAGCAAGCGGTCGCCGCGCCGCAGAGCGCCCGACCTCTCAGCGGGTCCGCCGGCGAGCAGGAACGACACGTAGATGCCGTGCCCGTCCTCACCGCCGACTATATTGAAACCGAGACCCGAGACGCCCTTCTCCAGCTCCACCACCCGCTGTTGCTCTTCGCCACCCGACACCGATACGGTTCCATCTACCATGTCCTCGCGTCGCAACGAGTTTGCTGTGCTCGACGCTGTGTTCAATATTTTATACATTTAACTTTAATTTACATACATAGCGTATTTACATATCGAAGGTGGAAAGGCTAATTTCATTTATGCATGTTATTCAATTAACCTATTCACAGTCGATATATTATATTATATTAGGGTTTGTTGATATGGTACATATATGTATACATTGATTATTTTATAACCTATGAAGTGGATGATGACGAGGTAGAGTCTGAATGTAAACAAAATTGGAAGCCGGAAGATGATTATTTTTTGTTACTATTATAATTAAAATATTAAATAATCAAAAGCTCGAAAATTTTATATTATAATTTTTGAACACATTAGAATATAAACTATTTCGTTTTTTTTTTTTTCTGAAAACTTTGTTAGGACCATAACGTATAAGACAAAAATGAATTACGCATAAACATCGTTAATGAAAATAATTCAACACTCGGCTCTGGTCTATGACTATAGGTGTAGTGGCACGAACGAGACGTGTGAGTTGTGACGCATAACCCTGGCCGCCCAATTTTGTCTATACTGAAGTATTATAAATCATCAATCAGCGATTGCCTTTAAATTTATGCAGGTGAAATCGCGGGGCACAGCTAGTATAGATAATATATCGAATTTTCGAACCCCAAGAAGTCCCACAACCCCAGGAGCAGGATGCAACAAACACTGAGAAACTTTAATAGATTAATTTGTAAAGATTATTGTACACTTACGGGTATTAGCGCGAGATGTTCTCGGGGAAGGCTGTCCATGTCTAGGCCCCGGTACTAATACTAACAGCACACGTTCGCCGGTCGCTTTCAAAGCGGCCACCGCATCCTCGTGTGTTACATTATCCAAATTCACATCACCATGCTGTAATATAAAAATATGTTCCGTAACAGAGGTAGAGAAGAGATAAATTTTTTTTTTTGAGTAATATCTTTACTTTGGGCAGTTCAACTGGTAAAATGCCTTTCCTACAGAAGATCACAGCCAAATAACCTTGTGTTGTGTTCCTGCAGTGAGTAGGGTTTCCTGAATTCCATGGGTACGGGGGGTGGATACAAGGTCGGCAACTTGCTAGTGATACCTATGGTATTACAAGCTTCCATAGACTACGGTAGCCGTTTACCATCAGGCGGGTCGTACGCTTGTTTACCACCTTAGTTGTATAACAAAGAATCGATTTATGTATTACTTGTTAAAACATAAAAAGTAATTACAATTTCATTTGCTTAATTGTTTGATAAGGATTTATAATTTTTTGTAGTATGGATCACGTCACGATTTATGAGCACGAAGCAGTAGTGGTAGCGGTGCCCAGATAGGCATGAAAATGATTGCTATTTTCATATAATTGAATAGCAGTGATATTACATTTTTTATCACTGCGATTTCACGTGTGATAAGTGAAAATCTGCTATATTGTGTTAAAATGTAAGTACATGATATGGAGCTGATTTTAAGTATAAAAATATGAATTCATTCACGGTTATCATATTACGTCCTTTTCAACAATACAATAATAGTGATAAAAATTCATTCGCAAATATTTCATATGAAAAATAGCATTGATGCATAAAACGTTCATGCCTAGGAGTCAATGGCGCATGTTGTATTAAACGAAGTATGCCCCACGCCTCTATTCATACCGCCGAACACACCAATTAATCGACTATTGCCCAGATTAATATTGTAATCAAATCAAGCAGCTCAAGCAACGTAAAACTAATTACAGATATACTTACAGAAGTATTCTTCACCATGAGCAGTTTGTCGCCGACTCTCAATCGTCCGTCTCGATGGGCAGCACCACCAGCCATTATTTTTGTAACATAGATCCCATTGTCTCCAGGAATATGTTGGTTTCCCAATCCACCAGCTATACTGAACCCTAAACCGGAACCTCCTTTCACTAACTCAATCTCGACAGATTCCTCTTTGTTAGATACTTGTGAAACATTCAAGGTGTCTTCAGTAACGCGACGTCGTATTTTCTGAAGTTCAATGATTTACCGTTAATATTCCTCTACTAAAACTTTAATAAGTATAAAAATCAAAAAGTTAAGGTATAATCACCATAATGGTGTCCAAATAAATCCACTGACTAATAAGTGTGGGACCGGAACCACTACAAATATTTGCTATTTATTTTTATTAACCACTTTGAGCATAGCTGTATCAATATTCGTTATTAACATCATAGATGTAGGTGATACAAAATATGTGTGACAGAATATAATTCACAATAGTATTATAACTGCTATGCATTCTATAAGCGAGCCATTTAGAGAACAATTCTGAATGGCAGTATTGTAAGGAGCGCGCACGTCATGGTGTCGAGTTTCACGGTACTACTCGTACTATTATAATTCCAGTAAAGTGTGAGATGATGAAAATACGAAACAATTCATTAACTAAAATAAAATTCTAAAAGTAAATTCAAACTTTTTTTATAAGATACAAGCACACGTTTGACCTCAATCTCGCCTGATGGTAAATGAGGATGAGGCCGACGATGGGTCGCGCTTATCCAAGATGTCTATTCACTCTCTCTTTAAAAACTGCCAAGTTATATCTTGAAGGAAACATAGACGCCGGGGAAACGCTTCGTGCGAATTGGAGGAATATCAACTATGTACATACGGGTAAAAACCCTCACGACGTCTAGTTGGCCTGTGGTAGAATGGGGAGATAGATGATAACTTAAGTAAAGGAAATGAGATGTATTTTCTCAAAATAATGTTACTAGTCTCGTATGCACAGGTGATTATTTAACGTTTACACAAATTCATGTTAACCTGTACCAACTTTTTCAGTATGGAATAGCAATTCTAGTATAACATGCACTGTATCGCTATTTTAATTATTCTGCAAAAGATTTTCACAAAATTAATATAATAAAAAACATACCAGTTTCACAGTACTGCCAGCCCTTTTTAGTGCATCAACTGCTTCAGCATGCGTCACATTTTCGACATTCGTATCGTTTACCTTGATGTTAAAAAACATAAACATTACATAGGACTTTGATCAGATCCGATTCATATACATATCACTTTATGACAATACTATGACGTTTGTTTAAATATATTAGAATAGTAATTAATAATTTTTGATCAGATCCGATTCATTTATACATATCACTTTATGACAGGGATGCACAGACTTATTGGAATCAAGGGCCACTCGGACAGATTAAGAGCGAAATGCGGGCCACTACAAATAAAACAACTGAATAAAAGTTTAAAAAGAATTTACTGAAATTACAATTTTTTAATCGAAGTATAGCACTGCATTGAGTTAATAACTTTGTAGAGCGTACACAGCACAAACCTATGGTCTTAACAACATATTCAGAATTATTGGCATTGCTTTTATTTGTCGCTTTTTCTTTTAATTCGTTGGCCGCACAGACTTCCACAGTGGGCCGCGGTCTGTGCACCACTGCTTTATGACAATACTATGACGTTTGTTTAAATATATTAGAATAGTAATTAATAATTTGAATTCTATGATAATTATTAAATTATCATGATATTAATGCACAATAGTGTAATAGTTTTTCTTAAATGTACTATGGTTGAGTGTTACATACAAGTCTTACAAGACTTGGATATAATTTAAAAGCCATGTTTATAACTATGCACAGATTAACTGTTTCTTAATAAAAATGTGATAGTCACGCTTATTTTGACCCTGATGAGCTACGAATTATTTATATCCATATTAAGCGTATACAAGGCCTGATCTTGGTAAACAAAAACAGGTTTACATAACATATTTACAATGAAATAATTGTAGGGCTTGTAAGATTTAAAGATATTATAGTGAGTTATACTTGTTTTTATATTCTGTACTTAAAGTTTATTATTGCATAAAATATGGAACATCCTTAATAGCTTACTTGAATTATTTCGATCATATTCTTATACTAGCTGATACCCGCTTCGTCTGCGGTGTTTATTATATTAACACCACGGCTAGAAAACACATCGATTATCGCGTAGTGCTTATAAAAATCGTAGTTTCTTAAAATTTTATAATTACTTATTATTGAATGAAGATAATGTGATATGTTTTTTAGATGAGGACCAAGTATCTAAGGATTAAACCAAAAAAAATGATCAAAATCTATCCAGTAGTTTATGCGTAATGCGCGACACAACAGCAAACCTCAATCATTTCATTCATATAGATAGTTAAATAGATTTCCAGTCAGATTGCTTTTTTTTTAATTTTATAACCAAATGGAAATATATTTTTTTTTAAATTTTAGTAATATATTTCCTCTAATTAGTTGCTATACGTGCCCTTTCTAGCTATATAAGCATTAAAATGTGACATAAATAGCTATCACACGTACCTTCGTAAGCATTGTTCCAAAATAAAACTTAAATATCAGTCACGCAGAACGTAGCTTTATATTAGCGAACGAATTTCCAGAATCGATTCAGTAGTATCAAAGATTACCCCTTACAAACTCACAGACTTTACCTCTTCACAGTAATAAGTATATAGATTAATAATTTACCTGTGTTATAGCATCATTAATCAGTAATTGGCTAGCAGCCGCCGCACCCCCCGGTATAAGTTTCGTGACGTAGATATGTGGATCATCTGCTACGTGTGGATTATCAGACCCGCCAGCGATGCTAAAGCCCAAGCCAGCACCTCCAGCTCGTGATAACTCCACAGTTAGGTAAATATAGCCATCCTCTCCTTGTGTAAGACGATCTACGCCGCCTCCTTCAATGCCATTCACCTGTAACTTTCAAATAATAATTTACCATTTATTGCAAAAAAAGAAAACAAAATCAAACGTAATTTTACCTGTCAGTGCTTACTTGCATACTGGTTAACACTGAGTTTTAAAAACTACTTGGATAGTGTATTTTCATTTTTTATGAGATAAAGTGAACATTTTTAGACATTAAAAGTTTAGTATTTTTTACTTTAAATATTGTCACAAGATAATAGCAAGCTTTGTTGTATGCCATTTTCTTGGAAACTTGCATAATTTTAGTGCGTTCTGACATTTTGGTGACAGACGTGAGTTTGATTCCGACATAAACTCATTGATAATCGATATAATGAATGACGAGTTTTTCTTGAAGGGTACCTAGCTATAGCTTGACCGCCGTAACCGAGACTCTCCTAATGATTTACGGGACGCGGGAGGGAACAACTATACAGTTAAACCAAGTAATGCTTTAACAACCAAGCCCGGTGAAGCTGTGCCGTCTGAGGCTTCAGGGCCCTTATGGCTTACAGTGTACACATATCAGAAAAAAATATTCTTTAACAAGTTTTTGTTCATTTATATTGTCAATGTATGCTATTAAATTCAAAGAGGTTTCACTTCAACTGCGTGTAAAGGTTACACGCACAATTTTCTTTCAATGTAGTTTATATAGGACTTTGATTAGTATGTTTATACGGACAACAATATTATGTGTATTAAATATATTATTTTTCATTAGATGTCTTTCCCAGTTGCGATAACATGCATGATCTTAAGATATAGGGTATCATGTCAATACCGTGTATATGCGTGCACACCCGCCGCCCCGCGTTTCGCAAACCATGAAGAGGGTCGTGCTTTCAGTGGTCGGCTTATAAGATCTACTACTTCGATTTGACCATCTGTCAGCACATACACCTAGCAGTGTATTCTGACAGCTGCACTTAGAAGTATTTTTAAATTGAATTGAAAAATGTATTATGTATGTATTAGATCATAAATTCGAATTCATTTTAATATGTATGTACACTCAATTACTTTAAAAGTAAACTGTAAGCATTTTGTACTAACTAAATTTGTAATTTTTACTTTGATGTATTTGGTATTGCTTGAATATTTTATTAAACATAAATTATATTAAAATCGTAGTATACAATTGTATTGAACTATTTATGTATTTATATGGAGACCACAACAGCAAATAAGAGTAAACTAAGTCAAGTGTTATTTTCCTTGTATATTATTCAATATAAATAATTTACCTGCTTCATTTCTGGGGATGTAACGTGAGCCTGAAAAATGAAACAGCATAATTTGGTAAATAATGCTACAATTGTCAATTCAACTCTCACCAATTATTAAATAAATCAAAATATTGTTATTTAAAATATAGTGAATAATTAATTATTTAGTCGTGAGTCTGGAGTATACAGTGTGGCCTTTAAGAGAATGCATTGCTGACATCTGTCACAACAGATGAATGTTTTAGCGACACAAAATGGCGGACATCAAGCCATTTGGTATTACCATTTTCTACCAGAAATATAAAAGTATTGTTGCTAATCATATTTATTTATGGTTACCTATATTTTTTATAAGAAATAAAGTATATTAAGGTTAAGTAGGTCAGAAAAAAGATTTATAAGAATTAACAAATTCAATGGACTGGAATATAAAAATTAAAAACGATAGCTGGAAATGAAATCATTACAGAACGGACATATTAGAAAATGCCACATGTTAATACAAAAAATTATATGAATGCAACACTATACTAGGTGAAGTCGATTTGGTGAAGACCTCAGATATTCCTGGCATCCTACATGACAAAGTCGAAAAAGCTATAGATACCCAAAGGAGAGACATAACACCAGGACCAGAAGGTATAAATAACAAATTTCTAAGTAATAGCAAGGAAGTTATGACAGCTATCCTCACAGAAATGTTTAAAGATATCATAAACACAGAAATTATCCCCAAGCAATGCACAGTCCATCATAATGCTGCTATATTAGGGAGATAAACATGAAATTGGGAACTACTGTCTCATTAGCCTTATCTCCAATATATACAAGTGGAACATTAGACGGACATCAACTCATTGAGCAGGCAGGCTTTCGTAAAGGTTACTCGGTGATCAACCACATTCATGCAGTACGCCAGGTTTTAGAGAAGTATAACGAATACCAGCATACATCCTACATTGCATTTGTTTAAGTTTCAAGGAATTGAACACAAAAATATTCGCTTAATAAAAAATATATTTACAGTACTGAAAGAATTCAACTAGAAAAGAAAGGTGAACTATTCAGAGTAAGAAAAGGTGTTAGACAAGGAGATCCCTGAAATAATGATGATGAAACAGTATTTTATATTTTTGAAGTTTTAAAACTTTATTTATGCTTTTATATTTCTGGTAAAAAATGGCAACCACAAATGGCGTGATAGGTGATGGGTCGTCATTTTGTATTATAAAATAGTCGTCCGTTATAACAGACATCAGGTACACATTCTGTCAGCAGCCGAACTGTAGTAAAGTAATTAAAAGTAGTCTAAATTATCAGGAGTTATTTGCATGTTATTTAAATGAATTCAATAAAAAAATATTTCTACATAAACTTGTACTTATTTCATTATTATTATTTGAATTTGTCTTTTCTACTTGTGTCTTTCATTACAGTTATTTATTTGAGAAAGTTGCATTAATATAAAATGATATTAATTTATATGAGTAATATATAATATGCACATTTAAAGTAAATTAATAAGCAAATATTTTTTAGCCAATCATTTTAAGCTAAATATATGTAAAAGTTTTGTGAAGAACCAAATCAAAGTTATTGGCCCATATTTATATTATGGAAGTGTGTCAATTAGATCAGATCAATTCAGTGTGTCTCCAAGCTCAAATCATGCAATTTCATAAACATAATATTATGGTACAAGAATTAATGTGATTCAGAGATCAGAGTGATTGAAGTGTTTTTGTTTACATAATTTTGAATTATGTATGAATTATAAACATTAATAAGCAAAATGTATTTCTTGAAATAAAAACATATGGTTTTATTACTATACCAAAGCTTAATAGGATGATTAGATAATTGGGACTTGGAATTTCAATATTTACTTTCACTTTTTATCTTTCACCACACAGGCTATACAAAAATCTATACACCTTCAAACTTGTTTAGCCATACCAGGTCAACCTTATTTAAATATTATATTGAAAAACACATAGACTTAGAGACAGACACTCAATATTTATTTATATTAATCTTTTTACTACATTTAACAAAAAATTTGAAAAACAAGTAATCTTCTATAAGCTTGGACAAAATACATATTAAAATGTAATTTAAATACATATAAATTAGAATACCTTATTTTCTTTATGTTGAAGCTATTTATCTTAAATTGCACTTTTTAAAAGAAGAATTTGTGTTATGAATAACTAGATTTTTAATGTTTAGTTTGTTCACTACAGCTGTTATTGCTTCTGTTTGGAACTATCAAATATTAAATATGTGTTAGGTTGAAAGCCGGAAGTAACTATGAGTTTCAATTTTATTATTGAAAATATCTTTAATAATGAGCATCTTTCAACAAAATGTATTTAAAATATAAATGTATATAATTATCCTTTAATTAGTAATTAATAGTAAAATATATACAGAATATATACAATTATATTTTAATTACATATTTCAAATAATGCCCAGTTCTTCATCTAAAAAAAAACTTGCTATAATTGTGCCCCTTTTTGTGGTGTCATTTAAGGTTTCATTCTACATAGATTAATATAACAACAACATTATTAAAGCATACATATCAAGCTGATTACATAATTGTATGATAATAGACTTAAATATAAAGCATCTAATTCATCAATTGATGTTGGATAACTCTACCATTGTGATGAAGCAATAAAGAAATACAGCAATAAATTTATATTATAAAACATTTCATAGTTTGATATTGAATGTTATTGAAGGCCAACTTGTCACCTACTCACCGTGTCAAGATTAAATAATGAGGACACTTTCCGTAGGAATCCATTATGAGCTTTTTTCTTCCGTCTCTCTGTCATTTTTGAGAGCAAATTTGCATAGCGCTCATACAATATAAACTGTTGTCTGTACTACACTATGTACACTGCATGCATTGTTAGTTACACACTCGTTTCCATTTTCTGCACCTTACTTGATGATTGTTCAGCATGCACCATTCTCTACCTAGAACCCACAACTAACTTGCACCAATCATTTAAAATATATGTGACCATTTTTTTATTTGTAAGTAAGTGTGTCACCTCTTTGTATGTTTGCAAGTAATCCCATAACGTTTAAGCTCATTATCATGTTAGCTTGGTTTAAAATTGCAGCAGTTCTTATCTAATGAACGTAACATCGAACCGAGCCCTTTTCTGATAGCGAGTTTAGTAGATAGATATGTATGTAACGTATGGCTAAGTAATTGTTATTCGTGTTACCAATTTGAACTCGATGATAGAATGGTATGAAAGTCAAAGCGATGAACCTTAATTAGAATGTCCGTGTTAGGTACGATATTAGTGTGCAATTAAGGAACACTCCATAAGAATATCATGGGTGTACATAGCTGTACGAACATTGAATTGGTGAGTAACATTGACTTGTTGCAAGCGAATCTATCTTTCGAACTAGCATAGTTTCAACAAGATACAGAAACCTTCCCACTGGGTATAGAAATTACAAAACGTTTAAAAATAGATTAGTGTTTATTAAATGGCCTTACTTGCGACAAATACGATATATCAGCAGTGTAAATGTCAAAATTTTGTATGTAATATCATTTCACTGATAATCATAAACGAGCAGTATAATTTCAGTTGATATAGTATTCGTACGTCATTGGCACAATTGTGAAATTTAACGGCACTAATCCACAGAACTGAGAAACGTTAGCGCACATATCGCCGAAAACTTGTACTATATTTTAGGTTATAAATAGTACTACTACGAGACGCGAAACACCAACCATCCGCCATTACCGACCACTTGTTGTGTGTAGTTGTGTACGTAAACGTAATCGTTCCGTTTCGTTCAGCTAGCTACTTCGTCACGTCATCACATTGAAAAGAAAAGACACTCGTCCCATTTATCGATCGATCGATAATTGTCGAATAATCCCAAAAGATGGCATTAATTAACAGCCACTTAACATCTATAGTTTACTTATATTTTTTATAACTCAGCTTTAATAATTCCTTTTGATTTATTTCTGAATTCTGTTCAAATTTCAAAATGAAAGTTCTGAACATAGCAATGTTAAAGGTGAAACCGCACTAGGCGGCAACGGCACTGAGGAGCACGTAATGCGGTATGCCCCATACAGTTTCATATAAAGAATGAATGGCCGCGATATGCCGTACCGTGCCGTGCCGCGCAGCGCCGCTGCCATGTCGCTGGGTTTCACCTTTAAGGATCTTGCTGGAGGGACGTATCAACCTCGAAAAATTTTGCCATGCATTTTTCAACAGGCGCACAGAACTGGAACATTTTATTTCTTCAATGAAATCAATATTGTTTAACATCACTTATTCGAATACTGTATTGCACGTTATATCATACGATCGCTCGCGGTACGTTAGAGAACGCGGCGCAGCCACGGTGCGGTGGCGATGCTCCTATAAAGCGCAAGGAGCTGAGTGATGCGGGGCTCCGGTCCGAGAGGTGCAGAGGATGTACCATAGGCCTACGACAAGATTCTGGTCACTTTCGATCGAACCACGAAGGGTAAGTCGATCTTCGACTTACAATCCGTCAGCGGCCTAAACGGCTTTTCAAAATGCTTTATTAGAGATATAGATTCACTTTTTAATGAAACTAAAACCTAGAATGAAAATTATATATTATGCTCAAATTATGCTAATATTTGTTTCCGTTTCCTAACCACAATGCCACTGTTGAAAGATTATTTACATCAATGATGAAAGAAATCGACTAGGTACTGCTAATGACAGTAGAGTCAACATTACTGTGCCAGATAAACTTCAATGTAACTTGCACATTTAAATGGGGAGAAAGACTACTTTAAAAAGTAAAGTCTTCAGCAAAATATGACCAAGCTACATCTAACACTGCATACATTATAATTTGTCAATAAATTAAATATTCCTTTTTTTCTCTTTGCGTCCCGATGAAAGTCTAGCCGTTTTTTTTAATCTAAGCACGGCAAAGTGACTACACTGTACCTGATGAACTGTGAGCACAATGTAATCTAATACCATCGGTGACTACCGAGGTATTTACAATCTATCGATAGTCTTCAATGTCATGTCGGCCAGCTCAAATGTCTCTTCTTCTCTTCAAATGTTATGTTTGAAGGACTCCATGTTGTAGGAAGGAGGTAAAACACTAGCCCGGAGACAATTCCACAGCCTCACAGTAGGGAAAGATACGACGTATATTTCTTTGTTAGAGCCGCGATGGAGGTTACCGTAAAGCTGTGGCTCCGGAGCCCAGCGCGTGTGGTTCTTTTATGAGAGATAAAAGAGGGAATTAGATTAAACAGTTCTTCAGAACACTCACCATGATACAGACGATAGAACACGCTCAGCGAGATAATGTCCCTGCGCAGCTGAAGTGGCTCAATGGACTTAGTAACGTCTGCATCATTTACAATGCGGGCAGTCCGTCTCTGCAACCTGTCCAGGCTTCGAGGAGGTATTTAGCGGAACCTTCCAAAAGGTGCGAACAGTATTCCATACAAGGCCGAATTTGTGCCTTGTAAAGGCTGTTCAGACGTGAAAACCCGTCGCATCCTGTTCAGGATTCCGAGTCTCCGAGATGTGGCGGAGATGAAACTCTCGATGTAATCCCTGGAGTTAAGGTCGCTGCGAATATCCATACCTAGGATACTGAGGCTGTCAAGCTTTGCTAGCGAGTCGTTCTGAAGAGTGGGGAGGGGGTAAACGGCATATGGCAACCCTATTTTATGGTTAAGATTCTTAATTGTCTCTGATTCTTAAGATCTGAGTATTGAGGTAGAGATATGACAAGATGAAAAGTGTCCAGCTGTAAGTAGTAAATTATAATTCAAAAACTCACCACAATGGCGCTAGCGTAGCAAGAAGGAATGATACTCTTTAATGATTTAAAAATAAAGTAAACTTAAAAAAAAAAACAATAATTGGAACAGCCTGTTGAGTAGCGCTCCGTACGCGTTTATTTATTTTCTATATCTTTACATAGTATAAAATGAAGTCGATTCCGCTGTCTGTTCGCTTAGATCTTTTAAACTATTCAACGGATTTTAATGCAGTTTTTAGCGATAGATAGAGTGATTCAAGAGGAAGGTCTATATGTATAATACATACATATTATAGTACATACAGAGAGGCCGAAAAATTCAAATATTTGTAATGTGATGTCGTGCGCTTAAATCGCAAACGCTAGCTAAACCTAACGACATAGATCAAAATAATGTTGTCTGGAATTGTATGTATATCTTAAAAAAGTCGATAAAGAAGTCCGCGATGGTATATATATATATACATATATATATATATATATATATATATATATATATATATATATATATATATATATATATATATATATATATATATATATATATATATAATATATATATATTAGTATCTATGTTACACCCGTGCAAAGCCGGGGCGGTTCGCTAGTAATTAATAAAAAAAATTGTAAAATAAGGTCTTTAAAATTTACCCTCTTGCTACCGTGGCGCCACCCTTATTTAACGCTTTTAGATGGACAATTTTCATACACAGATATAGTCCTCCTTATTTCTACCCTCCATAGATCCGAATAATCGTAGACTCGTTGTTCCATCTGACTTTTAAAATTTTAAAGCCTGACTGAAGTATAGACTGCGAGAGCGCGGCGTTTACCGTTAAAAAGTGGATTCATTGGTAGTACATATTCTGTAGTAGTACCTACCTAATATTAGAACTAACATATTCTAATAAAGAGTAAATTATACGATATTTGTAAGTAAGATAAGTAAATTATACGAAATATAACTTGCTAATCCCTGGGCATTTAGATGAAAACGAGTTTATACTTAGGAACTTCCTAAAAAATTGGTTTGATACAAAAATGAAATATTGACCTTTTTATTTGTTTACTAACCAATTAATCGGATATTACCTGGGCACAAAAATTATTTCAAATACTCCTTCCCAACGTTCCCCGGATGCTTTTTTAGGCTGGGATAAACCCGGGGGTCTCGGACGGAAGGCAGCTCAGATGTCTACGCACTTTTATTGACGTTAAATATACATAATTAGTAACAAAAATAAAATTCAAACCATGTAACCAAAACGCCATTTTAATAACTCTTGATTGAAATAGTGAATAAACACAGATTAATGTATATGATATAGATATTATGTAAGTGACCTACATATGTTAGTGATTACTTAAAGTTTATCAATTATCTGTTATTTGGTACCGAATTATTCGGTAAACAATAACGCGTGTATAAAAAGTAATTGTGTAAGCATACACATCAAAATTATGACAAGTACTATAAATTATTATTCTATGTTATCATTAGAATAGCTATGAAATTATTTAATAAAAATAACAATTAAGTATATTTATAAATTATATAAGTATATATTTAGTAATTATGGGTATAGTAACAAGTTGACCATTCAAATATATATAAAAACATTATACAATATAACTAGGTATTTTTAAATACGAGTATACCTAAGAATAAAAGCGCGTATATGTTGTTAATTTCTTAGCCAGTGCAACTACCAAATACCTACATAAAAAAAAAACAAATTGGCAGGCGATGCATTTTTATATGGATTATGTTTAAAATTGGTATATTACCTTCTTTTCTTCAATGTCAGAGCTGGGTGAGATAATGGCAAATACCTGAAAAATACATAGTGTAAATCAGTAAGGTCTGCTTCCTTTTTCAAAAATATTGTAGTATTTTATTTTTTATAGATTTACAAAACACTTTGCACCTTCGTCGAGTCTGGTGTTGTATTACGTGATTCCGTCTTCCTGTTGTTGTCTTGTAGAAAAGCGTTGGATACTGATCTATAGTCATTTTCTTCCGGTGGCAACTGTAAAAAGTTAAATGTATGTTTATTAGTTTATAAAGAGGTGAAGTTAGGGGTTAATAAATATCACTAGATATTACAGGAAAATTTAACATAATATAAAGATATTACAGATAGACGAAGAAAGAATATCTACAACATTTTAACGTTGAAAACCTAGATGCACTCAACTACAAACCAGTCATATGTTAAGCAAAGAAAGGGGTGTCTTGGTTTATTCTGCACCAAGCACTCGTGACAGTCGGACGCTGTCTGGCCTTTTTACCCGTGCTAGATCACAAATTCCAAACTAGTACCTACAACTAGTAGAAACAGTAATATCGAACATCATTAATAATCATGATCTACTCTGCTATATTTATATGATGTGATAATAAGAAGAACTATTTTTCGTCTAATTTATTTTTAAATAATTTTGAAGTTATGATGGCAATCAACAAAGCGACTAAATAATGTAAATATCCCATTACTGGGCAAAGGCCTTTCCCTCAAGATAAATAAGGATTTCATTACAGGGAAACACAACGCCCGTCGTGGCAAAATAAACTTATTTACGATTTAAAACTAAGATAAACTAAAAGATCTATATTTTCCTACAAAATAGAAAAATTACAAAAATAAACGTAGAACGAGCGTCCGGTACTTATTCCTTCACCGTCAGTCAAAAGTCATGTTACTTATTTAATTTCAGTGAATATACGGGAATTGATAATAATTCTTTGGTAGATGCTACAGTGCGAACCAGATAAAAACGCTTTGTTATTTTGCTAATACTACGTCTAATAGCAATATCACAATACTAGTTGAGTCCTACGGTTTCACCCGTGTTACATTTATTTGACAAACTCTCCACGGCGCGGCCGCCAGCGTTCGTTGTTCCACTTTCTGTACTTGCCTACAGTTTGCCAGATTGATTGACGTTCATAGTTACTGCTCCAATCCTTAGGGTCGCAGCGTGAAGCTAAATAGTCACGTGAATCTGGCTATCATATACAAAAATAATTTTTCAAATCTGACTGGTAGTTCCAGAGATTAGCGTGTTTAAACAAACAAACAAAAACATTCAGAACGAACGTCATTTATAACATTTCCTAGGCATTCTATAGAATGCCAAATGAGAAACCGCCAAAGTATGAGACCTTTTTTTTTCGAACTGACTGTACTGTTAGCCTTAGGGGTCTGGAGCCATTGCGACTTTTACAGCTTCACCGGGCTTGGAGTTAAATCTATGAATTTAGGCGATATATGCTCACTGCGTGGCTGTATTATCTGGCAACAAATGTTGTTTTCTTTCTTTCTTGCTTTTGTTTCTTTGTTTCTACCTATGTATGTAGTGACTTCAAGATAGCGACGAAATTATAGTTGTATAGTAGTCGACGTTGTAATTGAAATCTACTGTAGTTTATAAAATATTCATAAATTCAACTGAAAACAGGTCAATAAGAGAACTTCAAACATTTCTGTAAAACTGTGAGTGCAAATGGTAAGCTAACAATAGTTAATTGCATATTCCCGAGCAAATATTTGTTATGGACTTGGTTTACATTCCTTAATACACAAGGATAAAATGAGCAAAGAGAGTTTGTAAAAATCTTAATACAATAGTTTTAAATACTAAATGTAATTCCCAGGGTGCAGTGGCGTCTGGTGATACCTCGTTAATGTTTAAGTGACTATTTGGATTTTAGATGACATTACCTAGATCGATTACTAGTCTAATAGATAATGATAACTAAAACAAGTAAGATCTGCCTGTATTAGATACCCATATTGTATGTTATTGTCAACTACTTTTAACAAATATTTTTTTAATAACCACTAACCTTACAACTACTGGATGGAATAAAGTAACAAGTTGAAGAATATAATATTTAAGTAACATAAAATAATGAAACATACTTCACGCCGATTGTCAGCTTCCCATTTATTTGCGATTCGAATCGTCTCAGCTGTCTTCTGTTGAATCGACTTGGTGTCATCGAGAAGTGTGAGCTCGTAGAACTCTTGGATATCTGTAATAAAATAAATCAACTATTGATGTAGGTATAGATATGATAAAATATTTATTATCAATGAAAGTTATTTTTGGAATTTCATATGAAACGGCAGCCATTAATGAATTGTTAGTTTATATTGCATACCATATTACCCATTATGTTTTTTTAAAGGGACTTGAGTCCCAGAACCACATGTCAGTCCCATTGTATCCTAACATTTACACGGCTAACTTAGTGTACCTAATTACATTTAGTAAAAGCTTTGAAATACTCAAAACTCGAGTGTTTGGCCGTTAAATCGATAAAAACTAGAGACAGGCCGAATGTGGTTTATACCGAAGCCAAACTTCGGCAGAAGTTCAGCCTAACTTAGTTTCAATTTTGGCGCTAAGAGTGTGTCAAAAATTATTTACAATGTCATTTTTCTTGAGCGCCTCTCACCCACTTCTGCCTTTGGTCCGTTACTTTCTCAGACTCCAACACACTCGAATTCATAATTTCTCGTGATGATAATGGTCGCACTGGATTTACTTCTGCATTATCGAACCATTTTAGATATAAACATAAAAAGAGTGCAATCAGATACAATATCCAATTCACATAATGGAGCCTAGTCGTAATACTAATCTGCTGTCGACTTCGTGTAATATTATATCTACACCGGCTTCTTGTTAACCAAAAACTTTAGCAATAGCAGTTTTGATCTTACAGCAACCTCATATTAATAGCGTATTGTATGTTTTTCTTCAAATGGAAAATCGATGACCAATATTCTATGCAAATTCATGAAGCTTTAGCAGAAATATTAGGGTTGGATAACCGTTTTCAGTTTAGAAGACCATGCAATGAATTTATTGGTGTCTCAGCGAAGTTCCAATAACAAGTATTAATAATTAAACATGAGTCAAGTAGATTTTCCACAGATTCCTCAGATTTTCGAAAAATTAGAAGCTTTGTTTCGACTAGTGCTTTCAAAGGTCAAAATTATATTTATGACGATTAACATGTGGATAATGTGGACCTTGTGTGCAATTTGTTGTGTTCTTGAGTTCAATGTTTATTGAGTTACTGAAGACTTTTCTCTGTATCATCGTCATTTGATTGGTCAGTGTAGTAAAATATTGTCTTATTCAACTACTAATTATCTATATATATATATACATATATATATATATTATCTGTTCTACTAATTATCACAAAAACTGTAAACTAATTCATAAGTTTATTTATTCTAATATTTTTTTAAATTACCGAATGTACACCGAACTTCGGCCCATACCTAATAAAATAACAATTTACAATATTTTCAAGTATGTAAAGTTTCTGAGTACTGAGAAAAGAGGTTAGAACTATGTTTTTTTTTTAATATTAGGGTTACTTTATCATTAAATGGGATCTGTAACATTTCCAATAGTAGTGGAAACTAGCGTGAGTCGTCATGTCGAAGATCGATATCAAGCGAACGGGCAGCGACCCCGACTCGTTCTATGCCAAGAAAGAATGTTAATACTATTGCATGGTATTACGAAATTAAACTCCGGCCTTTCGTTAAAGCTGTCTACGAATAAATATTATGTATATTTATGAACAGACTTATGTATTTATTCTAACCGATTTCACAGTAATATTAATATTAAAAAGAACATTCAAGCGTTAAGTAGCGTAGTGTTTTCGAGTAAAAAATATTATTTTAAATTTATTATACACATATATACAAAGGTCAAATTGGTGACCACATTAAATAGATTTTATTAGTTACCTATCATTCTAACAACCTACAGTAAAATACTTTGTTTGTGCAGGTACTACTTATGTTGTATAAAGCGTATTTTACATAAATTGTTTTATGTAATATTTTATGTAAATATTATAACTTTTTATTTGTGTAAACATTCTTCTTGGACTGACATAAAAAGAATGGATAGAGGTAGGTAGGTATATATACATATACATGATGTATATAAAATATAAAACATTCTTATCTGTAGTAAATAAATTACAGTTAAGGTTTCGGTAGTTGCAATGTTTTTTTACGGTCTCAATTAATTTTACACAGTTAAAATCATGTTTCACAGTCTGATTTGCATAAATAAAAATCTATAATAGACTTATACAAAAGTATAGTTACCTACGTAGTCATTATTATTTCAAGAGAACAATAATATGTTGACTTACATCCAACAACAATATAGAAGGTATGATACGAATCTTCGGAATTACTTTAAAATAGTGTGATTCTTCTATTATTCTGTTATATACACACATATATACTCCAGGCTGGGATTTAAATGATATTATCAACGTACAAACATCACTCCATCTTACTATAATATACCTAATAAAACTAAAGAGTTTTTTGTTTGTTTGTTTAAACGCGCTAATTTCTGGAACTACCAGTCGAATTCGATAGTTTTTTGTATATAATAGATAGATTCATTAGGAATAGTATAGGCTAATAACTTCACGTTACAGCCCTAAGGAGTTGAGCAGTAACTATGAACGTCAAGCAATCTAGTAAGCTGTAGGTAAGTAAGTAAAAGAAGTGGAACAACGATTGGAGAACAGCTAGTATGTAATAATTAAAGTTGGTAATAATTAGTTGGGTCCATAGTAAGGTCATTATTTGTATATTACTTACTAGCGGACAGCCCCGGCTGCGCACGGGTGTTTAACAAAAAATTCATAAATTATAAATTTTCATACGGATCCCAAACTTTTTATTCTATCGCCTATGTTCACCAGGGGTAATGTAGGATTCTAATGGTGAAAGAATTTTTCAAATCGGTCCAGTAGTTTCAGAGCCTATTCAATGCAAACAAACAATCAAATCTTTCCTCTTTATAATATTAGTTTAGATTTATATCTGTGTAATTTGTATTTTTTCAATTCCTTCAAGGAATTAAAAAATCCAATCTGATACCGTAACGATATACTTCACTCTGTGACCGTCAGTGTTGTAATGTCATCACCATTTTTTTTTAAATCTATAATAATAATAATAAGGTTTTTAATAATCCGCGCGAGCGAAGCCGCGGGCAGCTAGTGTGTAATAAAAACTTTTGTGATTATT
This sequence comes from Saturnia pavonia, assembly GCA_947532125.1. Classification (NCBI taxonomy): domain Eukaryota; kingdom Metazoa; phylum Arthropoda; class Insecta; order Lepidoptera; family Saturniidae; genus Saturnia; species Saturnia pavonia. Next base: position 10,358,160 of record OX383902.1, on the reverse strand, counting down.
TTGAATGTTACATGTGTGGTATTTCTTTTGTAAAATACTGTTTATTTTTTATAGTAGGTGTGTATACGTTTCCGCACTGACTTCGTCTGCAAAAATAAATTCATTGATATTTTAAATGTAGATATTTCTGAAGCGATGATGGTTTGGTGATAGCCGTAGATTCGAACCCTACCATTAGCCTTTCGGTGAAGGAAAATATCGTGATGAAACAACAAGCATGGGGTTAGTGCATTTTCTACTATTTGTCTAGCTAACTATCATTTTGAAGCGAATATGGCCAAGCACCTAACGGTTTGTTCCAGAAACTATACTTGAGTAAGTCTAGGTTAAGCGTGTTGTCTTCGATCTCAACAATATAGGGTGAGATGTGTTCAAAATTAGCCTATGGCTTGATAAAAAATATGCAGAATTTTAGGAAATTTCTATGTATATATAAACTATTTTTCTTCTTCCATGCGCCATTCTTGGCATAGCTGTGTCATCTATGAGTATTCTCATTGTCTTTATGACTTTCCTTACTGTTTCCAACCGGGTGGGCGGTGGCTTACCGTGACCTCTTTTATTTTCATAATACATAGTTCTTGTCCTGTAGACTTTCTCACGGTCCATAATATGACCATTCCAACATATACAGCTTTTAACAAATTTGTCATAGTTTTTGAAGACATTAGATGTTTCCCGAATATACCCGTTTCTGACTTTATTTTTAAGAGTTATTTCCCCCAACCACAGAAGCATCCTCATCTTCGTTACGTGGTGTTTATGATCAGATAACCGTATTCAGATCCGCAAAGAAGTGCTTCATCCCCATTTCTTTTATTATACACTACCTGACGTGTGCGAGTATTTTACACTTGAATGTAAACAATCTAACAGCTGTCATTTTAGTTAAGCAGAGTGTTAATAGATGGCGCCAAATATATGTTAATTTTAAACTATTTATTTATGTTTTATTAATGCTAGGGAAAATAGGCTTTAAAAAGATGTATGAATTATTAATTTTGATGAAGGATTAAAGGAGACATGGTATTGCTACAAAAAAACACCTTTGAGAAATAATATTATACATAGTCAAATAAGTACCTATCGTTAATTGATGATTTGTATATGGTTAATTATTATTTTTTTGTCAGATAGGCACAAATGTTTTTCATTTTGGCGCGGAGTTTGAGTTGCATCTGTCAGATTAAATACAGTGCAGTTTTTAGTTACATCATATCGAGTGTGTATTGCGAATTTCATAATGGACAAAAAAATCGAACAAAAAGTTTGGCTTAAATTTTGCATCGCCAATGGAATTTCGTATTCGGAGACACTGAAAATTTTACAGAAGGCTTACGGTGAATCGACCTTATCAAAAACACGTGTTTATGAGTGGTACAAAGCGTTGAAAAGCGGTCGAGATATGCCGGAAGATTTGCCTCGCCCAGGTGGGCAATCAACGTCTTCAACTGTAGTTAACATAGCAAAAGTGAAGGGAATAGTGACTGAAAATCCTCATTCATGTTTGAGAGAGATAGCCGCTAAACTTTCCGTCTATGAAGTCGATCCGTATCATTTTAAATAATCACTTGGGTATGAAACATGTTTCTGCTCAGCTAGTCCCAAAAAACCTGAATTGTCGCAAAAAACTCAATCGCAAAGGCGCTGAGGACATGCTAGAACGAGTCAATTCCGACTTAACATTCATGACGTGGGTTTACGAGTTTGACATGCAAACTAGTCAACAAGCTTCGGAGTGGCGCCTTCCAACTGAACCGAAACCGAAAAACCACACCAAAATCGATCAAAAGTCAAAGTCATGTTAACTGTTTTCTTTGACTATCGCGATGTTGTGCACTCGGAATTCTTACCGGAAGGTCAAACGGTAAATAAGTAATACTATTTGAGCATTATGCGGCGTTTAAGAGATCAAATTCGACGAAAATTCTTGGATTTTGCAACACGTAAAAGCGCCTTCGCACAAGGCTATCATTGTGAACGAATTTTTGACCAAAAACTCAACAAATACCGTCTATCAACCACCTTATTCACCAGATATGGCTCCAGCCGACTTCTTTCTTCTTCCTAAACTCGAATTACCACTTCGTGGCACCCGCTTTCATTCGGTAGAAGACATAAAGAAGAATTCGCGACGAGAACTAAACTCAATTCCGAAAAAAGCATTTAAAAAATGTTTTCATGATTGGATTATTCGTTAGCGTAAGTGTACCGTTTCTAAAGAAGCATACTTTGAAAGCGATAAAATAAATTTGGATGAATAACTATCTTTTTGTGTATGATTGATCTTTTCCCGGTACTTTTTTGCCAGAGTAGTAGTATACAGATTTTTTTAATAATATTTTATGCGGATCTTAATATTTGACTAGTTTCGACTAGTTATTATTGTGGGTAAACTCATGTGTATTCTATTAAAGAAATAAAATATTCATATATACCTATAATAATCAATAGAACGTACAACATGAAAATATCGATAAGCGTCAAGCGATATCTTAACTAAATAGTGACGCAAGAGCTTAGATTTATCACGGGTTATATCATGTGCGTGAAACCTACGCTCATGTAGACAGACTGTACGTTTAAAATATTAGGGGCATATTTCAATACAAATTTATATCTATAAAAAAATATATCTGTTTATTTACGTAATTCACGGATAATGCACGGATGTTTGTTAATCTTATAACGAAGTATCTGTTCCCGCGGCTTCGCTCGCGTGGACTACAGAATGCTGTCAGTCGAGCTCACGCGCGTATCGTGCTGCCCCCGCTTAAAAGACTGAAGACAAAAATGCACATTTTTTGGTGATACTTAAAAGACAGATATATGCTATCGCTGACTTTTTCGTAGGTCCTACTTCGTAGGTTTACTTAACGTAAGCCATTTAATCGTCCCAAAAGCGTCTTTTTTACGAATTGATTCACCATTGTCGTCACTGCTTATTTCGTAGTTACTTTATGTAATAAAATATATCATATAGTCTGGCCAGATAATGTATCTATGAATTAATGGAAAAACCATGTCAAACGAATTAGTCGTTTTCGCGTGAAAAAAACCATAAACGGTCGGACAGACAGAGAGGCGTTGAGTTGTATAATATGTACAGATATAGGTAACATGGCCAGATAACATAGCTATGAATTAAAAAACATGTAAATTGGATAAGTGATTTTCGCGTGAAAAAGAACATGAACTAATAGACAGATAAATAGACGTTGAGTTTTATAATATGTACCTATACTTAGATACAGATAACCTGGCCAGATAACATAGGTATGAATTAAAATAAAATAAAACATGTAAATGGGATAAGTGGTTTTCTCGTGAAAAAGAACATAAACGGAAAGACAGATAGAGAGATGTTGAGTTTTAAAATATTTATAGAAGATGCTATAATAATTATGTTGATTTAAAACAGATACATTTCGCATGTCTCTGCGGCGATAATAAAATTTACCAATTGTGTTTTATAATATTTTGTTTTTAAATAGCGTTAAAATATTTTGAGATTGTAAAAGATGCAAAGCATGGAGGAGATTTTATTAACTGTATATAGGTATTATTATAGACATTATCGATTGGTAATTTGTTCAGGAATGTAACATAATTATAATCCAATTAACTTAACTACATTCTTTCAATTAGTTTTAAAAATATATTTATATTATCTTGAGAATTTATTTTTATTTGTCGTTATTACTTTCTTGACTAAATGAGAATCCGTTAATTTTCTTTTTAAGTTTGACTATTTTGCACGTCTAAGTACAGACACGTAGGCAAATTAATAATATTAAAATTGAGAGATTTGGTGTTATTTTATAACTAGTTGTGCCGCATGGTTTCACTTGTGTTAAATTTATTCGAAAAGCTCTCCAAAGTGCAGTGCGACGCCTCCTATACGCCCGTTCGTTCGTGTCGTTGTGTAATTTTTCGAATCCGACTGGTAGTTTAAGAGATTAGCGCGTTTAAGCAAACAATCAAACAGAAAACTCTTCACCTTTATTATATTAGTATAGATATGTGTAATTAGTAGAAAATAAATAATATTAGTAGGCGTTTTTTTTTCTTGCACCAATTTCGAACCAAAATCCGCAAAATTCGATAATATTCTTATTTTCGTCTGTCTTACAAACCTACAGTGCTAATTCTAAATTAGATCAGACCACGTAAAATCAAGTTCAGTAATCAAGAATTAGTAGCATAGATTTTATAATCTATTTAAATTTAAATTTGATTGTTGATATTTCCTAACCAACATAGCTGTTAAACATTTATCAATTTTTAATATTGGTGATCGTATTGAATTCAAAATACATATCGTTGAACATTTCTATTGACTCAAGTTGTTCGGGGTATGTCATAAGCGACAGCTCGGTTTTACCTATCTGCTGACCTACATCCAGCAATATGGGTCAAACGGACGATCGCACATCTCGTTGAGTTTGTGAACGAAGTTACTTTTTAAATTAATTTTGTATGGGCTGTAATAATTATTAAAAAAATATGTGTACTATGCTATATAATGCTACCTACGCATTATATAGCTAGCACGGTAGTTGATACTTGTCAATGATTTGATAATGTATACAAGCCTTACAAGTACTTACCTAACAAGCCCGTAGTACGTAAGTAAAATACTATTAATGGTTTGTGATTATATTAATAAATAGTACTTACCTACTAAATAATATCTTTTTAAATTCAGGATAATATTTCACCTAATTTTTTTACTGTTTGAAAGGTCTTTTTATTACTAAAAAAATATCATTACATACAAAACAAAGTTTCTCCAACGCGGCGGCGCGTCTGTCTATCTGAACGCGACAAACTCAAAAACTACAAAACGGATTTTCATAAAGTTATCATCAATGGACGGAGTGATTAACGAAGAAGATTAGAATGTATAATTCATTAAGTTTTTGTGTAAATTAGCTGAAGTATGACGATAATTATTGAAAATGTCGGAAAAAATCAAGCCGACTGGGAGCTATACTGGCATGCGCCGCGTAAACCAATCGAGATATATGTATTACTCTGCTACCCGTGCGAAGCCGGGGCAGGTTGCTAGTATAGGATAAATTAAGGTAAGAAAATAAAACTTTTTAAAAAGAATTGCAACTAAATAGTATTGGCTGAAAACTCAGCACAGCCGGGGTCTAACTTATCTATTCATTCGAAACGAAAACTCATTGGACAAGGAGGTAATACGTATAAATATAGTTACTTACAAATTTATTTGGTATTTAAAATCATTTTACATAATACTAATTTAAATACCTATAACTACTTGATGAATTTTATACATAAGTAATGAGTAGGTACTTCATAGTATTTGGTCAAAAAAATATCAATTTTATCGTATTGATTTGAAATATGCAGGCATATTGCGCTAATCAATGCCTTCCATGAACCCGGAACAATTTTGTTTTGGATCCATATGTCAAAACATTTACGATAGGTATAAATATTATTAATATGATAAAGACTATTATCTCCTCAATTCATGTTTAAGCATTCACAACTATTACACTTAATTACTATTAAATAAACTATTACAATTAATAAATGTTTTACTTTAATAGGATTTATACAAAATATTTTTTATAAACGTATGAGTAAATATGTTGTTTTCAAATACTTAATACAATTGAAAAATATTTAGGGACGGTGACACGCGGCATTGATATTTTAGTTTGGGTGTTACATATTTAAAATAGATCGGTTCTTCTAAACAAAATTCGGCAGGTATCATTTTTCTGTTTGTCTTTTATACTTAACATTTAACAACGACTGGTTCGATACTAGTAGAAAAGTACAGAGAAGGAGGTGAACTCGCAGGTATCGAGTATCGACTAGTAAAGAAGTTCTCAAATACATCCAACCTTTTTTATATACTCATTAGGTGTATTTGAAGTATGATGGCTCACTGATAGCGTATACGGACATAGCATCGATCGAAGTGAGTTCGAATACCTGCACTGAGCCTGACCTTTCGGTGAAGAAAACATCGTAAACAAACCATAGCATGATGGTAGGGATTTTTCTAATTCCCGCCTGGCTAGCTAAAACCTTCAAATAGGTGTTTTCCGGTAGCTGCACTTGAGAGCCAGTCTTCCACTAGGTTTGCATACTACTACTATCCTGGGGCACATCGTCAATAAAGTTCAGGTGAGATTGTGGCCACAACGTAAAACCTATAACGATAAAAAGTATCCAGCGAAATCCTTAATTAATCATTAATCGATTAAACATTAATTGCGACGCATAAGACGACATTTTGGTACATAAAAATATGTACATAACAACAAATACAAGTACAGAAATACATGTTAAAATTTCATAAATTAAAAACATATCAAACGTGTTTATTTAACACCTTAGTCAATTAGCGTTGTCACCGTCGATATGTATCTAATGCTTCATAATGTATCATATGTATCTAAAACTTCATTTTAAAAGACATTTTCTATTTTATTTAAACAGTGTGCTATATACATACACACCGACATTTACTATCTCGCTCGGGCTCACACAAAGAGGAGACACCGATAATGTGCGTGAAACGTTTAACGTTTAACGTTTAACGCTTGGAAGTCGCATAAGAAGTTTCACTTCAAAAGAAAGAAAGAAGAATTTTTTATTGTGACAGTACAGATAGTACAGTAAAGGTACAGATTCCTACACAATATATTTAAAGTGATCATTTTTTGCCCTTGAATAATCGCGTTAACGAGATTGCGCTTGTCCTTAGTTAACTCCACCGTGAACTACGTCCCAGACAACTCGATCCCCGTTGCCAAACGTTATAAACGCCGTCCGCGAAATCTCTTTGTCGATCCCGACGACGACATCGAGAAAGCTAATAATTACTACGCGTCCGCTCCCGCAACATATGCGTGCTCGCGCCCACGCCCGCGAAACCACCGTTCCCTCCGCAGGGGACGTACGGTTAACTTCGCTCCCGCAAACCCGCCACGACCGCCCTCCTCTGCGGCAACTCAAGCCTAGGTCCGATCCATCGGCATGGAGCCCTTGAGACAAGCAGCCGCTCGCGCGATACAAGTGACTCTACAATCACTAGCTTTCACAGCCATACATGACACTGCATTATACATACATGCACAACACACATAGGTACATAGGTTCTGTAAGGGACCTTTTTTTTCTTTTTTTTTGCCTAGTTAGAGTAGACAAAAATTTCAGACCACTAAATACACATACACATGTTCCTTCCCTCCTCCCAGGGGGCAGAAACATGTATATATGTATAGTTAGTTTAGATCGAATTACGGATAGGGAATTAGTCAAATCGCGACTTAATTGCATACGCGCAACAGTCCGAGCCGAGGTCCGGCCACTTTGGCGCCCTCGGATGTTGTTGCTTAGCTTTCGTGGCTGAGTGCCCTAAGCGCTCGCCCCCAAGCCCGGTAAAGCTGTAAAAGCCGTAAAGGCTCCAGGGCCCCTCAGGCTAACAGTGTAGTCAGTTCGAAAAAAAAAAAAAAAAAAAAACCTTAGTTAACGTGATTGCATCGATATAGTATTGTGGACAGACAACCGTTTAAATCATATTTCCATTGGTGTTTTGAATTACTAATGGTTCTAAAATATGTACAGAAACTATTAACATAAAACATCTTAAACAAGGTATTATGTCTGGTATTATTAACAATTTTAAAACCAGTTACAAAAAGTATGATAATTCATATTTCATTGATTGCGTGCAGGTAACAAAATAAGGAAAGTACAGTGATCATTTATTTTAACATAAATAAAATCATAACCCATGGATATTTAGAAGATACTGTTATTGTGGAAGTATACAGATTTTTTTAACTTTTTTAATAACTTCATTGTTTCTGTTAGATACTCTATTTTGTACTGTATTATCGAAGCACCTTTAGCTTAGACACTTTCCGGTATGATAGATTATATTTAATTATACTACAATAAGATATCAAAATGTTATAAACGTTAAAACACGCAAGTAAAGGGAGTGTTAACATAATAAAAAAGGTTTTTTTAAACATGATTCATGTGTCTGGATATTTCTCTATACAAATCTTTAAGAAATCAGTCTGCGTGTCTTGTATTTGTCATATATTAAGTAATTCTTTTTACTAGTGTTCGATGCAGTAAATGTATTTACTAGATAAAAATGAAGTAGATAACTAACACGAGTAGATACTACATTTCACCTTATTATTTACCTTATTTACAGGACCAGAGATTATATATAAGAGAATTGTAAGACCTTTCATGATTCTACGCTATACCTGCTTAAGAATAAGATGTATTTTAATTATTAAAAAAACCCTCGGCGCCGGCCATAGCACTTAGCTACGTTATCAACATATAGTACAATAACAAATTCAGTATGGTTGAGTGAAGCCCATTTATGACGCATGACTAACACGCTCAGCTGCACTGCAATCAAGTACGCGGCGACGCGACAGGGCAAGGTTGATCCGATGCAGATACAATATCTTGCCTCTTGTCATTTGCCTTTTTTGATACAACATCTGTCCGAGTTGCCTCTGTGTAATATATAATTGATAATAATTATCGAAAAGTTTAAAGAAGTGAACATATTATTAAAGTTCGTAGGTTACTTATTGCGTGTGGAATTTTTAACGTTGTTCTCAATTACCGTAACTTGGTTTGTTCGATATTATAAAGGTTAACATTGATTTTCTACGCTACTATTAATTACTTCGTATGATAAATATAATTAGATATAGCTAAACCTAGGTATATAATACAATTAATATACCTATAACCTACTATCAAGTTACAAGTGATGTAAAGAGCTTCTGAAATTAGTAAAGATATTGCGTTTCACGACCGTAATATAAAGTTACATACGGTTGAGAAAAAAAATCAAGTGAGGTTGTTGGGATCTGAACTCCGATTAAGTCACGCCCACCATACACATGGTGACTAATCCGTAGTAGTGTCACTCTTTTGATTTGTGGCGTTTCGGGATCAGTCAGTATTTACCATCAGGCCCAAAGCCGTCACTTTGTTGTCCAAACTAATATTCTAAAGAGGAAAGATTTGATTGTTTGTTTGCATTGAATAGGCTCTGAAACTACTGGACCGATTTGAAAAATTCTTTCACCATTAGAATCCTACATTATCCCTGATGAACATAGGCGATAGAATAAAAAGTTAGCGATCCGTTAAAAATTTATAATTTTTGAATTTTTTGTTAAATACCCGTGCGAAGCCGGGGCGGTCCGCTAGTATTTATTATTAGAAAGACTACAAATGCTATCAACAGAATAAGTAGCAAGAAAAACTGGTTTTATTAATTATTGCGCGTCTAAATTTCTACCTAAACTTCTTTGATCTTTAGTCCACTATTGCGAAGGTGTAATTGTTGATAATTTATTCAAATTTAATTTTAGGGTAGAAGTTAAATATAAACCTTATATATTTTGTCTATGGGAGGAGGAACTAAAGAAAAAATATTGTGATCAACAAAATGCATTTGGGTTCATATTAATATCTTACTAGCTGTGCCCGCGGCTCCGCTCGCGTGAAATACAGAATTGTTTTTTATGAAAATATCGTATTTTTTTTATAAGGACCAAGTAAATAGGGAAAAGCAAAAAAAAATTACAAAATCTATCCAGTAGTTTTTGCGTGATTCGCACACAACGGCAAACCTCAATCATTTTATTTATATAGATAGATAGACTAGCTGTGCACCACGGTTTCACCCGCGTATAATTTAAAAGAAATCGTTGATTGATGATTGATAATACTTGTTAATATTAGACAATATTTTTATCGGGCGGCCAGGGTTATGCGTTACAACTCACACGGCCCGTACACGTCACTACACCCATAGTCGTAGACCTGAGCCGAGTGTTGAATTATTTAAATTTTACATTATGTCCCAAACTATTCGTCCAAATAACATGCTATAAAGGGCGAAGTTTATTTAAATAACATTGTTTTGATGATGAAGTAATTTTCGTTCGTAAGGATTAATATGCTATGTCTAATAACAATGTTCATAAAACACTTTTCAATTTTTCAATAAAACTTTGTCACAAAATACCTTATTGTGGCTTACATATTAGAGATAGGCATATGGTATCGGGACTTTTATTTAGACGTACTAAGGAGCAATATTTTGTCGAACTTTGTATTTACGTCTCACTTACCATTACGCCAGCGCAGGCGGATAAAGCAGTCAGGGTGCGCTATTTCTTCCGACTTACTTAACAAAAATCAATATTTAAGGCTAGCTGAGAGGTGTAGCCTAATGCTATCATATACAATTTACATTATATCTACGATATACAGTATACATAATATAAAATTTTTCGAATCCAATTGGTAGTTTCAGAGATTAGCGTTTTTAAGAACAAACAAAAAACTCTTTATTATATTAGTATACATTTCGGCGACGTAAATTAATCTATGATCAAGATTCTCATTTTATTTAAGTAAAATTGCTTAACTTTAACATTCACAATATGTGATACATTTAATGTTCTTATAATTCAGCATTTTTTCGGTAGACGACGTGATATAATCGTTGTTATAAAGGGTATTATTAATCTATCTATATCTAATAGGTATATACTGCAAAATCTTTCGACCGAGCACCATGAAAGTTGGTAGATTTAATCTAGTATTTTTTCATGGAAAAGGTTTTTATGCTGAACGCGATAGTTGGCGAGTTATTGTTTACTGGAAAGGGCTAAAGGTCTGCGTACGACCCATCTAGTACTTGTATAATGTATAGGTAATGCTTGGTTTTAACTTAGGAATCTAAGATGATGTGTGCATATTCAGATAGAAAAAGAGAAGTAGGGCACAGAGAAAATTCTTTGGAGAATTCTCTCTTGTTGGGGTAGCTCGACTAGTGGAATACCTCCTTTACAGAAGATCGCAGCCAAAAAACTTTGTGTCATGTTTCTGCGATGAGTAGGGTTTCCAGAGCTCCTTGAGGTAGGAGGGTTCAAGGGCGGCAACGCGCTAGTTAATACCTATGGTATATTACAAGCATCCATAGGCTACGATAGCCGCTTATTATCATGCGAGCTATATGCTTATTTGCCACCTTAGTAATATAAAAAAAAAACATATAATAACGCCGGGAAAAGCTCACTGATAAATTTTTTTTCAACAAAATTTAGCTCGATGGCAACTAGTTTATTTTGAGTCTCCGCCACATAAGGCGGTATAAATAAAGACATTACAAATATTTGAAATATGATTAAAGAAAACTTCTACGAAACCATGTTCGGTGTCGTGGTACAGTTTTCAAACAATCGTTTAGTCTCTCACGCATTTGATTTAGTTTGGTGTTCATTGCTACCGGCTAAATATAATACGGATTACAATAGCAACAGTGTCGTGGTCAAGGAAGACTCAAGAGCGTTACTGACGCGCGATACGGTTACGACGTAGCTACACTTATTTATAGAAGCGATGCGAGCTGATCGAACCGATTCATTCAATCAATGAACTTCAAAAATATAATGCTGTTAATATCATTTGAATGTTAATCGGCTTCATCTTATTCGTTTCGGTACAATTCGAATTTTAAATAAAATAGCTCGTGCCATGGTGAAAAGATTAAGCAGTCACTTACAGAAACAGGTAACGTATTTTATGTTTGTTGGTAAATTAATGGAACTTACCAAGTAAAGCTTGAAAAAGGCGTGACTTGAATATCCTTATGACTCTTTCTATGGCAAGCCTTAATTGACGGTCCTGCGGCTTTACCAACTTGCAGTGATAATCTTCCAGCAGTTCTAATGCTCGGTGGGCCTCTAATAATATAAAAAAAAAAGAATTAGAAATTCGATATTTTTTTCATCACCTTTTCCGCTAAGTATCTATTTGTATAGAGCACAGAGCATGTGATGGCAAGTCCGGTGCTTAAAGATAGTGACCTCAGAGAAAATCATTGTGTCGCTGTCATGAAAACTATGATGGACCAAATGAACCTACTGGCGACTACTAGATAAACGATCACGCATAATTTATAAAATGTCACATTATAGGAAGGACGTAACAAACTCTTTAGCTTATGCTTATTATTTTTCATTATACGTTCCTATATTATTATTCTGATTGCTACGAAACTTTAGTGAATTGTTGTGCCTATGCCTATGAAGAGTTTTGACTTAGTGTAACCACTTTACAAGAGGTGGTGCACAAGTCTTTTCATTTCGAAGAGAACGGAACCAAAGTTGCGGGTAATAGCTATAGTAATAATATAATCAAATACGTCTATTATAGATACATATCAAAAGGAGTAACTTCACGTGAGTGCGTATTACGAGTATGAATAAATAACCTTTTTCAGTTGTCGGATAAAGTATATTCACGATGAAGGAATAAATAATAAGTAGGTAATCAATTTTTAAAAGTTATTGTACCCCCTTAAAACTGAATATATTTGTACAGTCAACAAAATAAACAATAAGTAAAACAATTAAATTTTATTTGCGTAAAATATTGTTTTGTGGTTTTAGTGTTTGCCCGTACGTACCTACTATACCTTTAATATTGCTACCTACAGTAGCTGTATCTATTATTTGAAATTTCAGTGTATTCAGTATTGCCATGGTTATCATTGTGAATACATAAATACCTACAGTAATATACTCAAAGCAAAGAACTATATATTCTATTAAAAAATTGGGGCATGATCGCCTTACAAGTGGTAACCCTCTAATATCCATACTAGTCAGCAGGGGTGATTGCAGTCGCAGTTTACCCCATGTGCTTTAATGATTAATAAAACATGTATCACATTATTTCCTGCGTTAAGTTCCATTAATATAATTGTAATTATTATGTCACCTTGCTTCCGAACTGGCATCACGGCACCACCCCCGTAACGTAATTTAAAAAAACCTAGGACACTGAGTATAAATATTAAACGAAAATACTATTTTACAACAACAATACGGCACTGTTCATTTTAAATAATTTTAATCACCGCTGGATACATTTCTGAACTACACATATCTACTGTCACACAGCAAAAACATTTAGGAAGGTAATGTATGTAATGAAGCACGGCAGTGGAACCGCTTGAGAGGGCCATCGAACACTGCGTCCGATAGGATTGGTCGATTTTCACGGTGACGTCAGGGGGTGGCATAGACAAGGGAAATTGTACGAGGGTTGAAGTTGGAAATGTCGCTTATACTACCAGTCTTTCTACACCTTTTAATATACAAACCTACAGACAATTGTTTTTACAAGATACCTAATATGCATACACTATAGAAAATGTTTAATATTTTATTTAAATCTTATCGATATTAAACAAGTCTTTTCAACCATTTTTTTAATAATATAGCTACTGTTTAATGTCACTATAATAAATTATTGTATAGTGTATGCGTATTAGGTATCTTGTAAAAACAATAGTCTGTAGGTCTTCATATTGAAGGGTGTAACATAAAATATTATGCTCATGATATATTGTTGTGAGTTGGTTCCCATGCCACTAAACGTAAACTTCCCTTGTCTTTTTCGCAAATCTTTAAGATCATACCTAAAAGACCCTCTTAGCATCAATAACTCATTTTTGATCAAATTGTGGGTTGAGTCCTTTCTGCTTAACTACGTCCAAGTAATCAAAGGTTACAATCTATACTTTATTATAAAGTTCAAGAGTTTGTTTTTTTGGTAGTTCACGCGAGCGAAGCTGCGGGCACAGCTAGTTTCTAATAAAATATCTGAATACATTCGTATTTTATAACTTAATGAGCTTTAAATTTTTCTTTCACACTGAGATTTAAACACTGAAAAAAATCCTTTCTTTGCAGATACTGGACCTAGGTTATTGACTAATCCCTATGAAAAATTTCATAATATTTAGCTTAGCGATGTAAACTGTGTATAGATAGATGAATCAGTCATGTACCTAGATTATATATACACACATGTAATATATTATTATGTATAATGTATGTAGATTATAATAGAAAAAACCGCAACCTATAAAATGTTTAATAGGTATATATAATATACCTGTATATATTTTTATTAACACTTTTAAAATTGGTATGGAACAATTTATTTACTTCTGCTTGCTACTGTCCTAATGTAGATATTGATAATGATGATGATGTACCTATTCAATAAATTATGTATTAAAATATATAGCGTAAATAAATATATACCTATTAATATGTTTGTTAAGCCGGGGATCTTATAATTTGAAACTTTAGACTTTTAGAGAATTGAAATTTTCGGGTCTCGGTAATTTACATCAGATTTTTCGGTTGGAACATTTGGAATTTTTCGTATTTTTTAAGATAGATAACTTTTTAGAGAACTTCTTTCCTATAGAAACGGAGAAAGTGTTCCAGATCTTAAAGTAGGTTTTTTAGTGTTTCGGAACATTTCGGACATTTTCGGAAGTACTCGCTCTCGCATTTAAGTGCCACCGAGCCGGCCACGGTATCACTTTGTAGTTCCTGCGATCTACAAATAAATTTATATTGACTCCAGAAGTTTTTTATAAACTTATTTGTAGATAATATTATAATAATAAAAAAGTGCATAAAATTATTTATTTGCTTTGTGATACTGTGACTTATGTGGCAACATTACTATTTACTTTGGAGCTTCTGTTTGGCAAAACTTAATTTGCAGAGTAAATTGAATTCGTGGTTGAGTGCCTTAAGTGCTTGCCCCCCAGCCCGAGTGAAGCTGTAAAAGCCGTTTGAGGCTTCAGGGCCCTTATGGCTAACAGTACAGTCAGTTCGAAAAAAAATGTATATTGACTTCAGTGTCGCTCTGATGTCATCTCATTGAACAATGAGCGTTAAACTCAAAAGTATTATATTTTACGTATAATTGAATAAATCTTTTACGAGAGTATACATAGTATCATCTCAGCAGTCTGGGACTTATTGTGTAAAATGTAAATGGTATTATGTTCTCTGTGGGTGTAAATAATCGTTATTGATTGTCTGTCGGTTTTTTTTCTATTAAATATTTATCGTAAGTAATAAATGGTATACTAATTAGGGTATTACTAAGTAAATAAAAGAAAATTACATACATAGCTTATAGTTATTAAATATATAATTTTATTAATTTATCTGAATTACTGTAAAATGAAACGTTAACGTAGCAAATTTGACAAATGACCTGACCTTGGGACCTTGCTGAGAAGTGGGAACCCTGCGCAACAGCGCAACGCATCACTCGTGAAGCCAGTCGAGTAAGATTACTGTTCTTATAGTAATAACCAGTTCGGTACATAATCTACTCTTTGTCTGTATTGTACGTAGGACTTTAGATAAGATAGTGCAGTTTTCAACATCTGTTAGCAAAGATGCCTCTATTTGGCAAAAAAGATTTTGGAAGAAAATCAAAAAAAGAAAGCAAGGAAACAGAGAAGCAGCCGTCCATCGAGGACAAATATATTGTGAAAGATTTATTGGGCACAGGAGCTTTTTCCGAGGTGCGACTGATAGAGAGCAAGGAAAACGGCGAACTATTCGCATGTAAAATCATCGACAAAAAAGCTTTAAAAGGTAAAGAAGACTCATTAGAAAATGAAATTAGAGTATTAAAAAGGTTTAGTGAACAAGCGAAAGGTGAGGGTGACGAGAAAAAGATGTTTTCTCATCCAAATATCGTCCAGCTGTTGGAAACATATGAGGACAAAAATAAGGTGTATCTCGTTATGGAATTGGTGACTGGAGGCGAATTGTTTGATAGAATTGTCGAAAAAGGTTCGTATACCGAGAAAGATGCGTCCAATTTAATAAGACAGGTGTTGGAAGCAGTGGACTATATGCACACTCAAGGAGTGGTACATAGAGATCTGAAGCCTGAAAACCTGCTGTATTATAGTGCTGCTGAGGATAGTAAAATTATGATCAGTGACTTTGGGTTGTCTAAGATCGAGGATTCTGGGATCATGGCGACTGCTTGTGGTACACCAGGGTATGTGGCACCTGAAGTGTTAGCACAGAAGCCATATGGTAAGGCTGTTGATGTGTGGAGCATAGGAGTGATATCTTACATTTTACTTTGTGGATATCCACCGTTTTATGATGAGAATGATGCAAACCTGTTTGCCCAAATCTTAAAAGGTGATTTTGAGTTTGATTCTCCATACTGGGATGATATAAGTGATTCTGCAAAGGATTTTATTAGGCATTTGATGTGTGTTGATGTAGAGAAGAGATATACCTGCAAGTAAGTCTTTTATATCAGTTTACATGCCTTGCCTTAAAATAAAAAGCCTTATAATAATTGATTGATTTGTTAACTTTATAAAATATTGTGATTACAAATATAACAATCAACAGGTAAGATTAACAATGAAATTCATAGTATCAAATTGAAATATACATAATGTTTTTAGTACATTAACTGCTTTAGGTTTTGTGTTAGATGTCTTTAATTTGTAAAACATTAAATTTGAATTATTATTTCTTTCCAATCATCTATTTCTTACTTATACCTTTTTCAGTTACTTAAAACATAAAATTGCACTTTCAATTATATTGAATTAGCTTATATTGTTGTTTTATATGAATTTTGCCTATACATAACTACTAACTACATAACTATATTACTTTGTTATATTCATGAGCTTTTAATACATCATATTTATTTTATTGTTGTTGGCTTATCTGTATGTGTATTTAAGAAGTATAATATATTTTATAAGGTGTTGCTACAACACCTTTATGTAAACTAATCTATTCTTACCTTTGTATTAATAATTTAAGATAAAGACAAAATAAGTGTTTCTGTATCTAATTTAAGTAAACTATACAGCTAAAATTGTATGTCTATCCCATACTTTCAATGGAATATTACCAATATTCCTAAGTATTTTTATCAACAATAAACTATTTTTGTTTACAGACAAGCCTTGGCTCATCCATGGATTTCAGGTAATGCTGCCAGCAACAAGAATATTCATGGTACTGTATCTGAACAGCTCAAGAAGAACTTTGCAAAGTCTCGTTGGAAACAAGCGTATCATGCTACAACGGTGATTCGACAAATGCAAAAGATGATATTAAACAGCAGCAGTTCAAGTCGCAATACCAACCAAACTCAGCCTAAGCAATAGCTATGATCCAGATAAATACAATTTAAAGTTTCCCATTCTACACCAGTTGCTTAATAAGGTACTTAATAATAGTAAACGTACATGAGCTGATTCAGTATAAACACAGGTAGTATGATCACCATGTGTGTGATATTTGTTGAATTGGTGAAGTGTCACATCAATTGAAATTCATTGTCGAAACAGTTACTAAAAGATGCACTTTGAGTTTTTGTTTTCAGTAAATATGTTGTATACTGGCTCAATTGGCTTAATTCATGTTTTATGATAATCAATGCAGTGCTTGTAGAAATATTTATGATATGCATATTAGGTAAAAATATAATGAAATTCAACAACTGTTTATAAGACATTAAGTCTAGTCACATTATATCATGATGCTTGCATTGAGGAAAGATTTCAATATAATTCAAATAACTAATATTTAATCCTTTAGTAGTTTAAGAAAAACTTAATAATATTTCATACAAATATACATGAGGAATCTCATACAAACTGATTGAAAGATCTATGAAACTTACATGACAAATGTACCTTTGTATTAAATACACTAATTGTATAATTAATATCTTGTCTGATATTGTTCTAATCTGCCAGTTGTCCATAGAGATGATTCATTAACACAAAAATATAAATCTAAATATTTTAAGAATATTCTCTTTACAGATCTGATAGCTATGATCTTAGGTATGGTGATAAATGTTTATTAGAAGTAAGTTTGTTGCATAATTAATTATAATATATAATTAATGATATCAAACAGAATTAATTTTTATTTTCATTTTAAAATACTTATTACAATAGGAAAGTAATACCTATGAATTGCACATAAATGAAACAAAACTATTGATACTGTTGATATTTAATTGAATGGTGATTATTTACACCAAAAAAGAATGATAACAAAGAGATGTTACATGTTGATTAATTGATTATATATAAAGCAGTTTGTTAATATTTGGACATATGTGTATTTGTTTACTTTACCCATCCATGTGACGACAGCATATTCTTACCTAGATACCTAAGTCATGTTTGTTGCATTTAAAAATCCCTCACACTCACTCACTTGCTACAATTTTATTTTTGAGTTTCTTTTTTTACAAAACACGGGCTGTCACTTTGGTAGACGGGTTTACATAATAACTTGTTTTTCAAATCTATTGTCAATACAAATCTATTATTACATGTTATTAAAAGATACCTATCTGGATAAAATATGCTGTCGATGTTTTAACCAATCTAATTTGAATGGTAATAATGACTGAATAACCAAAATATGATATGCTTTTAGTGTTAAAAAATCATATATCCTAAAGATCTGATATATTTCTGCTACTCCTTAGATTACGCCCATAAAGGTATATGTGTATTATAAGAAATAGTATTTTTAACCCTTTGATGTAGCGCTTTGAACATTGTTAATCAATTACCCACTTTATACATAGTGTAAGTTTTGTGATTCTAAATGGTAAGTCCTATCTCTCTTCTAAAATATTGAAAAATATATTTTCTAGTTCATTCTATTTATGTTTATACTTCACTATACATTATAACATTTACTTGGGAATAATGATAATTTATTCGTATTATAAACATTTCAAAGAAAATATTTCGCAGGCCCATAAACTACACAGAGCCATAATAATTATTGATATAGCTACATTTATTATGGCCATGAAATAGAAATCTGCAACATAAGGTAAGACTGAAACTATTATGATAATAGATTTTTATTTTTTTAATCATAACCTATACCAGAGACAAAGCTCATGAAGTTGCTCTCCAAAAATAAAGTCACTGTCGTTCATAATTTTTTGGGAGCCCAGAAGTCATATAAATAAATATAAAATTAGAAATATTTTGAAACATTGTCCTCCATTTCATTTGTACTTATTTCTGTTGCTTTTTTTCTTGACTGTACTAAACATTCCTGCAGAGATTATAACTTTTTTATATTGTACTGTTTCTTGCACATTCCACTTATTTTATTGATAAAAGGAATGTTGTCTTTCTTACGTAAATCGATTACTTCAAACAGAAAATAATATATGAAATTGTAACATTCCAACTTAAGGTAAACCATAATATTTGATCTGAATTTTTTATAGAAATGTAGTATTCTTAAAAATTTTGAAAACGTGGTTTTTCCGTCCACTACAAATGGATTACTGTATAATGTACCATATCTAATTTAAAAGATTTTTTTATTAGTGAAATTACAATATATACTTTTTCAGTTGTTAAGCCGTGTCTCCTGCGTGTTTTTTCCTTTACACATTACACAAAAACCTCTACATAAAACATTTTTGCTTTGTTTTATGTTAATATCAACAATGTTTTTGCTTATCATGCTGGACGAAAAACATCTAAACATTTCTCCCCCGCGCGGTTAAATGGGAGCGGAATACAAACATTTCTCAAGAACTAGAAAACGTCGTCGCCTTGCATGACTTGCACGGTACATCGTATTTTGTTTTTGATGCATAGCGCGAGTTTTATGGATTTATTAATATATTTTGTAAATATGAAACAGCGAAAGAAGTATCCTATACCAAATCGATCATCTATTTTTAGTTCTGCATAAATCTGAAGCCATTCTCCACATATTTTATAGCACCTGGTGTCACAATTTTTTTTTACACGCTGTATAAACAAAATTTGTGTAGACGTTTTTATGTAGTGTGTAAAGCAAAACATGCGCAGTAGACATGGCTTTAGTTTATCTGATATTGTGAAATATTTTTATACTACATATTTATAATTGTGTTATTATAAATCGAGTCTAAAACTGCAGACCACACAATATATTTAAGAAATATTTAGTTGCTATTCATACTATTAAAATTTTATATTACTGTTCAAATAAATCATGAATTATAAAATTATAGCTTTAGCATAATATTTTCAATGACTGTCTGCCTTATTCAGCATAATGTAAGTAGTATTTCTTGTAGTAGGTAATTATGTATTTAAGTGTTGCTAAGACCAATATCGTAGCTTTCGGTGTTGTATTGAATAAGTTAATTTATCATCATTTTCAGAATACTTTTAAACCGATACTTATATTGCATTGTGAAAGTGTCCAAGTTTTGATACAGAATTTGGTGGCAATGTATTGATGATTTTTGTGTAACGTGTTTTTGATTCAAATATTGTTTAATTGCTTTTTAGCAAACTTCAAAAAAGGAGGAGGTTCTCAATTCGAATGTATTTTTATATGTATGTTCAAGTGACTTCTTTGTTTTTTGATCGATGATTCTTTAGAAGGGCATACCTCAAGGGTGGTCCCATTTTAGTTTAATGCGTATTGGACCTTCGACTTCGATGAAACACCAGAGAACTCACCAAATCATTGAGTTTGGGTTTTATTTTTTGTCAAAAATTGTTTTATTTTCTGGGTTACTACTAGATATCAGTGGCAAGGAATATTCTGAAACAGTTTTTCACTGAATTTGCTTTTAGGAAAAAATCAATATAGTGACATTTTATTGAATAAGATTCGCATCTTAATATCCAGCGTTCGACACCGTTAGGTTTACAAAAAGGTTGTATGCGACTGTACTGTTGGAGTGAACGGTATAATTTTGATTATAATATTGAGGCGGCAACAGTTAGTGCGTGTACAGCCTAAATAAAAACGATGATTTGAGTAGGAAATCTGATCAATGCAGTTTGGGATAAGTCATTAAAATTACGTCGTGTTTTATTGTTAGCAGTTCTGTAATCTGTTAATATTTTACTAAACTCCGCACAATGTTTCTTGTATGTTCTACATTTTAATTATTAAGTAATTGTATATTTACATAGTTTTTAAATATCATAAATAATGTAATACTCTTTTATTAAATGTAACAGTTTTGTTAAATGCACAAACGTGATATAAATACATTGATGTATTATGTACTAAAATACTAGAACTATTCAACATTTCAAGCTGGTTACCCAGGCGACATTCACGATGTCACGAGCCGACTGATATGTTGTGGTCTTCATTAGGGGGGTTAATTTTTGTAACTACCCTCATCTGGTCATTGTCATTAGAGAAGTTCCGGCAAACTATTCTCTGTATCATTTTAGGGTCTAAATCAAGGTTTAAGTTACTAATGTTATACTTCTTTAGGCGCGTTATGAAAAAATGACGAGTGAATTTTTAAGACGTGACTGAAATTTGTGACAACATCGTGACTGAAATTCTGAACTATGAATTTGCTTAGTGCTTATTAAATCTCTTACTATGTTGTAGTGGAGATAGTCACACTCAGTGTTATGTATCACATAAAATTCACTCCACACAACGCTCCCATTTTTTGAAATCACTGGATTCCAATACCGAAAACTTCACACTCGATGTTGATCACATAACATTCACTCCACATAATGCATCCATTTTTTTTTATTACTGGATCCAATACCAAAAAAGTCCCTCTCTTTGTTATGTGTCACAAAACATTGACTCCATACAACGCATCCATTTTTTTTAAATTACTGTATCCAATACCTATATAGTCAGTCACACTCGATGTTATGTGTCACATAAAATTCACTCCACACAATGCATTCATTTTTTTTAATTACTGGATTCCAATACCAAATACGTTATTAATCCTAAGGACTTTGGATCAAGTAGAACAATACAAAGATTGAAAGAAAGAAGCCTCTTCTAGCTGATTCGATTTTAAACTTCAGCTTTGCCTATTTGCGATTTAAACGTTCGTGTACAAAATGCGATAATTTAGAAAGTGTATTTTTGCTTTGCTATTTAAATTGTATTTTGCTCTTTGAAACAAATTTATGATTTGCTGTGTCGAACGCTGACGCAGAGTATTTTACCAGTTTAAGTTGATAAACCATAAGAAGTTTTACTTGATAACTCGTGATGCACTGTGTCGTTTCTAGTATTTGTACATAAATAACTCAATGTATAAATATTGCAAAAAAAAATTTTTTACAATGGTCACACTGTCAATAGTGTCTCCAGTTTTTCAATTAGCTCTCTATATATATAACTCTGCTTGAATTTTCCTGTGCCAAAATCATATCACGACTATCATCAGATAATTAATTACGTAATTGACGTGGAAGAAAAAAAATTTTTTAGAGATTCAAACGAAAAGTTTATATTTTTCACATCGCATAGCGGTAGTATTTGCAAAACTAAGGATTCCAAAGTTCCTTGTTCTTAAATTTATTTACGTTTCGTATGTATCTTGTATTCACAACATATTTATTTTTAAGGAGTAATAATACTGTTTTGTTTTCTATATTTAATTAAGCATGATATAGTTTAAGGGCTGGGATATAAATCAACAAGTTCACTTTTATTAAATATTCTACTTCGAAATTAATTATGTATTCGGTTGTGAACACGTTATAATTTCTACTGTGACTTTTTCAACTATTTGATAACTTTATGTAATTATGAATTAATGATCTGATTAATGTTGAATCAAACTAATCTTGTGATTTAGATTTTATACTTCATGTTCAAAACAATTAAAATTTATTCGTAGATCATTAGATGTTAGATATATTTTCAATGTAAATAAAATGCCAACTTGTTGAGACAAGTCTTTCATTGGTTAATCAATAACCCGACAAATATATTATTTCGCATAATCGTACATGAATAGATATAATACAATGGGAATGTTCACTGAATTTCTTCACCCAAAAGCGATAATTGTTTTAAAAATTGCGACGCGTTCGGTAGCGTTGTGGCGCCGTAGATAATTTTCCTCGAGGTGCCGCTCGCTGCTTGTTGCTGCAATAACACGCACAACATTTAAATTATCGATTTAATTTAAAAATAATTCATACATTTTTAAAGTAAATGTTCTTTAAAAATTCTATTTAGATATCCCCTAAATCAGCGGGATTCGAACTATTGACCACTCCTGCGAACTATGTATGAAGTGTCTGGTCGTCTCACATCACTAGGCCAATCCGACGACGATTACAATTATGAAAATCAGGACTTTAATTAACCGTGCAAACTGTAAATGTATTATATCTCATTCTCTCGGAGGCTAAATTCTATAGATTTATATGGTTGCCGCTTTTTCATTTCATCGAGTTTCAAATCACAACGGTGCTAAAGATGTTTTCACTTCAAAAATGACACTTTTTTTTGTATTCATGTATAAAATACACGTCTATTCAAATATGTTGACTGAATATACAAGGCCAGTCGAGGCTTTGCTTACGACTTCAGACGATAATTATTAGGGATGGGTCGAAGTTCGGTAAACATTCGGTTTAATCGCAGGCGAAGTTCGGTTCAGTTTTTAAGCGACTTCAAAAAAAGGAGGAGGGTTTGAAAGTGCTTGTTGAATCAGTATCTGATTTTTCGAAAACCTGAGAAATAACTACTTAATTCATTTTTTTTCTAAAGTAAATACTTGATATTGTGGCATCAATAGATACAACAATAGGTTAAACGCGGAGTCTTCCAACGCTAACGAAAACTGTTCGTTATCCAAAGCTATAATTTGTGCTAAGGCTTTATGAATTTGCATAGAATGTGGGTCATCGACTTTCTACTTTCAGAAAAATAGATTATTCTGGTGGTAAGGTCGCTGTAAGGCCAAAATTGCTAGTACTGTTGTTGGTTGATAAGAAGCAGGTCTAGATACAATATAGCTAGAAGTCGACGGTAGATATGTATCACGACTTGACACTATTGTATCAATTGGATATTGTATCTGCTTGAATTTTTTTTATGTTTCCTTATGAGAAGGTTCAATAATGCAGAAGTAGATTACCGCCTCGCGAAATCATTAACTTTAGTATGTTGGGCTCTGAGGGAGTAATGAGCCGAGGAGAGAGAAGGAGAAATGGAAAGCGCAGCGTAAATATTTTTTTACACAATCCTAGCATCAAAACGAAAATTCGGCCAAACTTCGGCTTCGATATAAACCACATTCGGCCCATCTCTAGTAATAATGAATTTTATTGTAAATAAAATAGAGAGACCTTAGAGAAATCGATGAGGTTGTGGTATTCAATGTAGTTGCCGCCGCCGACTATGAAAACAACGGCGTCTGTGGGAGGAGGATGTCGAGCGGCGCGGGCCCGGCCGATAGCGTCCGTGCGCGCGGCGCGCGGGTCCAGCCACGTCAGCTCCGCGCCGCCTTCGCCGCCGCCGCCTCCCAGGGCACCTTCCACCACACGGCTCACTGGCAGTTTCTGAGCTCAACACATAATTAACACGACTTTGCAATACCAATACACCGATTTGCCAGACAACTTCAAAGATCATGACAAGCCGGTTTTACGTCAAAAGGTTATTAAAGGATGGATTACGTGAATGGATCTTTCTATGTACATCCAATAAAATGATATAATTATTACACAACTGTAAGCATTATTTATACAATAAAAAAATACAATTAATAAATCCGGTCAAGTTTCTTGCTGGCTTGTCTTAATGACTGGGATGTTTTTCGAACCGCTGGTAGTGTTTAGAAAGCGCATTCTTAGAGCCTAAATTGAATAAAGTATTTTTAATTTTTACTCGCAATTGCAATTACGGTATCGTTTCAACCTCAACCCAATGCATGTATAATATTTACCCTAGGCCATGGTATGGATGCATAAAGTGGAAAAGTAAAATATGTGGGTAATATGTAATCAAACGCTAGGGCTCCTCCGCCCCAGTAAAATAATTTATGTCGGTTAGTCCCCAGGT
This sequence comes from Saturnia pavonia, assembly GCA_947532125.1. Classification (NCBI taxonomy): domain Eukaryota; kingdom Metazoa; phylum Arthropoda; class Insecta; order Lepidoptera; family Saturniidae; genus Saturnia; species Saturnia pavonia. Next base: position 10,333,381 of record OX383902.1, on the reverse strand, counting down.
GGCCGACCTTTTTTTGAGTGTTACAAAACCTAGGGCCTCCTTGGATTGCAAACATTTACTACATTTCAGAATCGTTACCTTATATTTATTCGTTAATTTATGGGGCGACAAAGCTTATAAGCCTAGGTCACCATATCTTAAACTACGTTACCGCTCAACCCCTGATTTCTAAATCCACAATTAGTGTTAATTAAACATTTTATGAACATTAAATATTTAAACGTTTATTAAACACACCGACGACGTCGTGTGATACTCGGTACTTCCCCCATATATGGGATCTAGTATTTATTCTTATTCAGAAAAGAAGTATTTTAAATTTAGCATCATACACATTAACATATAAATTTATAACATAGAATAGAAAGCAGGTTCTATTTTGTCATATTAATTAATTAGTAACTTGAAAAAAATAATGTTATCTTTACTCATGGTTCGTGTTACCTTATTGTTTTTTTTTTTTTTTTTTACGTCGCTATGTTTTTATTGTCTTTATATGCAAAGTTAATTATAAAATGTAGAAGAAGAAAAAATTATTCCCACATTCAATTGGCCATATATTATAGGCAAAGTATTTTTTCAAGTATGATCTTTACATATTTTTAGTAGGCCACAAACGTAAACCGTTATTTAATTTCAAACAAAGCATAGTACTGATAGCACATTTTTTTTAGTACATGTATTCTGTTAAAGTACAGCAGATTTAATTTTCACCGTGGAGCAAAATCATAACTCACATGTTTCTTAACAACTAAGTTCTTGACTCCTTCCATAACGAATGAGGATCCTTGAGACACCAGTTTGGAAAACATTGAAACAGTTTTCGTACCGCCGCCTTCGTACTGACTTGACATTTTCGAGAAGCCTCTGTAGATGTAAGACAAATTTTATATTATACATATACACTGTTCAATATAATAAAACAACATTTTTATTTAGCATATTTAAGATCTCAAATTGAAAAATAAATAACACAAAGACGACATTGCAAACATTTTTGTTGGGTTAACTGTGAATGAATAACCACTCGATTGGGATGGAATTTTCAGGTAGATATGAAGCTTAACTTGATGTTATATTAATTAATTTTTATATTCTACTGTGTCAAAAAAGTACCGGGAAAAGATCAATAATACACAAAATGTTAGTTATCCAAATTTATTTTATCGCCTTCAAAGTATACTCCTTCATAAACGATACACTTACGCCAAGGAACTATTGATATTTCACTTTATTATATATAAAAAATTAACTGATTGTTATAATTGTTGTTGTTGTAATTGTTAAAGACAGGTGAGCTTATGTCGCCTTGTTACGTGAACAATAGAAATACATGGTTTCTTAACGTCTACTAGTTGTGAGGCATAGTCCCAATGCCGTAGACTTTGGGTGCGTGCACTCATATTTTTGTTTTAATGTCTTTTTTATTGTAGCTGTTGAGATTAGATGAGTTTAGGTCGCCTCAGAGTAGAGATACATTGAGAATACATAAGGTTTTAATGCTTAAGAGTCGTGTGTATGCAATTATATCTTTTATTTAATGTCTTTTTGTAATAACTCATATAAAAGTCATATATACGACGCTTTCGTGTAAATGGATCGATGTATTAGAACCTTATATGTTTAGAAATATTTATTATCGCTTATACGTTTTATAGTTCCTGCCTATGTGATTTAATGCTAGGATAGTGAACCTACATTGCGGTTTATGATTGAACTTAGCGTATTTTCATGTTATTATACGGTTTACAAGTCTTTACATAATATATATTAGGTAGTTTACTGATTATAGGACGTTTTTTACGATGGGCTTATGTACAGGCATAAGCGTCCTATGTACAATGGAGTAGGGAGTACAAATAAAGAGTTTTTATGTGTCTTGTTTATATTTATGGTAAGTACTTCTTAATATATTGACTAATTCATGTTTTTTTGTGTATAATTCGTCAGGTTCGATAACTACGGGGTTACGAAACTGTACTGAAAATTTGTTTTACATTTTATTAGATAATTAGTACTATTACGTAACCTGATACTCGAATTTAAGGCTTATGATAGGCAAATTGTATGTATTTTTTGATAGTTTACCATGTACTAGTTATAAGTATCTGAATTGTTTATATATGGCGCCAAATTGTATGGATGGCACCGCTCGGAATTATCAGTTCAGCGTACGACTAAAGGCTTCTATAATTTAAAATACAGTCCATTTGAAAATACCCACAATAATATTATTATTTTGTACAAGCTGTAAATTATTGATTGAATACATTGAAACCGGAAACATATTCCTTTGTGTTAACGTGATGTCAAGAAATTATTCTATCACATCCACAGACATTCAAGATCAAAATTTAAGAAAACCCTCAATAATTTACTTACTTCCATCGTTTCATGTAGGACATTGGTTTGATATCACAATTAGCAGCGACAAGTGCGTTTTCAAACTTCTTATATTCTTCCTCAGGTAGTTGTGACGTACATAAATAATATATGATGAACAAACGCATTTTATCCTCCTCCGTTCCCGCACTGGGATCTGTTATTAGATCCATTACTGTTTTGCTCTCAACGGCACTGCTTTTACTCATAATCTTCTCTTCCAGTTCGAAAAAGGAGTCTAATCTCCTTGATTTGATTGCGTTTAGGATTGCTGAAATGAAATAAAAAAAAAAAAACTCATTTTATAGATAACTTAGATAAGCTAGATTTTGTAAATGACCGACACAGTGAATTTCCGTTATAACGACGATGAAAGGAACACTATAATTATATCGTTATATCCGAATGTTGCTATAGGTAGAAAGAAAGAAAGAAAGAATGATAAAATATGTATTGCTAGATAATACAACCGCACAATGCGCATATATCACCTAATGTCTACTTAATAAAACTATACACATTTTATAAATACCTCCTATGTTTTCTAAAAAAATTTAATATTATTGTCTCAGATTAAATTCCTGTGCTAATGTACTAGATTTAACTTTACCTACCTGAAGATTTATAAACAAAAGCATATTTTACAACTGCTGAACGTTTGTGGATGTAAAGAAAACTTAAGAAAACGTTATGAATGAACCTTTGTGTGTTTAGTCTAGTCGCTATACCCGAAATCTGTGTAACATCCGAAGTAAAAAAAAAAATTACTCTAAAAGTATACTTCAAGTTCAAGACGTTTAAGTGTTACGTTGCTATAACCTAAAAGTCATTATAACTGAGGTCATTATAAAGGAAATCCACTGTAGTTTTAATATTAGAAATAAACACAGATTGGTCATCCCGTTTTTTAGACTTAGTAAGTTGAGTAAATATTTTTTGGGTAATAGTGTTAGGTTAAGTTAGCACATCACCAATTGGCAGATAGGTTTAAGGACCATGTAAAGCGGGTTTTACTGTCGAAAGGTGATTTTGAGATGAATCCTTAGATCAAGTGATGTTATGACTCCCCCTCTGTACATCTAATTTAAAAAAAGAAACAATTGATAAATCCGAAGGGTTTCTGCAAGCTCTTTTCAATGAATTGGGTGTTTTATGAACTGGTGTTAGTGTTGTAACAACATTCATAAGTATTTTTGATGTTGAAATATTTTATGGTATATTAAATACGTAAATCTCTTGCCTGTAGCAATTGTGGTATGCATATCGATGAGTCTTTTTTTCTCCATAAGTTGCGGCAAGGAATTAACGGCACTGGTAAGCCGCTGTGTATTGTCGCTAACCATACTGAGAGCCAAGTCACTGTCAGCATCCAAGCCCATGGAACTTTTCAATTTCTTCACTTCTGCCTCTGAGCTTCTGTTGTTGTAGCATTAAACTCTCTTTTACATACAGTTACATAAATACTATTTAAGTCGTAATCAATTTTTGTTATAAATAAAACCTGATCCTAAGGTGTTTATGTCCTAAAGAATTATTTAACTTAAGTTTTAAATATCTTTACTACTCAACATTACAAGCTGTCATAAAAATGACGTATTGCAATATTTACAAATTATTTGTATTCAATTTTCCTTAAGAATATAAGACTGATTAATAAGGTTATTAAATTTAAACTGAGAATAATTTGTAATTAGTCCATTGTAAATACAAATGCTCTATTGTATCTGCCTACCTAGTAATCATGTAGTATGATGATACATAAATATAATACATTTCCCACATTACCTGTATTTATCGAGGTCTTCTTGTATAGCTTCAGCAACTGTTGGGAACGGACTGCCCTTGTGTTCCGACCACAATGGATCTTTCGCGTCTAAATCACATAATCGTGTTTTTGCTTTCTGTTCTGGAACTACAGCTCCGGTATTCTCTGGTACTACAGCTCTGAGAAACAATTGTAAAAAATATTTGATTAAAACACGTTGATACCCTTTGTGATTTGCTATGTCTGTACTTCAAAATTATTTTAAATTTTATAACAAACTATTCAAATTAAATCCCTTCTATTATGTTGAAAATGAACCAACCACAGAACAATTTTCCAAAGGTTATGCTTATTGTATCACTTAATGGTAGTATCAAAATAATTGAAACAAATGTCAGTAATGGTATGATATAAAAAAAAAATTTTGTCTATGATGAATGTTACTATAAAAAATGTTAAATGTTGTTAAAAAATACAGGGTCTAACGCTGAGAATTGATTAGATTGATACATACGAAGTCACCAAGATTTAACTTCATCAGATTATATCTTGTCTACAATATCATCTTTAAAGGTATTAAAGGTCTAACAGCAGCCATAGAGACCATTTTAACACAAACTTAGTATTTGAAAATACAAAACGCTGTAAAAAAATCGTTACTTAAACGAATTAATTATTATTATATCCAATAAAATGGATGTCACATGTCATTTCAGTGAACATTTCAAAATAAAATAATTAAATACAGAAATTGCTTTAAATTGTAGATACACAGGGTTTCATAGTAACATTTATTCCTTACAAACTACTCTATAAATCATAAATGCAATGTTAATAATAAAAAAACGCAAGTTTTTTAATATTATTAGGTTCGATTTCCGACTTTAGTATAAGTTTTTATTTCAAAATCTGTGAATGGGGTTTTTCTTATATTTACAATTGAAGACATGGTTTTTTAGAATATATTTATTCATCTCTTATAGTTTTAGAGTTTCCCATACTGACCATTCTTAATGTTACAACCTTGAAAATATTCTTTTCAGGATATTCAATTTTCGAAATGTATCAGTAAATATTGCATAAAATTTAAAACCTGTTTAGTGATAAATCTAGCACATCATGAGCCAATGCTTGGTATGTCCATGTGTGATGTAACGGTGTTGCCATATCAATATTTCTGTCCAACAAAATTAACATTGGCCGTGTGAAGCTAAATGATCCTGCTTGTCCAGTGTTGCCATGAAATAAATTATTCCTAGCATCCCAAAGGTTTTCCCTTAACTTTTTATCCAATTTTTTTGCAACCATCTCTGCAGCATTACCTTTACTACTTCTTATTATGGGAACATTGCCTGAAATAGTAATTTTTTAAGAGAGTAATTAATCATTTTAACCCTGTATATATTAATAAAATCATGTATACTATTAATATATAACTCACCTAAAGTCACAAATACAGAGAATAAACTCTCTACTATGTTGTCCATAATAACCTCCATTTCAGTATCTTTTGTGTCACCTTTGTTTATAGCTACAAGAAAATTATTTTTTCTAAAGAAAAACATTGATTTATGGTTTTGTAATATGTTTTATACATGTTAAGCTACATTGTTTTATAATTGATTTAGTGTGTTTATCCAAACAATATTTAAATATTGACTAATAACTAAATGACAGATAATTCAACAGAAAGTTGTAGTCCTCTAAACTGAGTAGAAGAGGAAATCTATTATTACATTATAATATTTAAGTTAATATTATATAGTAAATAGTAGTACTGATGGTATTTTGAAATTATTTTTATTAAGAAGTCTGTCATATTACTCTTATGTTATATTTCTTCAATAAATTTTTCATCACTAAATTCACATAACAAGTCTGAATTGAAGTAAAAACTCAGTAATACTGGCAAAAATTGAAAACTATATGTTATAAAAAAAAATTGAAGTGAAACTTCTTATGCGACTTCCAACGTGTTAAACGCACATTATCGGTCTCTCCTCTTTGTGTGAGCCAGAGCGAGAGAGCAAATGTCGGTGTGTATATATATTGCACACTGTTTAAATAAAATATCTTTTAAAATGAAGTTTCACTTCTATCGTGTGTGAATCGCACACACACTTTTTTTTTAATGAGGATAATTCACAAACCATAATATGACAAGGCATCTGACTGCTGATGTTTCATAATAAATAGATCGTCTTCTAAACATATGAAGTTTAGATACTGATCATAAACTTTGTGAATATTAACAGCAGAATTGGATTGAATAGCAGATGCAGCTAGATCTTCAAGTTTTTGCCGTGTTATAGGAGATATGAAGTTAAGGTGGTATTGGTCATAGGTGCCATTGTCCAAATCTTGACATATTCGACCTAAGTTTTCTTCAGTGGGTGCACAAAAGTATACAGCTGGAACCTCTGGTATAGGGTCTCTATCTGAATGAAGTTGCCTGGAAATGCAAATGAATTTATCTTATACAGTATTAAGTTTATAATATTTTTGTGTAAAATTATGACTAGAATGAAGATAATAAAGTAAATAAAAATTTACTTTTAAAATATATTCCTTTAACAGATTTAAAATATTTTTATAAGTTATATCATAACAGCCACAAGTTAATCTTGTTTATTATACAAGTCCTATAGAATGGCAAAGTAAGTCAGACTGATAACTTAGTAATTTAAATTTAAATAAGTCTAATAAGTATCCATGGAATATATTTTACTGTTAACTTCACCCAATGGTAATTAGTCTAATATTTACCAATGAATACAATTGAATTTTTATTAGTTTTATTTGAATGACTATGTTATTGGTCAGAAATACTTTGCCACCTTTGATTTTATATGACTTATATTACAAATAAATGTTTAAAGAGTAGCAAAAAAAACTGTATATTATTCTTAGGTATCAGTTATCAGGTTTACACGGCCTAAATTTCTGCAACTCGACATCTATGTGCGCCTATTTTGAATGATAATGGTAATGTTATTATGTACTAATCAGACGATACAATTTGAATTTGAACAGATACTTTATGGTGCATCTATTGTGGGTAAGGTTAAGTAATTATAAACAAATGTAAGAACACAGAACTTTTAAAATATATTTTATAAACCGTGTGAGCGTTAAGAAGAGCAGTTTTATATATATTATGGCATTTACTAATATAACAAATATACTTACACATGAAGAGTGACACCTAGTTCGCGAAGCTCTTTGATTGATACCAAAGGAGAAATTATATCTTGTCCGACCCTGTCATATATCAGCACTTTCCATACAGGCTCGTTAGCCATATTTTTCGTCAGTGGCTGATTCAGATTAAGCATTTGTTTTAAAGCATCTGGAATGCATATTGTGTTAGCGATTTGAATCAATGTTTGTGATACCGAAAAATGAAAGATGAAGTCGCAACACTCACTCAGTTGTCGCTCTCGTAGGGTCGTCATTTTCATTTATTCTTTCTTTCATTCAACTTGCTAATTTTACATAAACTTATAGATAAGAAATTATATAAAAAGAGAAAACTACTTTTACAATAAATAACATTGCACTAACACTTTATATGTCAAATTGACATATAATTTTTCAGCGATCAGTACACGTCGCTCCTACGTTCGGATACATGATACTACTAAAAGATAAATGAAAAATAATACAAGATTCAAAAATCGCCGAACATCGTCTATAATTTATTAAAATTACAACCAATTTATACAAGTTATTATAAATAATTTATAAATACTAGATAAGGTGTTGAACACAGACTTAGATAGGAATTATAATAATGTCAATTTAAATAGGGAACAGTTTACATGTAAAAAATATGATTTAATGAAGTCCTCTGAGAAATTGTTAAAATTAGATGTGGGGAACATTATGTTGTGTGCTTTTCCTACACAGTATCCCTAAAAGAATAACATTCATATGACAAATTGTCATAACACTGGATACTATACACACTCGACAATGGCAGTACTGGTCTTCAATAAAAAAGATCTGCTGCCAAGTTAGGAAAAAGAAAAAGAACATTCATATGTTAAATAATTGTAAAACAATCTGACATGTCGTCGTGACAAATTTATATTTTTTGATATTAATAAGTTTATTGTTAATTTTATATTAACTGGGGAAATGATTGTTCTTTCTTAAAAAGTATAAATGTGTCATACCTATATTGATAGCTTATTATATTCATAGGTTAAGTGATTCAGCAGTATCACATAGTTCGACTAGTGATACTGCGAATATTTTTTTAAATTAGTAAATATGACAAAGGAGCAGGGTAACATAACAATATACCAACAAAATATTAATCGCTTCTCCTGCAAAATTTTAAATACCTATATAATTATTGTTAGATAGAAGAGACTAGATATATTATTTACAGAAACCTGGCTTAAGCCTGATAAGATGATATTTACGATTGATGAAATACCACACTTTCGATTATCCAAAAATAATTTAAAATTTCAAGACCGAAAAGATATATAATGCAGTCTCTCAATAGACCGTGTTTGTGAAGTGGCTTGTGCTGACATGGATGGATTATGATGGATATGGATATGGATATTATATTCCAGCATATTTTTTTTCCTATTTTTACAAACAATGGAGGTATATCAATATATACATAATATATCAATATCTATATCAATATATATTTAATATCAATAAGTCAGTTATAGTCTGTGGTGACTTTAATATTGATATTTTAAGTTTGTCGCCAGAGGTCACTACTATCTTTAGAAGTAACAAAAAATATAATATCATCACACCATGGTGCTGCATCACTCTTGGAAAATCTGATTAAACCGAAATTTTATTTTACATCCGCTAGTGCAGGTGAAATAATAAGGACTTTTAAACAACTAAACTTATAGCACACTACATTGACTTTTGTGGAACGACAGTAATAGTAGTTCAGTTAGTTAGTTAAAATTAGTTGTCTGTTTTTCACCATATTCTGCTTATATATTTAATGAGTGCATAGAAACAAGAACTTTCCCTAATCTAAGAAAAGTTAGTAAAGTAGTTTCTCTGTTTAAATCAGGTTTTAGAAGTAATCTTGGAAATTATAGACCAATTTCTGCACTTCCTTCGATTAGTAAGATTTTTGAAAAAAATATGCTTAAGCAGCTAGTAGAATATTTCAATGCACAAGAGATTTTGGATGGTCGGCAGTATGGCTTCACGAAATCAAAATCAACCACTGACGCTAGTGCAAAGCTGCTAAGTCATATATTTAGGTCCTGAGAGGAGTCACAGGATGCAATCGGTGTATTTTGTGATCTCTCAAAGGCCTTCGACTGCATTGACCACAGTAAGCTTATACTTAAGCTGAAATACCATGGTGTGTGTGTAACTTCTCTCGACCTGCTAAGCTCTTATATAATAGACCGCTGTCAAAAAATACTTAAGTATAGATGGGGCAACCTCCTCGGGATCATTAACCAGCATCGGCGTTCCTTAGGGCTCGATTTCAGGACCGTTTCTGTTTCTCGTATATATAAATGGTCTACCGCTATCTAGAACCGTTGAGAACCGTACTGACATGGTTCTTTTTGCAGCTGACACTTCACTTATATTCAAAGTAAAATGAATAGATTCTGAGGTTAGGCAATTAAATAATACTTTAGTTAAAATTTCTGAATGGTTTGCTCTAAATAATTTACTACTAAATGCAAACAAAACCTAATGTGTGAGATTTGCTTTGCCCAATGTTCGGCGTGTTGATAGTCATATCTAGAAAGAAGGGAATTTAGCAGGCTTAGTTGACTATACTGTCTTCTTGGGTATTACCCTTGATTCAAAATTACAGTGGGGTCCATACATTAAAACTTTGGCGGGTAGATTAAGTTATGCTTCATTCGCAGTACTTAAGATACACCAGTTCACAAATATTTCCACTGTTAGGTTAGCCACTTCGCTTACTTCCATAGCATAATGTGTTACGGTATTTTGCTGTGGGGGTTAGCAGCTGAGGTAGACGCCATATTCATTTTACAAAAGCGGTCAGTTCGAGTAATATACAACATGAGATCTCGCGAATCACTAAGGAACAGGTTCGAGGAGTTTGATGTCTTGACTTTGCCCTCCCAATATATTCTTGATAGTTTGCTGTATATTTGTAAAAACTTTGACATGCTTGATTTTGTCAAAGACTAGCACAGTTTTAATACTAGAACAAGATAAAAATTAGTCGTACCGTGCTTTAGACTTAGTAAAACAAATAAAAGATTTTTAGGTAATAGTGTTAGGTTCTATAATATGATCCCTACGCACATTACTGATTTGCCGGACAATGAGTTCAAGGACCATGTCAAGCAGGTTTTACTGTCAATAGGATATAGAGTGGATCATTATGTGAATGATAGTGATGTCTCGAAGTGACGCCCTCTCTGTGCATCTACTAAATGATAAATATGATAATTGACTGTAAATATTATTTGTAGGTAAAATTAAAAAAAATAATAATGAAAAGATAAGCCCCATCGAGTTTCTTGTCGGTTCTTCTCGGTGATTAGGATGTTTTCCGAACCGGTGGTAGTATAGTAGTGTATGACGTTCATACGTGCCTTCTTAGGGTCTAAATTGAATAAACTATTGATTGATTTTTATTTTCATGTTGTGCGAATTAAATTACACATTTACATGCGTTAAGTCGTTAACTATGAGACGGAGACGGTAGTGTCTTTATTTGTTGAGTGACGAGTGTCATGGGAGCCTGAGGAGAAAGCTGTTTGCGGAGGTCGTCTGGTGGACGGAGGGAGGCACTTGCGTGCAGAGTAGTCTGAAGGTAGCAGTGCGCGTGCGGCGGTGAAAGGCACCATGTCGATACGCAGTGTGAATAGTGCGCGTTCTAACGCTATGACCGGCTTGCGAATATTCCTTATATGTGCATTTTTGATCAATGGTTAGTTCAATAGATTTATGTATTATTAATTGGACGTATAAAATATTTGTGACATTTTGCGTGTCTGCCTTATTATACTATCACAAGTTTTGTTCGTAATCTTATGCAAGCGATTCGCTGATTTATTCCTTTGCTTGACCTACGTAACTGTTACGGCAGAAATGATACAGAGAAAGCTATTTGATTGTATTCTATTCTTTCAGAGGTGCCTTTTAATTATAATGCAATTTGAATGTACATAAATAAGTTTCTCTGGTTATTATATCCGATTTGAGAACGATCGAAGGACAATTATTATTTATGATAGCAATAAGTTAAAATTTAAATATTAGAAAGCTCTGACTTATTGCTTGCATCGTGTAGTTAATTCCAAATTATAGTGTAGATCCTTTATTTTACTTGATGTTGGACACTATGACTTCTCGGAAATGAGGATATTGACACCTGTACCTTTAACGTTACATGAATACATAAACGCTACCTAAATATGTTCTACAAAGCTTTCAAGTCTAAGGTCAACCTTTTCTTGTAAATCTGGTTTCGTGATACTGAGAAGGCATGAGGAAGAAATAATTAATACATCAAATTTAAATAGTATAACGTAGTTACTAAAAATAAATAAACCGGTAATTACGATTTGCAAATTTTTTTTAATGGTCAAAAGCTTTTATCAGTTTTTTTACATACCGCTAGAGTGCGTGGATTCCCTTTTCAACTTGAGAGTGAGAATAGTTTATAATTTTTTAAAATATATTCTTTTTTCTTCATATATCTATTAAAAAATTTGTTCAATATTACAGTGATTTATTTTTTTAAGAGTTTTTTTAAAATCCCAATAGTGCGCGTCAATTTGATTGTGAGAATATATTTTAGAGTATTTAAACGACAAATCATTTTATATCATTTCAAAGTTTCATTACAATCTCCGTTTCTTATTACAGTGATTGTTACCATTATGAATTTCAACAACACATACAATTAAAATTACTAATGCGTTTAACCTTAAGTTACATATTGAAACCTATATCTATTTAAAACGATTTAATTCCCACATCTTATAAAATAAATGTACAATGTATATTCTTTAAGGTTCAACGATTATTTATTTATGTTTAGTGTTTAACATTATTAATTAATTTAAAATTGTTAATTGATTGCTTTAACCTTTATCACTTCGAATTGTGTACCTACATTTTAGAGATCCGGATTCAATATTAATATTTATTATTCATGCCTTATGTTAAAACAAATGAGTAACAAATTTAATGAAAGTTATAAATTTATAACATATTAAAATTTATATGGGCCGGTAGTGCTATTTACAACAAAGCACACGTTAACAGCGTTACTTTTGGAGTTTTAATTACGAGGCCATATCCAAGTAAAGTTATCTAAAATATATTGGGCTAGTTATGTCTCTAGACAGTTTAACGCACAACTAATCATTAGCCACTTATTTTCTTATGGAGTAAGTACTACCAAAATTACACATTTTCAAAAAAAAAAAAAAGATTTCTAAGTAAGTATATATATATATATATATATAATATTCAGCGGCAGTTCTAGGGGCGGGCAACCCGAACATTTGTCCGGGGTACTAAAATTAGAAGGCCGCTATTTTAGTACCCAGTTTGTATATGAGCGTAATTGTATATATAATATACATATATATATATATATTAGGTTAACTAGGTTCTTGGATCTAGAATCTAGTTCCATAGAAGAGAGTAGCTATGAATATCAGTAAATATTCATCACACGATTACTTTACCGAACATACTTTACACAATTAGAAATAAAAGGAAATTTAGTTTACCTCTAATATTAACATGACTTAGCGCATTTTCAACCTTTGTTTTTAACAACGTTATTTGGAAGTTTTGGTTGCAGAGGTGTACGTACCTATTCTTATTTACGTACAGAATAGAAATAGGAATGGAAACAGGTGTAATCAGTTTTTACTTAATTATTTTTTTTATAATATTTTATCACATTTTCGTGTATAGATAAAGTGTAAATAAATAAATGTAATGTAAATAAACGCCTTTAAACTAATGGAGACACATAAAGAACATATAAAAAAATTTGGCCAATATTTATTTAAAACAAATTGAAATACACGTAGACATTTATGATATCAGTTTATAATGAATATTATTTACATATATAATTTACGAATTTTAAACACTTTGGATGTTCACTTCCTTGTTCATGGTATATTAACCGAATCGTATGTGTCTAGTAGGTATCATACAATGCCTTACATAACTCACTTTCTGATTTCGATGAAACAATAGGTGCTAAATGATAGTTGAAAGTAGTTTTGTCGAAATCATATTAGAAGGCAATGTAATTACTTTGATACCCAATTATAATCACATTTTCACGTGTAATTTAATCATTTATAATTTCATCTTTAACTAAACTTTCTAGGTAATAACAATTCAGAGAAATAATAGAGAACCTGTTTATAATAACGTCGGTTAATTAAACAAATAAAAATATCCAGTATTCAACTTGTGTTAATAAATGTTAGTATTTTATATTTGTTTTTTTTAAGGTACAATTTTCTTAATTCTTTGTATATCAAACTTTATGCTGCCAAAAATAGTAAACAATGAAGAAAATTAAAACCACATTTTAATGTGAAAATATAAACCAGAAATTTTACTTTTATTTTGCAGTTCTATTAAAGCAGATGATTCCAAAGTAATTATAGTTTAACCAAAAATAGTAAATGACTACCAAAATATTAACCACATAAATATTTTTGTTATCATACTACTTCAAAATTATTAGTAGCCCCATATAGCTTACCCGCTAAGATTTGGAGATCTTACTATATTTACGATATATTTATATAGATCATACTATATTTGGTATTTGAATACAATTTAAAGTGCAGTCATTTTATTGTTTGTAATATTATTTGGTGATTATTATGTTTAATCCTCTCCTAGATTAATACTTCGGCGTAATTTCATTCATTTCATTAAATCTAGTGACAGATTTTTGTATATATTACAATATAGAATTGGTTTCTCGGAAATGGCTCTAATTATTTGTATGAAATGATGAATTTAGATAATGTTTTACATTTCAAGTTAATATATATATATATATATATATATATATATATATATATATATATATTTGTCCACATATACTTGTGGTATTTTATTTTAAATTATATAATTTATAATTGTTATTGTCAAATACATTATATGAAAATTGTATTCAGATTTTTCTGGCAGATATTTAATATATAATTCTTAATTTATAAAAAGGTAAGAAACACTTGAAAAGATTATAAATATTATGTTTCCGTAACTTTATAAATATTTTGTTATTAAAAAAAAGTATATCTACATTCTATGCGAATACTAAATATTCTCCATTTCTTGTGAAAATGTAGACAGTTATTTGCGATTCATTGAGTTGTTTACATCAATTCCATTGATTTTCAGGTACCTACCAACAAAAAGATAAGGAGGCAGAGGAGTTTGTTTGTCCCGAAGGTACACAGGGTAATGGGAATTTTGCCGATCCAGCCACCTGCAGACGTTTTTATCAAGTGAGATTTGTAATTTAGATATTTTGTTTTAAGATGTATCTGCTTTTATGTTTTTACTAACAGTCGTTGACATAGAATGGTTGATTTTAATGCCTCGAATAGACTGTTACGTTTATCTTTACATCATTTAATCTTTCAAAGGAAAATATATATATCAGGTAACATTTAACCTTTCAAAGGAATATATATATATATATATATATTTACTGTAAGATAATATATATTTTAATACACATGAATAGCCCCTTTTATGTTTATTTTATATTTATTTTCGTACAGGCTATAGTTTTACTACTATCAGTCCTGCTGTCGGATGATGTGACCGAAGAAGATAATAGTTACCCAAGACTGATAGTAATAAAATTAAGAACTCATCTAAGCATAATAAATGAACCTAGAGTAATTTTTTTCACCAATTGATAGCAAACAAAAAGGACAAAAACTTTTTTAGTAAAGGAAAGTATTTTGAAGAATTTTTACTGGTTTATACAATAACATGCCCAAGTTAATATTAATGCCTTAAAGTTCTTTGTCTATTGAGCTATCCAATTAGGTTTTTCCAATAGAAAAATAATGATAATAGTCTATGCTTTGATTTTAATTAATCTATATGATTTATTTGATAGCTAATGGATATTCTTATTATTAATTGTAACTAAGGAAGCGTTGAAAACTAAAATTGACATTTTCAAACTTTTGCTAACCGGTTATTAGACTTGTTGAACGGGATCGTTTATTGTAGTAATTATAATATTTAACTTATGTATATGTGTCTATTCTATAGTTATTAACATTTATGAAAATGAATGAATAGAGAAAACCTTACATTTTAGTATTATATTTCACATTTTAAAATTATAGTGTAAAATAGTTTCAAGTTTTAATAAAATTATCTTTTTAACAAATGTAGATTGGCAGCTAACTCGGCCTCATTTTTTTAAAAGACATCATTCATATTTTTTTTTTCTTATGAATGTAATATCTATCATGACAAGTTTATGACTAACTTTATATCATAACTAGCGGTGCGTCCGCGGCTCCGCACTTGTTTATTACGTTATTTATTATTCTATATTATATTATTATCATACCGTAATTTTATTTTTACTCATATTGCAGACAATTCATATAGTCTATTAAATGTGAAATGACATATACTTACCATGAACAAAATTTCATCAAAATTTGTTGAGAACTTTTTTTACAGTTCTTATAGCCAATCAATTATGATATGATGTATGGCTTCCCGTCTATAAATTTGATAAGAATCGGTTGAGAATAAAAAAAAAAAAGTTGTTATTTGTTTTGTTAAGATTTCTAAAAGTAATATTGACTATTATCATTGGCCATAAATTAAGTAATGATTTATACTTTCCGTGTACGAATCATTTCATTAAAATTGGTTGAGAATTAATAAAATAACATTTTCTTGTGTTTTTTTTTTACGATTTCTAAAAGTAATATTGAAAATTCGTATAGCGTATCATTTGACCGATGACATAAGCTTCTCGTGTACACAATTTCATAAGAATCAGTCAAGTCGTTATCCGGATTTACGTTATAAAAATTTTTGTACGATATATTCGTGTTTTTATTCATACAGGACGTATATCGGGAAATTTGGAACAAAACTATACGTGTGAACAAAACTAGAGATTCATTAATATATACAAGCAATGTCCCACGGTTTCACACATTTTATATTTATTGAATCAACTTTCCACCGCACCGCTGCTC
Organism: Saturnia pavonia; assembly: GCA_947532125.1. Taxonomy (NCBI): domain Eukaryota; kingdom Metazoa; phylum Arthropoda; class Insecta; order Lepidoptera; family Saturniidae; genus Saturnia; species Saturnia pavonia. The sequence continues at coordinate 10,317,001 of OX383902.1, read as the reverse complement.
CGCTGAGGCACCCGTGTAGCCAGCTTGCCAGATTGCTCGATGTTCATGGTTAGTGCTCTGCTTCTTAGGGTCGTAGCATGAAGTTACATAGCCTATAACCATCCTCAATAAATAAGCTATAAAATACAAAATGATTTTTCAAATCTGAACTTTAGTTCCAGAGATTAGCGCGTTCGAACAAACAAACCTTTCAGTTTTATAATGTACTAGCAAACCCGCCCCAGCTTCGCTCGGGTAGCAGAGTACTACATATAACTCTATTGGTTTACGCGGCGCACGCCTGTAAAGCTCCCGGTCGGCATGTTTTTTTCCGAAATTTTCAACAATCATAGTCATATTTCAGCCAATTTACACAAAACCGTAATGAATTATACACCTAAACCTTCCTTATGAATTACTCCGTCCATTGATGAAAACCGGATGAAAATTCTTTCGGTAGTTTTTGAGTTTAATGCGTTCAGACAGACAGACAGATATAACGCCAGATGACAGATATTATACTAAGAATTATTATTATGGTTTAAAAGATTATTTAGTGTAGTAAGTTAAATGTATACATGTTAAGATGATGAGAAGAATGGTAGATGTGTAGATAATAATATAGATATCCTGGATAGCGAGGGGAGAACCCACGAGGAAACTCGTGTTTATGCATTTTTAGTGTCATGAGACGTAGAGTTCGTAGACGGCGCGCACTTTACCTTGGTAAAATAATTACAATTTTAAACTAAAATTAAATTGTAAAGATTTGATTTATAAGAAACTCGTTGCAACCTTACATTAAATATGATTTTATTAAACCAGTTAACAAGTTGTAAGTGTTGTATAATAAATAATATAGTTTAAGAGTGTTTTGTTACATTTTATAGATATCACGTCAATACTTAATTGTTATAACATTTTATTTTATTTTATAATGATACAAAAACCATTTAGCTATACCAACGTGATAAATATAAAAGTTAAATACGTAAGCGAGTAAATTAGTATTTTGTAATGTTATTGCTACGTCGGAGGACGGATTGCAAATTAATTTCCGAGAAATGTGATTTCTTTGTCTATAATATTAAAGACATTTAATACGACTTATAAACTTTGTTCTATAAGACCATCAGTATGTTTTTATAAAATGATTATTACTCATAATTAAATATTTTATCATCTTATTAATCTTAATAAATCTGTATTTCTGTATGTACATGTAATTCCTGATATACATCCTATATAAAAGAAACTGACCATGAATATGTAATTTAAAAAAATGACTGACTGTTTGTATGCCCGATTCAGTTCAAAAACGGCTGATCGATTCTTATGATACGCTATACAAAATATCATTATTACTTTTGGAAATCGTAAAAAAAAAGCAGAAAAATGTTCTTTTATTAATTCTTAACCAATTTTAATGAAATGATTCGTACACGGAAAGTGTAAATCATTACCTAATTTATGGCCATTGATAATAGTCAATGTTACTTTTTGAAATCCTAACAAACAAAATATCAAAAAATTAGATTTTCATAAATTCTCAACCGATTCTGATCAAATTTTATACACGGGAAGCTTTATATCATTGGTCAATTGATAGGCTATAAGAATATTCAATAATACTTTTAGAAATCGTAACAAAAAAAAAAATTTTTTTGTTTATTTAATTCTTAACCGATTCTGAAGAAATTTTGTATACGGGAAGTATATACGTCATTCCATAATTGATGTACTATAATAACTGTCATGAATAGTTATAGAAATAATAAAAAAAAATATTTTCAAAAAATTAAATTTTCTAGCAATTTTCTACCAATTCAGATAAAATTTTGTAACTGGGTAGCATACGTCATTCCATATTAGATAGGTTATAAAAATAATCAATAATACTTTTATACTATAATATTAGTCAACAAAATTTATTTTTCAACCGATTTTAGTGAAATTGTGTACACGTGAAGTAGATATAAGGAGGTTTCAAGAGTTAAGTAAAGTAAGTTCTTTCTACTTGGGGCAGTCCGACTGGTGGAATACCTCCATCATACAAAAGATCGCAGCCAAATAACCTGTGTTGTATTCCTGCGGGCGCCTTCGGCGAACAGTATAGACAGTTTCCAGAGCTCCTTGGGGTAGGTGGTTCAAGCTCGGCAACGCGCTAGTGATAACTATGGTATTACAAGCGTCCATATCCTGCGGTAGCCGCTTACCATCAGGAGGGCTGTATGCTTGTTTGCCACCTTTCCAAATAAAAATCATTATCAATTGATAAACTATATCAATTATTGTAATAATAATATGAGTGAAAAATGAAATGACGGGATGAAAATAATTACTGCGTAATCAATATGCGTGGAGTCGCACGCGCACCGCTAGTCACTTATCTTATAATAAATATACTTTTGTAATTTATTAAAACAAGTCAGAGATACTAAAAAATAAAATAACTGAACCCTACTTTTTTGTATTCTAAGAAAATACCATTACAAGTATTGGTATTTCGCCTATAGCCGCGGTCCTTGGATTACTACGGCTTTTTTTGGTATTAATACAAACGTGTCTTTATTACTGATGCTGGTTGAATTTTAATGCGTTCCTCGACAGACGGCAAATATGTACCTACTGTCAGTATATTGGATATTGGAATGCCTACGTGTAGGACAATGGTATATCTAAACGTTTGTTTTATATATTTATACTAGATAATGCTCGCCATCTTCGAAGGATATAACCTTTTTTCATGTCATATCATAGCCTATATATTACTTCTGGAATCATAACGAACATTTTTTAAAGTTTCATCTACATAAATCAGTCAAATAGATTTTATGTTAAAGTCGTTCAAACACATATAAATACATTCAAATAATTTTTATTACTGTGCTCCAAGGTTTTACCCGTGTTAAATTTATTCGTTAACCTCTTCACGGTGCTGCTGCATACGCGCCCGTGTAGCGTTATCGTTGTTCCACTACCGTACTTGCCTAAAGCTTGCCAGATTGCTTGACGTTCATAGTTACTGCTCCGCTCCTTAAGGTCGTAGCGTGAAGTTATATATACTATTCCTCGTGAATCTGGCTATCATATACAAAAAATATTTTCGAATCCGACTGGTAATTCCAGAGATTAACGCGTTTAAATAAACAAACAAAGAAAAAACTCTTCAGCTTTATTACGTTATAGATTATTTATTTATAAAAAGTACACATTACAAATCATACATTACATAATATACATTGAAAATGTTACAGTATATTAGTGTGTAAGTATTATATAAGTTTCATCTATAACTTTAGTAACTTAAGTTCCGGTCAAGAACGAAAGCAAGTCTTAGAACGATTCAAAAATTTGCTACGGTTCAAACTCTAAACTCTGTTATGCAAAATTACTAAATAAAGTAATACATCTTATTTTGTGTAGGATAGGATAGGGCACTAATAGGCTATTTGATTGCACGTCCATTTACACATGGTGAAAATTCCGTCATCGTGGTTCATTTCGAGGCGTCGCGTTGCGTATTGAGGTCACCAATTTGTATTCAGTTAACATTCGTTGATATTGACTCTTGGTTATTTTAGTCTGCACTTGCCGTTGTTCTTGAATTATAATAACCATAATGTACCACACTAACAGGCGAATCAGCATTAATAAAATTAGAAAATATTTTTAAAATGGTAAAAGAAAAGGAAATTGACCGCCAGCGATAATGTCTCCGAAATCTATCTATCCATACTCAGTTCTATGTTTGGTTATAAAATATCCAAGATTGCTTGTGAAATATTGACCAAACTATATCCATTTTTATTACATCAGGGGTGTTCAAACTTATATTAACGGCGATCAATCACAAATTAATTAAATATTAACTACTACGATAGAAAAAAAAACAATGTGTATGAAGCAATGATGGCTCAGCGTGGTAGCGTGTACGACTTCGCGTCGATTGACGCGAGTTCGAATCTCTGCAATGAGCCTGAGCTTTCGGTGAAGGAAAACATCATGAGGAAACTATAGCATGGTGGTGGGATTTTTCTAATGCTCGTCTGGCTAGCTACCACTCTCAAGTTGAAAATCTGTCGCCAAGCACCAATAGGTGTGTTTCGGCAGCTGCACTTGTCTTCAACTAGGTTTAGCATTTTATCATCTTGGGCCACATCGTCACTTAACATCAGGTCACTAGATAAACCTATAACGATAAAAAAATAAAAATTGCTTAAACTACACTTTAAAATTAAAAATAGATACATTTTGAGGGTACGAATTTAGTTACAATTTTTCTCTGGATAGTTGATGCATGACACTTTATATTATTCGCGTACTATTCATAAAACGGTAGGTATATATTTACTGCTTTTTTCAATCTGACTATACTGTCTGACTTAGGGGCCCTAGAGCCTTACGGCTTTTACAGCTTCACCGGGCTTCGGGGCGAGCGCTTAAGGCACTTTGCCACGAAAGTAAGGCAACACGTTTCAGCAAACAAGTTAGATGTTCGTTAGTTAGCCGATTGCGATAGTTAGATTACATTATTTCAATTTTTTGATATACTGACCAGTATAAATAAGTAAATACGAATAATAATATTAACTGAAGAGCGATTTTTCTAACGCAGACATTTTTTATTTACATATAAAATATATTAAATTAAACTAAAAACAAAAAAGATATTACATGCGTCCGTTGTAGAAGTGATCGCCGCTGCGAGAATTTCTTGGTGAAGTACTTTTCTAGTATTCCCGTGGTCGACTCGGAAAGCTCAACTGTTTGAGAATCCCTGTATTACATTATAAAATACAGCGACTTTAAAGAAACAATCTTCCGAATTTATTTTATAATTAACTTATCAACTTTAGTTTAAGAAATTCATATTATTTGTATATGTAATTCTTGACATTATAATTCTGTTCCAATTAAAATTTGTAACATTATTCGTTAAAACCAAATAAAAAAAAACCAATAGTTCGAAATGTCAAAAAGAACAAGGTTATTCTCTTTATTTCTTGTTTATTCAGAAAACCAGACGTAATCCTTATCCTTTGAATGATAAAGTTGATAAATTTACGTAAGTATTCGAACTACGAAAGAATATGAAAAGGAAATGTTCGTATCCGAAATATTCGTTTTTTTATATACAAAACAAAGAATATTTTGAGCATGAAACATAGGTTACCTTTTTTCGTATGTAATAATATAACCCGCGTGACTGCCTCTCTTGGGATTACTGTGGAGTTTATGTTACGTCTGCGAAATTGAGCGGATTCAAAAATAAAAACAGCTGCCGTAATCGTTACTAATACGCACCAGAGTAGATTGTGAAAATCGTACGCTGCTTCTTTTGTTGTATTATTCCAGAAAAAAAATTTAACATAAGCTAACGTTAAGTTTTTTTTTCTGTTTACGAATAAAGCACAGGGTATTTTTTAAACTTACATATGCAAAGAATTATTTTATAAAATAAAAATTTTCTCGATTCTTAAACCAGTTTTGTTATTCAAAGTGTGGGCTATTTTTATTGACTTGAAATGTCAGCGCCAGTATACTCGTCCGTCATTAAACTGTGCTATACACATGTAATTTTAGTCCAAACGTGACATCGTAGTAAAGACTTGTAATTTAAAATACAACTGTATTTTACGAAAATTTTCCTTTCTCCAACAAATCCTCCATCTAATTGTGTGTCTTTTTGTTTGTTCCACGGCAACGAATCTCTCTAAGCCTACGAATTATTTAGTGATGCTCTTAAATAATTAAAACTAATCAATTTACGTAGATTGATTGGAAAAAAATCTATGCTAAAACATTATTTTATTTTCAGTGCGTCGATGGATACCCTTACATGAACAGATGTCCTTCCGGACTATACTTTGATGACATTAGTAAATTCTGTACATTCAAAGCCGAGGCCAGATGTGGCCCGATCGCAACGAGTAAGTGCCTATTACATTTCATAGTGTTCACTTCACGTCTGATGTCGTTTGGCTGTAACATCACAGATGTTTCTAAATCAACTTTGATCATCATACGCATTTCTGTTAACAGAATGTATGAAGTGTTTTTTTTTTAATTCTATATAGGTTTTTGTAGCGTTTGACCACATTCTCACCTGATTTTAAGTGTACGATGTGGCCCAAGATGATAAGTTAACACGTTAAGCCTAGTGGATCTAGCTCTCAAGTGCAGCTGCCGGAGCACATCAATAGGTGCATGGCAAAAGATTTCCAACTAGAGGATGGTAGCTAGCCAGACGGGCATTACAAAATGCCCTACCAACCATGCTATAATTTGATCACGATGTTTTCCTTCACCGAGGGCTCAGCCTCATTGTAGGGATTCGATCAACGCGATGTTAGTACATGCTACAACCGTTATTGCTTCAATGTTTAAAGTAATTATAGTTTAATAAATTTTAAATTTAAATGTGTTATATTTATATAATTGTGTAAATACGTTTCGACTGCCGTAACATATTAAAAATGTTGGTTTCGTTTTGAGATAATTACGAATTCTGTTTACGCAATTAAATATGGTAATTTAAACTAATATTAATTTTAGTTATACGCATGTTATATCATAATAATAGTAATATATGCAGATAGAAAGCCAAGTGCTGTGTGGTATTGACACGTAGCAACAGATGATTATTTTTTAGTAACAAACAAAGTGATGTGTCGTCACGTCGTGCTTGATTGTAAGCGCATTGTATACGACGGCTATGTGCTGGATGATCCTGAAACGCGATAAACCAAAAGAAAGTCACTGCGCATGGTGTTCGCGATCCAGTCAAATACAGATACACTACCAACCCGCAAAATTATTTCATATACACCGGCTATTGTATGATGACCGCTTATAAATTTCTAAATATCTGTTCTGGGAAAAAAATAAAATTATTATTATATAATGTGTAGATTATTAAATGTTTTTAAACATCATTGATTTTTTAAAAGGTGTTTTCTTTATATATTTTATAATTAGAAATAGATGCAATAAGTAATCCATTAATCGGTGTTTACTTGCTCAGCTCCGGCCCCTGTGACAGAAACTCCTCTAGATTTGGCTGTTAAGTGTGAACCATCTGAATGTGAGTTACCTTACTGCTTCTGTTCAAAAGATGGCACCATTATCCCCGGCGGTCTCGATCCCGAAGATGTGAGTATTCGTACAAAAATATTTAATCTAAGACTCTAAATATTCATATTGTATTTTGCTTGGTGGTGGGGTATTGTCTATTACCGGCCGGACTAGCTAATGAAAATATAACTATAGGTTTGTGCCGGCAGTCTCCTCCAAGCTTAGTATGATCGTGATAAAAAGCGTAGCGATATTGTGATATAAAGATACATTAAGATGTATAAAAAAAATTAAAGCTCTCGCGCGTTAGAAGAGAAACTCCTAACGTCAATTCATACTACTGAGCCAAGGCTGGAGAAAATGCTACTTGTATACAGTACGCACTGCGAATGCGTGACGAGCGCGTAAAACGCATTTAACAGAGAGATAAGAAACAAATTTTCTCTCTTTCCTTTAAGCTACCTGTTGAAGTTAGGGAAGCTCTGATCCAGATATTTTGCCCTACCACACTTAATGAAGTTTTTGTTCAAAATATGACAATATAAAAAATAGATACACATTGTCTGTACTTTAGTTACAGTTTTGTTCTTTAATCGATTATACGTATATTACCGCTTTAATTATGAAAACTCTAATAATTCTACTCAGGGTACTATGAACCCTTATTTGAACACAACAATAAACAATAGATCTCGAGGAACAAAGTACTACTAAAATACATAATTAAATAACTACATGCGTAATTGATGTAACTACTCAATTATACTTATTGTAATGCAGATTACATAAAACCAATTTTATATATAAAAAGCACGAAATTTAACGTTTATTGAAGTTTAGTAAGAAGTATAACTTTGAAAATCAAAATTTTTATTAAAGGTAGAGTGCACAGTAAAAGCAGAATATGTACTCGTAATCGAGAATTCTCACAGCTCAAAAGCTAAGAGCAAAAGTAACAATAATTGTATATTTTATTTGCTTGGTAATTTCAGGACATTTTATGGCTTTTAAGTTACTTAAAGTTTTTTTTTTAATCTTAATTGTAGTACATATCAATCGTCCTATTATGCTTCTGAATACGTTTGTTCAATCAATCTGTGGCAACGTTTTGTGAGTCGGTGTTGCACTATACTAAAGAGTAATTTCTAATTAAATATTCAATTTCTTGGCTGCCTTGCATGGTGATAGGGCATTTTCTAATGTCCGCCAGGCTAGCTATCACCCTCAAGGTGAAAATATGTCGTCAAATACTTATAGGTATATTCCTGCAGCTGAACTTAGCGTGTTATTATGTTGGGTCATATCGTCGCTTAAGATCCGGTGAGATTATGGCCAAATGCTAAAACTATAAAGAATTTAAAAAATAATGGTGATAGGTATTTAAATTCTTCTTTTTATAGAGTTTTTTATGCAATTTGCATATGCCAGCCTCATCGTAGCGTAACCCTAGTATCCGAACATCGTAAATAGCTGCTAGGGTTAAAGTCATTATAAGAGGGCCACAATCACTTCAACCTTTTTACTTATAAAGCAATGTCAGCAAATTAGTTTGGTCCATTAAAATTGTAAAACTTATTGCCATTTTATGTCATACCGTTACAAACTGCACCTAAATAAATTATGAAATAATTGTTAATTTTTGCAGACACCTCAAATCATAATGCTCACATTTGACGGCGCTGTAAATCTGAATAACTATGATAAGTACAAAAAAGTCTTCAATGATAAAATCAAGAACCCTAACGGTTGCCCGATCCGAGGAACTTTCTTCCTATCTCACGAATACAGGTAAACTATTATATTATTACATCTAACTATATATCTAGCTTAATTAAATGTCTCACATAGCTGTAGATTTTTATAACATTATTTTTCAAACGTTTCTCTTAATTTATAAATATTTTAAATTCTATCATGTTGATAAAATCTCTTCCTGGTGAAAATGAAAATAGCTGAAAATTATAATAGTGATTCGATAAATGTATTATAATCTAAAATAATATTATAATGTATTAAAATCTAACAGAATATATATCTATAAAATATTTGACGAATTAATACGAACGTTGATTTTTTTACACTTAAAATACTTGAAAGTTAATTATTACACTTTGCTATTAAGCTCATACAAATTTTAATCATCAATCAGGCGTGTCGCCTGTCACTAGCTGTTGTAACAATTTGTGGGTACCTAATGTCATGGACAAAATATTAGTTATGAGAAGTATAATTATGTAAGTAGTTTATTTTCATCATGATGGTATTTGAATAAACACTTACAACATACAATAAATTTACATTTATAGTACCTACCGACATTATATATTTATATATATTTGTTAGTTTTAGTAGTTAATAATAGTATATAGTATAGTTAGTAAATAGCAATAGTTTTATCCCTATCTTGTACTCTTGTAATAGGTATATTTTGTATTTTTAATGGTTTAGTATATAAGTAATGGAAGAAAATATATAGAACTACATAAGCAAATAGATGAAATTATATAAATTTGCTCTAGAACATTTTAAGTACGTGCTTTTTATCCAAAGAAACAAAATAATTTTGAAAGCGTCACCAAATGTTTATGTTGCAATGTTCAGCGTGGACAAGGCCATTAAAAGTTTTCAGAACATAGAAATATAATTGGATTAATCATCGCGGAATTTTTGTCGTAAATGTAAAAATAACAAGTTGGTATAAGTTTTCCAATGACACATAATATGTATAACATAATATGACCTGTAAAGTTCCTTGATGTGTTCATTTAAAATACAGCACTTATTTCTAAAATGCTAATACAATAAAATATAGATTAATAACAATAGTTTAATCTAATAAATTAATTCTTACAAGTTATAAAGTTGAACGAAGCTTTCATATATCTTTCATAGGTGGTTCAAAAATTAATTAAAAAATTAAATGAATAGGAAACCAAAATGACAACAGCGATCTATTAGAGTTGAGCTACAGCGCCCCTCTTTAGCGAGATTTTTTTTGCCGTCATACCCAAACATTTGGAACGGTAAGAGTAAAAAAAATTTTGAACCACCCTATGGTCCCTTCCGCGGTAACAGTCATGTCATGTACCTCCTAGTCTAGACGTTGTTTCATGCAGACACCTGCCTTCCATCTGCTACTGTATCTATCACAGTAAATATTGGAGTCCCTATGCACTAGCCCACTATCGTTCATTGAAGTTGTGAAGGCCGACAAGATCAACAGCACATCGTCCTCGAAAAAAAAAATGTATTTGTTTAACTACTAGTTAGGTATAATTATAGTATCATCATCATCTTCAACCTATAGTAGTCCACTGCTGGACATATGCGTCCCCTAATGAGCGCCATAGCGCCCTTAATTATAGTATGACATTAAATATTTAATAACAGTAAATTTATAGCAGTAGCTGTGCCCCATGATTTCACCCGTGTTAATCTTATTCATAAACTCTCCACGGCGCCGCGGCACCTCCAACACAGCCGTGTAGGCTTCACTGCTACTTGCCTACAGCTTTCCAGATAGCTTGACCTTCATGCTTACTGCTCCGCTTCTTATAGTTTTAGTGTGAGGTTATATAACCTATAATGTACTTCAGTAAATAATAATATACAAAAAAAAATGATTGGCAGTTCTAGAGAGTTCTAGAGCACGTTGAAACAAACAAACAAAAACAACCTCCTGAACTTTATAAAAAACTTAAGTAAACAGTTGTTATTGACTGAACTATTTATATTTTTAGCAACTACGTAATGGTTCAGGCGCTCGCACACGACGGTCATGAGGTAAGTACAGGCTTTTTATATTTTTTTATATTGTATCATGCCTACTAAAGTTAACATGTGAATTTAAATGATAATGACTATATTATGCATCCACCAAACGAGTTCATTCGTACCTCTCTACCTGGTTGTTGTAAAGAAGCGATTAAGTGTAACATATTTGTATCATTCGCCGATTTGCCCCTCATTTAAACGTAATAAAATGGTTAATGAAAACATTTTGGATTTGGACAAAATAATTGTGAATATATTAAATTGGGAATGTTCAATTATTCTGTAACTTATAAAAAGCAATTATATTCATATAAGTTATTGTTCCGTATTACTTTCGAAATAATAGTACGAAAAGATTTTGAATTGATGAATTACAATGAGGTTAATAATGCTATGCTTGACTATTCCTAATTACTTTCTAAAATTGCTATTATTCATTGAGTTATAAATAGAAAAGACGATATAGCGAACATCTTATATAAAATACACAACTGCAGTCCAAAGAATGCTGTTCAAATGCCCGTAATGTAATTCTATATCGGGCGCTGGTCACATCGTGACACATTCCAATAACAAGTTTTGTTTATAAAAATACCTTCATGTGTTATTTGTTGTAAAGTGGTAGCCCTTTTCCTCAAATCTGTGGTTTTAGCTATTTAACTGAAGGTGTTTACTAACATTATGGGTAACTCGAAATTGACGTATTTTGGTCATTTTTACACAATTATGACAGTGTGACGTAGATGAAATATTTATTTAATCTTCAGGACTCAAGCAAAGCTTTAAGAAGTTGGTGGCCCCCACACACTAATCAAACAAACAGTTATCTGACCATGTTTAACTCAATTTTCGGCTGAATTATCATAATAGAAATATGACATTTTACGTTTTTTCTAGACTTTGCCGTCCGTCTTTTTTGCCCCATAGTAGTGGTAAAAAGGGTCAGCTAGGAGGCAAAAAGGTCCAGTATTTAATTGTAAATTTACAAAGGTTTTATGTAATAATAACAATATTTGAATGAATGAAATTAAAAAGTTTGTTTTTATTCCAAAAACAAACAGTCAAAAGAAGTACTGTAATTATTAACAAAAAAATATCTTTTTCATAATTTTTAAGTTAATAATATTTAAACAGTCTTTATTACAAAACATAGTATTTTTCTTAAAAACAAAAGCTAGTTTTTTCTTTTCATGTCACAGCAGAAACATTCTTATTAATAATTTCAAACTTTGGTCAGCTTATAACTAATCCATTTGCTTGAGCTAGATCTAGTGTTATCTTATGGTGAAACTTTTTACCCGTGGACCTTTAAGCTCCGCTCTACCCTACCACAAACCCTACCACGCCACTTATAGTAACATTTGTGTGCTACTAATACAGAATCCTTCGGGGATATGTCACGACAATTATCCAAAATTTTATCGCAATCTGATATACTCGTATATATATTTATATAGATATAAAATTAATGTTATTTGCTGGTTTTAGATGGCCACAGGAACTGTGTCCCAGCAGCAAGGTCTGCAAGATAAGGGTTACGAAGAATGGGCCGGTGAGATGATAGGAATGCGTGAAATACTCAAGAAGTTTGCAAATATTTCGCGAACGGAAATTGTTGGATCTCGTGCGCCCTTCCTTAAACCTGGAAGAAATACGCAATTTAAGGTAGGTAACTACTTACACTGCTTAAATAATAAATTTCTTTCAAAAAACATATTTATGCAAGTATTAACAAGAAAAAAAAATACGAATAGAATCCCATAATTTTGTATTTCAAATATAGATGAGTCATTCCACTCCAGTTATTTTTAAAGTGCGATCGATTCTTATGAAAATATCCTTAGGCATATGTGACTGGAATCGTTTGACAAATGATGTTCCTCCCTCGTGTCTCCCCATATTGCTTACAAAAATATCCATGTACATTTTAGCCAACGAGACACAAGTAATTGTCAGGTAACGAATAATATTGCTAAAATATGAATGTCGCCGGCTAATATAATAAAGGCTTTTTATCATGACGTTTTTGCCCTTATAATTTAGGATTATTTAATGTAACACGTAGTCAAAAGAATACTGCTTCTTGTATATTATTTTAGTCCATATAGTAAATACGAGGTAACTATAAAGAATTAACAATACATTTTTATTATTTGTGTCGGCAACGCGTATATGATGCTTCTGGTGCTGTATGCGTCCATAGGCTGCGGTGACCGCTTACCATCTTACCGCTCACCGCAAGCTTGTTTGCAACCATCGTGGTATAAAAAAAAGGTGTGTGTGCGATTCACACACGATAGAAGTGAATGAAACTTCATTTTAAAAGGCATTTTCTATTTTATTTAAACAGTGTGCAATATATATACACACCAACATTTACTCTCTCGCTCTGGCTCACACAAAGAGGAGAGACCGATAATGTGCGTTAAACGTTTAACGTTTAACATTTAAAGTTTAACGCTTGGAAGTCGCATAAGAAGTTTCACTTCAATAAAAGGTGTGTGTGTGATTCACACACGATAGAAGTGAAACTTCATTTTAAAAGATATTTTATATTTTATTTAACAGTGTGCAATATACATACACACTGATATTTGCTCTCTCGCTCTGGCTCACACAAAGAGGAGAGACCGATAATGTGCGTTAAACGTTTAACATTTAACGTTTAACGCTTGGAAGTCGCATAAGAAGTTTCACTTCAAAAAAATTAGAATAGATATACTTAATAACAGTGATTGCTAGTATATTATTGTGGTTTAAGTCTTGGTCGTAACATTCTTACAAAAGGTCGTGGACTTAGTGATGTCAAGAGCTGGTAAGGCGCCGTATGAGATATTACTCGCTAATCATCGCGGATGGACGCTATTGTAGATGCACTGGTTGAGTAATGCGTCTTAATTTGATCTACCTATCGCATAGGCCCTGTAGCGTGGTCTGCTACCGTTTAGTCTACATTATACGTTCGAGAGATTGTAGGCGTTTGAAGGAATGATGCAAGACACTGCATAAGCCCTGTTGGTTTGCTGACGATTCGGATTGGGTTTCGGTTCTCGATATTCTTTGCATTCTTTGCCAATTCTACATACAAAGAACATTTATGTCACTGTGTCATAGATAAATGTGGGTACATCGTTCATGCTAGATTTTTGGCGTTTTTATTTTGATGTGGTTTTTTTCATACTTTTTCTATCATTGCTGATCTGATAATTGAAATACGACCAAGGCCTCTATCAGACTAGTGTTTGTCGATCGTGCAAGTTATGTTTCCCTACAAGAAGGGACGCGGTGTGTACGCGACGGTAGCACTGCATTTTGCAGGCGCGCGACGCAAACGCCGCGTGCGCGCAGCATCAGCTATGGTCCCAACGTTGGACGAACGCGCACGCTCGACAAACGCTAGTATGTTAGAGGCCATATGTAGAATAAAATACAAAAATATTTAATTTTTATTAATAACCGTGCCTTAATACTCGTATTTCCAAGCCATTGACGGTTACGGATTATTCTTAATAGCATTTGAAGGAAAACATTGTAACTAGATTATGAGCAAAACCCGTAATATTTATCGAATTAGTTAAAATTTTGATACTTGCTAACAATAGGATGTCAGATTGTAATTGTAAAGAGGTTTTAAACCTTGTACATAAGAAACTGACCAACTGGACAGTAGAAATAAGAAGGTATTGAATTATTATATTGTAATAATATTTTATAGGTGATGGAAGATTTCGGTTATATATATGATAGTTCGATCGGTGTGCCTCCACTGCCTATCCCCATCTGGCCGTATACACTCGATTACAAGATCCCGCACGAATGCAAGTCTGGGACGTGCCCAACCAAATCTTTCCCTGGTAAGATTTTGAACAACTACTTAACATTACACACAACGCCGCATGCCATTCAAGTTAATCATTTGTAACGATATAGGTACAACGCGGTCGAGACGGGCAGCGTGACGTCACTCAGAAACATGTCCATCTGTAGCCAACAATAATTGCAAATAAACATAGTCCTGATTGACGTCGCGCTGCCCGTATCGGCTATGTTATAACCTACATCGCTTCACTTGTCTTTCATTCAATCATAATAATTTTATTTTCTAGGTTAATCGTTATACTTTTTGTTTCTTAATTTAACAACTTCTTCGGGGCCAGCTAGTATTTTATATAATTATTATTGTATATTGTTGTATACTTTACACTTTTTACATCGTATTTGGGTAACTGGAAAATATTACATACTATGATACATTAATAATTGTAGTCATATAAATGTATTCTTGAATTTTCTTTTGTGATAGATGAGCAAAGTTTGAAAACAAAAAACTTCTTGAAATAGTATGAAAGAATGTATTTATGTATCTATTAGTATTCCTTAATAAAGTTTCAAGTAATACTCGTATATTGTTACAGGACTATGGGAGGTACCATTCAACGCTCATTATGTTGAATCATTTGAGGGCGGCCATTGCCCGTATTTGGATCAGTGCGTCCTCCACAATCATGATTCGAATGATGTAAGATAACGAATTTTCGCTATTCTGAACGTATGTTGGGTTAGGTTGAGCTTAAATGAAAATATGTATTGTAGAATAATAAGTTTTAGAACTTAGGATTGTTTTTTTATGAAACTAAGGTGGCAAACAAGCGTAATGCTCGCCTGATAGTAAGCAGTCACCGTAGACTATGGGCGCTTTTAACACCAGAGGTATCACTCGGATATATTAAGGAAGCAAGGAAAAACAGACAGAAATGCAAAAAAAAATAACGTGAAAATCAGTAGCTAATTTGTTAGTAATTAGTTACCAAAATTGCGATTTTGCTACTCCAGCCGATTGTTGAAAATCACGATTTCTGCTAACTTCGTATAAAAGCAGCATGAAAAATCCGGAAATTTTGAATATAATATTTATTCGGCTGTTATGTATAATGTTTGTTGCTGAAAGATAGCAACTAAAAAAATAAAATAACATTTGGTTCCTTAATCAATTCACGAAAGATGTGGCTGGGTTAGGATAGGTTTCTTTGCAATAAGAAGCAGCGCGAGGCACGAGACACGTCACTTCATAATTGATGTGCTATAAGAATCGTCAATAATAAATACACTTGGGAATGTAACAAATAAAATTCTCAAAAGATTTTGATGAAATTTTGTACACGGGAAGTATAATATGTCATTTCTTAATTGATACTATTTGAATTGCCAATAATATGAGTAAAAATAAAATTACAGAATGAAAATAATTATATTGAAGCAATGATGGCTCAGTGGTAGTGTATACGACTTCGCGTCGATTGACGTGAGTTTGAATCCCTGCAATGAACCTGAGCTTTCGATGAAGGAAAACATCGTGAGGAAACCATAGCATTGTGGTAGGGCTTTTTCTGATGCCCGCGTGGCTAGCTACCATACCTCATGTTGAAAATCTGTCGCCAAGCACAATAGGTGTTTTCCGGCAGCTGCACTTGAGAGCCAGTCTTCCACTAGGTTTAGCGTATTATTATCTTGGGCCACATCGTAACCTAACATCAGGTGAGATTGTGACCACTACGCCAAACCTATAACGATAAAAAAAAAATACTGTGTAATAAACGCGTAAGTAGCCGCGGGCGCACCGCTAGTGAATAAGATCTGCCGTTCAAGCTAACATTTTTTTTTCACATTCACAATTGCACATTCTCATTAGGTTGTATTAAGCGTCGGTTTTTATATACTTATTAAAAATAACGAATTCATACACCCGAATGAAATTCTTTTGAATGGCGTCAACAGTCTTTATTGGTATTCAAAAGTCTTAAATTAGTTTATTTTATCGTCGTCTTCGCTTTAATTCTATGCCATTATATTGTTATTTGCATTTTCCTGACGATATAATGTGACCTTTTATAATTATTAACAGCTATCATTATATCGATAGAAGATACATTACGTACTGAAAAACCGGACAAGTGCGTGTCGGGCCACGTGCAGTGTAGGGTTCCGTAGTTACCAGTCACAATATGCAGTTTTAGAAGGGTCTTTAAGTAATTTTCTATGAATTTGTACGATTTTTTTTATTTACTGCTCCAAGTACATTTCATAAGTTGGTCGATTATATTTTACGATTATATATTACTCGTTAGCTTTTAAAGCCAACTTAGCTGTAATAGTTTTTCTTTTAACTTCATTATATATATCTATATATAATATATCTATCTATATTATCTATTGTCGTAAATATTTTCACATATCCAAAAACATTCATTTAACTAGAACACTTTACACTTGACGCTTGAAGCTTAATATTTTGCAAACGGATTCCAGAATCAAAAAATGGTTTTCGCACACTCGGAATATTTTGGAACGACCTATCAATCGATACCCACATCGTGGGATAAACGAGATAAAAAATCATATGCATTTTACGTGTAGAGAAGGATTAATTTTCAAGATATTATTTTACCACTTTGTCTGCTGTATAATATGTATACCCATAACAGATTATCGCTTTCTTGTACTAAGAATATCTGAGCGAAGATGCAGAAAGTCTGATGGATGAACATGGCCAAACTATAAGGGTTCCTTGTTGACTTCGGAATTCTAAAAATAACATATAAAAACCAGACTTTCACTAGTGTAACTTCAATATTTGTTTATTTTCTGCAAACTACCGAATGCTAAAATAATATATTAATTTAGCAGTAAGCAGGAATTTATTAATGGAAGATAACTTTTGAAAAGTTTTCCATACACATTATTATTTTAATATACAGCTTGCAAAAAAGAAAAAGAAATATTGGGTAAATCCAACGCGGAATTTAGAACTGGTGCGGTCTCGGCTCACGGATAATAATTTTATAGCCGTACGTGGTTCGGTTTAACTACAGGAGGGACTTGTTTTATCTTGAATTTTAATTATAAAATCGTAGTTATTTTAGTTGAAATAATATTTATGAAACCAGGTCACCTGGAAAGTGTAGATAATTGTTATAATCTTTTAATTATATTTATATTGTTATAATTGTAATAATTGTAGATGATAGTTGCAAAATGTTTTACATTTTATTGTAAGTCAAAAAATTATATTCCTATGTGATATTTAATCAATGTAAATTTAATAATTTTGTATAATCATATCTGCGATATATTTAAAGGCTGCACTGCAAATCTGTACCAATGAAATGTTTTCACACTTATCGTTACTTTACCTAATTTGATTTAACGTGCTAGCAAGATTTATACATATTTGACTCTTTAAATATTATTGGAATACAAAAAAAATATTAAGAATTCGGATGTGATAATAGACTAAAATAAGATAGTTCAGCATAGAGAGAAGAATGAATTATTATAAAAACCGTTGAAAGACATAATTAAATAAGAGATTAATTTTTGAAACTCTCAGAACCCCCAAAGTCTGTTAGTGTCGATGAACTTCGAACGTAAAATTATAGTGTTGTTTAATTGTTTGAGATAGATGCTAATGATGTTGTGATGAATTATACAGTTTTGGTTAGTAATTATAATTCGCTTTCTGGCACTGTTTATTGTTAACTATATATTTACTAGTAATACTAAATATTGATAAAAGTTAATGCTACTCATTTTAACCAGTATGCGTCGGAAATGCGAAGTGTTTAACGTGTGAATTAGTTAGCAAATTAACGTTTAAACTGGAAACCATTTTACTAAAATTAACGATGCTACTCAACAGTCGTTTAGATTTTCCAATTTTTGTTGTACAAATCAGTTTTTTTTTTCTTTTTTTTGGTGTTGTATAGTTATAGGCTTAGTGTTGTTTCCACAATCTCACCTGATCTTTAGTGACGATGTGGCCCAAGATGGTAGCACGCTAGCCTTAGTGGAAGACTGCTCTCAAGTGCAGCTGCTGGAACATACCTATTGGTGCTTGGTGACAAATGTTCAACTTGAGGGTGGTAGCTAGCCAGGCTGGCCTTAGAAAAATCCTTACCACCACGCTATGATTTCCTCACTCGACGCGAAAAAATAAAGAATGTACTTAGTTATCGATAAAATAATTTTATAGGTATTGGAGTGGCTACAAGAAGACTTTAATAGACATTATGAACAAAATCGAGCGCCGTACATGATGCCATTCCACACAAACTGGTTCCAGATTAAAGCGTTGGAGTTAGGTCTTCACAAATTTTTGAGATGGGCCGCTGATTTGTAAGTAACTTATTCATCATCTCCTCTTATATATACAACTGAATTTGGATGATCTTCTCATGTAGAAAGTGTTTTATATTTGCGGAAACTAGCTTATCCGTGCGTATATTTTGCACAATATAGAATGTAAGCAATCATAAACAGATGGCATTCATAATGAAAAAGTTTAAAAAAAATATTTTTTTTTAACCTAAAGCATTAATTTTAAACTAGTCAAGTCAACTTTGTCAATAGCGGGGGACATAAGCTTTAAAATATTGCTTGAATAATTAAACTTGATCAAGAATTAAAGGAGATGTGGCGTTGCCACAAAAAATAATATAAGATAGAAACGCGTTTGATACATCCATTTTGAATACGTTTTTGTATGTATATGTTTTGGCATTTTATAGAATGCCTAAGAGTACCCGGAAATGTATGAAATAAAGAGAATTATTATATACTTTGCCTAGGCATTCTATAGGTTGCGTGGTATTCTATATAATAACAAATCCTATTCAGACAAAGTATGAAATACATTTCCGATTCGTTTGGAATATCATGTGGAAGCTTTTAATGGGATTCAAAGTGTCATGTGATTGAGACAAACATATACACGTCTATAGAATTTAGCCTGCGAGAGAATGAGATAGAATGTATATATAGGTTTTATTGCACAAAAAGTTAAATTAGCTTGTTCTAATCCGTGTTTCAGGAAAGACGTGTGGTTTGTAACGGTGACTCAAACCTTAACATGGATGACGGATCCTCGACCGGCAAAGGTATTGATCAACTATGACGCGTGGCGTTGCGACAGAAAAGATCTTCCAGCTGCGCCTTGCAATTTATCTAACAAATGTGCGCTCTCGTTCAAACATCCGGAGAGCAACTTCACAGACACGAGATATATGGAGACCTGCAGCGAGTGCCCTAAACAGTAAGTTCTAAGCTTCAATCACTGAAAAAATTATGATACCAAAAGACAGACAAAACTTTTTTTTTTTACACAACTAATGTGGCAAACAATTGTACGGCCCGCATGATGGTAAGCGACTACCGTAGCTCATGGACCATAGGTATAACTAGCACGGTGCCGACCTTGAATCCCCCTTCCCTGTGGAGCTCTGAAAACCCTACTCACCGCAGGAACAACACGAGTTTATGTGGCTGCGATCTTATGTAGAGAGGAGGTATTTAACTAATCTAACTGCCATGTCGAGAGAAGGATTCCGATCACGACCACCGACGGGAACGGACGTGTTTACGACCGCTCTCTGCCGCCTTTGTGCCTTTGTGAAGTTTTACGACCGACCGGCTTTGCTGCACACCTGCATCGCACCTGCATATCGCCGTCTCGCTCGCACCCATTGTGTCGCGTACTTTTAGTACGCTACACAATCACAAACTTTACTTTTAAGTGCAATTGTTTCTATTCGTCGAAATCCACACTTTAGTGGTCGCTTGCCGGAAACCTCTCGGTGTCAACAGAAGGCAAGTGGGTGCGTGACCCAAGCGCCCCTCGGTTGCCTCCTTCAGAAGCAAACGATAGTACTTGGTCGGACTCAGGAACCTTGGCCCTTGATAGAGTCATAGTCAAGCCCTGAGTGTCTCCTTCCCACCCTTCCGATCCTGCTACACATCCATCCCCGAGTGTCTGTTTGGGCGTAGCTAGGTATTTATACCGGCTGCGTTCTCTGCCTCGGGCTTGATAGGGACCTCCACGTAGGCCCGGTAGGTTCTCATTCCTGCGTGTCATTGCACCTCGACTCGCAGGTCACTTTGCCGGACTCGGGATAGTCCGTTAAATTTTATTTGGCGCGCCCCCCTGCCCCTCCGGCGGGGAGGTTTATATTTTGTTTCGAATTCGGAATTCGAATTTCAAATCATTTCCCCAGTCCTCCACACGCCACCGGAATGGCCGATTCTGCAGAAGCCCTAGAGCTAAGGAGGCTCCGTACCTTTCTCAAGGAGAACATACCAGACGCCTTGGTTTCCTTTAATAGGAAGTACCCACGCGTCCGTCCCGCGCCGGTACAGACCCCCGCGGAGAAATGCCGCCCCGCCGCACACTTCGTACCCCTCACCGCCGCGTCAAACGGAGTACCCGCCGCGCCGCGCCCGCGCTCGCCACGCTCCCCGCGCCCCCCGCATCCTGACACGCGTGCCCCGCGCTCGCGCTCGTCGATCTCACGGGCGCGTTCAAGCTCTAAGAGCTCTTCTCTCCCGCGTCCGCGGTCACGTTCGCCCGTAGTACGAACTTTTATTAATACGGCGAATTCTTTCTCGCCTCTATCTCCGGATCCGGAGATCCAATCGTTAATGCCGCCTTTCGCGCGGAAAAACGTAAATCTCCCCGCGATGGACACCGTGGTCCCCAACGAGACCATACTTAACGACGGTTTCATAACCGTCAAGTCCACCAAGAGGAAGGGGAGGGGCTCCCCGCCCTCTTCCCCTACACCCGTGGCCGCAGGGAAAGCGCGCCGAACGAGCGAGAATACTCGCTCCGACCCCTCCTACGCGCCCGCTGCAGCCCCCGCACCCGCTGTAGGGAAAAAACCCCGCCGCCCGCCCCCAATCACTATCCAAGACAAAGCGTCTTGGACGAAAATTTCGGACAAGTGTAAGGAGCTCAAGCTCCACTACACCGGGGCCCGGAACACCCCTTCAGGGATCCAGGTCCAGGTGTCGACCTCCGACGATCACAGGAGGCTCACTTCCCTCCTGCGATCCAATAGGCTAGGCTATTTTACTTATGCCCTCGAGGAGGAGCGTCTCCTGCGAGTGGTTATTCGCCAGATCCCGGTCGAGATCTCTCCCGACCAAGTTTCAGCCTCCCTTAAGGAGCAAAACTACCCCATACGCGAAGTACACAGGATGTACAAGCATACCACCAGGGCACCATACAACATGGTGCTCGTCTTCCTCGATATGTCCCCAGAGGGCAAATCGATTTTCAATCTTTCCGAGGTGTGTGGCCTCACCGGGATAACCGTTGAGCCGCCACACAAAAATAGAATCCCGTCGCAGTGTCACAACTGCCAGCTCTACGGACACTCTTCCCGTAACTGCTGCTTCCGCGCTAGGTGCGTCAAGTGCCTAGACGACCACGCCACCAAGGAGTGCCCCCGCACTCCTGGCACTCCCACCCCGCGCACCTGCGTTCTCTGCCAGCAGACTGGACATACTGCGAATTATCGCGGTTGTCCCCGTGCCCCACGCACGAAACGCCCCCAGCCAGTCAGACATGCCACCTATCCCAAGGCACCTGTTGCTCGGCCTCATATTCAGCCTCTAATGTCTCTAGAGGCTTTCCCCAGCCTTCCAGGCACCTCACGTGCCCCAGTGGCACCAGCTCCCGCGCCCTGCGCACCCTTCCCACCCGTACTGGCCCCTCCGGCCTCATTAATTAAACCCAAGCCTGTCAAGGCCATCCCGGTCCCGGCAGCCCCCGCCACCTCAGCCCTCGGTTTCTCGTTGGCTGGCAAGGAGTGGTTCACCCAGCTTCTTCTTGTGCATGAAGTGCAAGAAATCATCGCATTCAACGCGGTGATTAACTCCAATAAGGACTTAGGACTGCTCAACGCAATAACCCAATTCCCGGGCATAGCCGCCACTATTCAACGGCTTGTCCGCGCCTCTCATAGCCAAAATTAAAATGGATCGGATCAAACCTAAGAGTTTGTGCCTCTCCTTTTTTAATGCGCGATCAATTAGACCTCAGCGTGATCTAATTGCCGCCTTCCTCCGAGAGCACCAAATAGACGTGTTTCTAGTCCAAGAAACATTTCTAAAACCCAGCGCTCGCAATCCCCGAATCGCGAACTACAACATTATTAGGAACGACCGGGTCCACGCTAACGGCGGAGGCACCCTCATATACTATAAACGCTCCCTATACTGCATAGCAATAGAACCTCCCGAACTCTCCAGTATAGAGGTATCTGTTTGCAGACTCGGTATGACTGGTCACTCGTCAATCGTAATCGTCTCTGCCTATCACACCCCGAACAAAAGGCTTCTCAGATCAGATCTGGAGGCTCTTTTTGCACTAGGTAATTCAGTTATTATAGCGGGTGACCTCAATTGCGGGAATGTCATCTGGAACAACCCGACTACCTCCCCGAACGGGAGAATTCTGGAGGATCTATCTGCCATTCTCGACTTTGATGTCATCGCTCCTTCAGAGCCCACTCACTTTCAGGACAATTGTCGTCCATCTGTTTTAGATATAGCACTTTTAAAAAATGTCTCTCTCAATATAAGACTCGTACAAGTCGTACATGAGTTAGACTCCGACCACCGACCCGTAGTTCTTCACCTAGGTCAGCCTTCTGACCAGCATCCCTCCTCCGTCAAGGTGGTGGACTATGCGAAGCTAAACAGATACCTCTTGCACAATCCCTCATCCTCCAGTTTGGATAGGGTCCCAGAAGAGTTGAAATCGATAGCCGATGCCGATCTGGCGATCGATTCCCTGGTCAGCCATCTCCAAAACGCCGTCAGTAAGGCCTCGAAAGAGGTGCAAGCGGCGAATGAACGCCGCTTTATACTTCCTGCCGACGTGAGAGCGCTGATCACGGAAAAGAACGCAGCGACTCGAGCACACGATTCATACCCGACTGCGGACAATCGTAGGCGGTTAAACTCACTTCGGAAAACGGTAAAAAGCCGCATTTCCGAAATCCGTAATGCCAGATGGGGGGCCCTACTCGAGGGTATCCAACCATCCCATCTGGCTTTCTGGAAATTAGCACGCACATTTAAATGTGACGATACAGTCCCCATGCCCCCCTTAGATCAAGGCCCCGGCAAACCTCCCGCTTTCGATAGCGCTGAAAAAGCAGAATGCCTTGCCGAGAGCCTTGAAAATCAATGCTCTCCGAACTGCGTTAACATCGATTCCGAGTTCGTAAGCTCGATAGAATCGGCGGTAACAAATTCTTTCGCGGTCCCCCCGACAGATGATTTGGACTCGGTAACGCCTGAGGAAGTTATGTCAACCATTAAAGGCCTTAAGCCTAGAAAATCACCTGGTCCCGACGGTATCAGGAACGAAGTACTCAAACTTCTTCCTGATCACCTCATAGCTCTTTTGGTCTGCATCTTCAATGTAGCCATAGCCCACTGCCATTTTCCAGCCGTCTGGAAAAAGGCCATAGTAATAGGTATTCACAAGCCCGGCAAAAAAGCGTCGCTTCCCGACAGCTATCGCCCTATCAGTCTCCTCAACACGTTAGGAAAAGTCTATGAGCGGCTCCTTCTGAACCGGCTCCAGTCAGTAGTCACAGACAAAAATCTTTTACCACCTGAGCAGTTTGGTTTTCGTGCCAAACACTCTTGTACCCACCAAGTGCACCGCCTCACGGAGCACATTCTTCAAAATTTCAACCGCGACCCAAAACCTCGTCCTACACTTGCGGTCTTCTTCGACGTCGCCAAGGCCTTCGATAAGGTCTGGCACGCTGGTTTAGTCCACAAGCTTTTGGAACTTCAAATCCCGGATAGATTAGCTAAAATCATACACGCGTACCTCTCTGACCGGACCTTCTGCTACCGAGTAGAGGGTGCTCTCTCTGAGTCTCATCCCATACGCTCAGGTGTTCCCCAGGGTTCCATTCTGGCGCCCTCTCTATTCAACTTATATATCAGTGACCTCCCTCGCCTCCCCGAGGTAGAGGTAGGTTCCTACGCTGATGACACAGTCCTGTTTAGTTCCTCGTGGAACAGACAAACCCTCAGGCTACGAGTCCAAAAAGCCGTAGATAAGCTAGGCGAATGGTTCCGTAGATGGCGCATAGGAATTAACCCCGATAAGAGTAGCGCTATCCTCTTTCATCCCACTCAAAGATTAGTTAAAATTCCCGCTATCAAACTATTTAAAGTGGCTATCCCGTGGGCCAACCAGATCAAATATCTGGGTGTCACACTGGATAAACACCTAAATTTCAAGGCACATATCGATAGAGTGCGAAGGAAAGCCGGTATGGTCTCAAGCCGCCTGCACCCTCTCGTGTGCTCGAAGAGCAAAATGTCCCTCAGACATAAGCTCACGCTCTACAGGACTTGTATCAGACTGATCCTAACTTATAGTTCCCCAGTCTTTGCTCACATAAGTAAATTCACCCTCAATAAGTTACAAATAGTTCAGAACCGCTTTCTCAGAAGGGCGGTCGGTGCCCCTTGGTTCGCTCGGAACGTAGATCTCCATAAAGATATGGAAATACCTTCGATCGAATCATTTATATATCAAATAATTATTTTGAAAAAGCGTCGAACCATTCGAACCAGCTAGTAGTGGCAGCCGCATCTCATAACCCGAATCCAGACATCCGAATGTCTAACAAATATAGACGCCCGCGCGACATTTTATCTGACCCCGATGATAAAATCACGGAAGCGAACGCGATTTTCCCGCCCGTATCTTATAACCAAGCGTGTTTGCGCCCACGCCCGCGTAATCACCGCTCGCTCCGCAGGGGGCGGGCGGCAAACTTCGCTCCCGCACACATATCTCGACCGCCTTCTCCTGCAGCGACTTGAGCCTAGGTCCGTTCCCCCGCTAGGGAGCCCTCAAGCCAGCTGCTCGCGCGATACAGTGACACTGCAATCACTAGCTACCGACATACATTCACTACACTGCATGAACACACATGCACCACACTCAGGTACATAGGTCTTGTAAGGGACCTTTTTTTTTTCTTTTTTTTTGTGGTTAGTTAGCCTCAGAAAATTTTTCAGATCACTAAATACATGTACGCGTGTCTCTTCCTCCCTCCCAGGAGGCAAGAGACATGCTTACATGCATGGTTAGTTAGCTCGAATTCGCGTAGGAATTTAGCTAGGTCGCGTATGTTGCAAATACGGCAACAGCTCAAGCCGAGGTTCGGCCACTTTGGCACCCTTGCGCATGTTGCCCAAAATTTCTCGGCTGAGTGCCTTAAGCGCTCGCCAACAAGTCCGGTGAAACTGTTAAGGCCCCCGGGCCAACAGCATAGTCAGTTCGAAAAAAAAAAAAAAAAAAAAAAAAAAAAAATTTCGAGAGAAATCTTCAAAGAAATTTCTCTGTGCCCTGCCTCTATGTACTATGTATAGGTACTGACTGGTAAATAAGAGACATGCCTTCAATACCACGGCTTATTGAAACTGACGTTTAAGAATAACTCGCATACAAAACATATACAATGTAGTATGTAGTATATCTACATATAGTGTACAAATACCCACACGGTACTAAATGGTATCTAAATTTAATTTTTGTTACATTTAACTTCATTTTAACGTGTGACTGATGTATTCGAATAGAGAAGTTTTGTGCCGTTATTTACCTACATTACTTAAGGAGATGTTATACGCTCATTTTTAATTGTGAATAACATACAATAGTGCGTTTTTTCTTCCCACGGAGTAAATTGACAATTACTAATGTCAATCAAACTTCAAAATAATATTCCTACATTTAGTTTTGTAGTGTTGTGCTACCGTATATTATACGTTCCTATTAATTATTTGAATCGTAAGATTTAAATACTGAATAGAGGGGCTTTATTTAATAATTGAGATATTGTATATTATTGAAGATACTCGATAAGTTATTATATAATTACATTACTCAGGAAATTATGTATACATGGCGAATAACATAAAAAAAATGCTTCGGTTGGCCCAGAGAGACACGATTGTGTCTACCTTACTCGGCCTTCACTTTTGAAATGAAAAAGTTTTTTTTTTCAGATAAACTTATTAATAGGAATAATATTTCTTACGGTTTTACGATCAGTTCCGATTAGTGGCATTACTATTTTAAAAACACAATAAACTAGCAACACATGAAATGTCATTTTACTCCGTGGGCATAAAAAGCGCACTTTATATTAAAACAAAAAAACAGGATTGTGCTTTGAATGATAAAAATATTTTTTATGGGAATTTGGTTGGCATTATTGTCAAACAAAATAAGTTATCTTAAAAATTTGAAAGTAATAGTAATTCAACATTATAATATTTTTGTTGTAGAAATATGCAGTTGCACATTCTAATTTGTTTTTTTTTTCAGATTTCCATGGTTAGGTGACTCCGGTGGAACTGGAATTCCTGGTAAAGACAACTATATACCAGACAATCTAAAGAGGAAGTAGTATTGGCTATTTATAGTACAACTAACTATAATCTATTCAGCATATTAAAAATGCATCCTTCGCTAGGTGTTTAATTTTTGTATCAAAGGATGCTGTATCGTTTTAAAGATTCATTCATTCTTAGTTTTGATTTAGTTCATGCTGTTGTTTTTTTTATTTATCTACATAGTTAATCACAATGTCTCATTTTGTGTTGATTTACTGTTAATAAACTGTTTTCCATGCCATTTAATTTGAATCAAATATGATAAAATTATACGACGGCGGAAAGGCTAATTGACTAACTTGTAAAGTTCGTCATAAGCACATGTTATTTTTATATAAGTAATAATAACCGTATTCCATTAAATATAGTAATTTTAATAAATAAACCAAATGTTTTACATACATGTTTATATTTTAAATTTTATTTTTTGTATAAATTCTATTGTGTTATAGAAATTTGGAGTGTTGCAATTTAAATCAAGCGACATGTTTTATGTACATTTTTCACAAGGTAATACAATATCTTTTATACCGTCGTAAATAAACACAAAACTCGTCTGTCGTTGGATATTAGAATTTACATTGTAATATCAACGTTTGTTTTTATACTGCATTAAATTTAAAAATGTTACTTGAACAAAAGTTGTAATAAGACGAATAATATACTGAATAGATTATATTGAATTAATTTTGTATATAAGTATAAACGATAAGATAACGGTGACTAGTCATCGCAATTATCTATACATAATTTTATATTTTATTGAAAGCTCAAATGTACCTATAGCTTAAAATGTTTGATTATTATTTGACATTTATGTTGAATAGCTGCTATCGTAAAGCAAAACTTTGTCTTGAAATGTACTTTTATTCAATGTGTAAAAGTTATATTATACTTTGTATTCTAGTAATTCTTGTATATAGAGAGAATTTAGTTTCATTGCTACACTATTATAATATCTAGTATATTCAGAAGGAAGAGTAAACGCTGGTGAAGGTGTCATTTTTTCTTAAAAGCATTCGTCCATTGTTTAGAGAAACTTGTACCTACATGTGCTGTTTATGTTTCATGTTCTCTGTATTTGAAGTTTGCTAGTGTTTTCCAGAAGATGCAAGGTATGCTTCAGTTAATTTTAATGTGGTAAACAGTAGTCAGGCATGTATTAGGCAACACTTTTTAACAACGTTATGATTTCATCACGATATTTTCCTTTACTGAAAACTCAACCTTATGCTGGATGCATTATACGAGTAGGACTGACATATTACTGTCTCAATACTTTCAGCACAAATATTGGTCGGATGTATTTAGTGAGTTATGCGTCTTATGCCAGAGTTACACGTGCGTGAAGTTCTTTAACATGCGCTCGGAGCGCTTTCATCAATGTATACATACCTTAATGTTATTCAGAATAATTCCTTGTGTCTAATTGCTGTGTATATTTAAAACAGTGTTAATAGTATAAGAACTAAGTAGTCTATAGTTATGTATTATTACAAAAAAGAAAAAATACATCCTTGTTATAAACTAATCAAAATTTATTGTCATCTACGTAAATTATAATATTTACATTACACGAATGTATGTATAATGATTTTCCAAACAATTTATTGGTAAATTAACATTAACGTAACATAATATACAAATAGATTTTATGTACTTAATATCAGAAATTATGTACTCATTATGGTGCTCAAAATATATAAATATACCTAGTAAGTTTCAGAAATTTTGTTAAAATAAACTTTATTGTCAATGTTTTTGTTTGTAATTCCGAAACTGGTTAGAAACGAATTGATGCTGAGTAAACGGCTTCTACTTTTTCATAATACCAAAACAAGAAACAAAACTCACATTTGTTATTGTTCTCTGTTTTTAGTGAGACATTAATTTATGTACTTGTTTATGTAGAAATTTCTGACTTTACTACAGATATAAATCCCTGCCAACAATAACGAAGCTAAAGATTGGCTTCGAGGTCAGAAAACCTAGTCTAGTTCCTTTGGAGCGATTACATAAAAAAAACTTTTGTTATCCAGTAATCATATTTAGTAGGTAACTAGTCTATAATTAATATCTATTAGTTTAATGGCTTAGCTACTTGAAGCACTTATGTGGATTATTAGTTAACATCGATACAGAGATATTAAAAGTTGGCAAGCAAAAGAAATACGGCGCAGTCCTGTTAACCAATGAGATTGCATTGTGTTTGCTGTTAAGAATCATAACGTCAGATTGAACGGCTTCGAAAACTTTCCTATAGTACGCTGACGATTTTCATTCAACTTCGACTTAAGTACTATTCATAATTTCGCCTGCTCTATCTCGTATTCGTAATGTTTTTCTATTAATTGCAAATATCAAACGGGCATGCAATTTTCGATTTTAAGAGGTGACCTTACTCAATGACCATTTACAACAACATTCAATCAAATATACAGTCATATCCGAAGGTTTTATAAATCATAGACAAATATATACAAGTATTATATGTAATCGATATTATCAACGATTTACTATAAGCTTTCCCCCTATTGCACGCCAATAGATCCTCCCGAGCTTACCAATATGGATGTCTCAGTCTGTAGAATAGGCATGACTGGCCATCCGTCAATCACGCTAGTGTCTGCATACCTCCCACCGAGCAAAGAGCTCCTCCAAGCTGACCTGGAGGCTCTCTTTTTGCTCGGCCCGCCTGTTATCGTAGCAGGCGACCTCAATAGTGGCCACACCAATTATAACAGTTCGCGAAATACCTCTAACGGGACGAATCTCGTTCGGTTAATTAACGTGCTCAACTTTGGTACGTAATAGATCCCCTTGAACCCACCGACTACCAAGACAACTGCCGTCAGACAGTTCTTGATGTGGCGCTCCTCAAAGGTGTCTCTCTTTGGTTACGACTCATACAAATCGTACATGAACTAGACTCCGACCACCGTCCGATCATCCTCCAACTCGGTCAACCATCTAATCTCAGCCCTCCTTCAGTCAACATGGTTGACTACGTGAAACTCAATCAATATCTCACGGATAAGTCGTTCCCGTCTAGCTTAGATAGGGTTCGTCCCAGACGAATTAAAGTTGATAGCGGACGCCGACTCGGCAATCGATTCCCTGGTCGACCATCTCCAAACCACCGTCAGAGAGGCCACGAGATAGGTGCAAGTGGCGAACGATCGCCGCTTTGTACTCCCTAATTACGTGAGAGCGTTCGTTACGGAAAAACCGCCTCGACACGCGCACACGACTCCTAAACGACTAGGGATAACTGCGAAAGGTTACGTGCAGAGAAAGGTCAACAGGTGGGGCTACTTTTTAGAAAGTATCAAACCGTACCATCTCGCATACTGGAAACTCACTCGATCTAATAAAGCAGATCAGTTCACCCCGATGCCACTCCTCGACATGGATCCCGGTCTTCCAGTCGCGTTCGAATGCGTCGACAAATGCGGAATATTTTTAGGACATTTGCAGTATGAACGTAAATAAGGAATGTATTATTTCATATAATTTAATGTATTTGTTAAATATTGTATAGAAATTTTAGTTTTTTACACTCCTTCTACGTACAAACTTGAACTGTGCCAAATCTTACACTCTTCCGTGCTTGTAATATGCTTCAACAGGAATACAAATTTTTCTTTTCACGTACATTATAATTAAATAAACATAAAACGACAAATAGTAGATGCCATCCAACTTGCGGCGCACTCAGGAAGCGGGCCGCGTTTCCTCGTTGAATGGCATTCACTGACTGAGATATTATTTCCCAGCACTTTGGACTCGAGACAAGTTCTTTGAAGTGAATGCGTGCACTTGGATGGCACTTGGCTCCTACCAAGGATCGTATATTTAAGCATCTCGAGGTCCTCCGCTGAGGCAGATAGAAAATGAAGAAGATGGGACGCAGAGGGTGCCAAAGTATCGACGCACGTGGCATCCCATATCTAGTAAGGGTCGATCCATTAACCAGTGTATAGGCGTCATACTGTCGGGTCTCTTCATCGTCACGCACCAAACCACCACCGTAACCAGGATTGCTGGTTCATTGACACTGACAAAAATTGCACCCAAAAATTAATCAATTTATTTGACGTTTTTATTTAAAAGTAATATAATATTACGAAATGCTTGTTAATTTCGTACGTAAGCGTCACATCAAAAAATCACCAGAATAAGACACAATAAATACATTATTTATAAGGACGTCTAGCTGTACGCGTCTGAGGCCCGCTGGCGGAGATTTAATTTGAGATTGTGCTGGGAACGACTTCTTGGAAACTTTCTCCGTATTCACATGCTTTAACCGCTATTACAGTATTTTTATTATTAATGTGAATATTCGGAATAGTTTCCGAATTCGAAAACCAATTGTTTCAGTCATAAACTCTACTTCTTTATTAATTCACACGTTCCTTAACTGGGCCCTAACTGGGCTGTGAATTATATGAGTCCACTAGATTAACGGCTGATCGAGATGGATGGAATTATATCGTGAGGCAAATGTCAACGGCCTCCGATTACACTTCATAGCTACGACCACTCTATCAAGAGTGAAACGACTGAGAAAAAGAAACTTGGCTCTGTCGCCCAACTGTGGACTCTAATAGTATTACTATTAGCTGTAGTAGTAATAAGATCAGAAGTAAATGGGGAACGTTGAAAATATATAAAAACGTCAACTTTTTTGAAGATACTGTAATGTGATTCTATTGATTTTAATAAATATGTAGCAATAATTTCTTCATGGGAAAACGAGAATCAAATTACCGCTATAATACTAGCATATAGCACTAGCATACGGCATATAATACTAAATAAAAAACAAAGGTTCACTGTAAAAGGACCAAAGTAAAAAAGGTATTAAGCAAAAATAAAATGTTTCTTATGTTGGTTTCAAGAAAAAAAGCGTTGAATTAATAATTTACAAAGGGAGTACTTACAAAAACCAAAAGGTTTTGTATTATAAATTAACCTATCCTTTACTTATGTAGTCGGTAAGGTTAGCTTAGCTTCGCTTGAACTGAATGATTGGTTTGGCAGCAGACGAAGACATTAAAATACTATGTAAGTATGTACAGTTTTAAGCGCTCTACACATACTTAATCGGCACCCTAACGACGGCGAAATATTTTTTTTGGAATCGTGTCGACGGCTTGTAGCCACGGGCTACCCGGCGCTTTGCCGGCTTCCTGTGTACGCACTCAGTTGATCGGCTCTACATTCGATGTGTAGTGATGTGAAAGGAGTTATTGTGAAACGCTAAACAGTGATTATAAACGTCGTCGCAAAGGCTATTGAATGATACTCCCGTACTTAGGCGTTGTAATGCTAATGATAATCTGTCTGTTGGTAGAGCTGCATTTCTGTATTTTTTATCTTTTTTAACTATTCCATGTCCAAAATTATTTAGTAAATGTATCTGTTCTAAGTATTTAAGCCTTCAAATCTTTTAATCTTTCACTATTACTGTAACAACTGTTGCTCAATAAACTTGGTCTAACCCAACAGTTTTGTGTCCTCGGAACAGACACAGCGAATCAGTAATATTTGCTATTATTAGATAATTATTTTATTGACAAAGATTAAATGTGAAGCATATTTGCTGAATTATTCAGAATATGCAACGTGTCTCCACACTAGTCAGCCACATTTTTTTATCGTTATAGGTTTGACGTATTGGTCACAATCTTACCTGATGTTAAGTGATAATGTGCTTATCGACAGATTTTCAACTTGAGGGTTAGCCAAGCGGGCATTAGTACTTAAAAGCCCTACCACCATTCTATGGTTTCCTCACGATCTATTCCTTCACCGAAAGCTCAGGCTCAGGGATTCGAACTCACGTCAATTGAAGCGATGTCCGTACACGCTACCAGTGAGCCACCATTACTTCTAACACTAACGGCTAAAACAAAGTTGAAAGCAAACAAAGTACGTGGCACCGACATGTCGCTGTATGAAAAGCCATGGTAATTCAATAAATAGTTTTGTATTAAAAAAAAAACATTTATCGGAACACATACATAATCATGCAAAATACCTATTGACAAAGTATAATTAACAATTCAAAGTTGCAAGGTATAGAAAATTTTATATGTGCATAAAATATAATGTATGGTTATGTTGACACAAATAGTCAGCAATATAGGAAGGTGGTAATAAGAGCCGTAGGCATTTCCACCAAGTGGCGAACATTACAGGTCCCCTCAGGCATACAAGAGGCATCATAAAATATAATAAGACTACCATATTACTCGCATGATGAAAACAGGTCAACACGTTTAAACATAGCGACATGTGGCAGGTATTTCATAATTTCGAGAACTTATTTACTTTCATTTCCTTACTTGATATAAATATTACCGATACAATTTTTTACGCGGATAATATTTTAATATATTTTAGAAAGAACCTGGACGGTAATGTATATGTCAAGAAGAAATTTGAATGTCCAAATGCACGTGTTTGAGAACAAAACGCACTATTGTTAAATACTCAAAAAAATATTTCCCTTGTTTTCATAAAAAAAACCGCTTCAAACCCATTCCAGAAATCAAAGTTTATAGATGTAGCAAATATTTTTCACGTACGACTGCGGTATAATCTCGGGAGTTAGTTCAATAAAATTTCTAGGAGTGATCTAAAACGAAAAACTTTCCTTTGAGAGTTATATAAAAGTTACAGAAGACCCGCCTTAAATCCCATTTGTGAAACAACTGAAGAAAATAGCGAATAAGAATCTCATCAATTCTCATCAAGTAATCTAGTCAATCGCCTTCAATGGATCATTTTTATCTACTGTATCATAGTTTGGGAAGGATTGACAATCACTAAAATGATTACTAATATAAGTTGAAAGATGATTATTAAAGTTATGTTTAACAAACTATAAAGATCAAAGTTCATTTATCGCGCATTAAATCTAAATTCTGAGAATTAATAAACTATACAGATTATCAAAGTCACAACACTAAAAAAATAAAAAACCTTAAAAATCTATATAAAAGGAAACGATCTGGCCAAAAAGGGGCGGATTTAATTGCAAAGTTGCGTTTGCCAACCATTTTGATTCCTCCTTCACCCCCCAATCCAATGTTGGAATACCAACTGTCTCTTCTTTGCACCGCCACGAACACCGTTGCCGAAAGAAATTACCGACAATATCCAAAATTTGTGAATTTGGTGGTTTCCAAGTATCCTCATCCTGACCTTATCAAAACTGGTAAGTAATTGTGATCTATCCAACAACAATTACACAGTAGAACAGATTGAAGTAACTCTACTACAAAATTGTCATGAAATACATAGTTTAATAAGCAGTTAAAATAAAATTATTCTGTGCAAAAATATTTCAATGTTTCCATAGAACTAATTTAAACAATAGCGATTCAGAACTTCTAGACCTGGCATAATGGGAAATATTGTACGCATGCGGTAAAGATGCGCGTAGTACCGAAAAATTGGTATAATAGTTAATGTTAATCAGCGTCTCTCACCGGTTTTTTAATGCTGTCCTTTGATCGCATGGTAAAACAAGTTAAATAATGCCATAGAAAAATAAAGTTTGTTTTAATTTTCTTAAGAACGTAATTTATAATTTTATTGTATTGCCAACGGTCGTTCGGAAGGAAAAAAATGTAAGGGAAACCGGAACGATGAGCAATGTTCTCCTAGTAACATTGTCTCCTGGGAAACAAAATAATCTTCGATTTTTCGAAGATACCTAGTAGCCAATATGTCGTATATTGGCGTGGTGTTTAAATCAGTGTATCTTCTTGGGAAAAAATCTTTGTATTAATGGAACATTTCTTCTGTCAGTATACATATATTTATTTTTACGGGCCAGTAGTCAATTCATTTTATATAAGTGGTTACCTAGTGGTTGAAATTGGATAATTCATTAAACGTTATTGAGGTTCTTTTATCAAAGCACATTTAAATTATACAAAATTCACAGCTCCAATACAATTAAGCGATGATGGCGCAGTGGTAGCGTGTACGACTTCGCGTCGAATGACGTGAGTTCGAATCCCTACAATGAGCCTGAGCTTTCGGTGAAGGAAAACATCGTGAAGAAACCATAGCATGGTGGTAGGACTTTTTCTGAAGCCCGCCTGGCTAGCTACCACCCTCAAGTTGAAAATCTGTCGCCAAGCATCAATAGGTGTGTTCCGGCAGCTGCACTTGAGAGCCAGTCTTCCACTACTGTCAGTAATGCATACGAGTATAATATTTTAACATTCTTTGGCTACAATTTTTACTCTGTGTGACTAATTTTCTACAGACTATGATGTGTTTGACATTTGCAGTATGAACGTAAGCAAATGTAAAATCGAAGAAAAAAAGATAAATCTCCATTCTTCGCTCTCGCTACTCTTCAGAATGTTTCACTCGCAAAGCGTGACATCCTCAGTGTCCTAGGAATGGATATTAATTGTGACTTCAATCTCAGGCATCACAAAAAAGACTTTGAATGTGATATATTCGCAACATCCACGAGACTGGACATCCTGAACAGAGTGCGACGCTTTGCACGCCAGACCAACTGTGCCTTCTTTATAAGGCTGAAGTTCGGCCGTACATGGAACATTGTCGGATCTCTGGGATGGTTCTTTTAAATACCTTCTCGATGCCCTGGATAGATTGCAGCGACGGGTTGTCCGCATTGCGAATAATACAGACATCACTAAGTATTTATAACAGCTTCTGCTGCGAAGAGACACCTCGCTGAGCGTGTTTTATCGTCTGTATCATGGAGAATGTTCTGAAGAGTTGTTTGATCTTATCCCATCATCTCCCTTACACTACAGAACCACGCGGTCACGAACAAAGAAGTTAACTCTTACCTGTGCCGTACCATGCAGATGTAGAATAGTCTTCCAGCTAACGTGTTCCCTCCTTTATATGATATTGGGTCTTTCAAACGTTTTGTGAAGAGGCATTTCAGGTGCAGTATATACAATATGCCGTGTGACTGTAAAAAAAAATGCCAGACTATTATATGTTTGACATTGGCAGTATGAATGTAAATATTGAATGATTTGTTTTATTTTATTTAATGTATTTCTCTCCATGTAAACTTTTACTATATTAAATCTCACATTCCTACGTGCACGCAATAGGAAGTTCTAAATAGGAGTCCGAAGTTTTTCATATCCATGTATTCATTCACAAATTTGAGACAAAGGTATCTGTGCGTTAATATATAGAAGATTTTGCAAACCATATATTGTATGTAAATTAGTAAATATAATGTAGTATTTTGTAAAGTGGGTAGAGGTTGCCATAAAGCTAGCGTATTCGAAGATGATTATACATTCGAATATATGATTTTGTCGGAAAAGATTTATGTCATGTGAAAATTATCCTGAATCACATCTGTCGACTATAAATTCGACAGTAAGACTTCACGAATATGTAAATGGATACATTGGAAACAGACGGAGACGAAGTTTACGACACGTGATACGTCACGTATTCCACAAAATTACTTGCAGAGAGAGAGACCATTTACAAATTGTTAAATTGGTGAAAGAAATATTATCTTACTTCAACACATTCGGTACCGAATTTGTTACTGGTTTATCATAAATTATATTTTATTCAGCTTCAATTCACAATGAGGAATTCCGCAGATTATCTAGGTCTTATCATATTTCAAACAAATATCGCCTTTTCTATCCACTTCAACTTCAGAATATGTATATTCGAATATCTGGAGACCATTAACTTTTAAATCGCGTCTAATGATGTCTAAGCAGTGCTTCTGTATTTGTTCGTAGAATGTTGCATTTAAAACGGTTAGCTCTAGTTACCTGTTACAATGATTGGATACCTGTAGATGGCATAATTCTCATTGACACAGTTTTCATCGTTTTTTCCGAGAACATTTTGTAACGGCAGATCTCAATATTATTAGGTTTAATCTTCTAAATAACAATAGTAGGCATTTATATGCATGCTATTCAGTCATAATTGTTTCGTTTATTTAAATGTTATTAAGTAGTTAATATTATATATAAATGAATTTATTTTATATGTAACTAACTGGACCAGATAGACGTGCTTTTGAAGTTTCAATAAATTTATTTCTGATCGTTTTGTGAATTTATTAGATACTATTAGAAAATGTGTTAACAAAGTAAAAATGAGAAAATAACGTATTTCTGAGTAATTATCGCAACTATTAACCATGTATGATTAACCGTTTCCTTATTGTCAGTTATTATTGAGAGGTCATATAAGAAATTTGATTTTTGCGTTTGGTCCCGATTTTTTTTTTTCTTAAAGCTCCTCCAGAACCATAACAAATTATAAAAATAATAATTCTATGTCCATTATTCGAATCGTGAGTTTATGAAAAATCCAAATATAAAATTGTAAGTTTTCCATAATTTTCCAATTTCCGGACATCTTTTCATTCCCTAAATACCTTATTGGACTATCATTTAAAAAAGTATTGTCCTATCAATAATAAAGTAGGATAGGCTTTAATCTGATAAAACAAATACTTAGTATGGTTAAAAACTAGAAAGAAAGGTTTTATAAGCAGTTCTTTAGTAAAACAAATATATTTTTAGTTATATTATTTTATTAATATCAATAACTGTCTAAATGTTTTCTGTCAATTATTCGAGACCACCCGTAGTTTTTTTTTTCTCAAATATCTTTAATGTATAGATTTGTTAATGTTTTATTATAAGTATAGAAATTTATAGTATTTTTTTAGCAGGAGTAGTCTAGTTTGATTTTCATTCTCAAATCGCTACACAGCATAAAATTTTATTAATCTGACCACAACAACAAGTAAATGGTAATCTACGCGTATTCTTCTCATTAGTTATCCTTATCAACGTAAGTATAAAGATAAAAGATCCAACTTATTCTTATGGACGACATTTTTATGTCGCCGGAATAGGGAAATAACGAAGTCATAAATGGGACTCGGCCAATAAACAAGCATCTGAGATAAAAGACAATTTCTTCTACGAACTAACGTCAATGTGAAAGCTGGATAATAAATGAATTAGGAAAGTGTGAACTCATTACATTACAAGACGCATTAAGTTTATGTATATACGCGCACTGTAACTATTGGATAGTTATGCTATAGATTTTAGTTCCGTATTTCAAAATAGAGTGAAGTGAATTCTAATCAAAAAGTAAATAGATAATGTTTATTACATAGCCATAACAAGCAAGAACCTATAATAATATTACAAAACGTGTAAGAGTGTTTGCTTTTTGTCTACGTTAGTTTGGACGCGCTAATCTCTGAAACTATCAATAAGATTTGAAAAATATTTTTGCAGCAAGCCGCCTTGACATAACAGCGATGGCCGTCGATGGATTAGCGATCTCTTGGTGGTAGTTTGGATTTTACTGTGTTTACCATCAGTCATAATGCTGTCAATTGACCGTGGTACTAAAAAAATAAGGTAAAAATTATAATCCAATTTCACTTCATATTTAAATATTCAGGAATCAATAATTATTGTCTTGAATTTTATATGAAATTTGCTGTTTCTATATAACCTATACTTTACGTTACGTTCGCCTTTGGCGAATAATTTCTTGGATCCGGGAAGACATCTCGTATTTGTAAACGGTTTTCGAGCTTTGAGCTGTCCGAGGCAAAGCATTTGGCTGACTTTGGTATATTCCTCGAGACAAATAACATGTTCTATCTGATAAGAGGCTGTCGTCGGCTCGTCTGTCTGTACAACCAATCGGTTTGCGGACATTCTATTTTATCTCAGTTTGTTTTTATTGCACAATACTCGGCCTTTTGTTGTTCTCAATTAGTTTTGGCACCATTTCATAGGATACTGACATTTTCTTTTATATGGTTATATTTGATTAAATGCTAGCAGTTACTACAATGAATATTGACAGCGAGTACGTAGATATTTTTAGCTATTTTGCTTACGTTCCGATAAAGTTAACATACATGTAAATACTACAAATAAATAATTTATGACCTTAGTTACCAACCAACTATGCCAAATATGTTTACCAAAATATAAACTTATACTAATTCAATTTCAACTCTACACGAGTATTTCGTTTAAGGCTTGTCACCATTTATTGGCTATAAGCACAACAAAAAAAATCAGCTTCTGATATGCAAATGCAATGTATGCAAAGATGTACAACACTGTTAAAAGTAATTTATGTTCTGTATGTTTACAAAACATCCCTCATTTTACAGTATCCGTGTACTTAGTACTGGTACGATCTACCTCGGTCCGATTGCGGCTGCATTATGAATTTGTACTCTTTTGTGCACAGTTTTAATTCTACCGGTAAAATGTATTGTTCATGGAACAAAAGTCTAGTGTCATTGTTGTTGGGCAAAGTTCATTTAAATTCCGTGCCCGTGAGAGCGAACACTAGCAAATATGAATTCCTTTACTTCTATTGTAAAAATGATTTTGCTCGTTTTGCTTTAATACTTTTAAAAGCCACATTGTGTGTGTTATACTACCACTGTGTTGCTCAGGATAATACATTTTAATAAAGAATTAATACTGCTCTTTGTTAATTGATTTATGTAAATTTATTAGTCCATATTAAAGTAGAATATACTGAGTTTAAAAAAACATATTACAGGATTAAACATGGATAAAAATAATTTCGATCATAAATGTTTTTTTTAAGTGAAAACTTCTTTACCCGCTTCGTGTATACCTGACCATGTGGTCAAAGCCATAAACATATACCTGACCGTGTGCTGTGCACGTTACACGCTTTTTGTATGGGTGAAATCTTGCGAGTTCGCGTCACCGACATGCGTAATAGCAGTATATCCGTAGCTATAAAGGTGACGTATTGTGCAACATTAGTGCTGTGTATACCTTTACAAGTAAAATTGAATGGATTTAGTAAAAAGTTTAATGTGTATATACAATACATTGTTCAAATAGTGTTTGAGTTTGATTATTGTCTTAATTGTTTAATTGTAGAATCACTGTGTAGTACAATAGTGAGTACTAAATAAATATACTAATATTTGTAAGATATTTTTTTTATTATTTTAAATATTCGTATTTATATTGGCGTTTGAAAATAATTATAAGTTTTCATTTCTCCCTATGACTGCGAATTGTTTTTGTTACTGTAGCATATCGTAGGCCTCCTAAGTATATGATTACAGTAAGTATAGTTTTACGATATGTACTATTTTATCAATGAGGAATATAAAAATACTATCTCCGGATGAATACATATCTGTGGAAAATGAATAACATAGTCTCGAGTTTTAATCACACATTTGCAATAATCAAAGCACATAAATTTCCAATGGCTGTTAAAGAAAAAGAGTGACCGCTACATGTTGGCGGGATTCCAGAACCGTCGGTTTTCATCACGTTTTACAGTCGTCGCAACAAGTTATGGGCCTCTTTGGAAACGCTCTCGTATTCGAGCCAGCCGAATTGGAGTGTTATTATGTCGAGTTCGTGAAGTAGTTTATTGGATTTTGTTCCGTAGGGACAAATGTCAAGCAGCTAGGCTGCAAAATATTTCGTTTCAAAACGATTTTAAAATTAATAGTCCCTATATTCACTGATTATGTATAATATACATTTATTTAAAAGATACACACATCATCGCACATATTTTATTTATTGATATTTGTATCTTTATCTATATTAATAATGTACCTACTATGTGTTTCAAATAAGAAGATAGTCGCGTCCTCACCAACTTTACTCATTCCTTGTAAAAATTTTACTGCCAGCAACAAAAACAAAATTAAAAAACTGTTTTTATTTATATTAGAAAAACAAAATTAATAATTTACTACATGTTTATAATTTTATCGTGTAAAACCTTATTTAGCAACACAACTACAATAGAAAATCTTTATATAATTATTTGAAACGCGTAGCATAATAAAAACAAGTTTTATTAACTATTTAAAGAGTAACTATGAATAAATATTTTTATAATAAGTACCGGATCAAACGATCAGGTACGTATAATTGAATATATCGTTTTACAATCACACTTACTCAGGACTTTTATAAATTCAAAGTAATAACTTGATTCTTATAATAATATTATTAAAGTCAATTTTCATTATTCCTCCGTTTAAATGGCGGGTTGCGAGACCGAAGTAATTTCGTTCGGGTCCAACAGAAACTTGAAAAAGGAAAATTACACAATTTGCTAATGGCCGTGGTACGGATAATAATTTGTTACGTAGCTTTTATTATTAAAGAAGATACTCGTGACATTTTTTAAATTTATGTTATTATGTTTTCATCATTTACTAAATTACTCGCTCAACGTTAAATGGTACAGTTTTTATAAATTTAAATTTCTTCGTCGAATTCTCTACCGCGTCGCGCCCGCGGCGAGCCAACAACGCACTTGTGAAGTTAGTCGTTGTTGATGTTCATGGTTACTGCTCTGCTCCTTAGGGTGGAAGCATGAAGTTATATAGCCTATATATAACCTTCCTTAATAAATATGCTATAAAATATATATATACATATAAATGTTTATCGTAGCACGGTAAAAAGACGATCTGTACCTGATGGGTAAGCACAGTGTAATCCAACAATACCGGCGACTGCCGAGAGTTCGGCAATCCATCGTCTAT
Source organism: Saturnia pavonia (assembly GCA_947532125.1). Taxonomy (NCBI): domain Eukaryota; kingdom Metazoa; phylum Arthropoda; class Insecta; order Lepidoptera; family Saturniidae; genus Saturnia; species Saturnia pavonia. The sequence goes on along the minus strand of OX383902.1, from coordinate 10,275,282 downwards.
CGTCGCTGTCATGCCTGCCTGCTCGAATATCTCTTGACGTTATGTTGGAGTGACGAGATGGATGTTAACTTAAAGCTATGGCTCCGAAGCCCAGCGCTTGTAGTTCTCTTATGAGAGGGAGAGGAAGGGATTAGGTTGAACAGCTCTTCCAAACACTCGCCATGGTGCAGACGGTAGAATACGCTCAGCGAGACAACGTCCCTGCGCATCTGAAGAGACTCAATGAACTTAGTAAGCGTCTGCATCATTTATATTGCGGACAGCGACAGATACACTGCAACCTGTCAAGGGCATCGAGGAGGTATTTTTCTTTCCCAAAGGTGCAATTCATTTAAGTTGCTAGCTTCCTACGGTTGACACGCGATACAAGAATTAATTAAGTTCAATTGCAAGTTTCTCCCGTCTCTTTTCTGTTTCTCCCCGACTGCAAGTGGGCTTGTTGTAATGCCACCCATGACCAGTGCTGTTATCTGCATAGCAATGGATATTACTCAAAGGTAACATATAATTGATATGCAGAAGAAACAGAGTGGGCGAAAGTACAGAGCCTTGCGGAACTCCAGCATTTACTGACAAGAGCCACGAATCACATAATATTAAGTATAGATTAATATAATTTGGATTAAACGTGTATAATATAAAAATTATATCCACTTTGTATTATAAGAGTATTCAAATATTTTGTTGAACAGGATGATAAAACTACTATTTTTATAAATTACTAGCTGTGTCCACGGCTTCGCTCGCGTGGACAACAAAAATTCTTGTTACCGGGATAAAAAGTATCCTATGTTACTTCTAATACCTCCAAGAATATATGTACTAAGTTTCATGATGATCGGTAAAGTAGTTTTCACGTGAAAGCGTAACAAACAAACTTACATTCACATTTATAATTAGTAGGATAATAGATATAATAAGTAGATTGACAAATGAAAGGTGCACGAATGGAGTATATACAAGCGGGGCTTTTCTGATTACGTAATAATTATCCGGTGTATCAGTGGATTACTGAAAACCATAATTAATTACCTTCTCTATGGTCATAAATACGATAAGAGATGAGTTGATTGTTAAATTAATAATAACAAATCACAGGGACAGAGTAAACGTAGACAAGAAACTCAATACAAAATTATTAAAAAAAATAGCCCCTATCTTTATAAGCAGGTACATTTAATTTCAACCAAGTTCGGATTACGGATAGCGGTAACGACGCTTGAGGTCAGCTGGGTTGTATAAACGTGCGATTTGGCGTCAAATTTACAACTTTTTCTCAGCTCCCCGGTCTCGAGTGACGGCAGTAAACTGGGAAGCAATCTCGCCGCACTGGCTACAAAGTTATTTCGCAGAATATTGCGGGGCGCGCGACTAATAAAATGATAAATAGCTGACGGTCCTGGACGTCGACATACTGCTGAGGCACACGGCAAATGACAGGAAAAAAGTACTGCTAGCAAGCAAGGGCACAACGGACGTGAATAAACAGCATGCAACATTCTAAAGTGTTTTAAACTTCATATTCGGTCTTTTGTTTTATTTTGTAGTAGTAATTTATTATTCACTAGCTGGTACCCGCGGCATTGTTATAGCACTAGCTGGTACCCGCGGCATTGTTATAGTGAAAATAGATTTGTTGCTTCAAGGGAACTATGTGTTTTATCTAAGATACTCTAATCTTTTACGGATTTTAAGATAACTCTGTTAAATTTTTGTGACGAACCAATTAGTAACTGTACTACTTAAATCGTATATTACTAAATAGTGTACTGATTATTTTATATATTTTCACATAATATATCATAAAGCTGAGCTAGGATCTTAAATTTTTAAATATGGGTCATTTGACCGACTTGTTTATGCGATAGCTAAGGAGTTATGTTAATTCTTAATAAAAAGGCTGTTCAATTGTGGCATAGAAAACCATCACCTCTGAAAATAAAGACTTTAGAGATGTACAATTGTAAATTATCGACTCTTGTAATTAATCTTTTCATTTAAGCTTTATACATGAACCCTTAAGAGTGATGAAATGAAATTCTAATATGACCCGAGAGAAGGAAGCCAGTGAAGTAGATAGATTGTAGATCATATTAGACCTTTGAGTTATTTATTAATTTTCATTCAATTTACTTAAATTTTAGAATGTGGTATAAATATGAAATACAAGTACGTAGGTATTGAAAATTAAATAACCATCCGAAACTTATTAATGATGTAAAAATATTAAAATAGTGAAAATCGTCCAATGTAATGAACTCATAATATGATTTTATATTTATATTTAATTGTATGTTGATATTGCTATGAAATTATAAGGATTTGTCGTAAGTGATTCAACTAACATAAAATAAAAGATAATGCAGTATATTACGTATATTACGAAGCCAAAAAGACGACTGACAAATGTGACGTTACTCGTTTCATGTACGGACTGCAAAAAAATACAAATGATATCTTTATATTTTATTTATCAAGTTAATATGTTTATCTAATTTAATTTTTGACAATTATCACTTATTTGAGATTCGGTAATCGGTTTTTGTGATTATTTTACTTTTTATACTGAAAAGTTCCACTCGTTCTTCTAGTTAGCTTGGTCACGCTGTAGTCTGAGTTACACAGTCCTCAAGCTGGCATTTACATTTGATTTTTATTTTAAAATTGTTTGTATGTTTTTGATTTACTACTATTTAGTTCCTCTAAGGTAAATTACAATATTGTTTAGCTTATATTACTAGTATTACATACTAAGTAAGTATTTTAAGCTAAGTTCAGATGTTTTTTTTTTATGTATTACCAATTTATTCAATTTATGCCCTAAGAAAGCATAAAAAGTCGGCAAGAAATTCGATCGGCTTTTCAATTATTATTATTTACTGTTTAATGTTTAGAGTTAAGAAATAATAATATATTTTTAGTGGATGTACAGAGGGGGAGTCACTTCCAGATATCACTATCATTCACGAAATGATCCACCCGCTAATAGCCATTTGACAGTAAAACCTGATTCACATGCCCTTGAACTTATTGTCCGGCTAATCGGTAATGTGCTTAAGAAACTTATTATAGAACCTAACACTATTACCTAAAAAACGGTTATAGACTTCAAGCTAAGTTATAATAAAAGGTTTGTTTTGATTAAAATTTGGTAATTTTATCATATTACTTCTTGACCCCTGTAAGTAAAAGCGTAAAATTGGATAACACTATGAACCAAACTCAGTGAAAAAAATATTAGAGCGTTTCGAGTAGACCAATAATTATGCAGCCGACATAGACATTTATTAGTTCATTTTTATGTAACAATGTTACATAGATATTTATTAGTTCATTTTTATGTAACAATGTTACATTTAACTATATATTGTGTTAATGAAAAAAGGTTAACCAATGAAACGAAACAACAAGGCAATCACAAACAGACATTAGCGTCACTGGCCAGCCTGACATTGACAAATAAGCCATTCTGAAAAAGATTCCGATTTTCCCTAAAACCTTTATTACGTTCTATTAATTTCAGTTACAGCGTTTTTGTGTTTCAATTTGAAAATAAAACAAACCAATTTGTTTTATATTTAAATGCATGATTATTTCATATAAATTCTAAACATAAGAAAAGAAAAAAAAGTATCACCATTATAGATTGAAAAAAATACTTCCAAAAAAAACTTGGATGTATACATATTTTCGTTATTAATACTAATTATGCATTTAAGGATTAATCGCGTTACGAGTTTAATACTATTTGAATTAATTTGTCTGGAGCAATTTTCGTTGTATTCTTCCATATAAGCACAAGACAATATTTATCCGATGATTATAGCTTTTGTTTGACCACGGGTTGACAAATCATAAAATCGGTTCAAATTTGGTAAGTTTCACCAGAATCAACACAAATTCATTTTAAACAAGATCAATGGCATAGACTTTGACGTCACAGAAATCCTACGAAAAAATGACGCGTTTTAGAATAACCAAAACATATTGTCTACAGATTTTTTTTATATAACAAAGAAATGTAATGTGTTATTTAACTTTTCAGAGAAAAATAATATATTTAAAAATCATGCCTTACGCTAACCGACAGTGACTTTAAATTGGATTGGTAACTAACAACAGAAATTAGTTTATTTAATTGTATATTAAATTGCACGATTATTGTTGTGTAAAAGTATAATAAATAATTGGGTGGTGCTCATTGACACTGATGTAGTGCCGAGGCGTTAAAGAACCTGAAATTTAAACAATATAAGTAGATGTGGTCTGTCAATTTTATGTTAAAATTGTAGTTTTCTATATAGATTTTAGCGTTCTGACTATTGAGTTCTGACCGTAATTGCACATAATGTTAAGTGATAATGTAGCCCAAGGACACGCTATGTCTAGTGGGGGAACTGGCTCTTTAGTGCAGTCGGAATACACCTATAGGTACTTGGCGACAGATTCTCAACTTAAGAGTGGTAGCTATCCAGGCGGGCATTAGAAAATACCCTACCACCATGCCATGGTTTCATAACGATATTTTCCTTCGCGGAAGCTCAGGCTCATTGTAGGGATTCGAACTCACGTCGATCGAAACGTTGTCCATACACGCTACCATCGGAGTCATCATTCCTTATATACACGATGATTACAAGAATATCGTTATCTCTCTCGTTCTGTCACGTAGCCGAACGATACGTGTTAAAAAGAAATGATACGAATCGTTTTTCTCTAATTTGCTATTCTAGTGCTTATATATTAATTTGGTTAATATAGTATGATATGGTAAGGACTACTTGACAAAGCCTTGATTTGTTGATAACCGTGTTAATAATTTTTAATAATACATTTTACTGGTCTTTTCTTCTTTCAATTCAAATTCTATTCAAAGTGTTTTGCCATAATCTCACCAAATCTTAAGCAATTACATGTTCAAAAATGTTTACTTTAGTAAATAAGGATTAAAATTACTGTGTTGAGAGAAATAAAATAAAGTTCACTAGCTTATTCCGTAATAACAAGATCTATAATAGTTTTAATTATTTATTTAAGGAAAAACACGGTCAATCACACACTGTTCTTTATAAGAGAGCGCGGAGGAGCGCCAGTGTGACCAGAGCACAGAGTGCATCTATTACAGTTACACCATGTAAAGGAGCTTGTATAAAGCTGCCGAAATACATTCAAATTGATCTACCACAATGTTTCTATTTCATTGTGATATTTCTCTTCTATGAAAGTTGTTGGAATCGAAATCACGTCGTTCAACAAATATTGTTGAAATATTGGAAAATCGGTAAGTCTATATTCAAAATATAATATTATATATTTACAATTTCAATATAAATAAATGTAACAAAATGTTATTTTAATATTATAATAATATTCAATGCAGTAGTGGTAGGTTTCTATTAAATTTATTCATACGAGTTACGCAAATATGTGCACTCTTATAGTAGGCACAGTGAGCTCGGAACCTGAGTCGAACGGAAGCCGTATTACGAGTTTAATCTCGAAGAAATGTGGTTTCGTGGAAATTGTATTAACAAAGCTTCTGTTTACGACAAACGTCTAGTTGCAATATTGCCTAGGGGAAATATTGAGAGAGACTGAGTTTTTGAAGTGAAAACTTTTTTAGCACTTTGTGATTTAAAACTCGATATAACAAAAATGCCACAATAAAAAGAGACAACCATATACATCTGTAGGATTTAGCCTACGATATAATGAGATGGAATACATTTACATTATGCACGGTTAATACAAGTCCTGATTTTCATGATTGTGATCGTCGTCGGATTGGCCTAGTGGTGTGAGACGACCAAACTTCAATGCAGTACGCACGAGTGATCGATAGTTCGAATCCCGCTGATTTAGGATATTTAAGAATAATTTATAAAGAACATACTTTTTAATTCTTTTTCTGAAGGTTTCACTTCTAAAAGGTGTGAACTGCTGCCCACATCATTTTGTTTCTTACATGTAGCTTTTCATGTAATCGTAAAAGAGAAGATTAAAAAATACCGAATGTTTTCTAATATATCCATTGTACAACGTTGCCTATAAAATATTAACAGTGATAATTATAATTTAATTATAACTATAATGACAATTTACATTGAAATATAATAACGGGTTTATAAATTATAGTATAGATTATATTTGAATCATTTTCGTTTTATTATTGTGTTATATTGAATCTTTCTAGTTTAGTGTGGGTGTAGAGAATCTAGTTATAATACACAAATATTATCATTATAAGGTATTAAAGGTGGAATTACATAGATAACGGTAGACTGAAAATGCTCCAAAATAAAGTATTCGATTCTTACATATGAGATTGGTGTTTTGTAGAACTGGCCAACTTGATCTCAAATATCTGACGTTTGGTTAGGAAGTACAAATTCAAATTTAGGCTTGTGTATTCGCGTTTCGAATTTAGTGATTAATTATTTTTAGCAACTTTTGATTTTTCTTTGACATCGTTCTTTTTACAAAATGGAAAACTAAAAATATCGCGTCATTTACGAATGTGAGTTTCACCGTGGCATCAGCGCTGCAGAAACAGCTCTAAGGTTTAATTATGTATATGGGGAAGCTACCGTAAGAGACAGCACGGTACATTTTTGATTCCAACGTTTTCGTTCTGACACGAAACAAACCCCGTGGACGGCCGGAGACCCTAGTTGATAATGAAGAATTACAGGTTATCGTGGAAGCAGATCCATCGCAAACCACGTCAGAGTTAGCAGCAGGCTTCGTTCGGAGCGAGTGTTAAAACAATTTTAATTCACTTGAAATAAATTAGAAAAGTGAAAAAGCTCGAGAAATGTATACTGCATGAATTGACCTAAGCACACCAACAAACACAACACGCATTGAGTGCTGTGTTACATTACTTAACCGTCACAATAACGAGGGAATTTTGAATCGTATTGTGACGAAAAATGGATCCTTTATGACAATCGGAAAAGCTCATCATAGTGACTTAACCCAGGGGAACCGGACCAATCCTGTCCCAAGCTAATGTTGACTCAGAAAAGGTACTGGTGAGTATTTGGTCGACCAGTGCTGGTGTCATACATTACAGCTTCCTAAGATCTGGCCAGACGATAATGGCAGATCTGTATTGTCAACAATTGGAAACCATGATGGAAAAGCTAGCCGTTAAACAAACGAGACTTGTCAATCTCTCTAGCCCACTGCTGCTTCAGGACAACGGTAAACCTCATACTTCACGACAGACGGTCGCTAAATTAGAGGAACTGCGGTTGGAATGTCTCCGACGCCCACCATAATTCCCGGATCTTGCTTCAACAGATTACCACATTTCTCGGAGTTTGGACAATTCATTGCAAGGAACAAAATTCAGCTCCGACGAGGCTGTCCAAACGGCCTTCAAAGATTCATTTCAAAGATTTAATTTATTAATTCTTGCTTCCACAATTTTTTCAGTAAGGGAATCAATGAACTAACTATAACATGGCAAAAGTGGATAGATAATAATGGTACATACTTCGATTGATTAAATATATAATTTCATAATATTTTTTTAGTTTTACTTTTAACATGTAAAACACTAATTTCATATGTAAGGACCTATTATTATAGTGTTATAACATATTACGTTTACAATATATTCATACTAACTAGTATAATCAAATAAGATTTATTTAATTTCCATTAATATGTATTTTTAAATTCACATAAAAATAACTCGAAAAGGATAAATTAATAATTAAAAGAACTTGTGTCTACACTTTTGAATATTATTAAATGATCTTTATCGTTTAGTTTCGGTTCCTTTTTAACCCTCAACGAAAAAAAAAATGGGTGTTTTAAGTTTAAAGTGTTTATCTGTATGTCTGTGTTGACTGAGTTGCTGACTGAGGCATCGTAGCTCCTAAACGGCTGAACCGATTTTATCTACTTTTATATTTCATTTGAAGGGCGACTTGATTGAGACTGTTCTTACCTATGGTTCAAGACAATCTGTTCCGCCATTTGAAGATTACCTGCTCTTATCAACTTGATAAATAGGTGTGAGCATCTTTCACAAGTCTGATCGAGTCAAAATTACTATATAGTATTCTGTGACTTTATTGTTATTAGAAGAACATGGCCACATTGAGCTGATGCTGCAACATCATCTTGAATCTGCAGGGTACCTAACACAGCTGAAGAGTTTCACCAAATTACAGCAGAGATATCGTGTTTGGCCTCATTGGAATGGTCTCAATAAATAGGTTACTAGTTCTGAGGTTTCTTACATTTTCAATTTTTATATTGTTAGGTTCTATAGATTAAGTTTATAGGTTAGAAGATTATCTATACCTACTTATAATATTACAGTAAAGAATTTTAGAATCATGGACAGAAAACATTTCAACAGTATTTGAAATATTTTGTCCGTCTGTTAATTTGTATGTCAATCATACAGAAACTACTGGACCGAATGGTATTGTCCATACACATATGGACATTTTTATGATCTATAAATTGCGTTTAATTTATGTACATAAAAAAGGATCATATGTACATATATGGAGTTCAGTAGTATATTTAAAATATTTAGTGAAATGATACGAAAATAATCCAAATCATTTTACCTACACGTAATTTTCAATAAAAACAATACACGAAAATGTGTTTATTTCCAAGGAGTGTTCGTAGATGGCGCTATACGGCTTATTTTATTAGTTTTAAATGTTCCGAGACATTGCAAGGAAGAAAGATGATATTAATAACATTATACATTTACGAAATATTTTTATGTTTATCCCGTATTATATGTTTTTAATTATATATTTTACATAAATCTTTATCCTTACATTCTTCGATATAATACATTTATGAAATTATTACATAGTTATTATCCACTTATTAATTTCAGATGGAATCTGAAAAATATTATTTTTGGATTTATTTTCTTATACCAAAAAATCTCCTTTCGTGCCAAATTCCAGGACTATATGTCCCCGGGAAATACCTACTCTATAGATATGATAATTAGTTAGTTAGTGGGACTTTTAATATGAAAAGTCGTATCTGGTTATTCGGCACACTTAAAATATATTGTTTACAGCAATATTTTACCTTAAGTATTCAGTATTAATTTCAACATTCAACCTCGAGTTATTTTCGAGATACAAAAAACCATAATATAACTTATTATTTATACATATATATAACATTATTTTCGCATTTATTTGTAAATTTACACTATAAGACCTCTCTTTGTGTCAAATTTCAAGAGTGTAGATCCCAGAGGAGTACCTCTAGGTTTTGATAAATAATCATACAGTGAGCGGGGTTTTAACTATGAAGGACCTTAAATTTTTATTCCGTTAACCTAGAAACTTGATTCTTTTACAGCAATATTTCGCCATAGACCTTTTTAATTTCAACTTTACATCTCGTTTTTGAGAAAAAGGGTCTTGACACACGGTCAGGCGAACGACAAAGTGATTCTATAAGGGTTACGGTAGGTAAGATTGTACGGTACACTAAAAAGGATATTCAGTCGCAAAATATATGGTCGTTTCATTTAATTATTAATCGTCAATAAATCCTCCACATAAAACCAACGACGAGAAAAACAAGGTTTTCCTATTTTAATGAACCTATACGGAGAGCAAAGAAATCACTTGAAAAATAATTATATTGTTTTGTCTCGTGTCAGAACTATAATTATTTAAACTTAATGAAAATCCTACAAAGAATACTGGAAACTCATTTGATTGAGACAGATATCACTTACCTATGTTGTTTAAAACGTAGCTCAAGCATAATTCAATTCAATTATGATACGAGTATAGGTAACTCGTTAATGTCTATAATGCAGAAAGTACTTGATAAAAATTAGTTATAGGATTCATAGTTATTGAAATTGTTTGTATGAAGCAGCTTATCACCGATGCATATAGATAGACTTTAAAGGTGATGAGTGCTTGTAAATTTCTACTAAGCACATATTATATTATTTTAATAGCTGTGAGCTAACGTTGAATGTTACTTAAATATATTATTCTATATAAAGGGCTGAATAACATTTCTAATGAATACCTATTGTGTAAAGCCTTTAATGTAATTTCTTTCAGTATATTGTAAGCAATAAATTTTATATTTTCTTTTTCATTTATAACGATACTTATGACTAATCTATTTATACCTATGTAATGGTTAGTGATACGTAAATACGGGTATTCTACGAAAATATTACTTCTAAGTACATCTAAAAAGTTCGGGATACTATTTGCCTATCTCTTATACATAAGCCATAATAAGGTATTTTGTGACAGTTTTGTTGAAAATTGAAAAGTGATTTATGAACATTATTATTAGGCATAGCATTTTAATCCTTACGAACGAAAGTCACTTCATCATAAAGAAAATTTAATGTAGAAAAACTTTTTTTATATGCTACAAAGGTGGCAAACTGGCATACGGCCCGCCTGATGGTAAGCGGCTACCGTAGCCTATGAACGCCTGCAATACCATAGGTATCACAAGCGCGTTGCCGACCTTGAACCCCCCTACCCAAGGAGCGCTACAAACTCTAATCACCGCAGAAACACAACACTAGGTCATTTGGTTGCGATCTTCTGTAGGGTGGAGGTATTCAACCAGTCGGGTTGCCCCAAGTATAGAGAAATATCCAAAGAAATTTCTCTGTGCTCTACCCCTCTTAGAAGCTGCCCTTTATAGAATTTTAATTGGACGTAGAGTTTGGGAGATAATCTAAAATTAAAATAATTCAACACTAGGCTCGGATCTACGACTATATGTGTAGTAGCGTGAACGAGTCATGTGAGTTGTGATGCATAACGCAGGCACTTGACTTATTTATTTAATCCAAATCGTAATTACTCTCCAATATAGACCACATCAACGTGGTTCATGATAATATTTTTTAAGGATGATTCATGTTACACCGGACCGGTGTAGCTTGAATTACTTCATACAAAAGTATACTATAGAAGTATATATATTTCTTTGATCGCGTCCGGGTCAGTCGTCGCGTCGGCCGGTAACATGAATCGTGGTTTAATTTTGTAAAATATATTAAACTAGAAACGCTACAACTAACATAGATTTAGACCAATCAGATTCATACCTACAACCGTCTTAAACAAACAGTGAGTATTGAAGAAATTAATTTAACCCTCACCATAAAAACGTTATTCACTATTACTACGTACGTACGTACTAGACGATCAAAACAAAGTTGAACAATTGAACTATTGTTCATACAAATTACAGGCGTAAAAGAATATAAGTTATATTATCTATACATATAATTATATGTACGTATTTATAAAAAAACAATATAAATTTAATAATAGAAAGCTGTAAAGTTTATTTGTTTGTTTCAACAAGCAATTATTGCCTTTTATTGCATATTTATTGAGGAATTATGACTATCTAGCATAGAGCTACGACCCTTAGGAGCGGAGCAATTACCATATAAAGTTTTGGTCAGAAGATTTTTCTTTATACTAGCTCTGTAAAATGACTGTACAGCACCTGATGGTACAATTACAATGTACGGTACAATTCACAAACAAAGGCAACTGTCGGTGATACAATTTTCAACGGCAGTCGTCAATTTCATGTCGGCTTGCTAAAATGCCTCTTCACTCCTCGTTTGAAGTATCCAATTTCATAGAAAGGATGAAAACATGTTAGCTGAGGGACTATTTACATATGGCTCGCTATACTCGGTACGGCGAAGGTAAGCATTTGCGAACTTCTTTGTTCGTGCCATGATGAGCGATACCGTGCAGTTGTGGCTTGTGGCTCCGTAGACTAGTTGGCGTGATTCTGTAGTTGAAGGCAGATGATTGGATAAGGTTAAATAATTCTTCAGATCATTCATCAAGATTCAGACGATAAAACACGTTTAGCGAAGCAATTTCTTTTCCCTGCTGTAACGGTTCTAAATACTAAGTGATGTCTGTATCATTCACAATGTGGACAGCCTGTCACTGTAACCTGTCCAAAGCATCGAGTATTGGAGGATGGGAGTGAACCGTTCCAGAGATGCAAACAATATTTCATGGCTGGCTGAACTTGAGGCTGAATTATAAAGAAGGTACAATTGACCCGGTATGAATAAGCGTCGCACTCTGTTCAGGATGCCCAATCTCCTGAATTTTGCTCTGATAAAACTTCTAATGATTTCCTTACTTTGTTCTTTTGTTTCTTCTTTCCCTTTGATTGAGGACAGAAAGTAGGTGAAGGTGTAGAAAAATATATAATACAATATTGTTATACGCTAAGAGTTCTACAAAAGCAGAACATTACGGTATATGTAGATCCTATAAAAATCATTAGTTTTTGTCCTAAGTCCCATAAATTCAAGTAAAAGTTTAACCACCTAAAGTTATATTCTGATGTTTTTTAAATTTAATTATCATCTAGAATACACCTTTCATGACTCACGCGTCACTTACTAAACGTTGATCGTACTATGCTAGAAACAACACATGGGCCAACAACAACTGCTTAAAGTTTCAACTCAATCGGATAAGATAAGCACGAATGCGTAGGACATGAATACACAAACATATTTTTGTCATGTTATATGTCCTGTATATAACTCTCCGCGTTCAATCCTGAAAACTTATATTCAAGACACCCAAAACTATATGAAGGACATAAAATTAGTATAAAATATACGTATAAAATAGTATTGTTCTTTGATGTAAACAACAACAAAACGTAAGCGCCAAAAACACCTGTACAAAGATTCAATTCAATACGCAAACGCGTAGACCATGAACACACAGACATTACATTTGTAAATATAATTGTCACGAAGATACTTACTTTTGTAAATATTTAATAGAACGTAAAGGTTTTGCTAGAGATATCTTTCGTGTAACTGAAAATTGTTAGATATGTTAAGGTTTAATTAATGCGCACAAAGTCGCGGGCGGTTTCTAGCAGCTAAATAAATGAGCCGATTTTAGTGAAAAAGTGGCAGCCCACTATTTTACCGCTGAAAGTTTAAAGATTAGGTGTTAGTTCAGTTCATTAATACGGCGAGCGAAATATTGTACTAGTAAATAATTCGGAATAAAGCAGTCATACAAAATAAACGCGAGCAAGAATTGATTTGCCTTAGTAAATGTTATCATGCAGATGACAAAAATAACAAAGAAATCTAAATTGTCACTTTGAAGATTTTCCACTGGATGCTAGAAATTTGTTTAGTTACATTACAGATCTGTTAAAAAAAATGAAAGTTTTTCAAATAAAGAGTATATTAAAATAATAGGTACTTACATAAGGAAAAAAGTTGTGGTCTCAGATTCTGGATTGACAAAATTTAGTATGCTGTTAATTTAATTATTATGGCTTTCAGCTTACGGTGAATTACAAAACGAAATATACGATTCGGATCTCAGTCGCAAGTAACTTATGAAGCTCTTGATGGGAGTTAATAATAAATAGTTAACTCGTCATTGAAGAAGTGTGAAATATAAGAGTTCAAACTATTATTACCTTAAAAAACCATTCCCGTTGAATACAGAACGGGCATTGGCTTATTCGGTCATGATCTGGTGTAAAATATATAGTTTCACAGTTTTGTTAACATCGTGTTCGTTTTTGAAGAATCGTTTTCTACATTAATCGTTTTCTACGTAACACGTATATAAGTACATTACAGAAACTATAGTGTGAACCGTTAGATCCAGGATTGTTGTTGTTCTGCCGGTTGCTCAATACTACGACAGAAGCCCTTGTCTATTTGCTGATACACTGGATGATTCCGAAAGTCATCACTCCAAAGCGTATCTTGCTCTATCATTATAAGAGACTAATGTTTCATATTTATATTGTTTCTTATCTTAGGAACCTGATAGATTAGTGACGGTTACACTAGAGGATATTGGATTCCAATCCATCGATGTTAGATGTAAACAGATGATTTACGATTATATAGGAATTGAATAAATTCAGAAGTAAGACCCCCACAAAATCTTCTTCATCAAAAACGAGATTACTAGCTGATCAATGCTTCGTACGTTATCGGTATTCAATGTGAATAACCTAACTAACAGTTCTCATGTTAAATGGCGCCAGCTAAATGTTACTTCATTATACTTTCATTAGGAATGTCATCTGTTGATGCGTTTTTAATAAAAGCATATTTTTAATCAGGGTACGTACTCTGTAATTTTATGTAATAATCATATATATAATATTTTTAAAGTGAAAGACGCATTTGACAGGTATGCTTATTTATAAGGTGTAAAAATTGTTTTTATGTATATATAAAACCTATTTATTTCATTCAAATATAATGTAATTTAATTTATTCCAAATATATAGTGAAAAGAACTCTTAAGAAATTAATCCAAATTATTTTATCTTCACTTAATTTTCATTAGAAATAAAATAAACTTATTTATTTTTCACGACTCTTCATAGATGGCGCTATGCGTATCTATTGTTTTAGTTTTTAAAGTCTGAGGATATTACAAGGAAGAATGTTGGTAATGTAAAGACACTAGCTGGGAATAATTAAAAAAGTAGCAAAAAGGATCCTTCATATAATATTTTTATTAATTTATCAGAGTTACGACAATTCGACATTTTTGTACCGCATTGGAAGCAAAAACGCAATTCAGTATCAATACGCTTAATAATATTATCTCTGTAGGAAGTCATAACATGTCTAATCAAGCTCCTAATTTTTAAAGGCAACAATACTGATGGCGCTATTTAGTTACAGGAAACATTTTATAAATAATTATGTAAAGATCCTCCATAATATTGTTATCAATAATATATTCACCACACCGTAAAAAAATCACAATAAAAAACATCGCGCCTGAAGTCACTGTCAAAACTTTTTTTTTTTGAACTGACTATTCTGTTAGCCTTGGGTGCCCTGGAGCCTTTACGGCTTTTACAGCTTTACCGGGCTTGGGGGCGAGCGCTTAAGGCACTCAGCCGCGAAAGCTTTGCAACAACATCCGAGGGTGCCAAAGTGGCCGAACCTCAACTCGAACTGTTGCGCGTTGCATACGCCGCGATCGAATAAGTCGCGATCTGACTAATTCCCTATCATTTGATCTAAACTAACTATCCATATATATATGTTTCTTCGCCCTGGGAGGAGGGAAGGAGCATGTGTATGTGTATTTAGTGTTCTGAATTTTTTTGTCTAAACTAACTAGGCAAAAAAATAAAAAAAGGTCCCTTACAGAACCTATGTACCTGTGTGTTATGCATACGTGTACAATGCAGTGTCATGTGTGGCTGTGAAAGCTAGTGAATGTAGAGTCACTGTATCGCGCGAGCGGCTGTTTGGCTCAAGGGCTCCATATCGATGGATCGAACCTAGGCTTGAGTTGCCGCAGAGAAGGGCGGTCCTGGCGGGTGTGCGGGAGCGAAGTTAACCGTGCGTCCCCTGTGGAGAGAACGGTGGATTCGCGGGCGTGGGCGCGAGCACGCATATGTTGCGGGACCGGACGCGTAAAACTTGTTAGCTTTCTCGATGTCGTCGTCGGGATCGACAAAGAGATTTCGCGGACGGCGTTTATAACGTTTGGCAACGGGGATCAACTCGTGGGACGTAGTTCACGGTGAATTTTACGAGCGGATTGGGATGATTCGAAGAGCTATCGAAGTATCTCCTGGTGAGATGTTTCACATAGGCTTCTATCGAGAAAAGCCTCGTGTCCCTGTGGAGGTCCATGTTCCTAGGCTGGAGGGTCGAGCAGACGACGGAGAAATCGATTTTGGACTCTTTGCATGCGGGCAAAGTTATGTTTGGACATATATGCGAACCTTGCGGGATGCCTGAGCGTATCGGGTGGGCGGTAGATAGCATTCCTTCCACTCGGTAGTAGAAGGTGCGGTCGCGTAGAAAATCGTGAACTAGGTGAACTAACCTATCCGGGACTTCTAATTGATGTAGCTTGTGGACTAGTCCGGCATGCCAGACCTTATAGAAGGCCTTAGCTACGTCGAAAAAGACCGCAAGCGTACGGGCGGGGGCGATACTACTTTTGGCAAAGTTGCTCGTGATGTGCTCCGTGAGGCGGTGCACTTGATGTGTACACGAGTGTCGGGCGACCGAACTGTTCTGGAGGGTATAGATTTTTAACATCTATAACGGTTTTGAGACGTTTCAGAAGGAGCCGCTCGTAAAGTTTCCCTAGCGTGTTTAAAAGGCTGATCGGGCGATAGCTATCGGGAAGCGAAGCTTTTTGCCGGGCTTGTGAATACCTGTACCGTGTTGTGAATACCGGGCTGTGAATGCCACTGTCAAAACCAAAACAGGGTCTGTAGTGACGGTTATTTCCATTATATTCAGAAATTAATTATTAAATCATTGCAATAGTAATAGCACTACATATCATAATTACGAAATACTTTTATACTTAGGGCACATTAACAATTTGAATTGTAAAAAGATGAATTTAGGGACAACTGGCACTTCGTAATCCGTTTTATGAATGTGCATAATATGTATACAGTAAATATCTGATTAAGAATACTTTTCAAGCGAAGTCTGGAAAAATAGTAATAGACCTGGGCTCAACCAGAATGTTTTGTCATAAAAATTTAGATTATTGCAGTAACACGAAACTTATGTTTTCACGTTACTTACTGCTCACATTTTTGCTGGCGGTACAAAAACTACCAGATTGCAACTAAGCTTGTCGGTATGTTTTGACGTGCAATTTCTGTATATAAATGGATTTTATTACGTTATTCAATGACCTAAAGTTACCAACACCTAGCTCTTGTACTATAAAGTAAAACAAAAACCAACGATGATTATATTTTCTACATAGATACATAGTAATTTTGGAAATTAAATTATTAAGTTTTCAATTATTTTTATTACATACGTACATATCATCACGCCATGTCCCATCAGACAATAGGTAGGTGCTTGTTTGATATGGTATTTTTATTAGTGCAATCAATAAAAAAAATAACGTATGCGTATACATACCTATTTTATGGTTTGTTTAAATTTACTGTCCATGTAAATTCTCGTATTGATCAAGGGGAATAAATAGACAAACATTTAATAACTATATTGTCAGTATTTTTGAAATAGAAGAAACCTAGGTAGATACTAAATATGTGTTAATAGCGAAGCGTCTTTTCAGCATTTTGAGTGATTTGAATATCGCGGGCATATGCATACGATGTTTTATAACGGGGGGCTCCGCATTTGCAACAACTAAGCCACGCCCCTTACGCTTCAATTATTTTTCGACATAGGCCCTTAAAAATACTTTTAGAAATCCTAAGAAAAAATATTACCCCAACAGCGACAATGTTCTTTCATTAATCTAAAGAAGCTTAAAATTAATAAATTTGATTATGTTATTTGATCTTATTCTTCTTCTGTTGGTCGTTTATTTAGTAAGCAATAGAATAAGTATGATATAAAATAGTACTTATTCCTTGTGATTTTTATCCACATTCAGAATGCATTGTGGAAAAGCATAACTTCTATTTTTGGTTTATTTGCATAACATTTCAGTTTTTTTTACCAGTTAAAGTCATATTAAGAAATATACGCAAATTAAAAAAAACATTGTTAGGTTAGTACCTTTGGTGGCGGGAACTAGTCAGGAATCCAGCCACCATGATTACATTCAGCTACCAAAACGACGGCAGCTCAGGTTTAATTCAATTCTATTCTTAAAAAGTTTAGAATAATTGTAAACTGTAACATATTTATCTAATACGAGTATAATACTCTTGACATAGACAGAAAATTATATGACAAATATTAAACAAAAAACTTATTACTCATAATTTACCAAATATTTTCTAAATACCTACTTATAATTTCAAATAAAAAATAAAATAATTGTAATATATTATTAATCTAAGGAAAAATGGTATGCTATGTAATACTAATTAAAAATGTTAGGTTGTCGTTATTACTGATTTTATATATTAGCTAATGTAACTAAGTAGACAATAACAGAATATGGCCAGAGAAAATATAGGTAGGTACCTGATTTAACAATATAATAATATGCATTAAGCATTATGATTAACGGCTTCTATTTACATAGTACGGTTGTATATATACCACTTATTCATAGATGGCATCGCCATTGTAATACCAGACTCAGTTTAGGTAAATTATGGTAAAAATATTTATTAAAATTACAAGTAGAAGATTCAAATTAAAATAGGTATCTATCTATAATTTTCTATTTATTTCATTGAAGTATTAGTAATATTTAGAGACTACAGGATTAAATACTGTGAAACTGAGGTAAGAAATCTCTTGTAACAATTAGTTCTAATAATATAATACTTTTTCTGTTATTTTCAAAGTACATTTGTTTGTGATAAGGTATGTCTCTTTACTGGACAACGTACTTTGAAAGTTATCATTATCATCATCATAATTACTTCATCTGGCTAGAGAGAGTCTCCTACCTTGACACGGTATCCATTCAAGAGAACTCGTTAACTCCAACGGTTGTCAGCCTTTTTTAAGAATTAAGAATTGTTGAACTTGTGTAAAGATCGATTGCGTAAGCAGTACAGCCCCAAAGCAGCAATTTTCACGTTGTTATGTTCCGGTCTGGCAATATGTTTTGCACGCGAGGGGTTCCAACTCGGTTCTCAGAACTCGCGTCATGAGGGTTCCGTACTATTATATATTTTTCTCAAATATTGTTTGTACATTATCCTTACATTCTCCGATGTAATATAGTTATTATTTATTATTTATTTTATACCAAAAGACCTCCCTACTTGCTTTTCAGGACTATAATAAGTATGTCCCCAGAAATTACCTTCTCTATAGGTTGTGATAAGTAATTGGTCAGTGAGTGCGTCTGTTAGTAAGAAATCGTATCTGTTTATTGTGTTCGTGTAAGTAAAAGTTGTTAGATATCTTTAGGTTTAAATAACGCGTACAAAGTCGCGGGCGGTAGCTAAAAATAAACGAGTGAATTTTAGTAAGGAGGTGGCAGCCGACTATGTTACCGTTGAAAGATTAAAGAGTAGGCTTGTTCAGTCATCAATTCGGAGAGTGAAATATTGAACTAGTATATAAAAAATCCATAATAGAGCGCTAACACAAAACAGCCCAGGAATAAGCACGAGAAAAAATTTATATTTGTAAATGTAATGCAGATGACAAAAAGACGCAATGATGACTCAGTGGGAGTGTGTATGGACACCGCGTCGATCGACATGAGTTCGAATGTCTGCAATTAGGCTAAGCTTTCTGTAAAAGGAAACATCGTGATGAAACCATAGCATGGTGGTAGGGCTTTTTCTAATGCTAGCTACCACCATCAAGTTGAAATTGCTTTGAATTGCTGCATTTGAGAGCCAGTTACCCCACTAGGCTTAGCGTGTCCTCATCTTTGGCCACATCGTCACTTAACATGAGGTGAATTGTGGCCATAACGTTAAACCTATAAACGATAAA
This sequence comes from Saturnia pavonia, assembly GCA_947532125.1. NCBI lineage: Eukaryota > Metazoa > Arthropoda > Insecta > Lepidoptera > Saturniidae > Saturnia > Saturnia pavonia. The sequence goes on along the minus strand of OX383902.1, from coordinate 10,255,853 downwards.
AAAGTACAAAGAAATCTAAATTCTCACTTCTTGACGATTTTGCAGTGGATGCGAAATGTTTTCGATTACTATGAAGATATTAAAAAAAAAAAGTTTCTCAGATAAACAGTATATAATAATAGTTAATTACCTACATTAAGAAAAATGTTATGGTCTCGGCTTCTGGATTGGCAAAATTTAGTATTTTGTTAATTGTATTAACAAGTAAACTTTTATTATTAACTGTGAATGCGGTTGATCATATTTAAAAAAAAAAACGAAAGAAGTTTTAACATACATAGTCGAACACAGAACCTCTTCCTTTTTTGGGTCGCTTAAAAATGTTGATTTTCAAAAACAAACTTATGGGCCTTACAGTAGACTTAAATTTAATTGGTAACAAGGAGTCTAAGCATAGATTTTCACGATTAAGTTCACAGCTTTCGATTTTACATAGAAAGTATTTTATCCCTTATTTTACAATCAATATCTTTTGCCATTAGACCAATAAAAAAGGAATCTATTATCTAAATTTAGTGTACCAGGTCTCAGTGATTTCAATTTTTCTTTGATGATTGTGTCAGTCATGGCTTATGTTTATGTAGATAAAGTTTGAACACGCTATTAATATACATACATTCTAGATTGCAATCAGAGTACGCAAAAAATAACAAACGCATAAAACCTCAATACTTACAAAATCATAATAATATATTATTAATGATTTAATACAAAATAATGAATATTCTTCTTCTATACTGCTATTTATCTATTGTTATAGAATGTTGATGAACGAAAATCCATCTCTATACAACAAAAGTAATGATATAACGATAAGCGACGCAACAACTGTTATGGAACAGTATGCGCACAAACTTTTTCAAAAAGAGAAGAGGAATATTAAGATAATTGACATCGGAAGCGGGGACGGCAGTGTCACTGAACTTTTAAAAAAATATTTACCTGAGAACTATGAGTCGTTAGTTGGTAGCGACTTGAGTGAAATAATGGTAAAATTTGCTAATGACCATTATCAAAGCCCACGTACTAAATTCATCATCCTCGATATTGAGAATGATCTTCCGGAACACCTGAAGGTAAACTTTGACTATGTATTCTCATTTTGTACGTTTCACTGGATTAAACAGCAAAGGTGAGAGATGTGTGTGTATATTATATTATTACCAATTTTTTTTCGTATATAGTACACGTAACTATATTAAAATAATAATTTAAGAAAAGGATTTGACAACATCCACAGGCTTTTAGTAAAAGGAGGCCAATGTTTAATTACTTTTTTGCGTATATGCCATTGTATACAATATTTTTAGCACTATCTGAAACTGATAAGTGGAAACTGTTCCTAGAGAAAGTTAATGATATGCTGTCACCCTACTATGACGTGCCGGTATAAATATCTTTTTTTCTATGTACCTGCTTAATTTTAATTACAGAGTTATTCAAAATTGCTTTAAACATGACACTCGATTTTATTACCAAACACGAATACTAAAAGTCAAATGGTTAACTTGTTATCGAAAACATAAAATATATGAGTTCATTCCCTTATTTCTTCCTTTCCGTTCCTTCCCTTTATTTTGTTAAATTGCTTTCGTCCTATTGCTTATATTATATTGCTTGTTTAAAATAGCATTATTAAATAGTTTTATCTTTGCTATGATTATAACCCTTATATTGTTATTATTTATGCAAACTCAAGTAAAGCCTTTCGGTATCTACCAGCCAGTACCATCTGCAAATACACTGGTTGTTTCTGAAACTCTTTACTCTAAAGCGTATCGTGCTCTATCATCACGTAAAGTATTATTACTGTTTCATATTTATATTATTTATTAGGAACCTGATAGATTAGTAACGGCCACACTAGAGGATATTGGATTCCAATCCATCGATGTCAGATGTAAACAGAAGATTTACGTTTATGAAAGTATTCAAAAATTCAGAAGTAAGTCTTTCACTAAATCATTTTCAACAACAATAACATGGAATAATAATCGCGGTATTCAAATGGTATCTTCAGTGGAGTGTTGATTCCACTCTAAATAATCTCTGAAACGGTTGGACCTATTTTGACGGTATTTTAACTGGCAGATAGCTCTGAGGTTATAAGAAGTAACTTAGGCTACTTTTATATTAGAAAACGGATTAGGGTTCCGTGCAAATAAAAATCAATTCGGACAAACGACTATTTTGGGGTGCTTAAATGGCTTACGCTGAATAAACCATTAGAGATGTATCAAATTAATGTAGTATATAATTGTAGAATTTAAAAAGATCTACATAAATTCATCGAGCGCATATGCCTATCTTCTAAGGATCACCCACAATAAGCATTATTGTTTTTAAAATAATAGTGAGCGGGTGTAGCACGATCCGCGCGTGTGCCCGATCGACGGCATTCTGTAGCCCACATAAGCACAACCGCGGGCACAGTTAGTTTAGAATGAATTTACTAATTCCGATGTAATTAATAACACTATTAGCTGAAAATGAAAGAAAATATTTAGAGATAATCTGCATTTGAATAATTACGAAATTTACTAGTACTAACACGTTACAAGCCGCCAATGCGTCGCTTGGTGAATATGAGTCAGAAAGACATCTGTGAACATTTGAGAACAAAGCAATTGCAGGATGTTTAGAGGGTGGGCTGCTATTATTGTATAAAACAATTGGTAAATTATATTATACATAACAGTTTGTCCCATAACCTGTTTGTAATGTCAAAATAACACATTTTTACTAAATGCATATGAAAGTATACACGCTAATATAACAAAAAACCTTTTTTATAATTTGTTGTCTCTGTGACTTTCACAGATAGCTGTTGGTTTAAGGAGTAACTCAGGCTACTTTTATTTTAGAAAAATAATTACGGTTTCGCACAAAAAAAAACTTTTTAGTAGTCCACGTGAGCGGAGTCGCGGGCATACCTAGTATTATATTAAAGGAATAAAATATATTTTGTTCTCAGATATCATAGAAGCAATCAATCCTTTCAAGATACCGCAAGATAAAATTGAGGAGTTTCTAAACGACTATATGAATGTGGCGCGGGAAATGAGAATGGTTAATAAAAGCCAAAATACAGTAACATTATGGTACAACTTAATTGTAGTTCACTGCACTAAATAGTTTCATATTTCATAGCCTGTCTTGTGCACTTAGCAATCCTAATTTTTAGCCGAAAGCAACGTGTAAAGATAGGTTTTTGAATTTTTATTGTATATTAATATTATGAAAATCTTTTTATGCACTTTATAATATATTGGTTTATGGCTACTCATATGATATTAGTTATCATTTGTTATATAACAATTTTATCTACGAGTAGTTGGTAATAAAAGTTTGCCAATAATCATTCGTAATATATGTGAACTATATGTGGAACTCTATAGGAGATAACTTTATGTAAATGCACTTGCTCGTTAAGTGCAATTTTGGTGATGGATTAACTTTAATTAACTTCGATAAGAAGAGTACTAGGAAAATTGAGCTTGGGTGAACAGCATTTGGGTAGCTTCATCAAGTATTTTAAATAAACACAAGCAGATTGTAATCTACATGAATAAACCGATTTCGCTATATGCAAAGGTAAGAAAGAGACAAAACAATATTTTTTGCTAGTTACGCAATGTGTATATATATATATATATCGCCTAATGTCTACTTAATAAAACTATACACATTATACAAATACCCCAGTATTTTCAATATTACATTGTTTAATTTAGATTTCAGTGCTATCGTACTAGTTCATATTATTACAGCTGCTAATCATATGTGGATATAAACAAAATTTAAAAAAGATTTATGATCCTATGAATGAACCTTTGTGTGTTTGTTTGTTGTCTCTATTTTTGTATGTAAACTCAGTCGCAATATCTGTAAAGGATTTTTTGGGACTTGTTACAAATGTTTGCTTAAAACTAGTCGCTATTGGACATCTGCATTACATTCGAAGTTGCTATAACCAAATTATTTTCCTTTAAAAGTATCATCATTATTCTTCAAATTATTACAGTTTAAATTCAAGGGACTTAAGTGTTACGTCCCATATTATAACCATAAAGTCGTTACATCCGAGGTCGTTATAAATGAAATCCACTGTAGTATGAGGCGTTTCCAAACTAGATAGGGTGTAGGGTTCCGTAGTGGCCCATCACAATATGGATACCTAAGGATCATTCATGTTATACCGGGCCGGGACCGGACCGGGCTTCGGCTGGGATATGGTCAAATATTTATAGTATATTTTTGTATGAGGCTAATCATGCTACGTCGTTCCGGGGCCGAGCCGGTATAACATTAATCACCCTTTAGAGAAAGAAGGGTTTTTAAGTAATTTTCTATGGAAGTTGTACGAAATACAGACCCATCTTATAACTATCAATATCTTTGAACGACCTATCCATCGACAAACTAACAATAGGATAGACGAGAAAAAAAAACATTCTCATTTTACGTGGAGGGGAGGTTACAAGATAAAAGATAGAGGACTAGGCTCAATCTTGAAATTGACAAATAAAATTTCTTAGGGTAACAAAGAGGCTCTTTGCGGGTTCCAGTAAAGTAATGAATTGATATAATTTTAGGATATTTTGTGTATTTATTTTAAAAAAAAATCACCTAATTGACTTGAAACAGTTATATGAGACATATTTATAGAGGCTAGACAATAATAATAATATACACGGATCGAGACAGTTTTTAGTATATAATAGCTTGAGGTCTAAGTATACTATATTGTCTATATTAATAAGTCTGTAGTTCTGTCTGAAAATGTTTTTTTTTTCAAAATATCTAAAAGAATAAAATGTTGAAATGCCTTTTGATTTTTTTAAGTAAATAGTCTAGGTTAGTTAATTTTAGTTAAAGTTAAATTTTATGTTCTTCTTGAATTCTGAGATACAATGTTTATTCGAGATATTTTATCCTTATCAAAGACCCTATTGATTGGCACAATAACATAGTGAATGTCTGTTTTTGAATATTTAGTTGGTTCGATTTCTGACACAGGTAAGCTTTTATTTAAGTTTGTGAATAAAATTATTTTCAAAAACAAAAAAATGTTTCCTTTAAGTGATATTTGCTATCTTCAATATTTAACGTACTTTTCTGTCACGTCTCATTCGTTTTTTCCACCCTGTTTATCATAATATATTTACGTAAGAAAAAAATAGCGTCTGACGTAATTAACATATTATTACTTAATTCTGTAATTACGCATTATTAATAAATCATTTAGCATTTTTATTAACGGCTCCTATTTATAGAATAGGGCATAAAGGTCATCGCCATTGTTTTACGAGATCAGTCGAGGCATATATTAGAAATATTTATTAAATGTGCCAGTAGAAAATTCAAATTAATAGCTCTACTAGGAATTTTCCATATAATTCCTTGAATTATCGGAAGCTATGACGGTCTACAAGATAATACATATACCGTGAATCGGAGGTACATTTTGTTACGATAATTTCTTTAATTAAAATATTTTTATATATTTCTGAAAGTACATTTGTGAAATGGTTTTTGTCTCTGTACTTAGAACTTATCATCACCCCATTTTGCTTGAGAACCCCCCACACTACGCTTTAAATATTTGAAGAGATATTTTTAAATTTTGAAGTCTATTAATTATCATTGTACAAGGGGGAAAAAGTGTATTATTGATTTTGATTTTTTTGATTTTTTATATTTTTTATGATTTTTTATACCCCAGGAGACTGAAGAGGTATATAACTTAGGGGCATATAACTTGTAAGTAAAGAACAAGTGACGTGATTACTCAGATGAAATGTTACTTGTTTAAAATAACTTATTAGGTAAATAAGAGTAACTTTCCGAAGTAATGAAGTATATTACCTGATACAGTATCCGATGCAGTAGATATCCAGATATCCAGATCGATTAATAAACTTCTATATTTTTAGAGTATTCGTATAGTTCCGCATAATTGTCCACACAAAAAATGGAATTTGGTAACAGCTAGTATGTAATATGAAATGGTAACTAAAAGTTAAGCAATACGCTGCTTTATCTTGACTAAAAATATCAATTGTGGCCCTTTTAAGATGCTTCGACGATTATACTACCTACAACGATTTGGCAGCTTTCGATATGAACTAATTTTCAATAACCGTGAATTACGTGCGGTATTTCTTGAAGTCCAGAAATGTCGCTTCAGGTAATATTATTATTAAATAGTAAAAATTATATGTTGTTTAAGTCCCTGTGTACTCATATTTCATTATTTTTGACCGTATTCCGGCCGGCGCCCGGCCCGGTGTAGCATGAATTACCTCATACAAATGTATACTATAGACGTTTGACCATGTCCCAGCCGGCGCGGCGTCCGGCTTGGTGTAACATGAATCTCCCTCTAGAGAGGGGTCTTTAAATTATTTTCAATTGAATTTGTACGAAATTACTTCTCCAAATACATTTTCTAAGTTGACTAGTACCGCGGTTTCACCTGCATATAATTAAAAAAAATCGCTGATATATGATTTATAATACTTCATTATAGACAATATTTTTATCGGGGTTCTAGGGTTGCGTCACAATTCACACGACTCGTTCGCGCCACTACACCTATAGTTATAGATCTGAGCCGAATATAATGTATTTTAATTTTTCATTATCTCCCAATTTATGCGCCCAAATAACATACTATAAAGGGCAAAGTTTATCTTCATAATATTGTCTTGATGATGAAGTAATTTTCGTTTGAAAGGATTAATATGCCATGTCTTATAATAATACTCATAAATAACTTTTCTATTTTCAATATTTTTTTGTCACAAAATACCTTATTGTGGCTTATATATAAGAGATAGGCATATGATATCGCAGACTTTTTCACGTAGATATTACTAACCACAATGCCAGCGCATGCGAATAAAGCAGTTAGTATGTGCTATTTCTTCCGACTTACTTAGGTGTAAGCAAACAATATGCATATAGGAAAGTCCAGAAGAGTTAAGAGTGTTTTATTTTAGGTAAAAATAGAATTACTAAAAATTATGAAATTTTAAATCTCATTGTGACAGTCAATCCAATCAAGTTTACTTAAGACTCCATGTACAAAGAGTTTGCCAACGCTATTGTACTACAGGTATAATATTTTGAGCTGTTTGACGAGACAAACAATACTTTTAAATTATATTACAATATGATGACAGTTCATTATACTAAGTAACTTGGAAATATTTTTTTGTGGATTTATAGTTCGAATTTGATTATCGTTAATATAGTTTTACTTTTGATACATTTTTATTCCTTGTAATAATAATTTTGATCATGATATATAAGTCTCCAATCTTCAAATCAAATAGAATAATATAGTTTTTCTTGAATCTATTTCTATTTACTCAATTTTTAAAGACTGGATGTGTTATTATATATATATATATATATATATATATATATATGTTAATAAAATGTTGTGGATAGCGTGGAATGTCTTTATTTCCAACTTGTTTTTATTATAGTGTTATGTTTAAATATTAAGTGCAAAGTTTTTTAAAATATTATTATTAAATAAATATAATCCTACTGAGTAGTATAATAATCGAATAATATTTATTTTAATTTCATATTATAAAAACTCGAAAAGAACGAATCAATAACATTATATTTAACTATAAGCGATGATGAATGGAATAAGAAGTTGCTAGCGCTGATAATTGAGACTCATAGTCATAGTCACAGTGACTCACTTTTAATAGGTTGCTAATACTGATCTCTTGGTCGCCGTTGTTATTGCCGTGCTGTTATAAAATATGTGAAGGCAAAAACAACAAAGAAGTCTAAGTTTCCACTTCTTGACAATTTCTCAGTGGATCTAAGAGAATTATTCAGTTACGTTGAAGTTCTGATATAAAAATTAAAAGTTTCTCGGACAAATATTATAAAATATTAGTGAATTATATATAATAATAATAAAGTTATAGTCTCGGTTTCTAGGTAGAGAAAGTTTAGCCTGTTGTCATTTAATTTAATTAGTAATTGAGTCAGCTGACGGTGTGAAGTACGACTTTACACTTAATAATTATGGGTTATCGTATTCATAGTATTATAGAGAGAATACAAAAGGCTATATTGCTATAAGGCTATATAGATTTCTCTATGCTCATTAGTTGTCGTCCCAGCAATGGGAGATTTATAGATCGGTATAGGGGGAAGTGGGGTATTTTGATACAAGGGGCACATTGATACACCAACAATATTTCAATATTAACAAACATTATTAGAGACCCGACAAAACTAAAACGTCTATATACATGTCTTAGCTCCACAGCTATAACCACGCTGACCGATTCAGACCACTAAATATACATACACATGTTCCTTCCCTCTTCCCAGGGGGCAGAAACATGTATATATGTATAGTTAGTTTAGATCGAATGATAGGGATTTAGTCAGATCGCGACTTAATTGCATACGCGCAACAGTCCGAGCCGAGGTCCGGCCACTTTGGCACCCTCGGATGTTGTTGCTTAACTTTCGTGGCTGAGTGCCCTAAGCGCTCGCCCCCAAGCCCGGTAAAGCTGTAAAAGCCGTAAAGGCTCCAGGGCCCCTAAGGCTAACAGTATAGTCAGTTCGAAAAAAAAAACGCTGACCGCTTGTTAACCGTTAGCTTTGGAACAGAGTAAGTCTGTTTTTAATGCGACTAAGTAAAAAATACTTAAGTATATAAAGTATTTCTCTACTGTTTTATATGATATAATTAAGATTTAAACTTACGAAATGTTAGTTAATCTATCCAATATTCGGTATTAGAAGTATTTTTTTAATGTCTTCGATGGTTTTTTGTTTTTATTTTGTTTTTTTTTTTGTTATTATCTGCTGGGGCACATTGATACATCAATACGCGGGGCACATTGATACATATTAATCACATCCATGTAAGCGATACGAATGTGATAAATTCGGTAAATACACAAGAAGTTGTCTTTGTGGATACTGATACTAATGCAATTATTAATGCTGCCGAAATTGTGAAGAAAATGAAATGTCCGCAATTGAAACTGACCATATATCTACGAAAAAACTAGTAAGTTTGTGTTTCCATTGTGGAAGATAAGACAAGCGTTTATTTTACAGCTGCAACTGCAATACTTGTGCTTTAACAGTTACTATTTCTTTAAAGAGAACGTCTCGCACTTTTTTTTGTACCATTTGAAATAATTTAAACATATATAATGTGCCGTAATATGTTCAACCACACAGCGGTGGTAATGGTGCCAGCATAAATTGAGATACCTTTAGGAACTCGTTAATACTGAATAGAGCTCAGCTTATACCTGGAACTGTTGCCAATGGTGCAAGGATGACTGTACCTAAACATTTTTATTGTAGTTATTAAATAATTAAATCCATAGTAGTTTCTATAATTTTGTTTTAAAGAGAAAAGTCTTTGAAAAAATAATAAAAATAATCTTAAGTCTTATTATAATCTCCACCCTTTTAAAACCTTATTTCCTATTATTTATTCGTACATATATATTTTCGTACTAAAGTGCCCTATTCTATGTAATTAATATACGTACGACGGGGCACAATGATACAAAACCTATTTTTTATTAAATTAATATTATCCTCATTATTATTTAACTTTAATGATTATAATATTTTATTAATTTTTTATGCATAACATACGACATTGAATTTTTCTGTATCAATCTGCCTCACTTCCCCCTACTCAGTTATTCCGGTGTATGTAGTTGATAATGTACTTTAAAACAATATATATTTCTTTGAATTTTAATGATTGTAATTTAGGACGTAAAATTCCAAGTTGTAATGCAAATTTGTCAAGTATTTATTTGATAAAATTTACTTTTTTAGGGTTCCGAAGTCAAAAGGAACCCTTATAGTTTCGATATGTCCGTCTGTATATCCGCGGCTTAGCTCAGTGATTCATAGTACTAGAAAGCTGTAATTTGGCATGTGTACACACACATCAACGAAAAAGTGGAAGAATAAAATTTAGAAAAAAAAGGGCACCTCCTCTACATGGAAAGTGGAAATGTTTTCCTTGTCAATCACATAGTGTGAGGTGTCGTGGGATAGGTCGTTCAAAAATATTGTGGGTCTGTGAAAACCATTTCAAGAACCTGTTTGCGAAATATTCAGATTTAAAGAGCTAATTTTTGTTGGAGTCAAGTGTTCCCTTCTGCCAGCTAAATGGTTGTTTTCGGATATATGAAAATATTCATGGTAGTAGTATATATAAAAAAGTTAAAAGGAAAACTACCAGAGGTAAGTAGGCCTTAAAAGTTGACGAGTAATCTTCTATACTAGTAAAATAAAACGGAAGAGCTTTTTGTTTGATTGTTTGTTTGTCGAAACCAAATGCCTATCTCTTAGGTGTAGTGACGCGAACGAGTTGTATGAATTGTGAAGCATAACCTTGGCCGACCGATAAAAATATTGTTTATACTGAAGAATTATAAATCATCAATCAGCGATTTCTTTTAAATGATACGCGGGTGAAACCGCTGGGAACAGCTAGTCAACTTATAAAATTATTCAGAGAAGTAATTTCGTATAAATTCCATTGAAAACAACTTAAATACGGATGGACTCTCTGATGGATGATTCATGCTACACCAAACCGGACGCCAGGCCAGGTCCATTGTAGTATGAGTTACTTCATACAAAAGTATACTATTGATCCAAGCCCGATGAAGCTGTAAAAGCCGCAAAGGCTCCAGGGCCCCTAAGGCTAACAGTATAGTCAGTTCGAAAAAAATCTATTGATGTTTGATCGTGTCCCGGCTGGTGCCCAGCCCGGCCCCGGCCCGGTGTAGCATGAATTACTTTATACAAAAGTATACTATAGATATTTGACCGTATCAAGGCCGGCGCTCAGCCCGGCTCCAGCCTGATGCAACAAAAGCATAATTAAGTTTGCATATTGTGTCAGGCAACTACGGAACCCTATGCGCCTGGCTCGAAACGCACTTGGCCAATTTTTTATTTGCTATTCTTGGCTTTTTTTATGCTCATAGTATATTCTTTGGTAATTAGTTGAATTATTGTATTCAAATTTTATTATTTTAAAAAGAAAACTAATTTACCGTGAATGAGTCTTAATAACCAAGAAAATATTACTTCATCTTAAAATGCTTCAGCGCACCTGTGCCCTTGAGAATTTATTATTAGACCGCGGAATATCTAAATTACCAAAATAAAATGTTGCTTCAGGAATTCGGGTATTTGACTGTTTTCGAAAACCCATCTTAAATTATCAACAATGTAATAATAATGCTAACAATAAGTGTTTTTATTCATAATGTTGTGTATTTTAATAAATATCGACAAATAGATTCAAATTACTAAAAAAATTAGTGCGGTTGCTTAGTTCAAGGCCGCATTTCTATTGATAAGAGTCAACACAGTCAACGGCCTAAATTCCTGTGTAAGAACGAGACAACAATGATCTTACCTTTCGGTAACCGCGTATAACTAACTTTGACTCGCTAGCGATAATACCGAGTTTTTTCGTCGCACGTAACATTCAATGTTTTAATAATGGTAGAAACCGCTACTAAGAAATAGATAGTTACGCTACGATACGATAACCCGCTATCCGCTATTGCACCGATAGATTGTTACAATAACAATCTACGTTCCGCAACGACCAAGCCTAGTTTATATTACCCAGAAGTTAAATTGAGTCTACATATTTATCTTATTAGCACTTGATCACAAACTATTTCTAAATTATTTATGTATATATTATTAATTATTACTAGGCACTATTTTATTGCTTTGATACTTTCATCGAAGGTTGAAAGTGTTCAACTATTTTATATGATAGTCAACCCAAAAATCAATATAAATAAAAACATTGTCTATTACAAGATTGCCATACAAGATTGTGAAGGTGTGCCGGCTTAGAATTGCACCACCCCTTCTCATCCTGTGGGTGTCGTAAAAGGCGACTAAGGGATTAGCCGAAGAACGGGCAGCAGCGTCCTTCGGGAATATATCCACGACCATACTGCTATCGCCAACCCGCCTGCCAAGCGTGGCGACTATGGCAAATCCCCCCAATAATGGTAGTACAAATAAAATCTAGACCCCTAGTCCCCGGCGGCCCCGCTATTCCTGACTCCGGTAGCGGTCATGGTAACGGTGGGGCAGGGGGTGCTATAGTTAATCCCCGGCAGAGATCCGGCTACCACAACCGATGAACACTGGCCCTGGCAACATACAACACGCGCACACTGCGAACTGACGAGAAGATTGTCGAACTTGAGGAGGAATTGAGCAAGTTACGGTGGGATATCATAGGTTTATCTGAAGTCCGAAGAGAGGGGGAGGACACGATAATCCTTAAATCTGGTAACTTGCTCTATTTCTGGGAGGGCGACCAACAGTCCCAAGGAGGTGTCGGGTTTATCGTCCACAAGTCCCTTGTGAACAACGTGGTAAAAGTCGAGAGTGTGTCGACTAGGATAGCGTGCCTTATACTCAGAATAACCAAACGGTAATGTACGCTCCGACCTCGGCGCACTCTGACGATGAAGTGCAGGCTATATATGAGGATATTTCTAAAGCCATGCATAGTTTCACAGCCCACTTCACAGTTGTCATGGGGGATTTTAATGCAAAACTAGGTAAACGAGACGGCGATGAACTGTGAGTGGGGCAATTTGGAGTAGGAAACAGGAATCATCGGGGCCAACTACTGGCCTGCTTCATGGAGAAGGACGGCCTTTATATGATGAACTCTTTCTTCATGAAGCGAGAACACAGGAAGTTGACCTGGATGAGCCCTGACGGTGTAACGAAAAACGAGATAGATTTTATCATGTTGACGAAAAGGCACATATTCAACGATGTCTCTGTGATCAATGCGGTCAAAACCGGAAGTGATCACCGTATGGTAAGAAGCACATTGAATCTTAATTTGAAGCTCGAAAGATCTCGACTGATGAAGTCTACGCTCCACCCAGCACCGATCCAACTCCAAACCCCCGAGAGCTTTCAGCTGGAACTCCAAAATCGATTTCATTGCCTAGAAAACAGCGTGGACAATTATAATGACGGGTTCGTGGAAACTGTCCATACGGTTGGGTCCAAGTTCTTTAAAACCCGCCGTACAAACAAGACCAAAAAACTCTCGGACTCTACTCTAAAACTCATGGAGGAGAGGCGTGAGATGATTCTGCAGTCTAGAAGAGGTGATGCCTGTGCTTATCGGCAGCTTAATAGACGGATCTCAAAGTCACTGAAAACTGACATACGTCAATTTAATACGAATCGTATTAAAGAGGCGATAGAAGACATCCCGGATGTCAGCTTGTACGAGATTAGTATGGCTCTCAAACAGCTTAAAAACAACAAAGCTCCCGGAGATGACGGAATCACAGCCGAACTATTGAAGGCGGGCGGTAAACCAGTACTGAGAGCCCTTCAGACATTGTTCAATTCTGTCATCCACGAAGGTAAAACGCCGCAGGCATGGATCAAAAGTGTGGTGGTACTCTTCTTCAAAAAGGATGACAATACCCTATTGAAGAATTATAGGCCTATCTCACTTTTGAGCCATGTTTATAAGCTGTTTTCGAGAGTTATTACGAACCATCTCGCTCGCAAGTTCGACGACTTCCAGCCTCCCGAACAAGCCGGATTCCGAAAAGGCTACAGTACCGTAGACCACATACACGCATTACGGTAGGTTATACAGAAGACCCAAGAATATAACCTAACCCTTTGTTTAGCGTTTGTGGACTACGAGAAAGCCTTCGATTCGATTGAGACCTGGGCTGTACTACAGTCTCTCCAGCGGTGCCAAGAAGACTACCGGTACATCGAAGTGTTGAAGTGTTTGTATGAAAACGACACTATGTCAGTTCGACTGCAGGATCAGAACTCGAAACCTATCCTGTTGCGGCGGGGAGTCAGACAAGGAAATGTTATCTCTCCTAAACTGTTCATCGCTGCACTGGAAGGTGTTTTCAAGGATCTGGACTGATCGGCGGATCGGCGAGTACATCACCCACCTCCGGTTTGCCGATGACATAGTAGTCTTGGCTGAGACCATGAAGGACCTCCGTGCGATGCTCGATGACCTCAGTAAAGCCTCTAAACGAGTTGATCTTAAAATGAACATGGACAAGACGAAGATTATGTCGAACGTCCATGTAGCGCCAACTCCCGTGAAGATCAGAGACTATACGCTTGAAATTGTTGAAGATTATTTTTACCTGGGACACACAATCCAGTTAGGTAGATCCAATTTCGAGAAATAGGTCAATCGTCGAATCCAACTCGGCTGGGCAGCGTTCGGGAAGCTACGTAACATATTCTCGTCCAAGATATCGCAGTGTCTCAAGGCGAAAGTCTTTGACCAGTGTGTGTTGCCAGTGATTACATATGGTGTTGAGACGTGGTCGCTAACTATGGGCCTCATAAGAAAGCTCAAAGTCACTCAAAGGGCAATGGAGAGGTCTATGCTCGGAGTTTCTGTGCGTGATCGAATCAGAAATGAGGAGATCCGCAGGAGAACCAAAGTCACCGACATAGCCCGAAGAATAGGTAAACTTAAGTAGTGATATTTTATTCAGCTGTTTTACAAAACCGTTAAAGCGTGCATGCGTTAAACGAGCATGAATACCGAACGCCGACTGCAGATCAGCCATTTTGCAATACAAGACGTATTAATGGGTAGTAATTATTAATGGGTAGCTGTTTTGTAAAACCGCTAATGGCTATGTAAATGTGATCGAAATGCGATATATATATATCTGAGGATTGAAAAATCGGCCCTTAATATTTTAAATTGTCTTCACTGAAGCAGAGTACATAAAGAAATTCGTGATCGTAATAGCATAAGTAAATACATATTATCACCTTGGTTCTGGTATGATGAACTTTATACTTGGTAACATAATTAGATTATACATTTATCTGTGTACTAGATGTGCCCGCGGCTCCGCTCGCGTGTACTACAGAATACCGTCGGTTGAGCACAGGCGCGAATCGTGCTGTCCCCGGTCAAAACATGGAAGGTAAAAATGACTATTATGGGTGATCCTTAAAAGATAAAAATATGCTTTTTTGTAGGTATTTTTAAGATCTACAATTATGTAAACATTGATTTGATATATCTCGTATTGTTTACTCATTTTTAGCCATTTATTGCCCCAAATGCACCTTTTTTCCGAATTGGTGAACCATTATCGTCACTAATTATTTCGTATTTTACTCTACAAAATATGTCATATAACCCGGCCCGAAAATATATCTAGGAATTAAAATAAAAAAAACATGTAAATCGGATAGGTAAGTGGTTTTCTCGTTAAAAGAACATAAACGGAGAGACAGAGCGAGATACGTTGAGTTTTATAATATATATATATATATTCCATATGCATAACAGTTATTCGTATTTTTATTAAAATTATTTTATATCAAATTCAGGATATTCCCATATTCTATATCTATATTAAGGCTATCTTAGAAAACAAAAGTCAAAAGAAAGTCGTCAAAAGAAGAAAACAAAAGAAGTCACAGAAATCAAATACATTTACTTGACTATTTTAGGACATAGTGGGGGTTTTAATTATTAAATAATTAATTATAAAAAATATTATTAAATAATTTTAATTTATCTTTTTCACTGTCTTTTTCAGATATCGAAATATTTCCTAAGGAATGTAAGGACACAGACGATATTTAAATATTATTTGACAACCTTTTTAACTTCTCAAATAGGAGCTATG
Organism: Saturnia pavonia; assembly: GCA_947532125.1. NCBI lineage: Eukaryota > Metazoa > Arthropoda > Insecta > Lepidoptera > Saturniidae > Saturnia > Saturnia pavonia. The sequence goes on along the minus strand of OX383902.1, from coordinate 10,240,107 downwards.
AAAAATATAAGGTAATAAGAGGAAAACCTCTTCTTGGAGCTGTTACACCTCAGTATCGCAGTTGTATCGCAAGAATCAAAAACGGTATTAAATACCATGAGGTTTGTGAATAGTTATAACAAATCAGCTACTGTACCTTCTACAGAAAATTGGCTGCATACAATTGAAAATATGGAACACATTGTTAATATTTTCAAATCATAATCTTTTCTATGGACAAGGCATTTTATTCAGGATCCACTGGAAAATTATTTTGGAAATATTAGAATCTATGTCTATAGAAACAATTTATAACTATAACAATTTATAACTTCGTCTCTATCAACTTTGAACACTTGATTCATTAACACATTATATACTCTATACATGGTTAACATGTGTTAACAAATTTATAATACTCACGTTTACTGAGCATTAATAATAAAAATAAAATCAAAATTGTACATTAAAAATAAGTCAATTTGTTACGTATGTCTGATGTAACAGTGAATCTTGTCGTTACATAACTCAGTTTTTTACGTGCGGTTGATATATCAATAAAGCCAAATATTTTTATGGTTACTTTTTTATATATATACCAGATTACGCTGCTACGATTATCGTGGGTATCTTTTTGTTTTATACATTGGGTATAAGGGTTTGTTTTTATGAACAAATTATTAGCTGCTGTAAATAACACGATTTATTTTGTTTGTTCATAATTACTTTAGCAATAACTTGAAAATTATGTTGATATAAACTAAACGTCTCTCTGTCCGTTTATATTCTTTTCACGCAAAAACCACTACTCCTATTTACACGGTTTTTCCTTTATTTCATAGCTATGTTGTCTGGCCAAGTTATAGGATATATTTGTTAGATAAAGTAACTTAAGAAGCAGTGACGATAATGATGAATCTAAAAAAGAACTACAAAAAGTTAGCGATAGCATATATCTATCTTTTAAAGATCACCCACAATAAGCATTTTTGTCTTTAAAATAACCGGCGGGCGACCGATGTAAACGTGAGTCCGGGGATTGTACATTTCCAGCTCACCAATCACAGAAGAGTACGTATTATTTTTTTTTTAACAAGGAAAGGCCTAACCTAAAAAAAAGTTTGGTGTCAAAATGGAGGTTTTCGACCACGCCCGATCGATTGCCGTCATCCGTTTTGTGACATCTCTACTAATTCAAAAGATAGCTTTCGGAATTCAGCATCTCCACTACCCTCTAATGACATCATTAATCTTTGATTAATGTTCTCACGCAATAATAATAACAATGAGCTGGCTTCCTTGCATTGTTCTTTAATGAGGTAATTACTAATAACGTGTGGTTTTTAAAAAGTTTAATCTGTGTTCAAATCTTATTATATGACTTAATTTTATAAATATGTCTTAAATAAATACGATAATATTATATCATTCTCTTATTACTATTAAATTTAATAATCCTATTTCTACAATTTTCAAGGGTAAAAGTATTCTTGATTACAGTTCCAACGTAACCTAACCAATCCAGTTGCTTTATAAACCTTTGAAATTCTAACTGTTACCGATAGTTGAAATGTCGAAAATCATGCAGTGTTCACCGCAATCAGAAGTGAACTCATTTTGTAATGTATATATATTGAAATCCCATCTCCTTGCATTTCTTTCTAGAAATAATTTGTGGTGTCCAGTCAATGGTCTTCCATATGAATCGAAATAATGACCGAAACCATTTTCATCGTTGTATATAACTATCCAGTGAGAACCTGGTTTCATATCTGGTACTAAATTGCTTATAACATATTTTAGAGCTTGTATGTGTATCGGTAATTGATAGGCTGCATATACAATACATTTTCACTCTCACTCACACAATCGCAATAATTACTTCTCAGAACTAGTTCATATGAAAGTATCATATTATAGGTTATAAATGCATATTTAAATTCTAATAGTGGCATGTAAATAAAAATGTAACTTATAAACATGTTCCTAATTTTATTTCATTTCAATTACATACATACATTTTAACTTGAAAGTATTATTTAATAATACTTCTATAACCAGCTGGGTGTGGTGCAATATAGTAGATATGATTAATTTCTAGTAAGGGGTCCATTTCTCCCATTTAAATTTATTCTTATTTTTTTTGAATTCTTTTCTCCACTTGTTGAGAAAACTTTTTCAGCCGGTGTATGTCCTGCGAGATCCTTTAATTGTAGCTGGTTTATAAATTCATACCTCTTTGGGTTTCCAACATAAGTCAGTGGTACTTTAATATCTTTCAATGCCTTTGCAAATGTTTCCCAACCTATTGGATGACTATTCTTCAGTGGTCTTAGCGAATCATTTCTTCACAGACTACAATATTACTTCCACGAATTTTTTTGTTATCTATGGTATACTAACTCTAACTGTACTTTCATTACCCCATTGGATTTTGTCTTTACTTACAGATATCAAGTCTAATAACAACTCACATTTCTTTGTATATGGTTTTGGTATTAAGCTTAGTATTTAACTTGTCGTGTATGGTGATTTTTTATGAATAAAGACACTTCCTTTATCTTTTCCATTTTTGCTCGCTATCTCCGCAGAAACTACATTTCTATCTTCTAAACAACTATTTTTATATTCAGTTAAACCATCATTAATCGTGTTACTAATAAGGGATAATGGATAAGTCGGCGTTCTTCTTCGGCAATAGCAAGTGCCTTTGTTTGATCTTCTACGTTACTATTTAAGATTTTTTCTATATAGGCATCCAATTTTGATAAAGGGGTATCGTTTTTATGTGTGGTTTGTTTTAGTTTTTCTATTAAAGCTGGTTCAATCAGCAAAACTTTCTTAGTATGTTCAATTTTTATGTAAGATAACTTACCAACGCCCTCAAAATAGAACCTAATATTATTGGTAAAAATGTTCCTCCTTTTTGTATTATTAGTTTCTTTTTCTCAACTTACTTGTACCTTCACGTACTAATTTACGAAGTGTAATTTTATATTTCTTAAGTTTTTTTTCTCCTTTTAGAGCCAACTGAAATTTTAACCGGTAGTTATCAACACATTCACAAACGCAATATATTTCTTCCTATAACACGATTTTAACAGCGCTTTTAATATTAAGAATTAGAGTGTGTTAATTCCGTAATTATTTATGTCTTCAGGCTACCCTGCATTATCTGTATATGATAGAAATATATTGGCTCCCAGTATATTTAAATCCTTTTGTTTGAATATACACTATGCAATCTGCAACATCTGCATCAAATGCACTATGCATCTGAGTGGATTTTATTTGTTTTAAACGACAAACATCATATTTGTTTTATTTTAGATCTAACATTGAATATCTATGTTTTTCTTTGGTTGTTGCATCATTATAAGCATCTTCAATAAATTTTGTATCTTCTGATGATTTTTGACTTACTACATTATATATTATCCACTTAACAAATCAATTATGGATAATTTATTAAAAACTATGTCAAATTTGTTCAAACAGTTTACAAAACAATATAACGATAAAAACAACAAGAATATATATAAATTATTTCATACATAAAAGGAATAATCTTTAATTTTTATAAAAAATCAATATTGTCACAAATCAATTCACAAAATATTAAGAAAAGATAGTCGGCTCAACCGCTAAATGAAATAAAGAAAAATAATTAACAATAATCTTAAACTGGTTTAAGTATATGCTTTTTTAAATATATATTTTGTAAATAGATTTATATTTTCCCCAGCTCAGCTAGTTATATATATAAAACAATAAGACTTCATTTTGTTAATGTTCAGTCAGTGTCAGATGTACGAGTAAGAGCATCTCGTACGTGCACCTACATTTGTACATCAAGGCTTGTTGCCGTTGAGGCTGTTAGATATTGTATCATTACGGAAACAATATAAATGTTAAATTGTAACTTAATAGTGATTACTTGAAAATTGAATATTTTAAAGAATATAAATATTAAAAGGGTTATTTTTATTTAGTACATAAATTACTTGAAAGTTAAGAAAATGTCTTCTAATAGCAGGTATTGTGATAATTTAAGTTTACCCTATCTATACAATTCTTGCTTTATTAACTTTAACTAAAACTTGGTGCCTGTTTTCATTATTAATTTAAAATTTTGATATGCAAATGTAAGTAGATAATATTTATCTAAATGCTATCAGGTAATAAATTATATATTTTGTCATATCTTGATACCATATACGTATGATGTAACCACGCATGATCGTTTTTATGAAAGCGATTTGTACTTCTGTTTTGAAATTGATACAAAGTCATCATCATTATGTCGTGGTGGTTGACCGGCGGAATATCGATTCGATGCCTGCAGGTTCGAACCTTGGCATGTACCAACGAATTTTTCCACATTACGTTGTGGGCTGGTGTGGTTATTAAGCCCGTGTCTTGCCTTGGGAAGAGGCCTTTGACCAGCAGCTGGATACTTATATGCTGATGTAATTATAATTATATTATATGTTTTAGATTGCCGATGAAAGAGGAACCTGAAAAATTTCATAGCAACAACGATTTATCGACAAGAGACGCAACAATTTGTCTAAAGGAATACGCTCACAAATTCAGTTCGCAAAAAACGAATATTAAGATAATTGACATAGGCTCTGGCGATGGCCGTGTGACCGAAATTTTAAAAAACTATATACCCTTAAACTACGAATGTTTAATTGGTAGCGATATGAGTGCCAAAATGGTGAAATTTGCAAATGATCATTATCAAAACGATCGTATCAAGTTCATTACGCTTGATATTGAGGATGATCTTCCTGACAATCTGAAGGAAAACTTTGATTATGTATTTTCATTTTACGCCTTTCATTGGATTAGAGAACAAGAGTAAAAAAATTACTTTTAATCTTTTTTTTCTCTTTCAATAACAGACGGTAAAATGATATCTATTTGCAGGAAAGCGTTTATAAACATCTACAACCTTTTAACGGAAGGAGGGGTATGCTTTGCGATATTTAAGGCATACTCACCAATATATACAATATTCTTAGCTTTATCTAAATATGATAAGTGGCGAGTGTACCTCGAGAATGTTAACCAAATTATATCACCGTATTATAACGTCCAGGTATTTATTTTTATTATTATTTACTAGTAAAACTCACAAATATTTGACCCTGTAATAAAAAAATTGTAAGGCATTTCGACCTCGTCTTGCAAGACACTCGCATCCCAGAACTCTGGAAAAACGCCATCGTCATCATCTTACATAAAAAAGGTAACATATCTAAATTTTACAATTATCGCCCTATAAGCCTCTTTTTGCATATCTACAAGCTTTTCGACAATATTATATGTAAATGTCTCATCTGCATCCTTTATTAAACCCAACGTGAGCAAGCCGGTTTTCGATGCGGATTCTCGGCTATCGATCATATTCGTATGGTAAAACAGTTGATGGAGAAGATACGAGAGTAAAATCATCCTTTTTGCATGGCCTTCACTGAATATGAGAAGATATTCTTTAGTGTCGAGCATTGGACCGTGTTTGCTCACTCTATCGTCGTTCTATCGACGCTCGATACGTGAATTTGCTCCGTGAGTTGTACAGCTCGGCTCCTATACGTGAGAAAGGAGTTCAGTAAGGAGATACCATATCACGTAAACTTTTACGGCGGTCTTAGATTACGTTGTATAGACGCTTACATGAGACAAGACCTGAATGAATATAAATGGTGCCTTTTGTCGCACTTACGATTTGCAGACAATTTGATACTATCTGCTGAGACACTGGATAATCTGCAAAGTATTATTGAAGACATATGTTCGCACAGGTCTCAGGATGTATGAGTCCTATATAAGGGTTATGGAGAGTGGCTCGCTTTCAAGCATAACGATTGACTAGAAAACGGTCGACCGGTACGTGTTCATGTTGGACATATTTTGTCTTTTGACAAAAAACTTCAGAAAAAGGAGATCTCCAGAAAAATCCATGTTTATGGGCGGCATTCAATAAGTTAGGTGATATACTCCGACTGATATACGATATACTGAAGACCCATATGTAGAATCATTATGTCCTCCCCACTATTACATATGATACCGAGACATGAACACTTTTAAAATGGAATTTAGCAGTATATGTAATCAAGCAGAGAGATAGCAAGTGAACTAAAGCGTTGACGGAGTGGTGGCCACTTTTGGTTAAACGAGAAGTCGGATGCCCGCCCACCAGCTCGTTGGGTAGTCGTTATTGCTTAAATCGCCGGTCAAACATAGCTCAGGATCGAATGAGTGGCGTACAAGAAGAGAGGCTTATGCTCAGCAGTGGGCGATTATGGACTGAAGATGATAATGATGATTATCTTATTTCAGTGGCAAAAATAGTATTTAAAAAATATCTTGTCTTGCCTTTTTTAACTCTAGGGATAAAAATTACAATGAAAATAAAATGCAATACATGTATTTGTAGCCTACATACTATTTTAAGTGTTTAACGTCAAACTGACTGCGATAAAAATTTACACTTCCTTTTTTATCTACGAAATCCTTTTGAAGTATCAAGTGTTTCATTGTATTACCACAATATAATGAGAATGAAGAGTGGTAACTCTTCACACCTTTTTCTATAGTAGCACGGTAAAGTGAAGCGGTATCTGGTGTTAAGAACAGTGCTATCCAAAAACAAGGATAACCACCGAGAGATCGCCAATCCATCGATGAGTAGCGCTATATCCCGCCTATATGCTTCTCGGCAGCTGAATGTACACTACATGATCCTGAAGCATGACAAACCAGAAGAGAATCACTGCGTCTGGTTTATCGCCATGTGTATGGAGGTCGGGACCCAGTCGAGTGGAGACCTCTACCAACCGTTTGATTAGTAGATACATACCGGAACGCGATACGCGTAAGCGTGGCACTTGCGGATGTCACCTAGTGTAATGTGGTCGCGACGCAGTCGAATATAATTTTTGTGCCTTAACCCCCCCCCCCCAGCAGTCTTGAAGACTTATGTTATTTATGCGATTATTATTTTAAAATTTTATCAATGAATAACATAAAGTAGAACATAATTGTTAAATCATGGTTGAAGCAATGATGGGTCAGTGGTAGCATGCGACTTCGTGTCGATTGACGTGAGTTCGAGTGAAGGAAAACATCGAGAGAAAACCAGAGTATGGTGGGAGGACATTTTCTAATACCCGCCTGGCTAGCTACCCTCAAGCTGAAAATCTGTCGCCAAGCACCAATAGGTGTGTTCCGGCAGCTGCACTTGAGAGCCAGTCTTCCACTAGGTTTAGCGTTTACCATCCTGGGCCATATCGTTACTTAACATCAGGTAAGATTGTGGCCACTACGCCAAACCTACAACTATAAAAAAAAACTAACTCAAGCTATACATCTGAAAGTTTGTCGGTGTAATTACAAATTTCTTTTATTTAGAAAATTTAAAATACTGCTTTTTTGCATAGGACCCTGATCGAGGAATAAATGATTTAATTAAAAAAATTGGATTCCAAGAAACGGATGTCAAGTGTCGGCAAATGACTTTTGGTTTTGACAGTGTTCAAAAATTTAAAGGTAAGCTACTAATATACTTTATAATGATAACCTTTAGTTGTACTTACGTAATTAATAAACATTTGTGATGTTTTAATGTGTTTTTTTATATGTCTTAGATCTTATAGCAGCAGTCAATCCTTTTAATATCCCTGAAGACATGAGTCAAGATTTTTTGAACGACTATATAAATACTGGATTGAACTCGGGACTAATCGACAAAATTAAGAATAAAATACACCTGACTTATAACTTAATTGTGGTTTACTGCGTTAAATAATTTATATAAACTATGTACTTGCATTGAATAAAACTATACTATAGTACTTGAACTTATTTTATTATAATCGCGGTGGACATTATCTAGTATATATATTTAATTTATTATTTTAAAAATAAACTTTCAAAATACACATAAACCTAATATCATCAGTAATATTGCAAAACGGGCTATGTCACTGCGATCTGATTTTACAGGAAAGAGGGAATATGTTTTTTTAAACGATTTGCTAGGTGTATAACATGCATATCGTGGTGTTATATCATTAGTAAAATCTATATAATTTTATGAAAACAATCCTGAATGTGAATCTAATGTGAAAACTAGAAATGCATCATTTTGCAATGAATAATATCGAGGTAGATTCTTTTGACATAGAACATATTGCAGTATCACCGACGATAAATAACAATCTTATGTGCGTCTGTTAGTGATTCTATATTAAATTAATCAATAAAAACAAAGATTCAACATTGCACTAAAATCTTATATTTCTACTTAAAGCTTTTGTGTGAGCGCAACATATTTTTTAATGTTTTATTTTTAGGAGGAGTTTATAATTAAATGATTTGGAGCACCTAAAGTGCTAAGAAGTAAAACGACCAATACTAAAAATAAATATAGGAAGAATGAATTATTATATTGATAATTAATGCTTTTTCAATATAGCATAATCAATATATATTTCTTTATGTTCCCTAAAGTGGTAGAAATGAAGACAAAAATTAGTTGACGTCGTACCAGTAAATTTCACTCGATATTAAACTTGGCATTAATACTTATCGATACATATTATGAAACTCAACGTTGTAGCAAAGTACACCGTACACCACCCCCTCGCTCACCGGCAGATATTCATAAACTCATTGTAGGTAACTTCAGGGCGCCCCCTACAGTTCCGTAGGTTGTCAAGCGTGGGTCGGTGCAAGCCTCCGTAAAGCCGTCCCACGCCCCAGGTAGACTTCAAGAAAAACAAAGTATAACAAACAGCACTACAGCGTTTATTAAATTTTTCTTCAACACACACTTAGCACAAACCGATTCATCTTGATATAAAAAGCCAGGACGAGGAAAAAGGCAGCTCCACTGGTCCATCCTGGAGGGCGCGTACCCCTCACGTCCAGCGGTTGACTTTGGTGCTGTCAATAAACTGCAAAGATAAACAGCAAGATTGTATGCAAATATTGGGGATATACGATGGGTCGCTAATATCATCACCATCAGCAAACGGGTCTTCATTTTCACCCGTTGTAATTGCTTTCGAGTGTAGTTTGGCAGTAGTATACTGCCCTTATCTCAGCTCTCTTATTTCGCTCCATAGTTTTGTTTTAAGATAAAATTTAAATGAAAGGTAATAATAAATAGCAGACATAAAGGTAGTATTTCATTTGTAACTCCCACTCACTGAGCAACATTTACAAGTAAAATAGTATTATCTCAAATAAATCAAAGGCTATAAAATATTATGTGGAAAAAATTTAATTGAACATCACAAATTGTTTAAAATTAAACAGTCAATAAGTCAATAATTGAAATGATACAAATCGTATAAATTTAACAGACCAAAGTATATTAGGTTAGAAAATACTGTATGAAAACTCACATTTTAAGCATTTGCTCCGAAATTGACAACGAAATGTTCGTAATTGTATCGTGTGACGCGTACGAGTACAGAGCGACAACTTCTCCTGTATAGAAATGTACTTTGTGGCGGCAACCGAATGAACTAAGATACGACTGTTTTAATTGGTTCGGAAATGGCGTTATTGTACTGTCAATAAAGAAAGGTTTAGTCATATCTCATAAACTATTTGGCCTAAAAATACTATTGTTTTAACAGTTTGTGTAACGCCACCCTGACGCGTTTGCTTGGATCAGGACATTCGATGAACAGGACATTTTCTCGTGAAAATCCAAGTTGATAATCTGTCACTTTTTGTTGGTATGATCCAAAAGCTTGATCTAGAAAATCATTTGAGCACTAGTCCGTTTCTAAGACTAAGTGTGCTTCTGTCAAATCGTCGTCATCTTTGCCATACGTCGTTTTTAGTGCATTTAAATTATAATCCATTTATTTACAACCATTTATAAGCTGAATTATGTAAGATTATATACTTGTTTAATCATTTTTTATCATTACTATCAGAAGATAGCATATATACCTAGATAGAAATATCTATCTATACATATTATAAAATTCAACACCTCTCTGTTGGGTCTGACCGTTTATGTTTTTTCTCGCAAAAACCACAACGTGTATTTACAAGATTTTTCTTTAATTCATAGCTATGTTGTCTGGCCAGGTGATAATGATGAATCAACTCGGAAAAAGACGATTGTTGGGCGCTTAAATGACTTAGCTGGTTTACGGTTACGGTTATGGTTTACCATAAGAGATATATCAAATTAATATACAACATAATTATAGATTTGAAAAAGATCTACAAAAAAGTTACGGATAGTATATGTCTATCTTTTAAAGATCATCCACAATAAGCATTTTTGTCTTTAAAATTACCGGCGGGCGACCGAATGAAACGTGGGCAATAAGATTCGCGCGTGCGCTCGACCGACGGCATTCTGTCGTCCACGCGAACGGAGCCGCGAGCATAGCCAGTTATACATATAATACTTCATATCAGTAGTATCAATAAAAGTTATCAATATAAGACTTCATTTTGTTAATGTTAACATAGAATTAGTATGATTCCCGGCGCCTACAAGTGTACGTTGAACTCTTGCACGCGCGTTGTAATTTGAGTTCGTATCAAGGCTTCTTGTCGCTAAGTCTGTTATATATTGTATCATTACTGGTACAATATAAATGTTTAATTCCAGTTTAATAGTAATTACTAGAAAATTTTAATTTAAATATTATAAAAATTAAAAGGATTATTTTAATTTAGTACATAAATTCGTTGAAAGTTAAGAACATGTCTTCTAATAGCAGGTATTGTGATAATTTAAGTTATACAATTCTTTCTTTATTAATTTTAACAAAAACTTGGCGCCAGTTTTCATTATTATAATGTAAACTTTTTATATGTAAATGTAAGTAGATAATATTTATCTAAATGCTATCAGGTAATAAATTATATATTTTTTTCATATCTTGATTTCCCAAGAATGATTTAACCACGCATGATCGCTTTTATGAAAGCGATTTGTACTTCTTCTTTGAAATTGATACAAAGTCATCATCATTATGTCGTGGTGCTTGACCGGCGGAATATCGATTCGATGCCTGCAGGTTCGAACCTTGGCATGTACCACCGAATTTTTCGGCATTTGTGTACATTTATTATTTCAAATTGGTAATAACATCGACTGACGGTGAAGGAAAACATTTTGAGAAATCCTGAGTGCTAGAGAAATGTTCCTTTAGTACCACAGTGTATGGGAATAAAAAGTACTGACGATTTCTCAGTGTTTGAAATCGCCGATACGTTGTGGGCTGCCCGTGTCTTCCCTTGGGAAGAGGCCTTTGCCCAGCAGCTGGATACTTATATGCTGATGTAATTATAATTATATTATATGTTTTAGTTTGCCGATGAAAGAGGATCCAGCAAAATTTCATAGCAACAACGATTTATCGACAAGAGACGCAACAATTTGTCTAAAGGAATACGCTCACAAATTCAGTTCGCAAAAAACGAATATTAAGATAATTGACATAGGCTCTGGCGATGGACGTGTGACCGAAATTTTACATAACTATTTACCTTTAAACTACGAATGTTTAATTGGTAGCGATATGAGTGTCAAAATGGTCAAATTTGCAAATGATCATTATCAAAACGAACGGACTAAGTTCATTACACTTGATATTGCGGGTGATCTTCCAGACAATCTGAAGGAAAACTTTGATTATGTATTTTCGTTTTACACTTTCAGTTGGATTAGAGAACAAGAGTAAATAATTACACTTTCAATCCTTTTCTTTCTCTTTCAATAACAGACAGTAAAAATGATATCTATTTGCAGGAAAGCGTTTACAAACGTCTACAACCTTTTAACCGAGGGAGGGGTATGCTTTGCGATATTTATGGCATATTCACCAATATATACAATATTCTTAGCTTTATCTAAATATGAGAAGTGGCGAGTATACCTCGAGAATGTTAACCAAATGTTATCACCGTATTATAACGTCCAGGTATTAATTTTCATTTACTAATGAATTTCACATAAATTAGACCCTGTCATAAAAAAAAGATAAGGTTCTTCGACCTCGTCTTGCAAGACACTCGCATTCCAAAATTATATGTAATCGTCTCACCTGTATCCTTGATGAATGCCAACGGTTTGAGCAAGCTAGCTTTCGATGCGTATTCTCTGCTATCGACCATATTCATACGGTAAAACATTTGATGGAGAAGATACGAGAGTAAAATCATCCTTTTTGCATGGCCTTCATTGATTATGAGAAAATATTGGATAATGTCGAGTATTGGACCGTGTTTAACTCTCTCCATCGTTGTTTTAACGACGCTCGATACGTGAATTTGCCTCGAGAGTTGTACGGCTCGGCAACTGTGTAAGTGTGGCTTCAGAAGCAAGCTACGTGATCCCATACATAAGAGGGGAGTGTGGTAAGGAGATACCATAACACGTAAACTTTTTACGGCTGTCTTAGAAGACGTTATAAAGACGCTTACATGAGAAAGGACCTGAATTAATATAAATGGTGCCATTTGTTGAATGGTGGCCAATTTTGGGTAAACGAGGAGTCGGAAGCCAACCAGCTCGTTGGGCAGTTGCTATTGTTAAAATCGCCAGTCAAACATAGCTTAGGATCGGAATGAGTGGCGTACAAGAAGAGTGCCCTATGCTCAGCAGTGGGCGATTACGGACTGAAGATGATTATAGAAGAAATGAAATGAAAATAAATACATTATATTTATTTGTAGCGTACACACGATTTTGAAGTGTTTAACATCAAACTCACTGCCATAAAAATTTACATCTCCTTATTTTATCTACGAAATCCTTTTGAAATATCAAGTGTTTCATAGTATAATCACAATCTAATGAGAATGAAGAGTGGTAACCTGAACCTAATTGTTAAACCATGGTACATACTGAATATTTAAAATGAACATTGTACTTATTCTTGACATGTTAAAAAAATTCTACGCACGCTAAGTCGTGAAAAAAACTAACTCAAGCTATAAATCTGAAAGTTTATCGGTGTAATTACAAATTTCTTTTATTTAGAAATTTAAAATACTGCTTTGTTTACTTAGGACCCTGATAGAAGAATAAATGACTTAATTAAAAAAATTGGATTTCAAGAAACGGATGTTAAGTGTAGGCAAATGACTTTTGCTTATGACAGTGTTCAAAAATTTAAAGGTAAGCTTTTAATACACTTTATAAAGACAACCTTTAGTTGTACTTACGTAATTAATAAACCTTTATGATGTAGTAATGTATTTTTTTTAAATATATCAATAGATCTTATAGCAGCAGTCAATCCTTTTAATATCCCTGAAGAAATGAGTCAAGATTTTTTGAACGACTATTTAAATACTGGATTGAACTCGGGACTAATCGAAGAAATTCAGAATAAAATACACCTGGTTTATAACTTAATTGTGGTTTACTGCGTTAAATAATGTATATAAACTATGTATTGGCATTGAATAAAAGTATATTATATTACTTGAATTTATTTTATTATAATCGCTGTTGGAATTATCTACTATATTAATAATTAATTTATTATGTAAAAAATAAACATACAAAATACACATAAACCTTATATCATCAGTCATATTGCAAAAACCGGCTATGTCACTGCGATCTGATTTTACAGGAAAGAGAGATTTTTTTAACAGTTTGCTAGGTGTGTGACATGCGTTTCGTGGTGTTATATCGTTAGTAAAATCTGTATAATTTTATGCACAATAATCCTGAATGAGAATCTAATGTGATAACTAGACATACATCATTTAGCAATGAATAACTCTTTTGACATAGAACATATTGCAGTTTCACCGACGATACATAAAAATCTTTAGTGCGTCTTTTAGTGATTCTATATTAAATGAATCAATAAAAAACAAAGGTTCGACATTGCCCTAAATTCTTATAATTCTACTTAAAGCTTTTGTGTGAGCAAAAAATATTTTTAATGTTTTTTTTTTTTTTCGTCGCATAGAATATGTAGTGTTTGAGTAACGACCGAAACCGCTACTACGAAATAGATAGTTACACTACGATACAATAACACGCTATCAGCTATTGCACTGAAAGATAGTTACAATAAATGTCTTCGTTGCGCAATGACCAGTCTGATAATATAATATATGCGAGAACAACCGCGGATGGAAAGCTAGTAATTTAGATTGAGAGAGAACATACATTCGTTAAATGTCAGCAATCAGAATTCGATTGTGTACAAACTAACGTTTTTGTAACAAATCAGCCGCGAGAAATTTACAACATGGGTGGGTAATATTGTTATACTCAGTAGTGATAATGAAATACCGTTATAGTTAACGTAAACAATTTATTCGCCCTTCAAAATACAATTTAAAAACAAACTCACAAATCGCTCTTCGAATGTACTTGAAGTATCAGTACCTCTATGGTCCTCTTCTTTTATATCGTTTCTTGTTGTCACTTCACTTTCGAAAATAGAACTGTCTTGGTTCGTTTTTTTTGGAGTGAATTCTTCTTTAGAGATTTGAAAGGAAAAAGTTACGATAAAAAGAGACAACCATAATATAAATATATAAGATTTAGGCTACGAGAGAATGAGATAGAATACATTTGGTTTTTTTTTTTATCGTTGTAGGTTTTGCGTAATGGCCACAATCTCACCTGATGTTAAGTGACGATGCGGCCCAAGATGGTAACACGCTAAACCTAGTGGAAGACTGGCTCTCAAGTACAGCTGCCGGAACACACCTATTGGTGCTTGGCGGCAGATTTTCAACTTGAGGGTGGTAGCTAGCCAGGCGGGCATTAGGAAATGCCCTACCACCATGCTATGGTTTCCTCACGATGTTACCTTCACCGAAAGCTCAGGCTCATTGTAGGGATTCGAGCTCACGTCAATCGACGCGAAGTCGTACACGCTACCACTGCGCCATCATCGCTTCATTATTCGCCATTATTGCAAGTCCTGATTTTCATGGGGCACTATGTCTGGAACCTCCTCGTTGCAACGTCAGTCTTCATGACTGGCGGCTAATACCAGAGTAACGGCGTCCTTCCCCTGTACCCCTCTACTTATCAGAGGAGACAGGGGATGGGGCAAGAGTGTGGTCACCTTGGCTCGCCCACTTCTGAGGGGACTCGTTTATGACGACAAAGGAAGAAAACCTCCTTAAAAAATTTAGAGGATATAACCTCTATAAAAATCGCTGTCGGCGGTGTAGAAAACCAACTTCAAAATCACGGACGGATATAGGCGGTGGAGAAAACCACCCTTTAAAAAATCATGGAGGGATGGTGGAAGTGGATGGTGGATGGTGGACCTGTAAAATTTACTAGAGGGTCGAGGATGAGTACCTCGTTGAAAAGTCAATGCCGGATTTACAGAAGGAAAGGCGAGATCGACGACGGCAGAGGAGGAAATCTCCGTAAAAAACCAACGAGGGACGGGTGGAGGATGGGGTGCGTTCATTCACCTCCTTAGACAGTGCACCAAGGAGGTTTAAGTCCTGATTTTTATGATTCTGGTCGTCGTCAGATTGGCCAAGTGGTGTGAGACAACCAAACTTCATACGCAGTACGATTATTTGGTAAATACTTAACCCGAGACTTAATTCATGCGTCCTCCTAATATCACCATCATACTTTCAGGGACTGAATTTAAGGGAAATCTTCTGATTTGGCAACAGTGAAGTTAAATAAGTGCACACATCGACAAGATGAAGCAGTCGATACAATTAATAAAATTTGCTTATAGCTTATATAAAATTTGATGAATTTGATGTGTATGAAATCCCACAAACTATGTTCTTCTTTATAAAAAAAAAACAATATCTTATCGCTTGACAGACAAATTGTGCTATTCTTATTAATAAAAATAAAGAAATGATGTCCTCTCTTTTCAGCGTCGTCGTCATTTAATGAGCATTCGCCGACGCGTGGACATACGACATACCGAGTTCGTCCGTTCGAGCTTTTTTCCTTTTATGTACCAACACTCGCTCCGAAGTTCAGCTGAATTCCAACAAAGTCTTGTTCGCGTACGTTTGCCTTTGGAAAAACGTCCACACCTAGTTATTCGCGTTCGTTCATTAACTTTCGTTCGAGTTTGTTCACCTTGTCAGCACGCACCAGTACGCTACCAGTTCTGGTGGTCGTAGGTTACGTGAGTACCTAGGGTGTGCCACACATGAAAATGATCGTTGAACAAGAAGTAAATATAAGATTTGTACTCTATTAAATATTTTATATTAAGTATGTAACTTTTTATCGTAATTTGCATGAAGTTCTCAGGCAACAACAAATGCTCTTTAATTTAATATTTGTTTTGATATACGGATGCACCCAAAATCTTCTTTGCTTCATTGTTGTTCTTGTAGTACTTAAGTATAAAGTAGCAGGTTTTTGTCGCTAGGGTCACTTGTCATCGTAATCGATAGTTCAAGAGAAAGAATGAATATAGGCGTATTTGGGTTGTACTATGTACGAAAACCGACTTCATAGAGTGGCATATCATTAGGCGACCTATGGTTTGGTTCTTAGTCGCGTAGGTTGTGAATATCTCCTGGCCTACGACTAGCACAACTAGTAGTGTGCGAGGCAAGTCAAGCGCTACAACAAAGACGATACTACATAGCGAAATTGTATGGCGGCTACTTATCAGAGTCTAGTAGGATGAGCGTGCAAAACGCAAGTTGCTTGCAAATAGCCTGACTGGGAAAGGCTGAGTAGCAATCTATGATTCGGATCTCAGTTGCACGTAACTTGTGAAGTTTTTGATGGGAGATAGGCTAAAAAGTCAAATAGTTAAAACTCTTCATTGAAGTAGTGTGAAATTATATAAGAGTAGAAACTATAATTATTTAAAAAAGAAACTACTCTAATACAAACTATACAAAACGGGCATTGTCTTATCCGGTCATGATCTGATATAAAATATGTAGTTTCACACAATGAACTCTGTTCATTTATGAAGAATCATTTTCTACATTAATAGTTTTCTACGTAACACGTATATATAAGTACAGTACAGAATCTATAGTGTGAACCGTGAGAACCAGGATTGTTGTTGTTCTGCCAGTCGCCCAATACCACGACGGAAGCCCTTAAGCTATTTGCTGATCACTGGTTGATTCCGAAACTCATTACTCCAAAGCGTATCTTGCTCTATCATCATTACAGACTACTATTTCATATTTATATTGTTATATTGTATCTTAAGAACCTGATAGATTAGTGACGGCCACACTAGAAGATATTGGATTCCAATCCATGGATGTCAGATGTAAACAGACGATTTACGTTTATGTATGAATTAAAAAAAAATTCATAAGTAAGACCCTCACGAAATCTTCTTCACCAAAAACGAGATTACTAGCTGATCAATGCCTCGCACGTTATCGATATTGAATGTAAATTACCTAACTAACGGCTGTCATGTTAAATGGCGCCTGCTAAATGTTACTTCATTATACTTACATTAGGAATGTCATCTGTTGATGCGTTTTTAATAAAAATATCTTTTTAATCATTTTTAATCTGAGTATTATTTTATGTGATAATTATATATAATATTTTTAAAGTGAAACTTTATTCTATCGCACCATATTTTTTCGTTCGTCTATTGCATGTCGCATTACATTAGACTGTCGCAAATAAAATTGAATTTTATGCCGTGCAGTCAAGAATTATAATCGTAAATTCGGAACATTGTATATGTCAATGGGTGTTATTAAAGTTTAACTTGCATCGTGGTTTGATAAAACCACACAATATTTTGTTTGTATTGTATAGCGGGGTAAATAAACTTTAAAACGATTGAACTTGTTAATGCCGCGGTGTACGCACCGCCCTCAGCGACGCGACGGGTACAGGCAACTGCTGATTTCCACGCGGCCTGTTTCACGGTGCTCTGGCAATACGGTCACAGTCGCCTGCAGTGCATTTGAAACCCCCGGCGAGCAGGCCAGCTCGGCTGTATAACACTAACTGAAAGTGTGGGGGAGAATCCGAGGACGATGTATGGGGATCTGTGGGAACACCCGTATCGTGTGGCTCGGGTGAAATATATAAACCCCTATATTAAAATAAATACCAAATTCTTATTACCAAGAGGTTGCATTCCGGACACACAGTTTATGACTATAATTGTTCTAACATTGTATCTTTGTATTGTATTGTATCTAATATTATCTAATGTTGTAACCTACCTAATAATCTACTAATGTAGATAAGATTATTTTTAGGATCGTCTATTTTTTAATAATTTAATCAGTAAATGATAACATTTTTTACATTCACTTCAAAACTTCAGTGCGTATCTATTATTTAGAAGTTGAAGTTACGTAAGAGTCAAAATATATCTTGTGTACAATTGATTCAGAATCTAATTAGAAGTACTTAGAGTAAAAACTCAGCATCAGAAGACAGGTATTGTAAGCAAAATATATCTGTCTATATCTACATTTAGAATAAAACAGTAAATAGCTGAAATCTAGACATTAAAGATATTTGAGAAAAAATACTTTAGGATGTTTGGAATCACGGACAGAAAACTTTTCGACAGTTTTCGAAATTTTTGTCTGTCTATCGGTTAGTTTGTACGGTAATCACGCAGAAATTACTAGACCAAATTTTAATGAAATTTGGTACAATTGTAGTTTATTATAGTCTGTAGTAACATTCAAGATATATTTTTACGCGTATAGATACTTATATAGATAAAATAGAAAATGTCTTTTAAAAAAAGGTCCGTGTGCGATTCACACACGATATAAGTGAAACTTCATTTTAAAAGGCATTTTCTATTTTATTTAAACAGTGTGCAATATACATACACACCGACATTTACTCTCTCGCTCTGGCTCACACAAAGAGGAGAGACGGATTATGTGCGTTAAACATTAAATGTTTAACGTTTAACGCTTGGAAGTCGCATAAGAAGTTTCACTTCAAAAAAAAGGTGTATGTGCGATTCACACAAGATAGAAGTGAAACTTCATTTTAAAAGACATTTTCTATTTTATTTAAACAGTGTGCAATATACATACACACCGACATCTACTCTCTCGCTCTGGCTCACACAAAGAGGAAAGACCGATAATATATTGCTCTCTCGCTCTGGCTCACACAAAGAGGAGACACCGATAATGTGCGTTAAACGTTTAACATTTAACGTTTAACTCTTGGAAGTCGCATAAGAAGTTTCACTTCAATAAATAAATTTGATTATGTTATTTGATCTTATTCTTCTTCTGTTAGTCGTTTCTTTAGTATGCAATAGAATGATAATGATATAAAATAGTACTTATTCCTTGTGATTTTTATTCACATTCAGATTGCTTTGTGCAAAAGCATAACTTATATTTTTCGTTTATTTGCATAACAATTTCAGATTTATAAACTGTAACATCTTTATATAATATTTTATACTCTTGACATAGACAGAGAATTATATGAGAAATATTGAACAAACAGTTTATTACTCATAACGTAACAGTTCTTTTCTAATTTTTCTTAAATTACAAATTAAAAATAATATAATTGTAATATATTATTCGTCTAAGAAATAAATGGTGTGACAATCTGACGTATTAAAAATATTAGGTTATCCTCATTACTGATTTTATATATATTAGCTAATGTAACTAAGTAAACTTATACCAAAATGTGGCCATGGAAAATATAGGTACATGATTAAAAAATATTTGCATTTATATATTAGCATTATTAGCATTTTGATTAACGGCTTCTATTTACAGAGTACGGTTGTATATATACCACTTATTCATAGATGGCATCGCTTCCCCCTATTAGATTATTTAGTGTGGCTATCCCATTGGCCAACCAGATTAAATATCTGGGTGTCACCCTGGATAAACACCTAAATTTCAAGGCACATGTCGACAGAGTGCGGAAGAAGGCCCGCCATGATCTCAAGCCGCTTGCATTTCCTGGTGTGCTCGAAGAGCAAAATGTCCCTCAGACATGAGCTCACGCTCTATAAGACATGTGACGGACCGATCCTAACTTATAGTTCCCACGTTTTTGCCCACGTGAATAAATTCACCCTTAATAAATTAATAAGTAATAAATATCTTAATCTCTAAAATAATATACATCTTAAGTAAGATGTATCCGCCGGACGGCGAATCTGAGTCTCCGTTAAAAAGAGCATTGCAGGCTTAACCGTCTCTAGATGTTGGTGTACGGCATTTAAGGTGGTGGTGGATGTTACAGAACTCTACTGTAAAAGCGTCGTAGGGGTTGTGCATCGCTGTTAAACCTATACTCATTTGATTCGCTGTCATAGTTTGATGGCAAGAAAGAAGTAGCGCGAAGAGCGAGTGACCTTTATCCGAGCTAAGGCTCACCAGCGTGAATCACCGACTCACTAAAATACCAGAGCGAAATACACTAATCCGGCGGACGGAAGGGCCCCTGTACCGCCTCCCGGGCTAGGTCGCCGGGACCCTAGTCCGGTCACCAATCGGCACGACGAACCTACCCAAGATTATGCGCAGCTTCATATGATGGTTATACATGATTGCGCCCCTATACTGTACCGCGGGCGGCCAGCGGAACAACCGTTTCTACGGGTCTCCCTGGCCGCCGGATCAATGCAGCTCCCTCAGGTAGTAAACCATTGGGAATCTACTGATACACCCATACCACGGAAAAAGTCCCTCCATAACTGGATATGCACAAGCTGATCCTGAAATGCGACTCGCCAAGCGAGTCACTATGACGGACTTTTCACTACATGCATGGTGGTCGTGACCCAGTCGGGCAAAATAACCCTACCACCCCGCTATCGCCATATCCTCGTTCGTTGCTCAGCAGGGTGCACCACGTGCAGGTGAGGTCGGAATGGGTGTCTCAGTTCTAAAGATGTTATTCGACACCCAATACATCTTAGATTTTCACGATTAAGTTCACAGCTTACAAAAACTGCAAAAAAAATTTAGGTAAAGTTTTTTTGTGAGTTTGTGATGGTAAATGAATTATGCTACAACAATGCCTTGTTATTTGTAAAATTATTAATATGTTATCTGTATGTACCTTTTCAATCAATTAAAATGAAATACAGTGGGTTATTATAACGACGATGAAGGGACCACTATAATTACATCGTTATATCAGGATTTCGCTATATACATACCTAGGTAGAAAGAAAGTGACAAAACAAAACATTTTTTGCTAGTCATGCAATGCGCATATATATATATATCGCCTAATGTCTACTTAATAAAACTATACACATTTTACAAATACCCCAGTATTTTCAATATTACATTGTTTAATTTAGATTTCAGTGCTAACGT
This sequence comes from Saturnia pavonia, assembly GCA_947532125.1. NCBI lineage: Eukaryota > Metazoa > Arthropoda > Insecta > Lepidoptera > Saturniidae > Saturnia > Saturnia pavonia. The sequence continues at coordinate 10,218,819 of OX383902.1, read as the reverse complement.
ACTAGTTCATATTATTACAGCTGCTAATCATATGTGGATATAAACAAAATTTAAAAAAGCTTTATGATCCTATGAATGAACCTTTGTGTGTTTGTTTGTTGACTCTATTTTTGTATGTATACTCAGTCGCAATATCTGCAAAGGATTTTTTGGGACTTGTTACAAATGTTTGCTTAAAACTAGTCGCTATTGGACATCTGCATTACATTCGAAGTCTAACCAAATTATTTTCCTTTAAAAGTATCATCATTATTATTCATATTATTACAGTTTAAATTCAAGGGACTTAAGTGTTATATTATAACCATAAATTCGTTACATTCGAGGTCGTTATAAATGAAATCCACTGTAGTATGAGGCGTTTCCAAACTAGATAGAGTGAGTCTGTCCAGGTCTTAAAAATAAACTAAAACACAAAAAAATTGCCAAGTGAGTGTCGGGCCACGCGCAGTGTAGGGTTCCGTAGTTGCACAATATGAATACCTAAGGATCACTCATGATGTTACACCGGACCGGGACCGGACCGGGCTTCGGCTGGGACTCGGTCAAACATTTATAGTATATTTTTGTATGAAGTTAGTCATGCTACACCGGCCCATGGTCGGGCCGGTGTAACATTAATCATACTTTAGAGAAGGGTTTTTAAGTCATTTTCAATGGAATTTGTACGAAATTACTTCTCCAAATACAGAACCTTTCTTATAACAATCAAAATCTACGACTTATTCATCGACAAGCCACACGATGGGATAGACGAGAAAAAAAAAACTCATTTTACGTGGATACTTGTGTCTGTCTTGAAATTGACAAATAAAAATATTTTTAGGGTAACAAAGAGACTCTTTGCGGGTTCCAGTAAAGTAATGAATTGAAATAATTTTAGGATATTTTGTATATTTATTTAAAAACAAATCACATGACAAACACAACTAATTGACTTTACCTTTAAAAACTACTCATCGAACATGATGTTCGCGGTGTTATAAATCCAGATATTATGTTATCAACCATTGCTACCTTGCCGACCAAAAAAACTATGTAGGATGATGCTCAACCAAACTAAATATAAATAATCTAAACTAATATTATAAAGAGGAAAGATTTGATTGTTTGTTTGCATTGAATAGGCTCTGAAACTACTGGACCGATTTGAAAAATTCTTTTACCATTAGAATTCTACACTATACCTATTGAACATAGTTGATAGAATGTTTTCAAAAAAATTAGGGATCCATATGAAAACTCCGATAATGTAACCCAAAATGTGAAAAAAATCGTTATATCGCGTACGCTGCGGAAATTATTGACAATAGAGCAAAGTGATGTAATACGACTTTATAGAGGACATAAAAATTTACAAAAAAGTCCGCGATACCATAAATGTCTAACTATTACAGTTATGTCACGATAAAACTATTAAATTTATGTCACGATAAAATCATTACATTTATGTCACAATAAAACTATTACAGTTATGTCACGATAACCACTTTTTTGTGTTAAAAATAAAATATTGATTAATAATTCCGGTTCAAACTATGCTTAAAAATAAAATAAATAAATGTATATATAAAATAATAATATAATCATAATAAAAAAAATACTAAATATCTTTCTCTATAATATACTCCTTCTTAGTAACCCCCGACGAAAAAGAAGGGAGTGTGTTATCATTTTTGAAATCTTTGTTAAATACCCGTGCTAGGCCGGGGCGGGCCGATAGTGTGTTATATTTTTTCAAAAAATTCTGAACTTAGAAAATATAACAGATCTTAATTTTGTTCATAGCAAAGTTAGATAATTATGTAGAATTATATTTTTGAAAATCCTGTAACAAAGAATACGAAAACATTACAGGATATTGGATTTCAACATATTGATGTGAGGTGTAAGCAAACCATATGCATATACGAAAGTCCAGAAGAATTAAGAGGTATAGAATACCTATAATTTAGGTATAAGAAAAAATATAATTACTAACAATGATGAAATTTTAAATCTCATTTTGGCAGTCTATCCATTCAAGTTCCCTGAAGACTCCACGTACAAGGAGTTTGCTAACGATATTGTACTACAGGCACGAGAGTTCAAGCTGTTTGACGAGACAAACAATACATTTAAATTTTATTACAATATGATGACAGTTCATTGTACTAAGTAACTTGGAAATCATTTTTGTGGTTTTATATTGGTTTTAGAATTTAATTATCGTTAATATAGTTTTACTTTTGATACATTTTTATTCCTTGTAATAATAATTTGATCATAATATATGTCTCCAATCTTCAAATCAAATAGAATAATATAGTTTTCTTGAATCTATTTGAATTTATTCAATTTTTAAATGACTGAATGTGTTATTTACATATTTTATTATATATATATGTTAATAAAATGTTGTGGATAGCGTGGAATGTCTTTATTTTCAACTTGTTTTTATTATAATGTTATTTTTAAATATTAAGTGCAAAGTTTTTTAAATATTATTATTAAATAAATATAATCCTACTGAGTAGTATAATAATCGAATAATATTTATTTAATATAATTACGAGTTTTTTAAATTTTACTTTAAACATTTCTAAAAGGACAAATTAATAACATTATATTTGGTTCTAAGCGCTGATGAGTGGAATAAGAAATTGCTAGAGTAGCGCTGATAATTGAGACTCATAGTCATAGTCACAGTGACTCACTTTTAATAGGTTGCTAATACTGATCTCTTGGTCGCCGTTGTTATTGCCGTGCTGTTATAAAATATGTGAAGGCAAAAACAACAAAGAAGGCTAAGTTTCCACTTCTTGACAATTTCTCAGTGGATCTAAGAGAATTATTCAGTTACGTTGAAGTTCTGATATAAAAATTAAAAGTTTCTCAGACAAATATTTTAAAATATTAGTCACATAGATTAAGAAAGAAAGTTATAGCGTCGGCTTCTATGTAAAGAAAATTTAGCCTGTTGTCATTTACTTTAATTTGTAATTTAGTCAGCTGATGGCGCGATGTACGACTTTACACATCGTGTGGGTTGTCGTTGGATAGGTCGTTCAAAAATATTGTTGGTCAGTGAAAACCATTTTTTGATTCAAGAATCCATTTGCGAAATATTAAGCTTTAAAGAGCTAATTTTTGTCGAGTCAAGTGTCCTCCCCTGCCAGCTAAATGGCTGTTTTTGAATATGTGAAAAAATTCATGGTAGTAGTATATAATAAAGTTAAAAGGAAAACTACCAGAGGTAAGTAGGCCTAACAAGTTAACGAGTAATAGTCAATCTTCTATACTAGTAAAATAAAGCGGAAGAGTTTTTTGTTTGATTGTTTGTTTGTTTAAACATGCTAATCTTTGGAACTACTAGTCGGATTCGAAAAATTATTTTTGTATAAGATAGCTAGATTCATGAAAAATAGTATAGGCTATCTAGCAAAAGGGTACGGCTCCAAGGTACCCTTAAATATTGATTTATGTTAAGTAAGTTAGAAGAAACAGCGCAGCCAAACTGCTTTATCCGCGTGCTCTGGCGTAATGGTTAGTGATTCGTAAATACGTGTAGAAAAATATTGTTCCTTAGTATATTAAAAATAAAGTCTGAGAAACCAAATGGCTATCTCATAGGTGTAGTAATGAGACCAAGTCGTGTGAATTGTGACGCATAACCCTAGCCGTCCGATAAAAATATTGTCTATAATGAAGTATTATAAATCATCAATCATGGATTTCTTTTAAATTATACGCAGATGAAACCGCGGGGCTAGTCAACTTATAAAAAGTATTTGGAGAAGTAATTTCGTACAAATTCCATTGAAAACATCTTAAAGACCCTCTCTGAAGGATGACTCATGTTACACCAAATCGGGCGCCAGCCTCGGCCCGTTGTAACATGAGTTACCTAATAAAAAGTATACTATTGATGTTTGATCGTGTCCCGGCTGGCGCCCGGCTTGGTCCTGATCAGAAGTAGCATAAACTACTTCATACAAAAGTATACTATAGATATTTGACCGTATCAAGGCCGGCGCCCAGCCCGCCTCCTCCTACCACCCACTCATCTGTGTCGGAGAGGACCGCTAAGAGGATCCTCTTTCGAGATTATATTCCCGCAGAAGGTGACCATCGCAGTCCCTGAACCCTCATTGTCGAGCATGGCTTTCACCACACTAGGCAGCGAGAGGTCCCTCCCACCACCGCAGCTAGAGCGCGGCGCGGACCGTCCGATGCAGCACACTCAGAGACCTCACCTTCGCCTAAGTTGGCTTACTACTTCAGGAGCCAGAGGCTCTCTTCTTTCTTTCCTCGCCGCCGTAAATCAATACATGGCGGCGAGTACCTCCACCACCAGCTCCCAAGGCGGGAAGCCGGAAAGTGTCATACTGTCAATGGGCAACTGTCATACAAAAAGTATGGTATACCTTCCAGAAATATAACTAACCCCGAAACGCGACAATTATCTCGAGTCACATTAACTTATTATATAATCTATTCATGGTTCACATGTGTTAACCAATTTATAATACTCACGTTTACTGAGCATAAAAATAGTAATAAAAGTAACATTTTACATTATAAGTAACATACGTATGCCTGATATCAGTGAATCTTATCGTTACATAACTGGGAAGTCAGTTTTTTACGTCCGGTTGATATATCAATAAAGCCAAATATTTTCATGGTTACTTTTTTATATTAATACGAGATTACGCTGCCACGATCTTATGCTAGGTATCGTTTTGTTTTATACATTGGGTATAAGGGTTTGTTTTTATGAACAAATGATCAGCTGCTATAAATAACACCAGTTAATTTGTTCATAATTACTTCAGAATCTTACTTCAGCAATAACTTGAAAATAATGTTGATATAAAGATATAATATTGACGTTATCGACCCTGTACCGCCAATATTTTTATTAAAATGATGTCAAATAGGTCCTTTCCCACACCATTCGTATAGTAAAAAGATGACAAGTGTATGACACAAGAACAGCATATTATATAAAAAGTGTGTAATAATGAGTCCAAAATAAAACTGAACTATGTGTGTGTGTGTGTGTTATTGCGTGATATGTTGGCAGTATGTATGGGTTAGTGTAACCGTCTATATTACTGTGAGTTATATAAAATTATTTTTATATATGCTAAATAAAAGAGACAAGTTGTTCTGTTTTCTCATAAGTAACATAAGTGAAAGATTCATTATATTTTGTATAAATTACGAAGCAAGAGACAGATTTATAAATGTTCTTACTACATCTTTTTTTATACAACTAAGGTAGCAAACAAGCGTACGGCCCGCCTGATGGTAAGCTGCTACCGAAGCCTGTGGACGCTTGTAACACAATAGGTATAACTAACGTGTTGCCGACCTTAAACCCCCCTTTACGGAAGAGCTCTGGAAACCCTAGTCACCGTAAGAACATAGCACAAGATTATTTGGCTGAAATCGTATTATATAATTATATAAATAAATGATTATTTCAAGTTAAAATGTATATATGTAATTGGAATGAAATAAAATTAGGAATATTTTTATAAGTAATATTTCTTTATTTACATGCCATTATTAGAATTTAAAGATCCAGTTATAACCTATAGTATTATACTTGCATATAAACTATTGTTCTGAGAAGTAATAATTGCGTTTGTGTGAGTGAGAGTGAAAAAGTGATGTATATGCAGCCAACCGATTACCGAAACACATGCAAGCTCCAACATATGCTATAAGTAATTTAGATGCAGATATAAAACCAGGGTCTCATTGGATAGCTGTATACAACGATGAAAATGGTTTCCGACATTATTTCGATTCATATGGACGACCACCGACTAAACGCCACAAATTATTTCTAGAAAGAAATGCAAGATATACTATAAGAACTATAAGATATACTATATGTTTACAGGATATTCTATGAATTATTTAGTTAAATTGTTTAATAGTTATACGATAGAGAAAGATATACTTATGTCACATTTTTTTAACACATATTTTTTTATGATAAAGTAATATTATAAGATTTGCTGAGAAATAAAGAATTTGTTGAGAAAAAATAAAAGTGTGTTGTCATTTATTGGTACCCTGATAGTTCAACTTTTGGTAACAGTTAGAATTTAAAAGGTTTATAAAGCACCTGGATTGGTTAGGTTACGTTGGAACTAAATACTTTTACCCTTGAAAATTGTAGAATAAGATTGTTTAATAGTAATACGATAGAGAATGATATAATATTATAGCATTTATTTAATACATTTATTATTGTTGCGCGAGAATATTAATTAAAGGTTAGTGGTCATTAGAGGGTAATGGAGATGCGGAATCCTGAAAGCTATCTTTTGAATAAGTAGAGATATCACAAAACAGATGACAGCAATCGATCGGGCGTTGTCGAAAATCCCCATTTTGTAACAAAAACTTTTTTTAGATTCGGCCTTCTTATGTAACAAAAAAAATCCTAACGTACTCTTCTGTGTAAATGTACAATCCTCTCTACTCACGTGGGCAATACGAAGCGCGCGTGCGCTCAACCGACGGCATTCTATCAGAATATAATATCAGACTTCATTTTGTTAAATTTCAGTCAGTCTCAGATGTATGAGCATCTCATAAGTGCACCTACATTTGTGTATCCAGGCTTCTTGCAGCTAAACCTATTAGATATTGTATAATATTTTATTAATTAATAGTGATTACTTAAATTATTTTTATTTAGCACATAAATTAGTTGAAAGTTAAGAACATGTCTTCTAATAGCAGGTATTGTGATAATTTAAGTTATAAAATTCTTTCTTTATTAACTTTAACTAAAACTTGGTGCCAGTTTTCATTATTAATGTACAATTTTGATATGCAAATGTAAGTAGATAATATTTATCTAAATGATCTCAGGTAATAAATTATAGTTTTTTTCATATCTTGATTTCCCACAAATGATTTAACCACGTATGATAGCTTTTATGAAAGCGGTTTGTACTTCTATTTTGAAATTGATACAATGTCATCACCATTATGTCATAGTGGTTGACCGGCGGAATATCGATTCAATGCCTGTTCGAACCTTGGCATATACCAACGAATTTTTCGGCATTTGCGCATACATTAACTATTTCAAATTGAATATTGAAAACAATATGAGAAAACCTGAGTGCTTGAGAAATATTCCTGTGGTACCACTGTGTATGGCAATAAATAGAACTGTCGATTTCTCAGTATTTGAAATCGCCGATATGTTGTGGGCTGGTGTGGTTATTAAGCCCGTGTCTTGCCTTGAGAAGAGGCCTTTGACCAGCAACTGGATATTTACATGCTGATGTAATTATAATTGTATTATATGTTTTAGATTGCCGATGAAAGAGGACCCTGAAAATTTTCATAGCAGCAACGAATTAACGGCAAGATACGCAATACTTTGTCTAAAGGAATACGCTCACAAATTCAGTTCGCAAAAAACGAATATTAAGATAATTGATATAGGCTCTGGCGATGGACGTGTGACCGAAATGTTAAATAACTATATACCCTTAAACTACGAATGTTTAATTGGTAGCGATATGAGTGCCAAAATGGTGAATTTTGCAAATGATCATTATCAAAACGATCGTATCAAGTTCATTACGCTTGATATTGAAGATGATCTTCCAGACAATCTGAAGGAAAACTTTGATTATGTGTTTTCATTTCACACCTTTCATTGGATTAGAGAACAAGAGTAAAAATTTTACTTTCAATCCTTTTCTTTCTCTTTCAATAACAGCCAGTAAAAATGATATCTATTTGCAGGAAAGCGTTTACAAACGTCTACAACCTTTTAACTGAGGGGGGGACATTCTTTGCGATATTTCTCGCATACTCACCAATATATACAATATTCTTAGCTTTATCTAAATATGAGAAGTGGCAAGTGTACCTCGAGAATGTTAACCAAATGTTATCACCCTATTATAACGTCCAGGTATTTATTTTTATTTACTAGTAAAATTCACATATATTAAACACTGTCATAAAAAAAACATTGTAAAGTTCTTCAACCTCGTCTTGCAAGACACTCGCATCACAGAACTCTGGAAAAACGCCATCGTCACCATCCTACATAAAAAAGGTAACATTTCCAAACTTTACAATTATCGCCCTATAAGCTTTTAAAATTATATGTAATCGTCTCACCTGTATCCTTGATGCCAACGGTTTGAGCAAGCTGGCTTTCGGTGCGGATTCTCGGCTATCGACCATATTCATACGGTAAAACAGTTGATGGAGAAGATACGAGAGTAAAATCATCCTTCTTGCATGGCCTTCATTGATTATGAGAAGCCATTGGATAATGTCGAGTATTGAACCGTGTTTAACTCTCTCCATCATTTTTTTTCGTCGCTCGATACGTGAATTTGCTCCGAGAGTTGTACAGCTCGTCAACTATGCAAGTGTGGCTTTAGAAGCAGGCTAAGTGATCCCATATATAAGAGTTGGAGTTCGGTAAGCAGATACCATATCATGTAAACTTTTTACGGCTGTCTTAGAAGACGTTATAAAGATGCTTATATGAGAAAGGACCCGAATTAATATAAACGGTGCCATATGTTGAGTGGTGGCCAATTTTGGGTAAACGAGAAGTCGGATGCCCACCAGCTCGTAGGGCAGTCATTATTGTTAAAATCGCCGGTCAAACATAGCTCAGGATCGGAATGAGTGGCGTGCAAGAAGAGAGACCTATGCTCAGCATTGGGCGATTACGGGTTGAAGATGATGATTACCTTATTTCAGTGGCATCGCTAGTATCAAAAAGAGTATATAAGAAATATCTTCTCTAGCCTTTTTATCCCTTTAAAGGATAAAAATTACAATGAAGACAAAATACATTACATATATATTTGTAGCCTACATACAATTTTTGAAGTATCAAATATTTAATATACCACTCTTCACACCTTTTTCTATAGTAGCACGGTAAAGTGACGCCACTTTGTCTAATGTTAAGAACAGTGCAATCCAAAAACAAGGATAACCACTGAGATATCGCCAATCCATCAACGAGTGGCGCTATTATTCCCGCCTATATACTTCTCGGCAGCTGAATATACACTAGATGAGCCTGAAGCATGAGAAACCAAAAGAGAATCACTACGACGGGTTTATCGTCATGTGTATTGAGGTCGGGAACCAGTCGAGTGGAGACCTCTACCAATCGTTAGAATATTGGATACATCCCGGAACGCGTAAGCGTGGCACTGGCGGATGTTACACTTAGTGTAATATGGTCGCGACGCAGTCGAACACAATTTTTGCGATTATTATTTTAAAATTTTATCAATTAATAACATAAAGTAGAACCTAATTGTTAAACCATGGTACATACTGAATATTTAAAATGAATAATTCACATAGATATTCTTCACATGTTAAAAAAATTTACGCACGCAAAGTCGTGAGAAAAACTAACTCAAGCTTTAAATCTGAAAGTTTGTCGGTGTAATTACAAAATTTATTTGATTTAGGAATACTGTTTTGTTTACTTAGGATCCCGATAGAGGAATAAATGACTTAATTAAAAGAATTGGATTCCTAGAAACGGATGTCAAGTGTCGGCAAATGACTTTTGGTTTGGACAGTGTACAAAAATTTAAAGGTAAGCTACTAATATTCTTTATAATGATAACCTTTAGTTGTACTTACGTAATTAATAAGCCGTTATGATGTTATAATCTTTTCTGTTTCAACTGTATCATAGATCTTATAGGAGCAGTCAATCCTTTTAATATCCCTGAAGACATGAGTGATGATTTTTTGAACGACTATATAAATACTGGATTGAATTTGGGACTAATCGACGAAATTAATAATAAAGTACACCTGACTTATAACTTAATTGTGGTTTACTGCGTTAAATAATGTATATAAACACTACTTACTCGTACATGGAATAAAACTATATTATAGTACTTGAATTTATTTTATTATAATCGCGGTGGCCATTATTATATTATATAAAATTAATTTATTACGTACAAAATAACATTCAAAATACACATAAACCTTATATCATCAGATATTGCAAAACGGGCTATGTCACTGCGATCTGATTTTACAGGAAAGAGAGTATTTGTTTTTTAAACGATTTGCTAGGTGTGTGACATCATGCATATATTGTGGTGTTATATCGTTAGTAAAATATATATAATTTTATGGAAAATAATCCTGAATGTGAATCTAATATCGAGGTAGACTCTTTTGACATAGAACATATTGCAGTATCACTGATGATACATAAAAATCTTGTGTCTGTTAGTCATTCTATATTAAATGAATCAATAAAAAACAAAGATTCAACATTGCACTAAAATCTTATATTTCTACTTAAAGCTTTTGTGTGAGCAAAACATATTTTTTAATGTTTTATTTTTAAGGGGAGTTTATAATTATATGATTTGGAACACCTAAAATGCTAAGAAGTAAAATGACTAATACTAAAAAGAAATAAATTAAGAATCAATAATCATATTGATAATTAATGTTTTTTCAATATATATTTATTTTATTACCAAAGCAAAGTATACCTTGGCCTCGCTCACCGGCAGATATTCATGAGCCTCATTGTAGGTAAACTCAGGGCGCCCCTATAGTTCCGTAGGTTGTTCAAGGCTACACCCGTGAGTAGGTGAAGGCCTCCGTAAAGCCGTCTCACGCCCCCGGTGGACTTCAAGAAAAACAAGGTACCACACAGCACTACAGGGATTATTTATTATTCTTCAACACACACCACAACTTAGCACAAACCGATTCATCTTGATATAAAAAGCCAGGATGAGGAAAAAGGCAGATCCGCTGGTCCATTCGGGAGGCAACATACCCGCCACGTCCAACGGCTGACTTTGGTGCTGCACGATGTTACACCAAACTGGGCACAGGCTCCGCCCCCTTGTAGCAGGAGTTACTTCATACAAAAGTTTACTATAGATATTTGATCGTATCAAGGCCGGCGCCCAGCCCGACTCCGGCCTGATGTAAGAAAATCATCCTTAAGTCTGCATATTGTGACGGGTAACTATGGAACCCTACACTGCGCCTGGCTCGACATGCATTAGGCAATTTTTTTATTTACTATTTTTGGCTTTGTTTGTGCTCATAGTATATTCTTTAGTAATTAGTTGAATTATATTATTCAAATTTTATTATAACAAAAAAACCTTATTTACCGTGAATGTGTCTTAGTGACCGAGAAAATATTACTTAAACTTAAAATGCTTCAGCGCACCTGTGCCCTTGAGAATTTATAATTAGACCGCGGAATATCTATATTACCAAAATAATGTTGATTCAGGAATTAGGGTTTTTGACTGTTTTCGAAAACCCATCTAAAATGACCAACAATGTAATAATAATGCTAACAATAAGTTTTTTTATTCATAATGTTGTGTATTTTAATAAAAATCTACAAATTGATTCTAAGTACAATTCTAAGTCAACGGTCTAAATTCCTATGTGTGAGAACGAGACAACAAAGATTTTATCTTTTTTTTAACGTTACACACCCACTCGGGGGAGCTAGTGGTTGTGTGAGACTCCTACTTACTAAAACTTCACAGAGTACATCCGCTGCCATAAAGGGGCGACGCGGGACCGCTAGTAGCATTCTACCGAGTTGGCCCTGCGGCCGGCCAGGCTAAACTCCGGGCCCCGGCCTACAGGAGACGACAGTTCGGTACAACCCTAACTGTCTCCCCCGTCAGCCGAACCTGTGCAATGGTAAGACGGGCCCCCCCACCCATCCTCTCTGGTTCGGCTAGGGTCATGGGAGAAGGCGAGCAAATCGCCTCCTCCTACCACCCGCTCGTCTGTGTCGGAGAGGACCGCTAGGGGGATCCTCCTTCGAGATTATATTCCCGCAGAAGGTGACTATCGCACTCCTTGACCCCTCACTGTCGAGCATGGCTTTCAACACACTCGACAGCGAGAGGTCCCCTCCCACCACCGTGGCCAGAGCGCGGCGCTGACCGTCCCACGCAGCACACTCAGACACCTCATCTTCGCCTAAGTTGGCCTACTACTTCGGGAGCCGAAGGCTCTCTTCTTTCTTTCCTCGCCGCAGTAAATCATTACACGGCGGCGAGCACCTCCACCACCAGCTCCCAAGGCGGGAAGCCGGAAAGTTAGGGCAACTTTCATACAAAAAGTATGGTATACCTTCCAGAAATATAACTAACCCCGAAACGCGACAATTATCTCGAGTCACATTAACTTATTATACAATCTATTCATGGTTAACATGTGTTAACCAATTTATAATACTCACGTTTACTGAGCATAAAAATAGTAATAAAAGTAACATTTTACATTAAATTGTTACGTATGACTGATATCAGTGAATCTTATCGTTACATAACTGGGAAGTCAGTTTTTTACGTCCGGTTGATATATCAATAAAGCCAAATATTTTCATGGTTACTTTTTTATATTAATACGAGATTACGCTGCCACGATTTTATGCTAGGTATCGTTTTGTTTTATACATTGGGTATAAGGGTTTGTTTTTATGAACAAATTATCAGCTGCTATAAATAACACGAGTTAGTTAGTTCATAATTACTTCAGAATCTTACTTCAGCAATAACTTGAAAATTATGTTGATATAAAGATATAATATTGACGTTATCGACCCTGTACCGCCAATATTTTCGTCAGATCGCGACTTAATTGCATACGCGCAACAGTCCGAGCCGAGGTTCGGCCACTTTGGCACCTTCGGATGTTGTTGCTTAGCTTTCGTGGCTGAGTGCCCTAAGCGCTCGCCCTCAAGCCCGGTAAAGCTGTAAAAGCCGTAAAGGCTCCAGGGCCCCTAAGGCTAACAGTATAGTCAGTTCAAAAAAAAAAAAAAAAAAGCCAATATTTTTATTAAATTGATGTCAAATAGGTCCTTTCCCACACCATTCGTATACTAAAAAGATGACAAGTGTAGGACACAAGATCAGCATATTATATAAAAAGTGTGTAATAATGAGTTAAAAATAAAACTGAACTATGTGTGTGCGTGTTATTGCGTGGTATGTTGGCAGTATGTATGGGTTAGTGTAACCGTCTATATTACTGTGAGTTATATAAAATTATTTTTATATATGCTAAATAAAAGAGACAAGTTGTTCTGTTTTCTTATAAGGAACATAAGTAAAAGATTCATTATATTATGTATAAATTACGAAGCAAGAGATAGACTTATAAATGTTCTTACTACATCTTTTTTTATACAACTAAGGTAGCAAACAAGCGTACGGCCCGCCTGATGGTAAGCTGCTACTGAAGCCTGTAGACGCTTGTAACACAATAGGTATAACTAACGTGTTGCCGACCTTAAACCCCCCTTCACGGAAGAGCTCTGGAAACCCTAGTCACCGTAAAAACATAGCACAAGATTATTTGGCTGAAATCGTATTATATAATTATATAAATAAATAATTCTTTCAAGTTAAAATGTATATATGTAATTGGAATGAAATAAAATTAGGAACATTTTTATAAGTAATATTTCTTTATTTATTTGCCATAATTAGAATTTAAATATCCAGTTATAACCTATAGTATTATACTTGCATATAAACTATTGTTCTGAGAAGTAATATTTTCGTTTGTGTGAGTGAGAGTGAAAAAGTAATGTATATGCAGCCAACCGATTACCGAAACACATACAAGCTTCAACATAAGTTATAAGTAATTTAGATCCAGATGCAACGATGAAAATGGTTTCGGACATTATTTCGATTCATATGGACGACCACCGACGGGACACCACAAATTATTTCTAGAAAGAAATGCAAAGAGATGAGATTTCAATATTCATACATTTCCAAAATGGGTTCACTTCTGTTTGCTGCGAATACTGCATAATGTATTTATACTATATGTTTACAGGATATTCTATGAATTATTTTGTTAAATTGTTTAATAGTAATACGATAGAGTATGATATACTTTTCACATTAAATTTATGTAAGACATATTTTAAGTAAGATATGCTGAAAAATAAAGAATTTGTTGAGAAAAAATAAAAACGTGTTGTCATTTATTAGTACCCTGACAGTTCAACTATCGGTAACAGTTAGAACTTCAAAGGTTTATAAAGCAACTGGATTACGTTGGAACTGAATACTTTTCACCATTGAAAATAATTTTCAATATTTCAATCAAATAATTTACAATTATTGTAGAATAGGTTTGTTTAATAGTAATACGATAGAGAATCATATAATATTATAGGATTTATTTATTATTATTGCGCGAGAACTTTAATTAAAGGTCAATGATGTCATTAGAGGGAACTGGAGATGCGGAATCCTGAAAGCTATCTTTTGAATAAGTAGAGATATCACAAAACGGATGACGGCAATCGGGCGTTGTCGAAAACCCCCATTTTGTAACCAAATTTTTTTTTAGTTTCGGGTTTCCCTTGTAACAAAAAAAAAATCCTCTCGTACTCTTCTGTGATTAGTGAGCTGGAAATGTACAATCCTCTCAACTTACGTGGGTAATACGATTCGCGCGTGCGCTCAACCGACGGCATTTTGTCGTCCACACGAAAGGAGCCGCGAGCCCAGTTAGCTATATATATATAACTTCATTTTGTTAATGTTCAGTCAGTGTCAGATGTATGAGCATCTCGTACGTGCACCTACATTTGTGTATCAAGGCTTCTTGCAGTTAAGCCTGTTAGATATTGCATCATTACTGTTCTAGTTTATTAATGAATACGTGAAAATTGAAATTTTATATAGTTTTAAGTCATATAAATATTAAAAGGATTAGTTTTATTTAGTACATAAATTAGTAGAAAGTTAAGAACATGTCTTCTAATAGGAGGTATTGTGATAATTTTGGTTTACCTTTTCTATACAATTCTTTCTTTATTAGCAAAAAACGAATATTAAGATAATTGATATAGGCTCTGGCGATGGACGTGAGACCGAAATTTTAAATAACTATATACCCTTAAACTACGAATTTTTAATTGGTAGCGATTTGAGTGCTAAAATGGTCAAATATGCAACTGATCTTTATCAAAATGAACGAACTAAGTTCATTACACTTGATATTGCGGGTGATCTTCCAGACAATCTGAAGGAAAACTTTGATTATATATTTTCGTTTTACACTTTCAGTTGGATTAGAGAACAAGAGTAAATAATTACACTTTCAATCCTTTTCTTTCTCTTTCAATAACAGACAGTAAAAATGATATCTATTTGCAGGAAAGCGTTTACAAACGTCTACAACCTTTTAACCGGAGGGGTATGTTTTGCGATATTTATGGCATTTTCACCAATATATACAATATTCTTAACTTTATCTAAATATGATAAGTGGCGAGTGTACCTCGAGAATGTTAACCAAATGTTATCACCGTATTATAACGTCCAGGTATTTATTTTTATTTACTGGTAAAATTCACATAAATTAGACCCTGTCATAAAAAAAAGGTAAGGTTCTTCGACCTCGTCTTGCAAGAGAAATATATACGCTTACATGAGAAAGCAGAAGTAGAGTGAAGTATAACATTATCGGTCTCTCCTCTTTGTGTGAGCCAGAGCGAGAGAGCAATATACTATCGGTCTCTCCTCTTTGTGTGAGCCAGAGCGAGAGAGTAAATGTCGGTGTGTATGTATACTGCACACTGTTTAAATAAAATAGAAAATGTCTTTTAAAATGAAGTTTCACTTCTATCGTGTGTGAATCGCACACTCACCTTTTTTTGAAGTGAAACTTCTTATGCGACTTCCAAGCGTTAAACGTTAAATGTTAAACGTTTAACACAAATTATCGGTCTCTCCTCTTTGTGTGAGCCAGAGCGAGAGAGCAAATGTCGGTGTGTATGTATATTGCACAATGTTTAAATAAAATATAAAATATCTTTTAAAATGAAGTTTCACTTCTATCGTGTGTGAATTGCACACACACCTTTTTTTAAGTAAATTCTTCAACTCTTCTTTAATGATTTGAAAGGAAAAAGTAACGATAAAAAGAGACAACCATAATATAAATCTATAGGATTTAGCCTACGAGAGAATGAGATAGAAATACATTTGGTTACTGCGGGGCACTATGTCAGGAACCTCCTCGTGGCAACGTCAGTCTTCATGACTGGCGGCTAATACCAGACTAACGGCGTCATCCCCTGGACCCCTCTTCTTATCAGAGGAGACATGGGATGGGGCAAGAGTGGGGTCACCTTGGCTCGCCCACTTCCGAGGGGACTCGTTTATGACGACGGAGGAAGAAAACCTCCTTAAAAAAAGGAATGAATTACTCATACAAAAGTATACAATATATCTCTGATCGTGTCTGGGCCGGACTTCGAGACGGCCGGTAACATAAATCATTCTACAATTATAAAAAATATATGAAACTAGAAACTAGAAACTCTGTAACTAACATAGATTTAATTGATTGGGAATACCAGATGCCATCTGTTGATGCATTTTTAATAAGAAGATCATTTCAAACATTTTTGATCAGAGTATTAATTTTATGTAATAATAATATATAATAATTTTTATGTATTGTATAGCGGGTTAAATAAACTTTAAAGTTTAAACAACTTGTTGATGCCGCGGTGTAGGCACCGCCCTCAGCGACGCGACAGGTACAGCTGTGCAACTGCTGATTTCCACGCGGCCTGTTTCACGGTGCGGTGGCTGTTCGGTCCCAGCCGCCTGCGGTGCATTTGAGACTCCCGGCGAGCAGGCCAGCTCGGCTGTATAATACTTACAGAAATTATGTATGGACAGCAAGAATGGATGGGGATCTGTGTGAACACCCGTATCGTGTGGCTCGGACGAAATATATAAACCCCTATATTAAAATAAATACCAAATTCTTATTACCAAGAGGTTGCATTTCGGACGCACAGTTTATAACTATAATGATACTAATATTGTAATCTACCTACCTACTTAATAATCTACTGTAGATAAAATTATTTTTAGGATCGTTTAGTTTTTATTAATTTAATCAGTAAATAATAACATTTTTTACATTCATTTCAAAACTTCAGTGCGTATCTATTATTTAGAAGTTGAAGTGACAAGTTACGTAAGTGTCAAAATATATTTGTGTACCTACGTATTACTATATACTATATAAGAGAATTTATTCAGAAACTAATTAGAAGTACTTACAGTAAAAACTCAGCATCAGAAGACAGGTATTGTAACCAAAATATATCTGCCTATATTTACATATTTTTTTTCGAACTGACTATTCTGTTAGCCTTAGGGGCGGGCCTTGGAGCCTTTGCGGCTTTTACAGCTTTACCGGGCTTGGGGGCGAGCGCTTTAGGCACTCAGCCACGAAAGCTAAGCAACAACATCCGAGGGTGTCAAAGTGGCCGAACCTTGGCTCGGACTGTTGCGCGTATGCAAATTAAGTCGCGATCTGACTAATTCCCTATCCGTAATTCGATCTAAACTAACTATACATATATACATGTTTCTTCCCCCTGGGAGGAGGGAAGGAACATGTGTATGTGTATTTAGTGGTCTGAAATTTTTTGTCTAATCTAACTAGGCAAAAAAAAAAGGTTTATGGCTGTGAAAGCTAGTGACTGTAGATTCACTGTATCGCGCGAGCGGCTGCTTGGCTCAAGGGCTCCATATCGATGAATCGGACCTAGGCTTGAGTTGCCGCGGAGTAGGGCGGTCGTGGCGGGTGTGCGGGAGCGAAGTTATCGTACGTCCCCTGCGGAGAGAACGGTGCTTTCGCGGGCGTGGGCGCGAGCACGCATATGTTGCGGGAGCGGACGCGTAAAACTTGTTAGCTTTCTCGATGTCGTCGTCGGGATCGACAAAGAGATTTCGCGGACGGCGTTTACAACGTTTGGCAACGGGGATCAAGTTGTCTGGGACGTAGTTCACGGTGGATTTTACGAGCGGGTTGGGATATTCGAAGCGCTATCGAAGTATCTCCTGGTGAGATTCCTCCTCCTATTGAGGGAAGCCTCATGTCCCTGTGGAGGTCCATGTTCCTAACGAAGGCTGGAGGGTCGAGCAGGCGACGGAGAAACCGATTTTGGACTCTTTGCATGCGAGCAAAGTTATGTTTGGACATATGTGCGAACGCGGCGCAGCTATATGTCAAGATCGGACGGAAGCAAGCGGGAAAGGATCCAGACGGCCCTATTCCGGACTATAGTAACGTGTGCGTTGAAGTTAAGCTTCGAGTCGAGAGTGACACCGAGGTATTTAGTCTTGGTGGCCCAGGGGATATTCCTACCGAATAATGAGAGGGGTCCTACCGTGCGTGGTAGTTTACATGTATGCGGTTCGAACATAATCGCGGCGCTCTTTACCGGATTAATGGCTATTTGCCACGTAATTCTTAAAAAGTTTAGAATATTTATAAGCTTTAACATCTTTATATAATATTTTATACTTTTGACATAGACGGAAAATTATATGAGAAATATTAAACAAAACAGTTTATTACTCATAACGCAGCAATTTTTGCTATTTTTTTAAAATTACAATTTAATAACAATATAATTGTAATGTACTATTCATCTAAGAAAAAAATGGTGTGACAATCTGACGTATTAAAAATATTAGGTTATCCTCATTACTGATTTTGTATATTAGCTAATGTAACTAAGTAAACATATCCAAAAATGTGGCTATGGAAAATATAGGTACATGATTTAAAAATATTTGCATTTATATATTAGCATTATTAGCATTTTGATTGACGGCTTCTATTTACAGAGTACGGTTGTATATATACCACTTATTCATAGATGGCATCGCCATTGTTATACCAGACTCAGTCTTTATTAGGTATATTATGCATTGTTATTAAATACCTATTTTAAAATTTTCCATTTATATCATTGAAGTATTAGTAATATTTACATACTACAGGATTAAATATTGTGAAACTGAGGTAAGAAATCACTTGTAACAATTAGCTTTAATAATAAAATACTTTTTCTGTATCTTTGAAAGTAAATTTGTGAAAAGTTTTGTCTCTTAACTGGTCAACGTACTTAGAAAGTTATAATTCTCATCATCATCATTAATTACTCCATCAAGCTTGAGAGCGTCTTCCTACCTTGACACGGTATCCATTCAAAAACTCGTTAACGACAACGCTGTAAGAGTTATAAAAAAATAGATTTTCGGGTGCTTACATGGCTTACGCTGTATAAACCTTACGAGATATATCATAATAATGCACAAAATAATTTTAGTTCTTTAAAAAGCATAGAGAAAAACCGCAATGGTATACCATTATACAGATCTAGTTTGAATTACAATAGTGACATCGTAAATCTGTACTTTAATACCATCAAATTCGAAATGTTTTATTAAATAATGAGGTGAGAAGGGGGCGGCTAGTGCTACACGGCCAAGGGCGGCCAAGACTGCAAATCCGCCACTGTGTGAGGTAGGATGAAATTTTGTTTTATCACAAAGTATCTTATGTAATATTCATACGACATTATATTTTATGATAATGTTAATAAGTCATAACACTGTAATACTATGTGTGACATTGTAACATATTACGCAAAGTGACTAGCGTTTGAGATACTCTAACTTATATCGGTTCAATAATGAGTCATACACCGACATTTCCGTATTTTAGTTATATCTACGAGTGAGATTATACGTGCCCGACCTATTTATTGATTACCTGATTAATATACGCATGACATTGATAGTGTTTATAATCTAAACAATGATTTATAGGGGATTATCCATTAGAAGAATTTAAACATTTTGTTATCACTTTCGTTGTCCAGGAATTGATTAAAACCTAAACACGTAGTCACACCTAATTAGATATTTTCTGTACTTCGGTTTTCAAAGATATCACGTACTTTTTAAAGCAGTGGTTCAGTGGTAGCGTGTACGTGCACAGCGTCGATCGACTTGAGTTCGAACCCCACAATGAGCCTGAACTTTCGGTGAAAGAAAACATCGTGATGAAACCATACCATACCACCCTCAAATTGAAAATCTGTCATATATGTCTATCTCCTAAGGCTGACTTACAGTAGGTAAGCATATTTTTTAAATATTGTATTTTTTTCATCGTTATGGTTTGGCGTAGTGGCCATAATCTCACCTGGTATTAAGTGACGATGTGGCCCAAGATGAAAACACGCTAAACCTAGTGGAAGACTGGCTCTCAAGTGCAGCTGCCGGAACACACCTGTTGGTGCTTGGCGACAGGTTTTCAACTTGAGTGTGGTAGCTAGCCAGGCTATGGTTTCCTCGCGATGTTTTCCTTCAACGAAAGTTCAGGTACATTGAAGGAATTCGAACTCACGTCAATCGACGTGAAGCCGTACACGCTACCACTGAGCCATCATTGCTTCAAACATTAATACATAACACAAATATTAGGTATTTGCGAAGCTATTTTCTCCAATTCAGTAATATTTTAATTAAACTTATTCACATAAATATATTGGTTATTCTGAGCATTTAGTGTTAATTAAAATTATCCTCTAGATAATATCCGAAACGGTTGCCTGGCAATCCGCACCTATATGTCAAATGACTATACTGTGACCGCAACTCACTTTTTGCACAATGTGCACATACCATTTAGAATGATTAAATACGCTTAGAATTGTTAATGATTAAGTTTACCTGAGACAAACTATCCAGTTAGGTAGATCCAATATCGAGAATATCCAGTATCGTCCAAGATACCGCTGTGTCTCAAGGTGAAAGTCTTTGACCAGTGTATGTTGCCAGTGATTACATATGGTGCTGAGACGTGGTCGCCTCATAAGAAAGCACAGGTTGGAGTTTCTCTGCGTGATCGAATCAGAAATGAGGAGATCCGTAGGAGACCCAAAGTCACCGACATAGAATAGCTAGACTTAAGTGGCAGTGGGGGTTGGGCCGTCTAGGTCGTACAACGGATAGTTGATGGAGCCAAAGGGTTCTTGAGTGGCGGCCACGTATCGGAGGACGCAGCGTGGACAAGGTGGTCTGACGACCTGGTAAAGGTTGCGGGTAGCCGTTGGATGTGGGCAGCACAGGACTGATCGTTGTGGCGATCTTTTGGGAACGTGCAGTGGACGTCTTTCGGCTGAAATGATAATGATGATAATATAGTATTGCACCTACGCAACCAAACTTAATATTTATTTTCTTTTATCTTTTTCTAAATCGAGAAATGTTTCCATAAAACTCCGTATCCATGCATCCTTAGCTTTTAGGTAACTTTTATCTTTGGTACTATCAAATATCTTCTATTTTGTTAAAAAAATAACATTTTCGGGTATTATTATAGTACCTCAAAAATATTATAAATAAAAAAACATTTCAGCGCATTATGAGACGAGATTCCATAAATCCACGGGCATTGTCCTTCAACTCAATCGGACAAACTAAGTACAAACGCGTAGGATTTTAATATGTACACGAACATAATTATATTTTATATATGAACGCTTAGACCCTACAGAATTGCGTAATGGTATGTAAGCTATATCTATGGTTTAAGATATTTTTATTTCTCTAAGAATATAACAATTCGCTTTACAGAGAAACTTATAGATAAAATTCAAAATTTCAACTTGACCAGTGTACATTACATTACATTACATTTTTAAGTAGGTAGTTTGAATTAATTCAAAAGAAAGTGTAGTTTGGGAAGGCGGATTCTATTACAATTCAATCTATTACAATTCTATGTCTATACAATATATACAATTCGCTTAACAGAGAAGCTTAAAGCTAAAGTTCACATATGCAACTTAACCATGTACATTATTACATTACATACAAGTAGGTAGTTTTTATTGAATCAACATACAGTGTATCTCTCTCCAGGATCAATCCTGAAAACTTAAATTTAAAACATCGAAAACTAAACGAAGGACACAAATTTGTTTTAAAGACTTACTCGCCACCTATTGTACTTTGATGTAACTATGTCATTCATGTAAGCACCAATAACATCTGTACAAGGTTTCAGTTCAAACGGATGAAAAATGCACCAACAGATACAAGATTGTCACGTAGATATGTACTTTTCTAAATATCTAATAGAACATAAAGTGTTTGCTAAAGATATGTTTCGTGGAAGTAAAAGTTGTTAGATATCTTAAGGTACTCGTAAAATTAACGCATAAGAAGTCGCGGGCGGTAGCTAAAAAAAACGAGTGGATTTTAGTGAGGAGGTGGCAGCCTAGTCGGCTGTTGAAAGATTAAAGAGTAGGCTTGTTCAGTTCACCAATTTGGAGAGCGAAATATTGAACTAGTATATAAATAATACATAATAGAGCGCTAACACAAAACAGCCGACATAAGCGTTAGGAAAAATTGATTTATCATTGTAAATGTAATGCAGATGACAAAAAGAAACAATTATGACTATGAGATATGAGTTCGAATGCCTGCAATTAGGCTAAGCTTTCGGTAAAGGGAAACATCGTTATATAACCATAACATGGTAGTAGTAAGGTTTTTTCTAATGCCCACTTGGCTAGCTACTACCATCAAGTTGAAAATCTGTAGCCAAGCACCTATAGGTGTGTTTCGGCTGCACTTGAGAGCCAGTTTCCCCACTAGGCTTAGCGTGTCATCATCTTTGGCCACATCGTCACTTAACATCAGGTGAGATTGTGGCCATAACGTTAAACCTATAAACGATAAAAAAAGTACAAAGAAATCTAAATTCTCACTTCTTGACGATTTTGCAGTGGATGCGAAATGTTTTCGATTACGATGAAGATCTGATAAAAAAATTAAATGTATGATGTTAATTGAAATATAATGACTGTCAGCTTATGGTGAAGTATGACTATAATACTTGATAATTAACCATAGTATGTATACTCCTACAGTGGGATAACCAAATGCTATATATTTCTCGGTGTTTGGTGGTTAGCGGGAAATAATTATACTGGTATAACGCTATAAGTATTTCATTTTGTACTTTAAACACAATATATTTTACTACTAATTTTAATTTAGCTTTGATTATAATTTACGACGTAAAATTTCAAAATATAATGCTAATTGTCAGGTTTTTATCAGATTAATTACATCGCGTTTCTTAAATTTACTTTATTTGGCATTGTTCGTACTTATGATATTTTTATATGAACAAAAAACTAGAATTAATTATTTCCGCTATCTAAATTAGCTACCTACCAAAACATGATGGAGATTAGGTTAAAAAGTTATATAACAAGTGCAGTTATAAGCGACTTAACCGACTAAATTTGAAAGAATTTATAAAATATAAAAAAAATCAGGCTATCCCTTGATTTTAATGGGATCAATAGTGGTCCTATTGACCTCAAGTATATTGAATATAGAAAATTGTACTTAAAGGAAATATTCTTTCATTTTTGTAAATAAGAATAATGATTTAAAAAAAAGCTTTATTGTGCTGGAAATCGAACCAACTAAAAATACAAAAACAGACATTCACTATGTCATTGTGCCAATCGATAGAGCCTATGATAATGATACAATCTGTAGAATAAAACATTGTATCTCACATAAAGAAAACCATGAAATTTAACAATCCATTTCCATTGTATATGCAAGGTATTACTGAAAGAAGATATTGAATAAAATTATTATTTTCATACAACAGAATATTAATAAATGAATGATAAGTTTGCTCAAAATGAGATCCATTTTATTGTATAGTATACAGATTTAGTATTTTCAGATATGCATTATGTGTAACCTTTTGCAATGTGTTGGGAACATAGTTCATAATAACATCATGAACTTCAATCCTAAACTCTTCTATAGTCTTGAATAACTTTTTGTAAGTTAATTTTTACGTGACTCCGTATAAAAAGTTCAGCGGCGTAAGATCTGGAGATATTCAAGGTCCTTTAATTGTTACGTTTGTACATATCCAGACATTAAAAAATTTTAAAAAAAACAAGAGCTTATGGAGAAGTGTGAATTTAAACGTTCTTCACATTTTTGTCATAAAGAAACGTGAATAGGAATTATCTTTAATAACATAAGAACAATGATAAGTTTATACTTCATAGATTATCTTTTATTTTATTTGGATATTCTCATCGTGAAGTTCTATGAAAAACGAAATGTTTTTTTAATTTTTTTAAGTATGTAGTCTAGGTTAGGTAATTTTAAATAAAGTTAAATTTCATAGTCTTCTTGAATTGTGAGATACAATGTTTATTCGCATGGCACAACAACATTGTGAATGTCTGTTTTTAACATTTTTAGTTGAATCGATTTAGGCACTATCTCAATCACTAAGCAGTTAAGCTTTTTAAAAATCTGTGAATGTGTTAATTTTTATTTTTAAAAACGAAAGAATGTTTCCTTTAAGTAACATTTACTTTCTTCAAAATTTTAATGTACTTTTCCTCTATTTTCCATTCGTGTTTTCCCATTAAGTGTATACAATTTAAAAAAATTTTTTTTAAATCGGTCTACATTTAATAAGGAAAAAAATACATAGTCGAACACAGAACTTTCTCCTTTCTTGAGTCGGTTAAAAATTTTTATTTTTATAAACAAACTTATAGCCATTAAAGTACACTTAAATTTATATTTGTAACAAGGAGTCTAAACATAGATTTTCACGATTAGCTTATGGTTTTACATAGAAAGTATTTTATCTTTTACGTTACAAGCAATATATTTTCTCATTCGATGCTGATAAAAAAAGAATTTATTATCTAAATTTAGTGTACCAGGTCTCAGTGATTTCAGTTCTTCTTTGATGATTGTGTCAGTCAGGGCTTATGTTTATATATATAAATTTTTATAATTATATATTAATATACATGTATTCTAGATTGCAATCTGAGTATGCAAAAAATAACAAACACATATTATACGCATAAAGCCTCAATACATACATAATCATAATATTATATTATTAATGATTTAATATAAAATAATGAATACTCTTCTTCTAAACCGCTATTTATCTATGTTACAGAATGTTGATGAACGAAAATCCATCTCTATATAACAAAAGTAATAATATAACGATAAGCGACGCAACAACTGTTATGGAACAGTATGCTCAAAAACTTTTTCAAAAAGAGAAGAGGAATATTAAGATAATTGACATCGGAAGTGGTGACGGCAGTGTCACTGCAGTTTTAGAAAAATATTTACCTGAGCACTACGCGATTTTATTTGGTGGCGATTTGAGTGAAACAATGGTAAAATTTGCTAATGACCATTATCAAAGCCAACGTACTAAATTCATCATCCTCGATATTGAGAATGATCTTCCGGAGCACCTGAAGGCAAACTTTGATTATGTATTCTCATTTTGTACGTTTCACTGGATTAAACAGCAAAGGTAAGAAATGTGTATATTATATTATACCTATTTTTTATAGTAGTACACTTAACTATATTAAAATAATAATTTCAGAAAAGGATTTGAGAACATCCACAGGCTTTTAACAAAAGGAGGACAATGCTTAATGACATTTTTTGCGTATTTGCCAACGTATACAATATTTTTAGCACTATCCGAGACTGATAAGTGGAAACTGTACCTAGAGAAAGTTAATGATATGTTGTCACCCTACTATAACCTGCCGGTATAATTTTTTTATGTACCTTCTTAATTTTTAATACAGAGTTAATCAAAATTGCTTGAAACATGACACTCGATTTTATTAACAACCACGAATACTAAAAGTCAAATGGTTAACTTGTTATCGAAAACATAAAAGATAAGAGTTTAAATTATTCTTACCTTTTTTTTAAATTGTTTTCGTTTATTGCTTGTTTAAAATAGCATTAATAAATAGTCTTATCTTTGCTATAATTATAACTCTTATTATAATTTTATTATTTATGCAAACTCAAGTAAATTCACTGTACCTCATCTGATAGTGTATAAAGTGCAGCACAAAAAGTGTAGTGTGAGCTTCGACGTCAGGTTGAGGATTGCTGTTACCCTGCCGGTCGACAAATATAGAGAAGAAAGCCTTTCGGTATCTACCAGCCAGTACCATCTGCAAATACACTGGTTGTTTCTGAAACTCATTACTCAAAAGCGTTTCGTGCTCTATCATCACGTAAAGTGTTATTTCTGTTTCATATTTATATTATTTCTTAGGAACCTGATAGATTAGTGACGGCCACACTAGAGGATATTGGATTCCAATCCATCGATGTCAGATGTAAACAGATGATTTACGTTTATGAAAATATTAATGAATACAGAGGTAAGCCTTTCATTAAATCTTTTTCAACAACAATAACATGGAATAATAATCGCGGTATTCAAATTGTATCTTCAGTGGAGTGTTGATTCCACTCTAAATCTATGGAAATAAATAAAATAAAATTGAAAAATAAAATATATTTTTTGTACTAAATGCATATGAAAGTATATACAGTATTTATTAAACAAAAAAACAAATTTGTAAATTCTTGTGTCTGTCTGTTTCGGTTATTCTCCGAAACGGTTGGACCGATTTTGACGGGACTTTCACTGTCAGATAGCTGATGTTATAAGAAATAACTTAGACTTCTTTTATTTTATAAATATAACCAGGGTTCCGCACAAAAAGGTTTTTATTAGTCCACGCGAGCAGAACCACGGGTACATCTAGTATTACATTAAAGAAATAAAACATATTTTGTTTTCAGATCTCATAGAAGCAATCAATCCTTTCAAGATACCGCAAGATAAAATTGAGGAGTTTTTAAACGACTATATGGATATGGCACGGGCAATCAGAATAGTTAATGATAACAAAAATACATTAACATTATGCTACAACTTAATTGTGGTTCACTGTACTAAATAGTTTCATATTTCATCAACTGCCTTGCGCATTTTTAATGTATATTAATATTATTAAAATCTTATATGCACATTATAATATCTTAACTCATATAACATTAGTTATCATTTATTATGTTACAATTGTATCTACGAGTAGTTGGTAATAAAAGTTTGCCAATAATCATTCGTAATATATGTGAACTATACGTGGAACTCTATAGGTGATAAACTTTACATAAATGCACTTTCTCAATAACTACAATTTTGGTAATGGATTAATTGTAATTAAGTTGAATTAACTTCGATAAGAAAGGTAATAGGCAAATTGAGCTTGGGTGGACAGCATTTGGGTAGCTTCATCAAGTATTTTAAATAAACACAAGCAGATTGTAATCTATATGAATAAACCTGTAGTTCTATTTATACACGTATTTTTATTGTTCAAATTTCTCGATAGACTCCATACTAATACTATAAATAAATAGGTAAAGTTTTTTGTGAGTTTACGTGTGTTTCATAGGATGTTTGATTAATTATGTTACAGTTTCGCCTTCTTATTTATGTAATTATTAATATGTTATCTGTAAATGAACCTTTTGAAGCTTAAAAACTAAATAGATGACATACTTGAATATGTCACTTGCTGTTTAGACACGACCTATGTACAAATTTTGCCTAGTAAACGTTCTTGTCCTTATTAATGATAATTTTCATTGAACACTCCGAACTGGTGACCCCGACGTGATTCAAGCGTTTACAGGATTACGGCGTCTTTGTAAACGTATCAAAATGCTCATTTGGCACCAATGAATTAGTTTTATTGGGTTACCACTCTACTGGATTTTCCACCGCCTAAAACTATCCAGTAGTCATGTCGCTTCTTCTGTATATTAAATTTCTACCACCGCTTTGTGACACACGCTGCCCAGTTTCAGGCTCCACTAATCGATGCTGTAGTCGCCACCAACAGTAAAAGTACTAAACCGTTTATATGGACAATCGAGTTGTAGGAACGTTTTGAAGCTTTTAAAACAAGCCTTTCAAACGCAACTTTGCTTCAGCATCTGGTCAACGACGCACCTCTGGGGTTATTCACTGATGCTTCCAGTATTCATGTTGGATCTTTCTTGCAACAACAAGTGATTGGTCCGCTAGCATTTTTTAGCAAAAAGTTGACTTCAAAACAATCAGAGTGTTTTGGCTGTATACGAAAATGTACAACATTTTCGTCATATCTTAGAAGTTCATAATACAACAATTTTAACAGATCACAAAAACTTTTTATACGCCTTCGTCCAAAGGCGAGAGAAGTTACCTCCTGCACAGCTCAACCAACTGTCTTTCATCAGTAAATTTACCATAAACATTCAATACATAAAAGGTTCTGATAACCTTATCGCTGATACCATGTCACGAGGTGATGGAATTTCATTAGAGCAGGAATATGAAGCTCTTGCTCAATTTCAACAAACTGATGAATAACATCAAAAAATTCGGATCTGGCCACTTACATTAAAAATATTTAAAAACGAATTATGACATTTCATAATTTCACTTTTTGGCTTTAAAATACAGTATGCTTTATATATTTGTCACTGGTTTTTAAGTTTTGGCACCATTTTAAACTTTGTCTACGTTACCATGGATTTAACTCGAAAATTTTCGTAGTATAATTTACTACGATTGCAACTATAGTTTGACGGCTCAACATAGTGTCTCTCGTCTTTAAACTGCTTTCGGCAGTACTTAAGTACTATGTAATTAAGTACTATGTAAGTCGTCTGTTTATAGCTGGTTTGCAGAATTCCAACACGGTCGTGTTAATCTCAGTAACAAATTTCGTGATGGTGACTCGTCTACAGCTGTAAACAAAGAAAACATCGATGATGTACGCGGCATGATCGAAACAGACGGGCATGTGACTCAAGCATCCTTACGCATATGCATGAGTCAGATACAATAAATCTTACAAAAACATTAGGGTGTGAAAAAACCGTGTTCCCGATGGATCCCTTACAATTTAACTGAGGCTCAAAAACGGAACACGTCTCTTAGTGCAATGCCATACTTACCAGATTCAACGAAGGGGACTTCAAATTGGGACATAGTGACAGGTGACGATATATGGATTTACAGCTATGATACCAAAACAAAGCAGCAATCGACTGTTTGAGTCTTTTTAGGTGAACCGAAAGCAACCAAAGTGGCGTTTGTGCGGTCTGCTGCTAAGCGGATGATTGCCAGTGTTTTTAATAAAACTCGGACAAGTGGTTACTGTCGCATTGGAGCATCGTATAATGAATAGCGATTGGTACACGACCATTTGTTTGTCGGAAGTTATTGACAAACTCTGTAAATATAACCAAAAGCGCTGTGTTATCTTGCATCATGACAATGTCAGCTCTCACACGGCCAAACAGACGAACAAATTGCTGTAAGAGAAAAACGTAGATATTTTGGGTCATCCTGCATACAGTCCAGCCCTGGCACTATGCGACTTTTTCATGTTTTCAGAAATCAAGAATTATTTACGCCTTCAACGATTTTCAACACCAGAAGAGGCTGTTGAAGAGTATAAAATGCATGTTTCCGAGGTCACCACAGGAGAGTGGCATATATGTTTTCAAAATTGGTTTATTCGCATATAAAAGTACATTGAAGCTAAGGGAGAATATTTTAAGAAACAATAAATAGATTTTTGACCAGTCATACTATTTTTTTTCTTATTCATTCCAGAAATGTTTAGTGCGCCTCACGTAACTGTGACGTACATTTGACATCCGTTTAATATAAGAATTACATGGGAATAGACACATTTGATTTACTTATCTCTGATGTCATTTTGATAGATGGTGTTACTGTTGAATTGAAATAGAAGATACTTAAGTAACTAAGCAATGATGGCTCAGTGGTAGCGTGTACGACTTCGCCTCGATTGACGTGAGCTCGAATCTCTGCAATGAGTCTGAGCTTTCGGTGAAGGAAAAAATCGTGAGGAAACCATAGCATGGTGGTAGAGCTTTTTCTGATACCCGCTTGGTGAGCTACCACCCTCAAGTTGAAAATCTGTCGCCAAGCACCAATAGGTGTGTTCCGGCAGCTGCACTTGAGAGCCAGTCTTCCACTTAGGTTTAGCGTGTTACCATCTTAGGCCACATCATCACTTAACATTAGGTGAGATAGTAGCCACTATGCCAAACCTATAACGATATAAAAAGAATATCATACTAAAATGACATAACAGTGTTTTTAGTGTGAACTTGCCTCCAATCAATACTACAAGTATTCTGAAGTACCTATAGTTATAACAGCTAAAGGCACTTCCAAAGATAAATAGAGTAAAACTCGTGTTACTTGTAGCAGCTAATAATTTGCTCATTATGTCATGTGTATATGAAAATGCTTTGACCCGCGTACGATCTGTGTGTGATGTCAAGATAAGCTAACGTGTTCACTGGGTAATGTCCAAGAAAGAGTTGTGTTACCAAGAAAGTTTTAAAAAATTACTAATTTGGCTTAAATTTACAATTATGATTTCCTTATGATTGAATAAATAATAGGTCCTTAAATATGAGATTAGCATTTTATATGGAAAAAGTAAAATGAAAAAATATTATAAAATTATACATTTAATCAATCCAAGTATATACCATTATTATCTATGCATTATCGCCATTTTATAGGTAGTATTTTCATTTCTGAAAAAATTGTGGGAGTGAGAATTAATAAAATCTTTCAAGGCGGTTTGGACAGCCTAATCGAAATTTAATTTTTTTTCTACCAAAAAATTGTCCAAATCCCGGAAAAAGTGGTAATCGGTTGAAGCAAGGTCCGGGAAGTATGGTGGATATTGGAGACATTCCAACCGCAGTTCCTCTAATTTAGCGACCCTCTGTCGTGAAGTATGCGGTCTAGCTTTGTCCTGAAGCAGCAGTGGGCTAGAGAGATTGACCAGTCTCGCTTGTTAAACGGCTAGCTTTTCCATCATGGTTTGCAATTGTTGACAATACAGATTTGTTATTATCTGGCTAGATCTTGTAGATTATATATTTAAAAACCTGTTAGGGGCATAGATTTTCTACAGACACTCTAGAAGGATTGCTGCATACAGCACTAAAAGATTAAATGCGATAAACTGGCATTTTACTGGAGAACATAAAAATTATTTAAATAAATAATTTTTTTACAATAGTTTTTATTTTTGTATATTTTAAACTTCAAAATCTACTAAAGTAAAGTGCTAGGGTAAGTAGATAGATTTACCGAAATTTTATTTGACAGTGTACCAATTTCTACCAATTGTTGACACTTCATTTACCAATTTATTCCTAAAATTGAGGTTGGCAACACTGCTCCGCAGAACAGGTTTTTTATTCTTTGGATTGGCATGCTGGTAGCAGCAGTGATTTGTACATTAACGGCAATTTTTTTTCTTAACTTAAAGATAAAAGAAAAGTGTGTAGTGGTGACTGGTGAAAGAAAGGTCATAAAATTTCATTTCCTAGACACCATCCAGAATATATTTGTGGCAGGTATCTATAACTTCAGTTACTATTTAGCTTTTGGATTATTTAATACGTTTAATGCTGCTCCTCACGTTAGCCCCAGTGTTAGAGTCGGGGTCAGAGGCCGAGTTTATACGTGGACTTATCAGATAATAGAAAACGCATTTAATTATCCTAAAGATGATGATGTAATAATTAATACGGTGTATCAATATACATGTATTCTAGATTGAAATCTATCTAAATAGACCTAAGTAAAATGACTGAGATATGATGATGTGCGCGCATCACGCGAAAACTATTGGATAAATTTTGATATTTTTTTGTTATACTCCAGAGAACTGTTTATTTTACTTAATAGTATTACGATATCTTCATTAAATTAAAAGTTATTAAAGTATGAAGATACTTCAATTTTTGTAAGCATTCTTCTGTCGTCAACGCAAGCGGAGCAGCGGCACAGCTAGTCTCAAGTCTTTGACTGCCACACTAATAATTAAATAAAAAAAATAAGGTGTCTGTGGACCTTCTCTCGACTATCTAGTCTCTTATTTAACAGACCGCCGTCTAAAAGTAAGTGTAAATGGGGCAACCTCATAGGAATCAATGGCAAGAATCGGTGTCCTTAAGGTTCGATTTTGGGAAAGTTATTATTTCTGGTATATATAAATGATCTACCCTTAATCGTAAACAACTGTGCTGACATTGTTATTTTGCTGGTGATACTTCACCCATATTTCAAGTGAAAAGAAAAGATTCAGAGATTACGCACGTAAATCCTACTTTAGTTAAAATATCTGATTGGTTAAATACAAACAAAACCAAATTATCAGATTTGCCTTGCCCAATGTCCAAGAGTAATATTAAAATACAAGGGAATTTAGTAGGCTTAGTTCATAATACTATATTCTTAGGCATCACACTTGATGCACAATTACAATGGGGTCCTCACATTAAAACCTTTGCAGGAAAATTTTGCAGAAAAGCTACACTGCATTTGCAGTGCGTAAAATTTGCCAGTTAATAGATATTTAGCTAGGTTAGTCTACTTCGCTTACTTCCACAGTTTAATGTCCTGCGGTATTTTACTGTGGTGTTTAGCAGCTGAGGTCTACCTTAGAATCTCGCAGATACCATATTTATACTACAAAAATGGGTAGTTCCAACAATTTATGACATGGGACCTCGCGATTCACTGAAGATCAAGTTTAAAGAATTTAGTATCTTAACTTTGCCCTCACAATGCACCTTGGATAATTTAATGTATGATCAAATATTTTTTTTGATATTTTTGAACTTTTAAATGACAGGCCAGCTTCAATACTAGAAATAAATATAAAATAGTCACTCCATCTTTTAGACTAATAAATGTTTTAAGGTAATTGTGTTAGGGTTTGCAATAAACTAAAGCACATTACCGATTTGCCGCATAATAAATTGAAGAATCATGTTAAGCAAATTTTATTGTCTGAAAGATATTAAAGGGTGGATCATTACGTGAATGACGGTGATGTCTGGGTGATTCTCTTTCTGAACATCCATTAAAAAAAGAAAGTAATTGTAATCATTAAAAGTACTGTAAAAACAATTAAAAAAAAGTTGATAAACCAAATCGAGTTTCTTGCCAGTTTTTCTATATGACTGTGATGTTTTCCATTTAACATTTATTAGTGCATTTTTAGGGTTTCAATTGATAAAAATATTTTTGGTTTTGTGAAACTAATGAATACTCTGCTTCTATTCTGCTTACTTATCGTTGTTCTAGAATGCCGATGAATGACAATCCCTCTCTACTTAACAACAATAATGATAAAACGATAAGAGATGCAACAACTGTTATGGAACAGTATGCGCACAAACTTTTTCAAAAAGAGAGGAGGAATATTAAGATTATTGACATCGGAAGCGGAGACGGCAGTGTCACTGAACTTTTAAAGAAATATTTACCTGAGCACTATGAAATATTATTTGGTAGCGATTTGAGTAAAAAAATGGTAAAATTCGCAAATGATCGTTATCAAAGCCCACGTACTAAATTCATCACCCTTGATATTGAGAATGATCTTCCGGAGCACCTGAAGGCAAACTTTGATTATGTATTCTCATTTTATACGTTTCATTGGGTTAGACAGCAAAGGTAAGTAGGGTGTAGGATTTTTAAAATCCTTAAATCCTTAGCCGAAACTAACATTCCAAACTATATAAAGTTGGGTTTTTCATATTAAACCTCATAATGAAAAAGAAACACAACCCTTATAGGATCACTTTTTTGTCCGTCTGTCTGTCAAGACCTTCTTCTCTAAAACAAGTTTCTATGTTAATGCTTTAAAGATAATAAGACATTTGATAGTTAAAATATCACTCACTGAACGATTATCAAAAATTTCCAGGTACATAGAGTCTTGAAATTTGACACGAGGTAGGTCTCTTAACATAAGTTATGGAATAAATCCGATAATAATGAATTACTAATTCCGTGTGGAATGATAGTTCAACAAAATGTTGTTAAGATTTATCTTTTCCAGAAAATGTTTGAGGTATAAATTTAAAATGAATAACCTATAGCCTATCCCAATACTAATAATATCCTGTAACCTCGCACTGCTGTAAAAAGTCAAGTTTCTAGATTAATCCAATAAAGAGATACAGCTCTGGATAATCACACAAACTGACTGATTCTCAAAATCTGTATAGTCTTTCTAGTGATCCGTAGCCTTGAATTTTAGCACAAATAAAGGTCTTTTGGCATATGTTAAGAAATAAATCCGAAACATAATATATTTCAAATTTACCCCGTCACGCCACAGAGTTGTTTTACGGTTATTATTGTCGTTTCAAAAACGCCTTAATTGAATTTAATAGAATATTATATCAAATACTACTAAGGGCTATGGCCTCATACTGCCGTGAAAAAATGAACTTTCTAGGTTAACGCAATAAGTTGATGCGAATTTTCAATTTTTCATTTCCAACCAATACTCGCCTGATTATCAAAATCTACGTAAACATTTTGAAACCCCCTCCTGCAAGTTATGCATGTAATGTTAGCCATATTATATATTTGCAATTTCACGTAAACATAAAATAAACATTTTTTTTCTAACATAAAAAATCACTTATTGTGGCTTAATATTAATGTTAGTTATCCTTGTTTCGATTTTTCTAGTTTGTATAAACTAGAATTTTCTACAAATTTCTAGTATATTATACAAAATGATTTCTTTATCATCTATTTGTATTTTATTTCTATTATCCTATATTTCAAGATTTTGACAGCTTATTCCAAGAGAGCGTGCTGACCGTTATTTATTCCGTGTTGAATTTTTACTATAATCTTTGCTTTTTCCTATGCTCCTTTTTTGCTATGCTATGTTACATCTACAAAATATTAAAAAAAAAACATCTAAATCGGTTAAATGCCTATTGAGTTATAAGCGCACTAAGAGACAGACAGACAGACGGATAGAACGAGAGACGTAGAA
Source organism: Saturnia pavonia (assembly GCA_947532125.1). Taxonomy (NCBI): domain Eukaryota; kingdom Metazoa; phylum Arthropoda; class Insecta; order Lepidoptera; family Saturniidae; genus Saturnia; species Saturnia pavonia. The sequence continues at coordinate 10,184,084 of OX383902.1, read as the reverse complement.
GAATATAAGGATAACATAGAAACAAGATTTATATAAAATACAGCACAATGTACCGATAATGTGCGGTATGTATTGTAAACAGTACGGAACGCTACATTACCGATTTTTATTTTTTTAAACTGCATTAAAGTATTACTTTCAGAAAAGGATTTGAGAATATTTACAATCTTTTAACAGAAGCAGGAGAATGTTTAATGACTTTTCTTGCGTATACGCCAGTGTACACTATATTCTTAGCACTATCTGAAACTGATAAATGGAAACTGTACCGAGAGAATGTGAAAGATATGGCACCATACTATGACGTGATGGTATGTATAACTTTTTATTATTTAAAACATAAGTTATATAAGAGTTCAAACTGTTCATATCTGTTGGCGACATACGAACAAGTAATTATTAAATAGAGATAACAAATAAGTAATTAATTATTTAATATGATAATAATTTATTTGCATTATATAGAGATTAAAATAAGGCAAATAACGATGTATAATACATGTACGTAAAGATAAAGAATAAATAAATAAAGAGCGGGAAACAGGCCGACCAAAGTAAAAATGAACAAAAAATAGTGAATCGAGCAGGGGCTCTCTTTACGGTAATGCATAAGCTCGAGAATTTTGTACTGGGGCACCCAAGCCCGGTGAAGCTGTAAAAGCCGTTCGAGGCACCTGAGCCATTATGGCTAACAGATTAGTCAGATCGAAAAAAAAAAGTTTTGGGGCACATCAAGCCCGGTGAAGCTGTAAAAGCTGTACGAGGCTCCTGAGCCCTTAAAAGTACTGCGGCATGCACGGTTGAAGCTATAAAAGCCGTTTGAGGCTTCAGGGCCTTTATAGCTAACAGTATAGTCGGTCCGAATAAAAAAGTACTAAGGTATTCAGCGGTTAGTCGACAGATATCAATCCACAAGACAGCAGCAATACGAATATTGGTCGGCCTACGAACGCTCCAGTATTAGAAGATTTTGGTGTTCCATTGAAGAGTCGTCGTTTCGGGTGGACCGTGCAATATTGCCCCCCCCCCCCTTCCTAGGCCCCCTCATCTCCGCTTCGAGGCTTAGAGTCACCGGCACATTTGTAGGGGTGTCACGAGATGGGCATCCGGCATATACAAATTTCGCCTCCCCCGGGAACTCGTCACCCCCCTCTGCTCAGTCGATGGGAAGTGACGCGAACCGAACAATATCTTTTTTTGAGGAATAATTGTTTTCGCCGAATACAGATCGGGAACCGGTCTTGATCCGGTTTAAAACTTACGCTTCATAATATTAACGTACTCTATATTTATTCGTCAGTAATTGTGTCTCGTTTTTAATATAGCATTAATAAAACCGATATTATATTGTTATTATTAATGCAAACTTGGACAAAGTGACGTACTTAAAACATTTGATTACCTGATGATATATAAAGTACGGTACAACGTTGTATTGGATTGTGCTTACACAGTGCAGCACAGTGCAGAAACTTTGTCGTCCTAAAAATACTCCAAAGCGTATCGTGCACTATCATTACGTAAACTATTATTACATGCTACTGTTTCATATTCATTTTGTTTCTTCTTATCTTAGGAACCTGATAGAATAGTGACGGCCACGCTAAAGGATATTGGATTTCAATCCATCGATGTAAGATGTAAACAGATGATTTGTGTTTATGAAAGCATTGAAAAATTCAGAAGTAAGTCTTTTCATATATTTAATCATGGTAGTCGAATGGTATCTTCATTGGAATATTGAATGTGGATTTCAAATACATTTACTAATTCCAATGTTTAATAACACTATAAGCGGAAAGCAAAAGAAAATTATATTATAGAATACATTTAATATATACCTAGGTAAATAATTTATAAACTATATTATTTACCAACAGATATGTTATGGGTTATGTATGCAATGCCGGTATTATATTAAATGCATAGGCATTCTATAAAATGCCAAACGCTTTTTAGGCAAAGTATGAAATACATTTCCGATTCGTTTCGAATATCACGTGACAGTGTTTAGCGGGTTCTCGGTGTCATGTAATGTTTGTGTTTAAATTCATAAACTTTTTTATTTAGCCCTATAATATGTAATTTTAGCGGCATTTTATGTGATGTAGTTTGATTTTTATGCCACAGTGTCAAATGCTATTTAATTAATTTATGAAAAGAGGTCCTGATAAGGTGATCGTGCTCGTCCGACTCGGTCTCTGAATAGTCGTTCTCGGAGTAGCGATCATGAGACCGTGGTGTACGCCAGTTACTACCGCGGGCGGCTCGCTCGTACTTGTCCGCAAGTCCAACCTAACCTAATCAAGCAACTTCGGTATATTGTAATAATGACACTCGTATTATTTTTTCCAAAAACTTTTGTGTTTTTGAGGAAAGCACAACATTTATAACATTTCCTAGGCATTCTATAGAATGTATGCTACAAAATACCGACGATGCTCGGTTAGGTTTGATTGGACTTGCGAATAAGTACTAGCGGCCGGCGAGCGTTACGTTCCCATACTCTTGCCTATTTTTCATTTAGAATGACTAGGAAATGTTATAAATGACGTGCTACACACAAAAAAAAAGAGTTCTCAAATAATCTTGTAATTTACAAAAAAAATTGCCCTTGCTTCAAAAATATCTCTATAAAGATGGCGGCCCGTTGTTAAAACTTTCCAGGGAGTTTTTATGACATCCCAAAATGCATGCTCTCAGTTATTACCTATTTAATTCACTTCACTTGTGCACAGTAATCAAACTATATCACATAAAATGCTGCCTAAATTACATAATATAAGGCCACATAACATAAGTTTATGAATTTAAAATAAAAATCCCTTTGAGATCCGAACAAAAACTCTAACGAATCGGACATGTATTTCATACTTTGCCGTTTTTTTTTTGGCATTCTATACAATACCAAGGCGATGTATGAATAATGAATCGTTTCATACATTGCCGGCTAGCTTCAGGCATTCTATCTTTAGGCATTCTATACATTGCCTATAACAGATACAACACAATCATCATTATACTAAAAAATAAAACATGTTATTTTCAGATACCATAGAAGCAATCAATCCTTTCAAGATACCACAAGGTAAAATTGAAGAGTTTTTAAACGACTATATGGATATGGCACGGGCAATGAGAATGGTTAATGAAACCCAAAATCCAGTAAAATATTGGTATAACTTAATTGTAGTTCACTGTACTAAATAGTTTCATATTTTATCAATTTTCTAGTGCAGTTACTAATCCTTATTTCTTTGTAAAAAGTTGTAGGTTTTAATCTTTAGCTGAAACTAACATTCCGAACCATATAAAGTTGGGTTTTTTATATTAACAATTTATAATGATAGTAATATTATTAAGAAAAAAAAATGTATGTATCTGTATTAATAAATCTGTAGTTCTGTCTGTATATACAGTTTTTATTTTAATTTCCATATAGACATCTTATATAAAGGAACGAATATGCCATTAAAAAGAGTTAGAGTCTCTGCCTGTTTGTATGTCCGGATTTAACACAAAAACGGTTTGACCGATTCCTATGAAATTTTGTACATGAGAAGCTTAATTCATTGGTCAATTTAATTGATAGGCTATAAGAATTGTCCTGAATACTTTTAAAAATCGTTCAAATATAAAATAATAATTATTCTTTTTAACGGATTTTGTTGAAATTTTGTAATATGTAAAAATAGTAATAATTTTCAAACGATTTTAATGAAAATTTAACATGGAAAATACATGTCATTCCTAAATTGATACGCTAAATAAATTGCCACTAATATGAATCAAAATAAAATTACGGCATGTAAATAACTACTGCGTAGTAACGAACTCGTGCGGGGCCGCGGGGCATCGCTAGTTATAATGTCTTGGTAATTTCGTAATGTCTTGGTTTTAATATTATATTAGCTGTTCATAATTATTATTTCATTTCTTCATATTAAAATCTTGTCTGTTTTAGTTAGTAATGTTATAACCCGTGGGCACAGGTTTGACGAAAAGGAAGATGGAGCCTGACAGAACACGAAAATGTCCCTAACAATAGGCTACTTGCCTCATATCAAATTTGGCGCAATAAATAAATATTTTCTGTAGTGTTTGACTTAAGAAACCAATATTTATCGATTCCAGATATTAAAAGTGTAAGATGGCTACATATTTACAATTTCAAAATTGTTTTTTTCATTTTTAATTTAGAACTCTGAAAATGCTGTCAGCCATGTTAGTCGTGTAATTACACACAGGACGGCATATTTTTATATAATATTAAACATACGGGGTCAAAACGCCATATATATACATATATATGTCAGCCATATTAGTCTATATTATCTTTGCTGTGACGTCATAGGGGTCGAAAACAATCTGGCTGACAGCGTTTTTGCCTATTTAAAATAAAGTATTGTGGTTTCCTAGTTCCTTTTAATCTTTTAAGACCTACTTTAAAAAAGAGTCAACTAGCCTATTTTACTATTAGTATTAATTTGTGTCAATTTTGAAAGGAAACGTTATGCTATGTCAGCACCCGTATGTTTATTAACATTATATAAAAAACATACCGTCCTGTGTGTAATTACACAGTAAAAATTATTCCTAAAAAAAGAAGAGGAGAATATCGTTTCATAGAAAACAAAGCTTATTTTGATATAATTTTCCGTATTATTTGTTACTGATAATAAAACTGCAACAGTGTTGCTAGGTTATAATGAAATATTTTCCTGGAAGTTATAGTAAAATATATGTATATGTCGTTGGAAGATCATTTTATTAACTATCATGAAACTGAAGGTAGCGTATATTTATTTGTCACGTAATAGTTTGTTTGTTTGACAACGACCTAGAAAGACTGAAAGAGATAGCGTTATGGTTTCAAAGTAAAAATTATACAGAACCCTGGACAATTTAGTGATTTATAGGCCCTTGTTTGTTGATAGTTGAAGCGATAAAGCTTTATATGTGTGCTTCGTCGAACCTATGACTGCACGATACACTATTATAAATACTATTTCGGGCACATTCCTGACGATTCTTGAGATTTCGAGAATGGTGATTCCTTTCTATTTTTTCTTACTCAGACCGTAACAGTAATATTTAAAAATAACACATTTAAATAATTTTGTAGTTAAAATAATCTACCTACAAGTAAAAAACCAGTGAACTCGTAAAATGAAATTATAATATACTACCTATGTATTAAGAAGCATCGAGCTAGATGTGTTAAAAAACTTTCTTAAAAAAATCAGTAATAATTTATTAAGCATAAAACAAATGAAATTTAATTGAAATAACACATACTATTTAATAATTTGTGTTTTTGAAAGAAGATACATGTAGTTAGTAAGTCAAATTTGTTTATTGTTGAATGAAGTGTGAATAGAATTATTAAAGCGGTGATACGTACTATGAGCATTTGGTAGCGCACGTTACCACCAAAGGATTAGCAAAGTACTAGGACATATTTTAGTGTTCACCTGGCCAGCCTCAAGTTATAATTCTGTCACTGTCTATATTTATCGGTATGTTCCAGTAGTTTGAGGTTGAGAGTTACTTGCACAACAGTCCCTTTCCTGGGCTTAGTTTGCTTCTGCCAAATCATGGACGTCTTTGCCATAAATAAATAAAAATATATATGTAAGATTATTTACAACAATATTTACTTGTTCAATCATTTTTCGTCATTGTTGACTTTATCAATATATACAATATAACACTGTAGTTATTTGTTAATGTTAAGATCAGATCAATTAGAATCAATATGAGTCGCGGCAACGAGTAGTGGGAAACGTCACACGAGGCCACGAGCATCCCGTAAACGCACCTACATGTGCAGGTCTCGTTGCGCTCCTGCGCTCGCCTTACGCATTGAGATCGTATCGAGGCTTCTTGTCGGTCATTCTATTATTAAACATTGTATCACCAATGATACAATATAAAACTTTGATCAGTGATTATTTGATAATTGAAATTTAAGTATTTCAAAGAATAGAGACATTGAAAGGTTTGGTGACTTCTTATAAAGTTAACAAAAATGTCTTCTACTAGCAGGTATTGTGAGCATTTTTAATTTAATTTTCTATTTATTTGTTTTCTTTATTGACTTTAACAATAACTCCATTTCCTTCTTTCATTATTTTCTTTTATATTATAAAATGTTGTTATGTATATGTAAATTTAAGTAAATAATATTTATCTAAATGGTATCTAGTAAAGAAATGTTATTATTTTATGAAAAAGATTTGTAGTTTTACTTTGTAATTTATACAACGTCATACTATATGTTTTAGACTTCCGATGAAAGAGGACCCTGAAAAATTTCATAGCAGCAACGATTTATCGGCAAGAGACGCAACAATTTGTCTAAAGGAATACGCTCACAAATTGAGTTCGCAAAAAACGAATATTAAGATAATTGATATAGGCTCAGGCGATGGCCGTGTGACTGCAATTTTAAAAAACTTTATACCTAAAAACTACGAATATTTAATTGGTAGCGATATGAGTGCCATAATGGTAAAATATGCAAATGATCTTTACCAAAACGATCGTATGAAGTTCATTACGCTTGATATTGAGGGCGATCTTCCAGACAATCTGAAGGAGAACTTTGATTATGTGTTTTCATTTTACACCTTTCATTGGATTAGAGAACAAGAGTAAATGTTTTACTATCAATCCTTTTCTTTCTCTTTCAATAACAGATAATTAAAATGGTATCTATTTGCAGGAAAGCGTTTACAAACGTCTACAACCTTTTAACCGAGGGAGGGGTATGCTTTGCGATATTTATGGCATATTCACCAATATACACAATATTCTTAGCTTTATCTAAATATGATAAGTGGCGAGTGTACCTTGAGAATGTTAACCAAATGTTATCACCATATTATAACGTCCAGGTATTTATTTTTATTTCTAATAAAACTCATCTATATTTTATTTATCTTTTAAAATATATAAAATTATTTTACATTTTTCTATGATATTACCGTCATGGTATTCGTTGCTTTGGGTCTCAATAACTTTACCTACATTAGCTTGTTTTAGTGGCATCGCTAGCTTCAAAATACTATTTTTTTTTCAAAATATCTTCCCTTACCTTTTCATACCTTTCTTTATACTACAAACAAGTATACAGCCCGCCTGATGGTAAGCGGCTACCGTAACCTATTGATGCTTATAATATCATAGGTATCACTAGCGCGTTGTCGACCTTGAACCCATCTACCCCAAGGAACTCTGGAAACCGTACTCACCGCAGGAATACAAAACAAAGTTATTTGGCTGCGATCTTCTGTAGGGTGGAGGTATTCCATCAGTCGGCTGCCCCAAGAAATCAAATTACTCTGTGCTCTACCTCTCTTAAATTACGAGGTAAATTAAAAACCCCCCGACACAAGTAACCTATTCATTGAGACCATTCCAAAGAGTCCAAACACGATATCTCTGCCGAAAGTTAGTGAGGAGTTAAGTATCGTGCAGATGCTAGATGATGCTGCAGCATCAGGTCATGGTTGCACTATTCTTCTAATATTATTGAAGTATCATCTAGAAAGAACTTGCTGATCTTGAAACGCTGAACAGATTTTCTTGAATCATAGTTAAGAACACTCTCGATCACGTTGTTTGTAAGATACAAACAAAACAAAAATAAAATCAGTTTCGCCGCTTGAGAGTAAAGATGCCACAGATAGACACAAGAGATATGTATACATATACACGGACAAACTGATACACACAATAAACTTATAACATAACTCTGTTTGCATCGGGGGTTAAAAAAAAGAAGAAACTATTCGCATGCCAATGCGTTAGCAAAACTTACTAGAGCTATAAACCTGTATGTTTAAAGATGTAATTACATATTTGTATTATTTAAAAAAAATCTGCTTCGTTTACTTAGGATCCTGACAGAGAAGTCTATGACATAATTAAAAAAACTGGATTCGAAGAAACGGATGTTAAGTGCAGGCAAATGACTTTTACTTATGACAGTGTTCAAAAATTTAAAGGTAAGTGACTAATACTCATATTTTATAAAGAAAACCTTTGGTTGTACTTACGTAGTTAAGTAATCGATGCGATGACGTTTTTTTCATATATAGATCTTACAGCAGCAATCAATCCTTTTAATATACCTGAAGACATGAGTGAAGATTTTCTGAACGACTATATAAATATAGGACGGAACTTGGGACTCATCGATGAAATTCAAAATAAAGTACACCTCATTTACAACTTAATTGTGGTTTACTGCGTTAAATAATGTAGAAAAGCTATGTATGTACTTGCATGGAATACAACTTTATTATGTTACTTGAATTTATTTTATTATAATCGCGGTGGACATTATCTACTCTATATAATTGGTTATGTATAAAATAAATACTCAAAGCACACATGAATATTTCATATAAATTTGATAAATTCTTATGTAGTTTTAAATATTTATCATAAATATTATGTATAATTTCGAGTAAATATTTTTGTTATTACGTCTTAAAGTTACATTTTATATTTCAATGATATCACTTTTGACTAATAATTTTATCGTTAAATAACTTTTACTATTCGAAGTAGGTAAATGTCTTGATTTATTTTCCCTTTCAAACTAGTAGATAAGTACTTCACAATACTTTGAGAAAGTTGAAGTCGAGAACCAGACTTATTTAGTCACGTAAGCCACAGACCGGAGTCGGATCTTTCTCGTAGTTTCTAATCTGCTATCAAACTAACTTTTTTTATTACTTGGTAACTAATAAACAACGCAGCAGGAAAATTTGTTCTCCGTACATGATGAGAATGAACAAAGTTATTTGATGTACGGTAACCAAGTTAATTGTGCTCAAAATAATCTGCCTGATTTTGTGCAGTAATTAAATTTTAGTGTATTATAAAATTAAAAGCAGATTATAAAATAAGCATAAATATAATCGTTTCTTTTTAGTAGCGAGTGTTAGTCTAAGTGATACGTATTTGCTTCTAATCTTTATTCGGAAAAATGACTGCACATAAAATGACGGTTAGAAATATGTAATCCAAATATAATGGTGACCATCTTCTTATTCTATTTTATACATATTATAAAACTCAACGTCTCTCTGTCTGTCTGCTCGTTTATGTTCTTTTCACGCGAAAACCACTTATCCGATTTAAATGTTCTTTATTTTATTTCATAGCTATGTTATGTAGTCAGGTTATAGGATACATTTTGTAAGACAAAGTAACACAAGAAATGAGCAGCGACGATAATAATAAATCAATTCGGAACAAAAGACGCTCTTAGAGCACTTAAATGGCTTACGCTGAGTAAACCATACGAAGTATATTAAATTAATGTACTATATAAATATAGATCTTAAAAAGACTTACAAAAAATTCAGCAACAGTATATGTCTATCTTTTAAGTATCACCCACAATATCATCAATATCACCGCGGGTACAGCTAGTATAATATAGATCGGAAGAAAAATCTCGGAAAAATCTCTCTAGTGTCATCCGAAATCTTACTGCGGAAGCTTATGGCCAAGGATCTTCTTAATGTTACTAAAATGTTATTAACTTATATGCTATTAATTAATCTGCATTTAAGTTCTAAATTACAAAAGATAAAGCATCTAAAATTATACAAAACATCTGAGTGATTTTTATATGAAGACAAATTACAAAATGCAAATAAAATGTTATTGAAAATTAAAAGATAGATACTTAAATAAATGATTTCGAAATTATATTCTTGCGATAGGTACTCGTAGGTACTTGAAACTTCAGCGGTAGTTTTGTAATTGTTAACAACAGAAAAAAAACAAACATATAACTATGGATTTGGATAGTATTTTTAATCATATAGATTGCTGTTAAAGTACCTATGTATACAAATGGGACGTCTACAACAGCAAGTTTTAGTTATCAATTTGAAAGCCTAAAAATGTTCCCGGAGAAGCAAATCAGATGATTAAAAATAATAATGTTTTTCATTTTAATCATATTTTTTTTATTCAAGCCCAACGATGAAAATTGTGGAATCAAATCACGGTCGCGAACGAGAGAAAGTAATCAGAATTTATTATACTGTACCTCGATTTCAGAGACATTACATGAAAAGTTATTTCAACAAATTTTTTTTATTAAACATCACATTCATTTGTATTTCAAACTTGTAATCGCTATGTATAGATTTCTTTTCAATTGAATGCTTATTAGCTGTTTGTGGTTGTGGAACATTTTATATACAAATGATTTATATGCTTCATTAATGAATTTATAACGCCTTATTTATAACGAATCTTGCGAGTAAAATAAAGCTTGAAGCATCTACTCGTTATCAACATATTTGTTTTCAAATCAGAATTTGACATGAATATTAAAAAATATATTTAAGATATATTATTCTTAATGACGCTATTTTGTGTAGTAAGAATAAACGAAAAAAAAAAACAGTAATAACATTATTGTTCAAAGTATTATACAAACAGAGAGTTAACTGAGCAAGACTCTCGTCTTCATCTTCATAATTAAACTTATTATGAAAAGTACAAAAACTTACGTAAATTTAACGACTAATGGGTGTAAGATCCTGTTAGGTAATAAAAATGTCCAAAAACACTTTCGTTTGTCAATTTGCGCTTAAAGTAGGAAGTATTCTTGACAATGCATATAATAATAATTAATATAATTATTTATAAGTCAACAAGGGCCCATCACATATAAGTAAACTATAAGCTAATTAATAAATGGTTATATTGAATGACAATAAAATAAAATTAGATTAAAATAAATTACACAAATCCATAGTTGTTCAATGATGACTTCACTTCATTGTACAACTAACGATATCTAGTGCTTCATTAGTGCTTTATCATAAGTTCCTATGACGGTCCTCATTATTGAGTTAAGTTTATCGTTATAGTTTTTGGCGTAGTTGCCACAGTCTCACCTGATGTTAAGTGACAATATGGCCCAAGATGCTAACACGCTAAACCTAGTGGGATTGGTTCTCAAGTGCAGCTGCCGGAACACACCTATTGGTGCTTGCCGACAGATTTTAACTTGAGGGTGGTAGCTAGCTAGGCGGACAATTGAAAAAGCCATGCTATGATTTCCTCACGATGTTTTCCTTCATCGAAAACTCAGGTTCATTGCAGAGGTTCGAACTCACGTCAATCGACGCGAAGTCGTACACGCTACCACTGAGCCATCATTGCTTATTGCTTAGTTAGGACTATTACGAAGTCTACTTAGGATAGACGCCACTCTCTTGCGCATGATCGTTTAAAAATCATCAACGCGAGCATACGCAAACATTTCAGATGCACTGCAGAATCGCGGAAGTCCCAATAATACTCTAAAGGCATTATTTTATTAGACACGTAAGGCGTATAACATAGCATATTTATTTCTACTCCAAATCTATAGGTTAAACTTTATTACATAGTATTATGTACACGTAAACCCAAAAAATATGTCTATAATATCTCATTATGGAATAAAAAGTGTAATAAAAATTTGAATTATATCCACTATTCAATTCAATTAATAGATTTGCGTTATACTGTTGGAACAATCCAGCGTAAAGGGTAATTGGATAAGTTTTGACCGGCGCCAATTTGATGTTACTATTGTTATGAAGTAATACAAAATATCTCATGAATAAAATTATGTAACTCGTGCAAATATTCAGCGATATCCGTCGTTGTTATAAGAGTCTACTATTGCTCTGCGGGGTGTAGTTACTTTCATTTTAACTTCCCCAACGATGTGAAAATATTTCTCGAGGCGTTTATTACTAGCGAGAGGATTTCTGCGGTGGGAACTGGAAGCTTGGATATAGTTATTCAGTTGAGTTATTATAACGACTGCGGGATTTTTAGGACGACACAACAAATGAGTAACTTAAGAAATAGGTCCAAAACAGAATTGCATTTAAGCCATGTAATATTTATGGTTCATGTTATATTATTGTGACTGATTTCATATATAATAATCGGGGTAAACATGAAATTTCCGTTTTATATAGAAAATATCAAACATTTTTTTATTTGTGAAAAGTATATATTTAATAAGTCACATTGCTGGTAATTATTGTCAATGCACTTTTGCCATTTTAATGGAAGCTCACTGATGCCTCTGTTATAGCAATCCTGGAGACGAGAATCAATGAACTCTTTAAAGACGCTTTTAATCGCTTAATCGGATTTGAAATTTTCCCTCTGTAACAAACTATTCAAATTTGGAAAAAATGGATATCAGTTGGAGTAAGTACTAGTGAGTATGTGGATGTAGGAGAGCTTCCAGTCATAACTAAAATGGTCCGAGCGTTGTCTTCAAGAAGGAGTGGACTAGAACAATTATTGGTTTTTTGACAGCGAGCTTGTCCATCATCATTAGCAATTCTTTACAGTATACCTCTTCAGTAATTGTTGTAATGAACAATACCGGCACAAGTCCACCATACACTCACAAACAACTTGTTTTGACTCAATTTGCATTGGACATGATTTAGCTACCTTTCTTGTATCTAACCATCGTGACGGATGTTTACGATTATCATACAGGATCCACTTTCTATAAAAAGTGACAGTCCGATTCAGAATCCCCTCATTTGTGTCTATTCAACAAGTTAAAGCAAGCTTCGACGCAATTTTGTTGTTGTTGTTCAGTGAGTTCATATGGTACCCATTTTCCTAACCTGTTTATTTTTCCAATTTAACGTAAACGAAGCAGTATCATTTTATCCCTTACGTTGAAGGCTGTTGCTAATTCCGACGTGGTTTGATATGAATTTGCTACGGCTTTCAATTCATTGTTATCGACTTTAATTTCCGAATGGCCACGGGACTCATTGTTGAGATCAAAATTTCCAAAACGAATGCGATTAAACCAGGAACGTGCCGTGCGTTCAATTGCAGTACTTAGTCCATACTCATCGTTGATATTGCGTGCCGTCTGTGTTGCGTTATATCAAATAAAAATCGAAAAGGCGAAAATAATAGAACTGATTTTAAAAAGAAATGGTATAGCTACATTATAAAATTAATATGACTTTGTAATTTTAAGTAAAATTAAAGAATAATATTCACACTAGTCAAAATTTAAAATCGGCAATTTCATACTTTAACCCCTATACAATATGCACATACATGATACGATTTATTGTAGGGCGCTGCGCCATCATAATGTGAGTTATGTTATTTGCATTGTTGTATTTTTGCAACCAGCGCTAATTTATTGTTATTTTGAATCTAAGGTGAAAGTAATATTAATTTTTATTTACTTAGGATTATAAGACATAACATTATTCGTCTGCAACAATATTCAAATACATATAATTTATTGGTTAACTATATTGAAAAAACAACAAATATAGTTCATCTAATAATAAGATAATACAAAGCTGCTTAAACCCAGGCCCGCGGGCCAGAAAGTAGCCCTCTGACTTATTTGAATTTTCGCAACAACAGCAGCAGTCGATAGCCGCAACGCGATCGCGGTGTCCTGCTTTTAGATTTTTTTATTATCTATAAACAAGGTATGTGTGACTTAAAACTTCGTTAGTATAGGCCGTCTATCATTAGGCTACACCTCTCAGCTAACATTAAATATTGATTTTTGTTAATTAAGTCGGAAGAAATAGCGCACCCTAACTGCTTTATCCGCGTGCGCTGGCGTAATGGTTAGTGATATGTAAATAGAAGTTCTACAAACATATTGCTCCTTAGTAGGTACATCTAAAAAAACCAAACATACTATATGCCTATTTCTTATACATAAGCCACAATAAGGTATTTTGTGATAATTTTTTATTGAAAATTGACTTTACATTATTATTTTTAGTATTCATTACATTATTATTATGCATGACAAAATAATTTTTACTAACGAAGAAGTTACTTCATCATCAAGACAATTTTATGTAGATAAACTTTGCTCTTCGTTATTAGGATGAATAGTTTAGGAGATAATGTAAAATTAAAATAATCAACACTCGGCTCAGGTCTCTATGACTATAGTGGTGTAGTGGCGCGAACGAGCCATGTGAGTTATGACGTATAACCCTAGCCGCCCGATAAAAATATTGTCTATACTGAAGTAATAAATAATTCATCAGCGATTTTTTTTAATTATACGCGGGTGAAACCGCGGGCACAGCTAGTTGATGTATATACAGAAAATAACCTTATTTACGTATAAATTAAAGTGAAAACAACAAAAAGAAAACATCTGAACGTACAAACTTTCACATTTATAATATTACTACCTGTGTCCACGGCTCCGCTTGCGTGAACTACAAAAAAATGTTGTTAACGGGATAAAAATAATCCTATGTGTTAATCCAGGTTATAAAATATCTGTGTGCCAAATTTCATCTAAATCCGTTCAGCCGTTTTTCAGTGATTGAGTAACAAACAATCAAACACACATTCGCCTTTATAATATTAGTTAGGATATAAGTTAACGATAATAAAAATTATTCTTGTGGATTAATATGCTAGTAAATAAAACAATATATGTAGCGTAAATTGAATGTCTAGCACAGTCCCCACAGCTACTAGTGAATGCTTCGTTATGATAAAACTTCACTCAGCTTCGAGCACCAGTACACTGTGCTAAAAAAGTACTAGGCATTTTTAGAAAAATAAAAATGTGTCGGTTTCTTTACAATCCTGGTCGGATTACAACGGATTACAATTGTCGGAGTCTTTCTCTAAAGGAATATCTATGACGTATAGTAAAATTTATTTATATATGGAAATATACATTTTGTGACAATAACAAAATTTTGTCCTAAATAATTTAAAACTTCTATGAATACGATGTTGTTAACATCGTCGTTTCGCGTTTTTTCATATTATTTGACATGTTTCAGATTGTGGTGCGTTCTGTGAACTGATAAAGAAACTTAAAATATTTGAGTTATAATTATAATTATAATTTTTTGGCGTTAATAATTATTCATACTGTTCCTGGTACATAGACTTTTGTTACAATATGTAAAAATTCACAAACATGTTTTTGATAATGCGCTTAAACAAGTAAAGTTCAAAAAAACATTCATCAGTAACATCGCTGCTTAAAGTTGGAATATTTGCTTGTTTTTGGAATAATTTGTTTAAGTTTTTTTTATAACATACCTTAGACCTTTCTCACACATTTATTAAACTGTGAAGTCAGTTTTTCCTTTCAGTCATTCCTTTTATAAGTTGATATAGACATTTCATTTGTAATTTAAAGTAAACACCGCATATTTTATTTAACATGTGAGAATTCCAATTAACGTAAATTTTTGAAGTGAAACTTCTTATGCGACTTCCAACGCGTTAAATGTTAAACGTTAAACACACATTATCGGTTAAACACACATTTTAACTGCGGTCCTAAATACCAATTTCTATTCCTCTAATATTAAAAAATCAAGTGACTTTCACAAAACTTCATTCCTTTTTCACCCTTTTAATAGTTGATAAGCTGAAAACACACAATATTAACAAGCACGTACTTATTTGTTTATTATTTAGAACCTGATAGTCATGTCTCTAGGTTTAAAAGCAGCATAACTTTCGTATTTGTATTTTCTCTTTTCCCTTATAATGTATTGTATAGTTACAGTTTTTTACATGTAAGCTTACTTTCATTAATTTCAAATAAAGAGTAAGTATAAATCTAAAATGTATGATTTTAACTTGAAATCTTTCGAATTACAGAAATTTAATCCAATCTTGGTAAACAGGTAAAATGAATGTTAAATATGTGATTGACAAATTCTAAAACCGTTTGACCGATCAAATGGTTTTTTATGGATAAGGGTTTTATGATATCCCTCTGAACGCTATAAGTAGTGTCGGGCCAGATAGTAATATATAAATTACAAAACAAGTATTTCATATATCGGTAAATAAAGATTTTGATTGTGAATAATTACATAAATATATTTTTCAGCTAAAACCAATAACTTAAGTAAGGGAAACTTTTGTTTAATTTTCTTTGGAACCGGAGCTACCTACTACGTGCTAATTTATTGGAACGCTGTGTAACAGGGAAGCGTTCGCTCGGTACAATAAATTTCAAATTTCATTATTTGAAGAGGAAGTTGCGAGTTGCCAATTTCAATTTGGTTTTCCGATCACGTCTTCATACTATTGGCGGGGATATTCAAGCCACCTGTGCCTCTACTCTATGAGGCTTTAAACGCGCCTCTGCTCTTTCGATAAACCGACTGTGAAATATTCGCGGTGTATGCTCGAAGCCACATTTCCTTATGAATGATACATGCCACATGCGCCGCAATACCGCTTCGCTTTCTACCTAGGTACGTACAGGATATTGAACTAGAATCTGGTAACTCCTGCATAATTTCGAAACTCTGCGGTTAAATCACATTTGCGTCCAAGTTTCTTGAAACTGTCCAAGTTATTACTGTTACTGTTATGTAGCTTACAAGTTATACTGTTTAAATTAAAATGAACACATAATTTCAATTAAATGTATATCATCAGTATAAGATATTTTTTATATACACATATTTTTAAAACAATATTAGAAGTACCAGTCATTAAAAAAATCAATATATAAATTAATTTTTAGATTTCTGGACTCAATAATATATTTTCGCATACGTGATATCAATTATAAAAATTGTTTAATAAAATTGGGCTCAAAAACTATTCATAAACTTGAAATTCTATCCCAGTTTGTTTAATAGACTTAATGAAAAGCCTTATCTTACCTATCCGTAGACGTCTTAATTTTTTTATAGTATCGCAGAAAAGTCACTTCACTGTACCTTATGGTAAGCACATTACAAAGCAAAAACAACGGTGACCATGTATAAATATTACATGCATATAAAACCTACAGCAAGAATTTATGAACGTTGGCTTAAAAATATTCGATATAATAAACTTTACAATTGAAAATGATTGTACGAAAGCATTACAATGGGAGCTAATTCACGGTATAGTTACGTAAAAAATTGGCGACGGCGGAGCGTGGTCGTGACCGTATCTCAAATTAAATCTCACCAACAAATCTTCGCGGGGGATGAATCGTCGCGACCTCTACCATTGACTTTTATATTCACTTTTGAATTAGTATCAACTATCCTCTGCTTAACTTCAAAAAAATACAAATTTACTGTGTTGATCTCTTGAGCAATTTATTTAAAGAATATATAATACAAGCTATTCCCCCGGCTCTGCACACGTGGACTTACTGATGGTGGATCACGTGGGTGATCCTTTCAAGATAGATATATGTTATCCTTGACTTTTGTGGCTCTTTTTAAGATCTACAATTATGTCGTACATTAAATTGATATATCCCTTATGGTTTACTCAGTGTAAGACATTTAATCGTCCCAAAAGCGTCTTTTTCCGAATTGATTCACTATTATCGTCACTGCACACAGGAAAAACCATGTGAATCGGATTAGTGGTTTTCACGTGAAAAGAACATAAACGGATAGACAGACAGGGAGACGTTGAATTTTATAATATGTATAAAGATAAATACAGCTATCACAATTTTGATAGAAATTGGAATTACACTTTTGAATTTTGATATTATCATTTCCTTTTTTTCACTATTCTTATAATAAGAAACTGTTCTCAAATGTTGGTGCACTTAATGTAAATTGTAATGATTGTATTATCAATCATTTTTTATCTCTTCATTATATATATTTATTTCATTTTATTTGATTTCTTATTTATTCATTTATTGTGTTTATGCTCCTTTCCGAAGGCATCTCATCTATAGGTAATTTATTATTTTAAATATTGTATTACAAACTTATTTTACGATTTATATATCGAATAAGTAGGTCGTATATATTTTATTTTGGCTGAAGAACTTTTTAAATTTAAAATATGAACAGGACAAAATATTAAAACTATAAGAAAAATAACATATATTATAATAATAACAAAACCTTGCTGTTCAACTTGAGAAAGAACCTATTTAGACTGAACTGTTCAGTGCTTTTTATAAAATATTAATAGCACCATGTAACAAAACATGCGATCTGTTTCGCTTTGTAACCATGTCAGTGAAAATATTTTAGGTATTAATTAGCGATTTTACATGGATTTCGCTGAAATGCTTTGATGTCTTCTGGACTGTATGATCCTGGTATATAACGCTGTTCAGTTCAACGTTGATTTATGAGGAATTCTGTATATTCCTACATACTCCATAGATTTAGGAATGTTTGTTATAAAGTTATTATTATATTAGGTGATTACTCTCGTGTACTTGATATAAGTAAAAATTAGTATAACTTATTATAATATTAATATATAGTATTAGTATAAGCTTAAGTATTTCATGGTATGGGTAAAAGCTCATCTCGTTGCTGGTTGCGAACGTTCGCAGTCGCAATTTGTTCCCGTACAGCCTCAAAAATCCGCATTTTATTGTTCCACTTCTCATTTCTACTTGAACTGTGCCCTTGTAAGGGTCGCGATGAGTTCACTCATGCAAAACTTTCTTACTGTTTTAAGTCTTTGCTTGGATAATTTATAGATCGATCCGTCCACGAACTGTTCGAAACAATTATTATTAAAACATCCAATTAATTTTATAAGTTGAATAAACGCGTTCCCTGTTTTATTATATTTCTTAATACCTATAAGTTATAACGACAAGTAAATATAAAAAAGAGGTTATATTTATTTATAATTTATGTCCTTTCATTTTATTTCTATCAATTTTTTCCAAGAACTGTACGATATATTAAGAAATTAATGCTCTATTTTTTTTTCAATCAGTGTCAATTGACAATAATAAGTCATTTAGTATATTTATTCTTAATATATGTATTTTTCACCTATCATTATACGTGTCTGTATGAAGAAGTGTGATATATGTAGACCTAGGGTTGTGGATGAATCGTTTACGGGAGGTATCAAAGGGTGAATAAATTGAAAAAAATTGTGCTTTGACACTCAAAGTGATATAAATTGTTAAAGTCAGCGTTGCGTGAGACCGGCCGGCCTCGGCTAGAAGGTGCGGTGCAGCTGTCAATTTCTTTCTTAAGTTTTATTTTTCTATGTTTAGAATAGTAGCCAAGTCCCTATCAACACCTAAACGGTTTTATGAATCGGTTTAACCTATAACCTTTATTTGACGCTTCGAAGTTAGATTTCCGTAGTATTTTAAATAAAGCAACACAAATTATCAGCCTGACTATTAACAGTAATTTAATTTAGCTAAAAGACTGGTTTGTCACGTAATATTAGAAAAACTAGTAAACTCATAGGTTTAACTCATTAAAAATCTTGTATTGTTCTAAAATAATTGAAAAAAAAAATTTGATTGACGAAAGTGTTACTTTGTGGAAATTTGTCGTCAATAATTTAACACATATTAACAGCTGTTACATCTTTCTGCAATAAAAATGTGTGTATTTACGTAGACCTAAAAATGTTAAATCTGAGAGTAGTTCTGGCGGAACTAACCAATAAATTTCGGAAAACATATTTATAATTGTAATTAAATTGCATATTGATAACGTAAAGTAATAAAAATAATATTACAACTGGTATAGTTAGAGCTGGAAAACTGCATTCGTGCATGAACAAAAGTAGGCTATCCAGCCGTATGCAGAGGGCTCGAGCAGTGAGTTATGACATGCTTTAATGAAGCCAAGCAAATAAAAATAACAAGTTGAGAACTAGGAATAAATAAATGAGGAAACGAATTAAAATCCTAAGTACCATTGCATCCATAATTGCATGTAGATAGCCTCACAGTGAACTATGTTGCATAATCTCTGTGTTGAATAGTATACGGAACTTGAAAATCCTATGTCGTGTACAGTTTGAACTACATGGGTAACTCATGAAGTTAAATAAGAGGCATGCAGGATAAGAAAATGAGCGATGTACTAATGCAGTGTCGTAATACTGGTCTAGAAACGCAAAAAGCCTACTAAGCCAGACAACACTGTCGCTGAGAAGAGAATCGCTTATAGTATAATTATATACTTATCTGTTGTTGATAGGTTTAGTAATAGGATATAATAGACAACATACCAAAATAGCTTTGAAATGATGCCTTCCTTTTATTGAAATATTGGTTAAATGCAAACTTATTATATGAGCTTGAAAAAATTATTGCAGATTACTTAGATATAACCAAAGAAAATCTATCGACAGACATAATAATAAAAAAGTCTTTCATTTCATGCAGAAGATCCATGTGATTTTTTATGGTAGGACAATAATTGGCTTAATCTACAAGAGTCTTTTTTTTTTTGAACTGACTATACTGTTAGCCTTTACGTCCCTTTAGAGGCTTTGACAGCATCACCGGGCTTAGTCTACAAGATTTCTCCACGGGTGAAGGCTTACTCCAAAGATCACTATTTGTCTCTATGGTGGGCTACTTGTATGCATTGTACTTCAGCTGTTTTGATTATCTTATAATGCCGTCTCGCGTGGGACTTTCTTTGTACCGCTTTACTTTTGGGCCTTTCTACGAAGTCACGCTTTTGGTCCATCTCTTGTCTTTTAATCGTACTCTCACTGTCACCGTACCAGTCTATAAAGATAACAACAAGTTCAGATGTAACCTGGATATAAAACGAATGATTAGAATACACCAAACACCATATTTTGCGGTTGTTCCTTTCGGCTATGAGTATCCTAACACCCCTTAAATCTACTAAAATATATCAAACAATGCACTTAACTATACAAGTGATTAGGTTCACTCAAATGTACTCTGCCAGCAATACACATTTTTTAATCATTAAACTAGACTGCTGCCATGTTTTTAATTATGTCCGTAATGGGTTTGCTTCGAATGTGATCGGCTTACCTGTTTGGTTATTATAAAATTGAAATATAATATTTCATTTATGTTAAACGAATTTTGTTTAAATGGTTTTCGTTGATTCGTTTAAATCCAAATCCTTATTTGAAATTCGAAATAAAAATTAATGAATTTCGGTAAACAGGCATGCAAAGTGCATATAATAAATGTATGATTTTATAGTAGAAGAAAACACACATGGCATATAAAAAAAGAAACGCAGAGAAGTTGGAATACGAAAAACTGGAATGAATAGAAAAACATTTGTAATTTAACGTTCATGGACTTAAGATATTATTTATTGAAACGTAGGTATACTAAAAAACTACATAATTAGCCTACATAAAATTTACACTATAAAATAGGTACATTATGATGGCCGTTTTGACACACTACAATAGTGACGTGAAATGTTAATTTATTTTCAAAAAATATATAATCAAATGCTAGTCGTATGTATAAGTTTTTGGATCTATAACTGGTATTGCAAGTAGTACCTGATTAAAAAGTTTAATAAAACGTAATTAACATATTTTAAGAGTTTGTTCTTTTCGAAGAAAAGTCAAGTAGAAACAGCTTTGTTTTGCATTGAGCATTGACGCGAGTTTGCCGGAATTAGTAATTGTGCTGGTCAGCGATCCTATATGTGACAATCTTATTAGATTTTTTTTAAATTTCAAATTTTTAAAAACATCATTGCCGAGTTGTTTCGTGATTAAGTACACTAATAATTATAATTCATTTAGGATTCTATCAAATGGCGCTGTTTTTTTTTTAAGTGAAAACGTGAAATATTTGTTCTTGGGACCATATTATATATTTAGACCATAATATATACATATATATAGTTTAGAAATCAGTGTAATAAATTAATTTGTAGCAATAAAATTATACATTCGATAAATTTTATGAGTAACGCCACTGTTGACGTAAATAACTGCAATTTGCTCCTTCAAAATTTATGTAAAACTTCATGAGCAGATAAAGGTCAAAACGGTCATCATAGCGTACCGCTTATATACTTTAAGTACACTCATGGACTTATATAGAGGAATGCAACAAAAATAGACAATTCATGTTTTAAACAATTTTCATTGTTTTATTGCGTTTTTAATTAGTGTTTTATTATTTATTGACATTTGAATAAAATAATTACTTCAATAAAATAACAATTAAAAACAGAAATTTCAAAATGAAGTTTTGGTAAGTCTGACCGAGGTACTCGATGACATAAGGTGGTAAGTAAGGGGTCTCTGGCTGGCACGTAAACCCCTTCCAGCCTAATTTAGCCGTCTTATTAAAGTTGTAGTGCTAACTGACATTTGCTCCACGTACTGGACGTAGTTCTTAAAAGAAATCAAAGTGTTTGATTTCTTGAACACTGCTCACCAAAAATCGATCGTTCCTCACTGATGTGACTATGTTACGACTTCGTACTTCGTGTTTCCTGTATTTTCCAGTCTACAGGTATTGTCTAACATTGTGGTAGATGATAGACATGGATACTGACAATGTTTGAGTCATTTCATAGAGCGAACTTAAAAAGAATAAAGGACGATTACTAAAAAAAAAAAATAACACTAAGGTCCTTTAAACATCGTTATTTTCATTAAAAAAATCATTAATTTTTTTTTGTTACAAATAAAAGACTTCCTTTTTTCAAATAAAACATTATGATACCTACATGACATATGGCTAGTGTGTAAAATAAACATATTTCAACTTTCTATGAGGTATGGCCATTAAGTATGTAAAATTATATAGAATTCGATATTTCAAAGGTTTATTTTTATGTCCATAAATTTTGCATGCTTACCAATTGTTTACTGTATTAAGTATTTCGCACAAAGGAAATGATTGAAATTGAAATAACATACCGGAATATTATGAAGATATCACAAGTGATAATTTTTATTTCAAATCACTGAACTATTTATAGCAAGGCCCACGTTCTGATCTCAAGAAAATCCTTGCCGACTACATTAAACTGATTGCTGCAATTAGCGAATCGTGTAATTCTCATTTTTCAACCTCCTCCCGCTGGAGCTACCCCACCGCCCCTCAGGAAATTACTTGAACTCCGCAGGTCGCGGCGACTTCCTTGGGATTAAATAAAATTGAAGAACTCCCAATGAAATTGTTTTGGATTTCTCTCGATTGGTTAGGGTTGCGGCCTTAATTATAGTAAGTGGATTGCTAATCGCATTTATTTCGAGATTGTTCGAGGTTTACTCGAATTGGCGAGCGTTTCATCTGGCGACAGCGTCGCTGAAATTACTACGGTCGTTAGGTAAATGCTGCTTTTAGCGGTACCCGTTTATTATTAGGTTAACCTCTTCAAGGCGCAGAGATAATCAGTGTGATCATATTACATAATATGAAGTAATGCAATTTATATTATATTTATTAATGAACTATTTTAATTTTCAATTTTTAATCTTTCGTTTGACAGCCAAGAAGATAATGTATTTTTAATACTTTATTATCAACTGACAGTTTCTAATTCCTTTAAGAGCCGATTTTTCAATCGCCAGATAACTTTACTTAAAGAATAATTTTAACGCTTTGAAAGATAATGTATGGAAAACCTAGCAAAATTTAAACATAATAATGTTATCGAAATATTGAAAAATCGACCATAATAATGATAAATTTCTTATTAGGTATAAAATATACTCTTAAATAAAAATAAGATTTGTAGAAATAAGCTGACAATATTATATGTTTTTTTTAAATATTGTTTATAGCCATTTGCTCGTATCATACCATTATATTTTCAAATCAAATGAAGAATTATGTCTTAACTAATCTTTAATATGATCTTATTTTGTATTAAATATACAAACAAATGCTGTGGTGTATCGGTATATAAGCAGATTATATAACGTAGAGTAAACAAGAAATTTTACCTACGTTTGTACATACATTATATTAACAAGATAAACCCAACTCGGAGCCAAGTTATATTTCTAACAAGATGCAACCGCGGCCAACGAAATCGTGCCGAAATGAGGCAATATGAGAATCTAAAGGCGGCAGTAAAGTGGTGAAATGATAAATTTCTGGCATGTGTAACCAGAACAATGGGATATTGTGTATGAGAATATTCCATAGTAATTTTGTTACATAAAGGGGAGTGGCAATAAACTGAACTATTGCACGACCGAGCCTCGTCCACGCTTCCTGAATTTGTTGATGTATGCTGGATGCTTGATTATAATATTATTTTACTTATAATTTCAATTTTATATAACAAGTTTTTAATTGGTTCTCTTCCCAAAGTTTGTCTACCTATTCAGTCAAGGGTGTATTGTTGTTTTTGTTACATAGCAATAAATAAATAAAAATGTACACATTTAACACTTTACTGAATTTCTTACGCTCACTGCAGTATTCCAAAAGTGTAGCCATTTTCACGACAGATGCCATTGATAGTATTGGTTACTTTTAAAATGCCGACAGCTAATTGACCGCGTGGCCTGCGCTATGCGGCGATAGGTTTAGCGTTGTCGCGCCTATAGTGCAGTAATTATTCCAGATTCAATGTAATTTCCCAAGCCCGGTGAAGCTGTAAAAGCCATAAAGACTCCAGGGCCCTTAAGTCTAACAGTATAGTCAGTTCGAAAAAAAAAAAGATGTAATTCATAATAATTAATATTATAATTTTTACTTATTAAATTTGTTATGAAATTATTTTATATGAATGCAGACGTACGTACATTCAGGAAAGGAACCAATAAAATTGCACCGTGTATATTGTACAATTTTTATGGTATAAACTAGTAACAACGCATTTTTATATATCAAATTACGTTGACATTATATTTGATGGCTTTATGAGATTTATAGGGCAAAAGAAATAGCCAGTATTAAAATATTATTATGAGAGCACTTATGCCCTTATGCACTTATGCTTATAGATAATGTTAACAGTATGATAATGTTAAAAAGTTACACATTTACACTATTTTGTTATTGTGGTTGAAGTTTTGTATATAGCATAATCAATGAAGCTTCCGTCTTTCTCATTTCAATTTTCAACTCGATTCTAAAGACTTGAGCAGTGTTTTTTTAATAATTGTATATTAAGTCAACTTTTAATTAACCATTCTATACAATTACATTATTAAAAATACTATATAAACGCGAGTTAATATTGTTATAGATTTAGGTGTTATTTTCGACTACAAATTGATCTTCGATAAGCATATTGACAATATGGTCAAAAAAGCTTCTAAAGCATTAGGATTAAATTATTAGCATTAAATTAATTCTTTATTGTTTTTTTGTTCGAAACCATCTTGAATACGCCTCTCAAATTTGGAATCCCAATTATAAACTCACGTCCACTCGCATTGCGCAAATACAAAAACGGTTTCTTCGATACCTACAATTTTAATCTAAAACTTGCTTACCTGATTACACATTGCGCTGTAAAATTGTTAAAATTTCACTTGCTCCCACTGTATAAACGGAGAGAAATAGCTGATATGTCATATCTTTTATGCATACTTAGCTTAGCTCAATTGATTGTTCGGAGATACTGAGTAAAATTAACCTGCGTGTACCAGCCGCGTCTCGTAGAAAATTTAACGTACTTTATAATCCAGTTGTTAAAGCCACTTACAGACAAAATTCCTACTTAATTCGAGTTGGCAACAGTAGAAATAAATCGGTTAATGATATAAATATTGATTTATTCGCTCTAAGTGTGCAGAAATTAAAACTTATTTTAAATTCCTGTTTATTTGAATATGATATCGTGTTGTTTTACATCTACTCTTTTTAATGATTTATATATGGAAACTAGCAAATGGCCTTCATTCCATTTACACATGTAATTTAGTTCTGTACTTAGCTGTAAGTTTTCCTAAAATATTAAATAAAAAGATTTAAATTTTGTATAGAAATGATCTTAAATTACATATTACATATAAAACGGGTAGCAAAGTAATACCTACATATAACTCTATTGGTTTAAAGAAAGAAAGCTTCCAGTCGGCTTGATTTTTTCCGACATATTCAATAATCATCTTCATATTTCAGGCAATTTTCACAAAACCTTAATTATACACCTAAACTTTCCTCATGAATCATTCCGTCCATTGATGAAATCCGTATGAAAATCCGTTAAGTAGTTTTTGAGATTATCGCGTTCAGACAGACAGGCAGACGCGCCGGGGAGACTTTGTTTTATAATATGTAATTACGCGACTAAGTGAACTAATTAATACTCTTCTTCACTGTAGTATAAAATTAATATTTGTACAATAAAGAGTTATATTTCCTAAGTTTACATGTAGTAGGTAATTTCTGAAACTGGTGACCCAATTCTAAAGATTTTTTCACTATTAAATAGCTACGTTATCTTTGCGTGATATAGGATACATTTTATTAGTATTACATTTTATATTGTACTAACGCGAACGAAGTCAAAGGGCGGTGGCTAGTATAAAATAAACAAATTAAAATGTTATTTATACGGGACACAAATAACTACTTTACCTGTAATAAAATTAGTAAAATTTTTGGAACTGAAAGTTACATCTACGAGTAAAAGGCGTAAATTAACTCAGATAAGAATTGTAATTAATATACCTACAAGCAATTGAACGTCATGTCTACACGAATATTTTATATATCTATGATTATTATATAATAAGTACAGTTGATATAGTCATGTAATATAACTTTGCAAGTGGATGGATTTAACAGGATCTTTTATTGTACATAAAAAAATATTACTCGGTGGATTGTCTCGATTTTATTGGGGTCGTCGCGGCCGGTCAGCTTAAAATGTAACAAAGTAATGCAATGTAGCTCTCATTTTTGCCTTTTGATGTCATTGTTAATTTTATATGAAAGTTTTGGTCATAACCTTTGCTTAATTGATTCACTATTGCCGAATTGATTCACTATTATCGTTACTGCTTATTACGTATGTTACTTTATACAACAAAATATATTCTATAACCTGGCCAGATAACATAGCTATGAATTAAAATAAAAAACATATAAATAGAATAAGTGGTTTTCGAGACCATAAACGAACATAAACGAACAGACAGATAGAGAGACGTTGAGTTTTATAATATGTATAGTAGATATAGAAATAGATATAGAAGATGGTAAAAATTTCATATATAAGTTTTAGCAGAAATAAATTTTAGGTTTTGAAGGTGTTAACATCAACAAAACAATCCAAATGATAATTTTAAGCGGGCTGGTTAATTAGAAATGAAGGGATTAAATATGATAGCGATACAACAATTAGGTACATTATGTAGAGTGGATATCACAAGGTATATAAAAACATAAATGGATCCTATGATTAGATAATTTATATTAATTGCCTTTAAATAGATCATAACACATATATTATATTATGTCTAGACAAAATATTATCTAAACTAATAGATTCTGTAAAAGTACTTTTAAGTTATTCTAACACGTCTGATACTAATGAAATTTTGTGCGAAGCTGGTAATTTTAAAACTGCAAACAAGTCAGGTAGTTAACCGTTAACAATTTTCACTTCGAGTTTACGTCCACCTTAGCATTGAATTTTCTCTGAGATTACACTAAACTGAGATAGACGTGATAAAATAAACGTTTTTACGACATAGCAAGGGTAAATTGCTTCATAAAATGCAATTATCTCAAAAATAAGGCTATTCCTTTTGTTGTTATAGGACAATGTATATTGTATTAAACGAAATTATTGAAATTTATTGTGATATAAAAAGGTAAAGAAACGCCTTAATCGATTAGACTTGTAATATAATTTGGAGGTTTTATTAATTTTGTATTTTATTTCTGTCAGTATAATATACTAAATTGGCTTGTACATATTATTCTTTTATGAATTTAAAATTCATTACCTACTAGAAAAAGTATGGATATATATGTACGATGTTTTTTTGATTTGATTACTATTTTTTTAAACGTTATGTGTTGACTTTTAACTTAAATTATATCATATTATTAAAGTTACAAAATTATTTTTATATCATTTATTAAATTTAGACTTAAGTTTGTTTTTTTAAATACATCATTAAGAAGATAAATATACTAAATAAAATATTTCTAAAGCACTGAAAAAAAATTTTGCTGATTCAATGATACTAAGAAATGGCATTTTAAGTTTTTATATTTCTCAAACGTAAATTATATTGAATCTAGCCGCAGTAACGTAACTGCTATGCTTTCTTTGAAACCTATAAGTATGTATTTACCTATATTATTTCTTGAGATGTAATGAGATAATGTAATCAAACAAGTATTTATTAGAATTCTGCTATTAACAACCAGGGCGGCGTTTAAAAATACTATATTTCTCGGCTTTTGTTAATCCTAACAATAGGTAGCTGTATAGCAGTTGGTTGTTAAAAGAAACAATGGGATACAAATTCATAATGCAGTCTGGAAATGAATCACGTCATGCTCGGGTCCTCCGGGAGTAGCGCTGAATGAAAATGAACAACAATGCTGACTCGACGTGAACTCGAATGTAAAATGATTCAAAATAACCAATATTTTAATATTTTAGTGGTACTCGTTTAAAAATATTCTTAATTAGTTATAGTAGGTATATGGTATGCAGTTATGACGATGTCGTTAAAAATGCATATCATAGGAATTCAGTTTTATTTCCGACGTAAAATTGATGTGATCATTATTGATAGTTTCAATTAGTTATATAACTTATCAAATATATGAGACTGATTTATAAAAAACATGGAAAACATATAAAAATGTTGTTTGTTGTTAAAATTTTACTATCAACAACATCAAACTTTAAAGCTTAGGATGTCGCGTAGAAGAGAAATCGTGTATTATTAACTATTAATAGCATATTAACATTTTCATGTAGTTAAAAATGGGCAATAGTTTCTTAAATTAACCGAATAGTGAATTTTGTGGCAATGATATATTAATGGTAGCGTGTACGAATACTATGGACACCGATTCATACGTCGTGAGTTCGAATCCCTGCAATGAGTCTGAGCTTTTAGTGAAGGAAAACATCATGATTGTTGGTGGTTATTGCCAAGCATTTACTGGTTTGTTTTGGTAACTGCGTTTGAGAGCAAATCCTTCGGCTAGGCTTAGCGTGTTCTTCCATTCATCTTGGGCGAATATAAGTAAATATAATATCAGGCGAGTTTGTGGTTGAACGCTGAATCATTAAATAATAATAAAAAAAAATCATTGTAAAAGACTAATTCTAATGATTATTTTTCGAGCTCACAGCTAAGCAATAAAAATGTAACTGTAGCATTTTACTCTTATTATCCAAACTTTGAAGTGACTTTCTGATAGGACCAGCAACTTTATTATATCGTAACACGCAAGCAAGTTCTTTCATATGAGATAATAAATTCAAGTTAAAAAATTTTAGTATTAACAACGTATTCTGTTGTAAGTACAAAATTTAACGTGCGCGGCTGCGGGTTTATGAACTGCGAGGTACAAAAATCCGGGTAAAAAACTCTCACGCATTCAATCAAGCGTATAATCGGTGGATAGGTCTGTTAAAAACACTCAACCGTTTTGAGTGCGGTTAGTGTTTGACCGAGTTCATTTAACTCATTTTGTTTTGTGTAAGTTTTCCGGGGTCTTTATAAATCTTAAGTTGAGTTAGTTAGAAACCCCTTTTTTATAGTTTAGTTTATTGGACTGTAATTGGTAGCGAACGTACGAAATACTATATAGCATAAAAATTAGATTGGATTGATTTTTTTGTGAATCGATATGAAAAATTTGCTTATTTTATTATTTTAAAAACTAGCACAAAATACTTTATAATGTATTTATATAAAGTTTTTCTTTATTTAAACTAGTATGATAAGGTTCTGTGAACTCGCTTTTACCAATTTACCGCTTAATAAATTCCAAAAGCTATCAAAAACATCTTTATAATATTAAATTCACATAACTACGTACTAAAGAATTCAGACAGTATATTATTAAAGTGAAAGTTTCTAACTCGTATACAGTAGTGAACAGAAACGTTTCACTTATAATTTTCAATTTGTATAAGTTAGTTATTACTTAATTTAAATTGTTGGCTATTTGTACTGAAATAATGACAGATATGATAATGAAAATATACTAAAAGAAATGTTTAAATAACAAAAAACTTTAATTAATTTAAAACAAAATGTGTTGTTTTATGTACGCACGTACGAAATTATTGGTACTTCTTTAGCGTAACAAAACAAAAGTGTTATCCCAAATGCCGACAACATAATGAAGTTAGGCATTAACGATATTAATGTTAATTCATCTTAATTTGTTTAAAATAATTAACATAATATTTATTTATGTAACGGTAAATTATTTTTATACAATAAAATTAAATAATTAAATGTAGTATTTTTTTTTACTATTGTTCGGCATTTTGACGACACTTTCCCTGATGTTAAGCACAGTACAATCTAAACACAACGTCGATTACCTAGAGATCGGCAATCCATCGACGGTCGCTGCTGTTATGGCAGCCTGCATAAATATCTCTTCACATTACGCCTGAAGAGCAGATAACACATTGACCGGGAGATGATTCTAAAGTTTCATGGTACAGCAAAAATATTACATAGATTAATTTTTAGTTCGTGCCGTGTCGGAGGCTACAATAAAACTGTGACGCCCAGGAAGATGGAAGTAGTTTGAACAACTGTTAAGAACACTCACCATGATACATACGGTAGCATACGCTCAGCAAGGCAATGTACCTGCGCAGCTGAAGCGGCTCAATGTATTTGGTAACGTCTGCATCATTAACAATGCGAACAGTCCGTTTTTGCAACCTGCCCAGAGCATCAAGGAGGAATTTTGCGGATCCGTTCGAGAGATGCGAGAAATATTCCATACATGGCCCAACTAGTGCCATGTAAAGATGATACAGTTGACCGAGTGTGAAAAAAGGGTGCCTTTTTAGGATTCCGAGTCTTATAAATGTTATGGAGATGACACTCCCGATGTAATCCCTGGAGTTGAGGTCGTTGCGAATATCCACACCTAGGATATTGAGGTTGTCACGCGTTGCGAGCGAGATATTATTATCTCTTAATTATTATAAGATATTATTATTAGCAAGTCGCACTTACGTCACATAATGCGCAGCTCTCAATTTGACCCTTTACTAAACGCTGCAAAAAGAGTTTTTGGCGGTATCTTGAACTGCCATGTTTTAGTTTTTATTTTAATTCATTAACTTAGATCCTTTGACTCTATATTATGTAATATTGGTGGCATTTTGCGTGGTATAGTTTGATTATAGTGCATATATGAAGTGGATTATAAATATAAACTGAAAGCATGCATTTTGAGATATCACAAAACTCCCTAGATAGTTCTAACAAGAGAATCACATTCTTGTTAGATCCATCTTCAAATGTTTAAAAAATACTACGAAGGCTTAACACATTGAAACTGGCATGTGCTTTTCGCGGCGCCAAATAAATAATAAAAATAAGAACGTGCCAAATAAACTATAACTTAACATGAATATTTTTGGTTGTTCTCATATGTAATAAAATGGTTATGTATTATAAAAATTGTCGGTATTTTAACAGTCAGTTAGTTAGTCAGGATATAACGGTATACCGAGTTATTATTAATGTTCAGGCCATGAATAATATCAAATATACAACATGTAACAACAATTCGCACGATTCTGTCAGCAAATGGGTTATACGTCTGGCTTAGCGATGTGAATGCGCTATAATAACATGGTTTGTATTGCTTTGTTGACGAATTACTTTGCTCACCTATGAATGTAAGTTTTATTAGTTTTTTTTTCTATAGCTTTGGATAAATTATTTGGTGCGATGTCTAAGCTTATGATAGAGAAATGATATTATATATATCACAATTTCACACACGGCCATTTAATTCCATACTAAGTATAGCTTGTATTATGGTACCTAAACAGCTGATATACTATATACATATATATTTAACACCCAGAAACACAAATGACAATTATGCTCATCACACAAAAGTCAGTCATGGGTAGGGATCGAACCCGCGACCTCTCGGCTCAGTTTAATAGCACTCGTAATTGGAACGGACCCGCAAAATACATATTCGAAGCCCTGGACGGGTTGTTGAGACAGGCTGCCCGGTTACTGCGTTACTACGTTACTACGGTCGTCAAGTCGTTTCAGCTGCGCAGGGACATTTCCTCGTTGAGCGCGTATTCTACCACTTGTATCATGGCTAGTGTTCTGAAGAGTTGTTCAAACTAATCCCCTCTTCCTTCTTCAATAACAGAACCACACCCGCTGGGCTCCGGAGTCATAGCTTTACGGTAGCCTCCATCTCGGCACGAACAATGAAATTCGCTACGTCTTTTCTTTGCCGTAATGTGAAGCTGTGGAACTGTCTCTCGGCCAGTATGTTCCCTCCTTCCTACAATATGGAGTCCTTCAAAAATGACACGAAGAGGCATTTGAGCATAGTCGCCGATGTTATTGGACGTACTCTGCTCAACATCAGGTATAGTGCCGTATATTGTAGAGTTTACTAATAAGTTATCATGTTATAAAAAGAAAGTGTATGATTTTTTATATAAAGTCAAATAATATATATTAAAACGATTATTGTAATCTTTCAATAAATTTTTTAGATTGCTTATGAAAAATATATGTATTTATGTTTTTTAAGAATTAAAGGTATCTAGATTCTAGTCGTCGTAGTGTTGAATAATCTATAAAATCCAAGAAGAATATTTCAAACCTGACTAATAGTTCTAGAGATTGGCGTGTCCAAACAAACAATCGTTTGCTGCTTTTTGTTCTCATAGATAAATATATGAAACTATTTTTAGGTGTTACAGATTATTACTAGCGTATGTAGGTATATTAAAAGACTATTATTCCATAGCGAAACGTGTTCACATTTAAAAATTATTTATACACGCTTGAGTGTAAATATCTCGTTATGGCGCATTTGAGTGGGATCCGCGAGCCGTCGGGTTCCGGAACTAACAGCCTCCGAGGCTGTAAACGTCTACACCGGCTGACTTTCGGTGATTTATACCAATTTTATGTGTCGCCTCTCCTCTTGGATTTATATTAAATTTATTTTATGGCACACTTTTACAGCTCTGAAACATGTTACGATGGCCATTCGCCTTGTCGCTTATGATTGTGTGCGTAACGTTGAACTGCTTTATAAGACAACTTTAGATACCCGATGATTTCTCCTGTGGTTATTTAACATTAAATTATAACGTTAATATTAAAATGGAAATCAGTATTGATTTCTCTAGTCGAGAACGTGGCTTAGCCAATGTAGTGTGGACCGTCACTCAACTGGATAGAACGACGATCTGTATTGAATGCGCAAAGCTCTACTAAAATCGGGCAAGAAAATATACACCAGCTCAACGTCCAGCAGACGGTGGAAAGAGGGACTTAATATTAGAGTTCGTTTATAAGGTCAATTAGAATATATAATTTCAAACATTATATAAAGAAGTATTTAGTTATTGATGCAGTGATTAAGTTAATTATAACCAAGTACAAAACATAACTAAGATTTGGTTACGTGAAGATTTCGTGTCAATAGTACTCAGTTAGTGATACCAAAGTGAATTATAGGATAATATTGATCATTGCACAATCTACAACAACATATGCAATATAGGCTAATAAAAAATGAAACAGTTATAATTAAGTAAAACACACAAGTATTATTTGGTTAAGTAATTTTATACATGTCAATAATGTTCAGTTAGTGATGTCAAGGTGAATTATAGAATAATATTGATAATTGCATAAAACTATCACATTTGCAACATCGGCTAACAAAAAATGAAACAGTTATACACAAGTGTAACGTATACCGGAAAAAATAAAAAAGATTTGGTTAAGTAAATTTTTACGTGTGCATAATATATAAAATATTGAAACAGATTGACATAACAGGTGTGAACTGCTCTGAATATTGAAATATGATAAGTTTTTGAGACCTTTTACCTTCAATATCCCGATTATAATGAAGTTTTTGAAGCAGTCGTCGTCTCTATGTGGATATGTTATATTTTTGATGTATGATGTACTTTTTATGTTCGGAAAACGATCGCATTTGGCTTTCAGAATAAGAATACAACATTTTATTATTATTTGTTCGTTCCATTGTGAGAAAGTAATCAAGTGGAAAAGCGAGGACTTAGATTACTCTGTCAGTGACATGGTAGAGCACTGGGCTGTCACTATAATAATGACTCTCGGCTCAATGCCGGTGAATCGTTTAACAGTCGTGTTATCTGTATATTGATTTTCCGTTTTTACTATAAGTAAGCATTCAAGTTTTTGTTATTATTCAGTTAATTTAATTATGTACATATTTTTTACAATAATATCTATTTAAATTATAAAATATTAAAAAAAACCGGTTGATTACAAGCAGCGGGCAAAGACCCAAGTCACAGGTGGCTAGGGCTTCAGAGAGAAAAACTTCCTCGCAATTCGCGCCGTCTCCAGAAGAGCTGCCTTCTTATTATTATTATTAGACCGTTTCTGTGGTGAAATATTGTAAGTAGAGTGAGAGGATACATAAATGATTTTTAATAATACATGCCTGTGAATGTCCCACTGCTGAGAAAATGTCTCTTTACGGAGGCAAGGCATGGAATTAATCGCCACGCCAACCTACGAGGATTTCAATCGCTGAGAAATCCACAGTCCTAAGTTTTTCACATATAGTTGTACTACAAGAACAGTTATCTTCAGTTTTCTTTACGATGTTTTTCTTCACCGTTAGCCGAGTATGTGCATTTCATAAAATTTGTTGGGATACCGGGGTTCGAACCTATGGACATTGAAACGATATTCCGCTGGTTTAAGTAATTCGAAAACCACGATTTGTTAAACGTTTATGTGTATTAATCATGCATAATTCTTATACGAGAAATATTATTTTTATCACAGGTTTTCCGTGATTTTTTGTTTTTAGTAGGGAATAAAACCAGAATCCATAATGCTCATGTTAACGATAAATTATTTAGAATAAATTTGTAAATTAATGTTTTAAAATGTAGAGTGCAAAGTTCAATAGTGAAAGTATTCCTGATAGACTCATCTCAGTCGTAAAGCGTCAATATTTGCTTTACAATATTGCTGTTTGAATAGTAATGGCAAGAACTAAGCATTAACTCACGATACAAAATTAGCCCTCAGGGGTGGCAACCTATGAGTGAGTGACTGCGGATATAACTGTGAGCTTGTTGGTTATTGATAGCTATTAGTTGAACTACAAGATCCTTCTTTACTTTCTTTTCAGGAAAATAAAAATACATGATATTTAATATTCGCTTATATTATCATAGACTAAAATTAATGAAAATTCAACCAAAACATGTTAGTTGTTATCGTGTGATGCTCATTAACAGTTATTTATGTTTCTAGTGCGGTAAGCTGGTTTTTACAAATGAGTAGACTTCTTACTATTTTACTTTAAATTTTTTCTGCAATTTTCTCCTCATTCAAGATATCAGGTGGAGTAGATTCCATATTAATATCGGATTCCTCGGTTGAACTCATATTATTATTTTGTTTATAAATATCAGTCGGAAAGTCGCAACAATCTTTGACGTTTCTAATATGAAAATGGCTTGAATTTGCAAATGGCGTCGCGTTCGCGTGGTTATAATTAGAACTACATCTTTCGCCTCATTTTTTGTTTAGTATTAAAATGAGACAATGTATTGAGAAAAGTGCTTCTAAGGTACGATCATTCAGCTTATTTATTCTCGTAATGTGAAACTTTTTAAGGGCGAACCCGCCGATCATTCCATATATTATCAGTAATAAATATGACACTATTCCGTAATTCTTTATTGAAATGAAACTTCTTATGCGACTTCCAAGCGTTAAACGTTTAACGTATAACGTTTAACGCACATTATCGGTCTCTCCTCTTTGTGTGAGCCAGAGCGAGAAAGTAAATGTCGGTGTGTATGTATATTGCACACTGTTTAAATAAAATAGAAAATGTATTTTAAAATGAAGTTTCACTTCTATCGTGTGTGAATCGCACACACACCTTTTTTTGTTATCTTATTCTATTTTTATGACTCATTGTCATTAAACATAAATGTAGTCTGTCCTTTTGTTATCGATCGTTTCTTATAACTATAAAATATATATGTCAAGTAAAAATCCTAGTATTCGGTACTCACTATTAGTATAGTGAGTACCGAATATCGTAAACTCATCAATATTATTCTATACATGACATAACTAAAATGTTTATCTATTAAATATTTCTATTATAATTGAAAAACCAATCATAAGCGTGTATCTCCAACAAGAAATATTTTTTTAAAGATGTCTATGGTCCAAGAATGAGTTTTACGATTTTCATACTATGATCAAATATGGATAGATATAGAAGCATATAGAGAATGAATGAAAGAATAATGACTACAGATTTATAAGATGAGTGTGAATGGGAACGCTGGAAGAGGAAGGCTTAGACGATCATTCCACGATCAAATCGTGGACGCTCTGAAGAAAGGTCGGGTCATGAGTACTCTAAACTGACGAGCATGCATCAAAAGATTGATGAATGTTGAAGAACTGAAAGATGTATGTCAGGACCGTAGCAAGTAGAACGACATGGTCTCTACCTACCCCGTTGGGTAAGAGGTATGATTTATGTATGTATGATCAAATGTTTGTTTCTCTTTCTAGCGCACCTAGCGAAGACTGAGGTACCTACTAAAATTGAGAGTATTAAAACTACATATCTAAGAAAACTATATTTATCGGAATGCTTAACAAAAAGTAAACGAAAATAATTCATTATTGTGTGATGGACTATGACCCCCACAATAGTCGCACTTAGTAGTGAGATACTGAAGTATTTGCGATTTTTACATAGATTTAAGTACACAACTGAAGCAAACAAGCAACAAACAAAAATTCAGAGCTGATCTCAACTAACCCATTAAAGTAGAAATCTAGCAAGTCGGCTTAGTGCCGATTAACTTTCGGAGAAAATTAAAAGCGACGACACCGAGTGATAATAAAAGCAGTTGGTGAAAATACGTGACCAATATGTCCTGCGAGGGTTCGGAAACGTGGATCTACGAGTTATGTGGCTCACGTAGAGCGAGTTTGCTTTGCCAACGTGCGACGGCTACCGTAGCGCTCTACGGCTCGGTTTGCACGGATATCGAATTAAAGTTTAATGCCGGAAAGCATATTGACTGTCATCGATGTTAAACAAAAATTCAACGTTGACACTAAGAATCACAGAGTATTTGTTGTCTCAAACTTAGATTTAGAAACTCTATCGATTTGAGTTGTGATAAATTAAAAACCGGTAAGAAAAAGGACGTTCAGTTGCTTTTTCTTTTTATTTAATAGCAACTGTGTTCATCCATCATTCTGCCAACGTCACGTGAATAGAATATTTTTCTAATTATTCTTGTAATCTTCAAACATAGTTCCAACAAGATGGCGGCAACCTTGTTACAAATAACCAGGAAGTTTTGTGGCAACCTAAAATGCATTTTACTATTTATTAATTATACTCCACTTCACTTCACACTAAATTAGATCAATCGCCAAA
Organism: Saturnia pavonia; assembly: GCA_947532125.1. Classification (NCBI taxonomy): domain Eukaryota; kingdom Metazoa; phylum Arthropoda; class Insecta; order Lepidoptera; family Saturniidae; genus Saturnia; species Saturnia pavonia. The sequence continues at coordinate 10,146,682 of OX383902.1, read as the reverse complement.
ATTACAATATATAGGAACAAATAAAATAAGTTTATGAATTCAAATAAAAATGACCACATGACATATCAAGATTTCGAAAAAAATTAACCCGGACGCATAGTTACTCCTCTGTGGTCAAAGGCCCAGATTCTGAAAACATCGACATCGATTACCACTCAATTAATCAAAATTTTATTCATTCAACTTGATGATTATAACTTAATTTATGGCTATTGTTATATAAATAAAATCAAATATCTTTTACACAATAAAAATACATATAAACCAGAAAATGTTGTTGTATGTTATCAGGATGTTTCTACGAAACAAACTTAATTAACTTTGAATTTTATCCCAACACTTTATACTTAATTAGGGATCTTATCCAACAGCTTTGGGGTATACATCCGTCGTTAGGTCAGAAACTATGTAAACTTTTAATTAAGGCCTTTTATCAAATATGAAAGCAGGGTAGGACGTGAATGTATGCGTGGGTCGACAGGGTCAGCTGAATGAAAGGGTGCGATGGCTATCGGACGGGCAACAGTTTCAATCACGCCGAAACTTGGCTCGTTAAACCGTACACATGTCAACATACACCATTCAAAATATTTCATAATACGATGCCATTCATGTTGTTATGACAGCTCGCCCCTTATCACCGAATGTACTGATAAATATTGGTATTATCGAAGATATTAAATTGGGATATCAGGCAAGTTCGCCTCACCTGCGCCTGTAATAGATGAAAAATAAGAATTAAATGTTAGAAAACGTATGTCTCGTTTCGTGATCATCGCCTATTAGCGTTCTGGGGCTTCCTTACTACGTAACTACTTGCAATCTTCTGTGCAAAATACTGTAAAATAATGTATTAATTTTACCGTATAATGGGCGACCAAGAGTAGCATAATATCTTGTAAAGAAAAACAACGAAATTATCTTGGTAAACTTGAAAAGTAAAACATTACCTAAATAAACATGAAAAACAATTCGTTAGTACCGTCTCCGAGAAGCCAATTACATACCAGTATATATACAAAACTATAACAAACTCATTTAATGTATGCATTGTTATTATAATTATCTTTCATGTAATCGATGAAGAGATTTTTAACATAGTTTCCCTTATGGATGTTGTTGTTAATGCAAAAACTAAATTTGGATACAATTATTTTTAGATTGTTGTTTTGGACAGATTAATAAAAATAACGTTATAATTATACAGTTACTACTGATAATAATATCTTATTTGTTAAGACGTTTGTATTAAACAAACGAATGCGAGTTTAAGCGCGAACGATTTAATGGCCATATTTAAGGGTAGCCTCTTGAACCGTTTACAAAACGAATTGGTCGCGAAATTGCTCTCTAAATTGGACTAGTTCGGTGGTAGACAATTTGGCAAGACATTTGTATTCTTGCGGAGAAAAATAGCATATACCTCGAACATCTGATAGCAAGCATCGTAAGACTGTCGGCACCCGTCGCGTCACAATGTTGGGTCGGAGCCAATCATTCGATCGAAATGAAATATTTCGATGCTATTTAGGAACATAATGAAAAGCTTACCTCTTTTTCTTATTAAGTATGTTGATGAATCTATTAAATTTATTAAAGTACCTACGCTTACTAAATATCTTCTTCTTTTGTTTGTGATATTTTTTTAAATATAATCAATATTTTATTTGAGCGAAATTCGAAAACCAGACTCAAATGACTTTAGTACGACATTTTGACAGCCATATTCTTCTTCTAAAGAAACCCAATCAACTATAAAAATAAAACAAACTATTTAACCATATTGTTAAAACAATGATCCTAACAAATGGCCACAGTGTAAATTGCAGTTACTAAGCATAAGTATTTGAAACGATAATGCGAAATCAATTGATGAGCCTCGTTCGTTCATTATCATAATTAACACACGATTTCAAACTAAAGTTTTATTGATGTTAATGCAAACGATTATCTACGAGATACGATACGCCAGTTGATAAGATATCTTCGAATAGTAGCATAATATGCAACATTAGTAAGACATGTGGATGTGTTCCTAATTTGGGCGTTCTGTTGAGTGACACTCCTTACCTCCTATAATACTTAAGATAATAAATAAATGTTAGTACGATATTACAATTGTGTTTGATTGGATCACAACTACCGTAAAACAGTTGTAAACCTCGCCGTAGTTGCACACTTGAACGTGTCGCATTCCAGAACTAAGAATGGTCTGGTTTACAAAGTACCAGACTGGGTCGCGATTACCATGCAAATGTTGATAAGCCCGTCATAGTGTCTGTCTCTTAAATTGTTGTGTTTCAGGATCAGCCAGTGTATATTCAGCAGCCAAGAGGCATACAGGTCGGCATGGTATCGGTGACCGTCGAGGGATAGTCGATTTCTCGGTACTCGCAGTTGTAGGCAGAGTAAGTACTGCCACTTTGAATTATTACAAAAAAAAAAAGTGTAACAGTTTACATTTGTCAGAAGTGAAAACTACAAAAAAAAATGTTCTTTAAAAAATATTTTTAAATATCCTAAATCAGCGGGATTCGAACTATCGCCCACTCGTGCGTACTGCGTATGAAGTCTGGTCGTCTCTCACGACTATGCCAACCCGACGACGATCACAATCATGAAAATCAAGACTTAATCTAAATGTATTCTATCTCATTCTCTCGTAGGCTAAATCCTACAGATGTATATGGTTGTCTCTTTGTCATGGTGGTCTTTGTAATGTATATGGTTGAATTTTCACTTAAAAAAGAACCCAGTGCCTATATTCAGATTATGTACTAAAGTTATCTCTCATTTCCAGAGCATTAAAAACAATCGTCTTTCTGTCTGTGCTGTTTAAAATAAACTACTTGCATTAATTTTATTTTATTTCTATATGACGAACATTTTTATAAAAAAAAATTATTTTCTTTCTGTATTATATCATTAGTGTATCACGGAATACATATTTCGACCTTTTAGCCATCTAAAAATAGACGTGTTGCTTTCCGAAATCATTTATATCCAGTAATCAGTAAGTAATATGTATTACTGAATATCAGTAATCAAGTCTAATAGTATAAGATATTAATTGGATGTTGATAAGATAAGAGAAGATTGATAAGATTTGATTTCATTATTTTCATCACAATATTCTAAGTACAAGAAACAATTTCCATTTTTAAGGTATAGCTATGTTAATAACGTTCCCTCATTGTCTATAAATTGGAAGGACCGACAATTTGCTCATCGTACTGTTTTTTAAATGGGTATTTTATTGTTCTCTCTTTTATTTAAAGTGAAATTACTCCTCATTCATTAGGATGAGAGGACGCAGCGCACTCCACTCCATTTTTATTTTTCATTGTTGGTTTTTCGAAATTAAGCCTCAGCAACAATTGCTTTGTTATTAAGGGTCTCTCGATTAATGCGTATGTTTTATTTTATTCTCGAAGAAACGAGAAAGGCTTCTAACCACAATACAATTTTTTATCGAATACATCTAGATTTTTTGTGGAATATTCTTCAATAGGTTTTAGGTTCATAAAAGTTGATTAATTAAATTACATGCTAAAGCTATTGTTATAAGAGTTTCTTGATAAAACAATTACACGTAATTATTTGAAAGTGGCTTTCGTTTTGACTGAAACCTGTTAGTTTCATTTCGAAGAATGAAGACTAATAATATTTATGTATAATGGTAAATTTCATAACAATATGTATATACCGAATTCAGTAAGAAGTTATTTTAATAACTTTAAAGTTTAAAAGGCATCTTTAGCTAATGGCTATCCGTTTAAGATTTATTAACACTTAATATTTATGCTAAAATCATCTAGTAGGTTTTCAGCTATATAGCTCTCTTCAAAAGTATACGACTAGATAATAAATGATATTGTAGTTTTATATGTTTTCTTAACAAAATGACGTCACGACAAGAGTACATTACACAATAAAATTAACAGCAACTGAAGAAAATGAAAATGAATGTAAGTCATGTTTTCATGTCGGCCTGCGAAAAATCTATCGTCATATCTCAAAATATATTGTATATGACTAAATTAATAACGGATTTCTTAATGCAGTGGTTGCATTTCAGTCACACACGAATTTTTATCACCCACTTACTGCTTCTTGCTTATCCTCTTGCTTACTCGCCGCATACTGTCTTGCATGCAAGAGGTGTTGAATGAACAACAACATGAACAACATTAAAAAAATAACAAAAAGTGTAGTCAAGGTCCGGGCCGTAGATTTTCCGTGAAAACGTCGTTTTAATTTCCTTTTCGATGCTGCCGTAGCTCTCGTAGCTCGTCACTGAACATATTATGTTTTTTAATTTATTTCATGCGAGTTTTCTTCTGAACTACGCTTCCTATAATTTCGCGCATATTTACGGCTCATACGAGACGACATCTTAATTTTCAATTGAAATCCGATTTTACATATATTTCGGCAAATATTTTTATTGTTTTATTATGAGTCCTAGTAGTGCTTCTCAAGCTCTTTACAATGACACCAGAATCAACGTCCTATCTAAAAGTGTTCTCACGTTTTTATAATTTTACACAACGCTAATTCACAACAATCACGCATGCTTACACTATCCCGATGACCTTACGGGCAAAACAAACGCTACACAACAAACATGAACAGACATACTCTATCCATTGTGACCTCAACAGTTGTTGTCGCATTATTAGTCACGTAGTTATTAGGACTTCAAATCTAACGGTATTTTGTAAAACAAGAAAGTTTCACTGGCTATCATTGTACTTAACAAGCGAATAGACGTTATTATTTAATTATAACATATAACTAGCTGTGCCCGCGGCTCCGCTCGTGTGGACTACAGAATGCCACGTCGGTCGAGCACACACACGAATCTTCTTGCTCCTATCCACGCCGTATGCGCGCTGTTTAATTTAAAGACAAAAATGCTTAATATATATGATCCTTAGATAGATATATGTTATATCTGACTTTTTTCTAGGTCTTCTTAAGATCTACAATTATATAGACCATATATCCTATAAGCTGGCCAGATAACATAACTATGAGTTAAAATAAAAACTATGTAAATCGGATAAGTGGATTTCGCGAGAAAAAAACATAAACGGACAGATAGGCAGGGAGACGTTGAGTTTTACAATATGTATAAATTTTATAATGTGTAGAATTTACAATAATCGAATGTTTCTTTGAAATAATCTATAAACCTTATCGGTCATATCTCCATAAATTGTTTTTATTCTACCTGTGTTTGTAGAAGAAATTGAAGTTTAATGAAAGTATGATTAAAACCATCACGTTTTTAAAATGAAAATTGGCAAACGTGAATTTCCGCACAATGTGAAGAAATGTGATTACACGCTTAACGTAAGCTTATTCTAAAAAGTTCTCGCAGGTTGTCGAAACCGATTATGTTAAAATGTTTCGATCCGGATTACGGAACTTCATTTCCCTTCAGCGATATCGCGATTAATCCCTAAACGTAAACCTTAAAGGTGCTCAACAACGATTCGCGGGGTATCATTAACAAAGATTTTGTGATTTCGACCGCGAAAACGATGTTAAATATTTAAATATAATGTCATTCGTTGGATATTTTTATCTGTATTATACTAAGTTCCTCTTAGGCAGCAATGGTTTGTAATAAGCATTTGCGTTTGGCGAGCTTAGCATCGTTAAGTAATACCTACTTAAAGTATTCTCAATGCAAACGTTAAACTGTTCGAAACTTTTTATTAAAAATAACTTTCTAAACAAATACTATAATTTTTAACATGTAAGCTATAATTGTTTGGTACGTCTTAGAACCACTTATTGGTTATTATTAGTCCAGTCGAAAAACGTTAAATGCTGGACATAGACCTACCCCAAAGATCGCCACAAAGAGCGGTTCTGCTGTGCTCGCATCTAGCGGATTATTGCAGCCTTCTCCAGCAGAGAAACTCCGAGCTTATGACTATCAGTGACATTGAACTTTCTTATGATGCTATTATTTGTGCTGATTCAATAAATTATAATAATCAAGAGTAATCTATTTCATAAAGATTGTACGTACTTAAGGTATGCTATAGCTACAATATATTGTTTACTTTAACACGCCGACAACGTAATTTGTTAAAGGATAATATTTGAGCCCGTTTATGAGAGCGTGATGCGGCCATATTTGTTTGTTGCTCTGCATCAACAATACGACGGCTGTGTCATCTGTCAAGCTCAAGTGACGACAATATGTATAAACGGACTACGAATAAATTGCCCATCATTTATATTGATGAGTGACAACAGCGATGTTTTAATATTTATCGTAATAAAATGTATTCAATTAAATTATCCCACAGTTGTACGCATATAAAATTGATTTGATCATTACCATACTTCATAACAATCTAAGTTTTCAGAAACACTTGATTGTAACACGATGAAGTTTTTAACATACAGGAAAAATATTAATTTCATTGAATATTTATAGTAACTTCGGGGTTATACATAAATTTAATCAGAATTACAATTCCTTTTAGGATTCCGATGTCAACAATGAACCCTTACAGTTTCGCTATGTCCGTTTATCTCTCCGCGGCTTAGCTCAGATATTCTTAATAATAGAAAGCTGTAATTTGGTATGAGTATACATATTATCACGCCAACAAAACAAAATCGGGAATGGTTTTTTTTTCTAGGCTATTCCACCATGTGGGGTGTTGTTGGATACGTCGTTCAAAAACACTGCGGGTAGGTATATAAAAACAATTATACGATTCAGAGATCCTTTTAGGAAATATTAAGCTTTGAAGTGCTAATTCTTGTTAACGTGTCCCTCTCTGTCCCTAGCTAAATGGAATTTTTGGATAGGTAAAAAAAAACATGGTAGTAGTATATATAATGAGGTTAAAAGGAAAAGTATCAAATGCTTTACAAGTTAACGAGTGATAGTCATCGAACTGATAAAATGTACTTGGAGAAGTAATTACGTACAAATTCCATTTAAAATTACTTAAAGCCCCTTCTCTAAGTCTGCATATTGTGATGACAACTACGGAACTCTACACTGCGCGTGGCCTGACACGCACTCGACAATATTTTTTTTCATAAATTAGAATAGCCAATATATTTGAAATGACATATCTAATAAAATTTCGAATTTGCATGGTGGTCATTTTATAATATCGTCTTAGATCTACTATCCTCATGTAAAAAAATTGTCGTCAAGCATTTTTACGTCTGTAGGTATTGGAATCTACACTTGAGAGCCAGTCTTTTTTTTTTTTCGTACTGACTATACTGTTAGCCTTAGGGGCCCTGGAGCCTGTTGCGCGTGTGCAAATAAGTCGCGATCTGACTAATTCCCTATCATTTGATCTAAACTAACTATACATATATACATGTTTCTTCCCCCTGGGCGGAGGGAAGGAACATGTGTATGTGTATTTAGTGTTCTGAAAATTTTTGTCTAAACTAACTAGGCAAAAAAAGAAAAAAAAGGTCCTTTACAGAACCTATGTACCTGTGTGTTATGCATGTGTGTACAATGCAGTGTCATGTGTGGCTGTGAAAGCTAGTGAATGTAGAGTCACTGTATCGCGCGAGTGGCAGCATGGCTCAAGGGCTCCATACCGATGGATCTGATCTAGGCTTGAGTTGCCGCAGAGAAGGGCGGTCGTGGCGGGAAAAGCCATTCTTACTATTTAGACTAAGCGTATAGCCATCTTCTTCAGTCACATCGTCAATTAACATCGACTGAGATAATAATAGTTAAACGCTATTTTATGAAAAAGAAAAAACATGCAAATTCTCAAAAAATATGTAGATATATAAAAAAAACCTTAAAGCATTGGGTATACTAAACACATGGAAACAAACTTATCTTTTAATTATCTTATAATATTTTGCTCTGAAAAACTGCCACATGGTGCCTTTCATTATTCGTAAGGTCGATTAATCGTAAATTGTATGGAAATACACTTAATTATAATTTTCATCTGTGGTACAATGCTTGTGGAGATATATTTAAAATTGCGTAAAAATAAGGGATTTAATTAATAACATGTTATGAAAAAACTTCTTTTAAAGGAATAGTTACCAAAACAGGCTACTTATCGAAATGTTCAATATATCATGAATAGTAACGTCTTGATTGTTATTAACGTACTCATCACATTCGTATGTAAATTTAATCAATGTCTATATAAAGGGCGATGGTAAACTACTGATTGTATGGCTTCGCACGCAATTCGGCAATATACTTGCAACTACGGAACTAAAATTTCAACGCAACTTTATTTTTATCAGAGGAAGTCGTTAGACGGTATCTGAACCACCTCGCACATATTAACATACATAATTATAGGTAGTTTAACAATTGGAACGGTTCCAACTCGATCCAACTTAAATTATATGACTATTACAGTTTTCAGGTTTCCGTTGGTTGGGGAAACAATATGTTTATCTCGATTTCTTGATTTCGTATTTGATTTTTTTTTAGACAAATTTATTGGCTAGATTTATTGCCTACTCCAATTAGAATTGTGAAACTTGTTAATTACCGAGGGCTATTTTCTATTGCCACTTATTCGATACTATCGTAAAAGTGTTAGGTGCTAATTTATAGCTACCCAAACAAATTTTATTTCATACATTAGATACTATTTTTTCGTTTTTGTTCTTTCATTCATTGTTTCTGTGGGGTCTAAACAATGTTGAATAAGATTTCAGATAAACAAACTAGCTTTAAATGCACGGGTACTTTTTGCTGTTATATTTAAGCGCAGAAGACTATAGTCAGGTGATAGAAAAATTAAGGCACTAAACTCACTTGCGGCGTTTGGTAGTAATGTACTTATCATTTAATAAACTGTAGACATTTTACTCATTAAGTGTATGTAGAATTTAGTATATATTAAAAGTATAAAATATTTGAGTTATTCTTATATTTTGTGATTTATAAACTAATAGTTTGTGCGTCATACGTTAAGGCTCAGCCGTATAATAAGTGACTGTATACTTTCTCTTTATTTTTGTATTGAAAGACCCTGAAACTGACAATCCAATTTAATATCGGTTTCGATTTGTGAAAATTGAAAAAAAAAACTCACAAAGGTCCGTTTGTCGTATTAACCTAAACGTCGACCTTCACAGCACTACTAGTAATGTAATATCTATCTATATAGTGATTTTTTCAATAATCTATATTAACGTTGTTCTGACAATTACGAGTACAACAAATTAATGTCAGTAAACCGGTGGAACCGTTCTTAAGTGATGATCTTTCATATATATATGCGGCAATTGATTTTTATTTGGTTGGTTGGTTTATTGAGATTAATTTAGTTTAAACAGTACTTATAAAGTTATAATGGGACTAAAATTCCCTTAACAAAATGAAGCTAAAAAAAAGTGTAAACGATACAAAATTATGATTATTGAAATAGTTGAATAAATCTCGGGCCCAAGCTAGTATCAAATTATTATTCTTTTACCTTTCCTAGAAGTACATTAATAAAAAAAATTCATCATGTCGATGAACTCATTATTTTAAACAAATATAAATTATAATTTACCTTTACTATTTAACCTTAGCTGCCTCCATAAATTAATATTTTATTATGAAATTTCACCCGTTGATTCTGTGTACAAAAGGTGATAAGTATTTTCTTGAGGGACTTTATTGTGTAATTAACAAAAACATAAAACCCGGGTATTGTATTCTGGATATTCGAAAACATTTTCGATGGATCGTTACTTTCCCAATGATAGAAGACCGGTACAACCGACAACATGATAGAAGAAAATTTAAAAATAACTTGAGTTATATGTTCATGTTTTATTTCATTGTTTATTTGTGAAGTTGCTATTTTTGGAGATTATTGAAACCTTTTAAAGGAAAAAATTTTAAAGGTAAAAAGCAAGTAGCGACCCCTTATAATTAAGAAATAATATTGAAACGAGCAACATATGGTTGTTTTGCATCTACGGTGCTGATGGAATTAAGTATATTTCCTCATACAGTATCTGCGTATTTCTGAACGAAACCACTTAAGGCGCATGGAAATTTCGGTTGATGGTGCCACAATTTACTTTTTACTTTGCTCGTATATGAGCTCAACTTCTTGAACGTGTAGGGTATAATTCGTGTAAATAATATAAACATTCGGATGTGGGCTTTTTAGATATTTTGGTAAGCGTTTTAGTTTTAGATATTTCATAAGATTTAACGTATGTCCGAAAGTAATACTGGTGAAGATATTTCAAGATATTTGTTTTCTTCCTCTGTTTGATTACTTCTAAGAGATGCTAAAATTAAATACTGCAGTAATATTTCGTATTTGTATAACCAACATAAACAATTATATAAAAAAAAAATCATTAAAAATCCAATCCTTTGTTTACATTATTTTAATGTTAGTGTTGAATAATTTGGTGTACTTAATTTCTGTTATTTATATTACACAAATTAAAAAATATATATATTAAAAAATCTTGACTTTTTATTTTACAAGTTTTTATTTAACTTGCTTTGTTAATATGGGTCAAATTTTGCAACTGATTTTTAAAACAGTTATCGTTAGTTTGGATGACAATGGATGTTTAACTAAGTCATTCTAAAGTCATTCTAAATCCAATATGGCGCACTCTACAAGATACCAGAACATCGAGCGATCGCAATTCCCGTAATTCCCCCACATTGCCTGAATCGGACATTGTGACACCGTAGCTAGTTATAGACAGTTGTGCGTTGCGATTGTCGAGCCGGGAATTAGCCGCAAAGAGATTACTTAGTAATGTTGCTTTCTCCTGCGGCTCATGAGCCAATAACCTATCCGAGTACTTCCGCGAGGGTAAAGCTAGACGACAGAAATTGTTTTGCACGGCTTTGGTCAGACTCCAGTAGGCTCGACTGTTAGCCGGTTGGCCCACGAGATCATGGCCTATTCACACAATGCGCTGAGCATTCGCTCTAATGTAGGCCTACATTCTTTGGTGGCAGAATTGTACGCAAATTTAAGGTCTTTAAATTTAAGATCTTTTTTGCACGACACCTGATCCAATCATAACACGCGGCTTGTTTCTTACTTACGACATCAGCGAATTTGCGATTTTTCCATTAGTGTCCTCTGCGATTACAAACGACATTGAAAGACTGAATACTATTTTCCACTGCGGTTCCAATCTCGCTGGAAATTGCCTCGGCAATCGCTGAACGATCTTTTCCATCAAAGCAGCACTGCCGCCACTGGATGGATGCAAAATAATCCAGAATTCCGTTCCAGTCTGCTGAATGGTAGTACCAAAAAGTACGCTTAATCCTTACGCAGAGTGAAACCGGAACGCGCGGCATAGATGTCACAACCAGGCAGTGGTCCAATGTGCCCAGAGGCACATCAACTGATACAACAAACCCAGTTGAATGGCTCGTCAATAGAAGTTCCAGCAAAGAAGGCGCATGACCAGAATTATCGGTAATCCGGGTGTACTACATTACTATTGGATCAGGTCATGAGTTAGAGTGAATGCATGGGCAGTTTGTTCTGCATGGTCTGTCTTCAAAGAACCCTACCAAGATTAGTTGTGTGCGTTAAAGTACTCCAAGGCTACCAATACCGCAGTAGGAACTGCTCATGTCCGTTATCTGTCGCCCTGCTCAATTAATCAAACAGCTGAATAGTCTCATAATCCCCGTTATGGGATTTGTAGAGGCACACGTAGATTCGGCTATGAGTGCCCAGGTCCGTAAATAATCTGAATATATAATGTCTGAGTGAAAAACTCAACATCATTAAACGATACAAATTTACTAGGTTCTCTTTGACTCTAGAGTTTAGCGGGAGTACAATTTATCGGTGCCCTGATAGGAGCAATATAACTCACTGATATATAATAATATATTATACGTTGTATAACTTTTACTATTTGGTTCATTTATCTTTACCCTATAAAGTTTATAACGTAGAAACAAAATTAATGTAAAATGTCCCTTTTTTATACCGTAACAAAGAGCCTGAAAAATAGCACGTCTGAGGAAACGGAGGGAAAGTAAATTCAGCAATTTATTGCTTAGGCTCGGGCGCTATATTTGTTGCAAATGAAGACGGTAGCGAGGTGACAATTTTCAGATGCTGGGACGGAATCACCGCCGAGGGACGATCCTTCGCAATGTCATCGCACTTCGCGACATTTATTTTGAATTTTATGTAAGTAGTTTTTTTATAAATCCTTTGCTTAAAAAGAGTAAACAAAGCAGCAAAATTATCTCAAAAATGAAGTTCTTTCCATTACATCTGACTACTAGGCACAAATAGGGACCCAGCTTCTCCTTTTATTTCTCCTATTATTTCAAGAAGAGAACAGATCTTAATCTTTCAAGTTTATCCGTGGATGTTGGTGATTAATTTACATTTTTAAGAACATACGCTGTGTCCACTGCGAATGTAGTTGTGCATATAATAGGAAATTTAGTGAAAGTAACTTTATGATTTCAGTCAAAATGCCGGCTTATAGACAATAAAGTCATTCAAATGTAAGCATAATAAATCAAATTTATTATTTACTTTGTGTAATTATATTTGTTTTAATTATTTTTCATAATATGTTTAGAGAGATCGCTTCCTTTGAAAGTTATTTTTGCTGCATAGCTTACGTAAGTCTCAATTAAAGAAGCGCGTACTGGAATTCTCTTCAAATTAGTACGTACATGACGTTCAGTAATTGTGAGCTGACTTCCCTTTTCCGTCGTTTTTACTCCCATTAATTACTTAAGGCGTGCACAGACGCGCCTGTGTGCCGTTTTATCTTCCGTTTTACCGCTGACATGTTATCATGGACCAGTTACTTTCTTGAGATAACAATGAGAAATCATGTCAAATCAAATCAAATCAAAGATAAACCACTGTGAACAAGATTTATATATATGTCTAATAATGTATATGATTATATTTATACATATCTATAAAAATAAATAAAATTGAAGGTCTGTTTGTAATGTCAAAATAACAGCTTTTTACTAAATGCATATGAAAGTATAGGTACACGGTACTTCTAACAAACATCGTATTTTGTAAAAAAAAAAGTCTGTTTGTTCCGTCTTATCTCAGAAACGTTTAGACCGGTTTTGATGAGACTTTCACGCTTTCACGCAGAATAGCTGATTTTAAAGGGAGAGAACTTAGGCTAATTTAATTTTAGAAAAAAATAGCGTTTCGCACAAATAAAAAAAACAAACATTTTTATCTTTAAAATAACCGGCGGGTGACGGTCACCACAATATCAACAGCATTTTGTAGTTCCCGCGACCGGAGCCTAGTTTATAAATATATAATTAGTGAGATCGCGACTTTTTCGCATGATCGGCGACAGCCCAAGCCAAGGTTCGTCCACTTTGGCATCCTTGTTGCCTAGCTTTCGGGGCTGAGTGCCTTCAGCGCTCGCCTCAGGCCCGGTGAAACTGTAAAAGCCATCTGAGGCTCAGGGCTCTTATAGCTAACAGAGTAGTCAGATCGAAAAAAATAAAACTGCATAAGTGCATTGTGCATAAGCACAATACAACCTTAAAACAATGACGACCATCGAGAGATCAACAGTCCATCGTCAGTAGTCTCTGTCATGCCATCCAGCAATCCTCTCGGTAGGTGGATTATACACCGGTTAATTCCGAAACGCGATAAACCAAAAGAGAGTCACTGTGAAGGGTCTATCACCAAGTTGATACAGATATCTACTCTACAGCCCTGATTGATTATTAAATGTACACCGGCTGATCCAGGAACACGATACGTCTAAGCGTGGCATTACAGCGGGTATTACGTCTGGTGCATGTTGGTGGCGATCCAGTCGGACATAACTGACGTGACCTTACACCATACATATTTATATATATTTATTATATACAGGATACACAATTGTAAAATCTACAGTTTTTTATCGTTGATAGGTTTAGCGTTAGCCACAATCTCAACTGAACTTAAGTGGCGATGTGGCTCAAGATGGTAACACGCTAAGCCTAGTGGGAGGACAGGCTCTCAAGTGCAGCTGCCGGAACACACATATTGGTGCTTGGCGAAAGATTTACGAATTATAATACGAATATTATGAAGTACACACATGGAGACTACATAAACTATAAAGACGGCGTTATTTATTCTTATAATATTTAAATAATTTAATCAATAAAAGACATGCACGTTTATTGCAGAAAATTGAAAATATGATTAAATTAATTATGATATTGAATATTGATATTGATACATATATAATTAATATGATATGAAATTAATTATGATTAAATAATATGAACGGCATAAATTTTCAAAATCAAACAATACTATATTCAATTTAGGACTCAAGGAGGCACTTATAAACGTCAATTACTACTACCGGTTCGGAAAACATTTCAGTCATCCAGAAGAACCGGCAAGAAACTCGTTTCAGCTTATCCTTTTTTTTTTAATTCCAAGTGTACAAACAATATTTACATTTAATAATCATATTAATAATTTAATGGATGCACAGAGAAGGAGTCACTTCCAGACATGACTATCATTAACATAATGATCCACCCTATACCATACCTTTTGATAGTAAAACCTGCTTGATATGATCCTTGAATTAATTGTCTGGGAAATCAGTAATGTGCTTTGAGATCTTATAATAGAACCTAACACTATTACCCAAAAAAAATATTAGTCATAGGTTCTAAGGTACGACTAAATTATGTCTATTTCTAGTATTAAAACTATGTTGGTCTTTAATAAAATTTCAATTCACAATTCAATTTGTATTTTCCACTTAGTGCTCGAAGCCACCTACGTCCTTCATGTTTTATACAACACACAAAAGCAGAAAATGGTATTTTCCTATAATATTTTATAGCAGAGGTACAATGTGTTCAACATATCTCTACCAAGTTGAAAACAAAAAAGGTAACATTATTATCAGTGTATTTGTACTGGGGTCAGTACCAATATACGGATAATAATATTACTTCGGACAGACGTCATAAATATGCCTAATAAACATATCAAATATTTCAATTAAAAAGTCTTACGACGTTATTATTTCTGCAACTATTCTAAAACAATTGTATATGCCTAATACATAATAATCCATATTTAAAACAGTCATTTTTGGTCAATAACAATAATGGTCAAATTCATAAATTTTATATAATGAAATAATATTATACTTATCAAAATAAATAAATATTTGTTATAGAAAATTATAGAATGTCCAAGAATATTTGAGTGTATCAAAAATGATACCGCAGATACCGCAGTATCTCAAGGCGAAAGTCTTTGACCAGAGTGTGTTTCCAGTGATTACATATGGTGCTGAGACGTCGTCGCTAACTATGGGCCTTATAAGAAAGCTCAAAGTCACTCAAAGGGCAATGGAGAGGGCTATGCTCGGAGTTTCTCTGCGTGATCAAATCAGAAATTAGGAGATCCACCGCTGACCATGACCCCTCACTGTCGAGCATGTGATTTACCACACTCGGCAGCGAGAGGTCCCCTCCTACCACCGCGGCCAGAGCGCGGCGCTGCTCCACCCACGGAGCACACTCAGAGAGAGTGTGCTGCGCTGTATCTTCTGCAGCACCGCACTCGTGGCACGCAGTGGTGGGCTCCCTCCTGGCTATCTTGTGCAGGTACCACCCGAAGCAGCCATGTCCGGACAGCACCTGCACAAGCCTGAATGTTAGGGAGCCCTGCTCCCTGTTGCACCATGCCCGGAGGACCGGGCGGACGGCGTCTATGGTATAACGCCCATAGCGCGCATCCGCCAGGTCCTCCTCCCACCTCCTCAAAACTCTATCCCGGGCCTGCCTCCGCAGGCCCTCAATTTCTCTGGGAGCCGGAGGCTCCCCTAACTCTTTCCTCACCGCCGTGAATCTATACACGGTGGCGAGCACCTCCGCCTCCAGCTCCCACGGCGGGGAGCCGGCGAGCACAAAGGCCGCCCCCGCGGACACCGACTGGTATCCACGGATCACCCTCAGCGCCACGACACGTTGCGCTGCACGCAGCGTGCGTACGTTGCAGGCGCTGAGGGCGTCCACCCAGATCGGTGCCCCGTAGACGGCCATGCTCCGCACGACCCCCGCGTACAATCGGCGGCAGCTCGCGCCCGGTCCCCCCGAATTCGGGAGGAGCCGTCCGAGAGCCGCCGCCGCTCCGACTATGCGCGGTCCGAGTCCCCGAAAGTGGGACTCGAACCGCCATCTTCCATCCAGGATGAGGCCCAGATACTTCATCTGGGCCCCAACCTGGACCCTGTGCCCCTGCACCATGAGGTGTGCCCCAGGGGGCGGTCCACACCGAGGCCCATGAAACAAAAGAGCCTCGGTTTTTTCGACCGCCACCCTGAGGCCCAGCAACTCTATTCGCCTGACCACAAGGGCAGTGCCCTCTGTGGCCTGGTGGGTGACCTCCTGCCAGCTTCCCCCCCGGGCTACGACTAGGGTGTCGTCCGCGTAGCAGATTACCCGCACCCCATCAGGGAGCGCTACGCGGAGCACCCAGTCATAGCCTATGTTCCACAGGAGTGGACCCAACACCGACCCCTGTGGAACACCACACCCAACATGGCGCCAGGCCACCACACCCCGGCTGTCCGCAAAGACGACCACCCTGTCTTGGAGGTAGTCCTCCAACAGCCGCCGCAGGTACGAGCGCACTCCGAAATATCGGAGTGCTTCCCGAATAACAACATGCGGCAGACTGTTGAAGGCGTTGGCGATGTCGAGTGACACCGCCAACAACCTACCTCCCCCCTCGGTCGCCTCAGCGGACCAAGCCTTAAGGGTGGAGAGGGCGTCCAATGTAGAGCGCCCCCTCTGGAAGCCGAACTGCCAGTCCGACATTCCCGGCCCCACTTCCTCCAGATGCCGGATGACACGGGAAGCTATTATCCTCTCTAGCAACTTTCCCGTGTCATCCAGCAACACCAGGGGCCGGTATGAGGACGGGCAGTCCGGAGGGCGGCCCTCCTTCCTGAGAAGGCAAAGCCGCCCCACCTTCCAGAGCTTCGGGAACCGTCCAACCGACAAACAACGGTCGAACAATTCCCGAAGCCCTCCCCCCAAGTGGCCCAGCGCCACTCCTAAGACTTGGCCCGGAACTCCATCCGGGCCAGGCGCCCTCCGCTTGTTGCGGAGGCGCTCTGTCACCAGCCCCATCTCTGTATCTGTTATGAGATCGGGCGAAATCGGCTCCTCCGCAACAAAGCCCCCATTTGACATGGGAGGTGGGAGGAGCTCCGGAGGGTCGGGGAGCAATGTGGCCACGACCCTCGATAGGACCTCTGGATGGAGGGATTCCGTTAGAGGGGGCGCCTGCCCCCGGAACCTCTTCCGAACCATCCGGTATGGGCGCCCCCATGGATCCCTGTCCAGGGTCCCAAGGAGCTCCTCCCAGCCTTCCTCCTTAGCCCGGCTGATGGCAACTTGCAGGGACTTTTTACAGTCCCTGTACGCACCATACAGCCGGACCTCCTCCCCGGGTTCACGGGTGCGCCGCCGGCGGCTGTGCTGCAGCAGCCGCCTCGCCGCAGAGCAGGCCACCCGGAGACCCGGTTGTTGCCCCGCGGCATCGACGCGTCGCAGGCCGCCGTGAGGGCCTCACGGAAACGGGCCGCAGACGCGTCGATATCCTCTTCTACCGGAGATGGCGCCAGCCAGCTCTGCACTATGGCCGCCTCTTCCGCCAACTGCCGGTCGAGGCGGCTCATGACCCATCGGGGGAACGCCGTCCCCCGACGGGGGCGGTGCGCCAGCTCCCCTGCTGAAGTGGCGACCCCAAACCTAATATACCGGTGATCCGATAGGGTCTCCACTTCCTCCAGCACCTTCCAATCTTGCACACGGCGCGCGACAGACGGCGTGGCGAACGATACGTCTACCACGGACCCTCCGTTATGTCGCACGCACGTGTGGACAGATCCTCTGTTGAGGAGGGACAGTCCAACCTCGACTGTCCACTCCTCAACCGCGGCCCCCCGCGGGTCCGTGACCGCAGCTCCCCATGTCCGTGACTTGGCATTGAGATCGCCAAGCAGGACAATAGGAAGTGGCGACAGTCGCCTGACCGCCTGCCCCAGGGAGTCGAGAAAAGTCTCGAACTCCGCCAGGGCAGCGTGGGCAGACCCGCCACAAGGTGTTCCAACGGTTGCGGGAAGCCGCTGGATGCGGGCAGCACAGGACCGGTCGTTGTGGCGATCTTTGGGAGAGGCCTGTGTCCAGCAGTGGACGTCTTTCGGCTGAAATGATGATGATGATCAAAAATGAACTTTTAATTATCCAGTTGAAAAAAATTTTACACAATTATTTTAAATTATCTTGAGCTGCAGTAAGTGTACAGTTTAAAGAACTTGGTAGGGTTGATAGCAGTTTCGTTTGGTATGCAACACGCATTCTATTTGCGAGACATCCTGTTAGGTTTCCAATACATCTGCTCGGCGCCCGAGCGAACTGGCGCTGGCACGGTGACTCGGCACGTGCCATAGTTTACAATGCACACACAGGCTAGAAACTGATTCTCGACTTAGATTACCAAGGTACCTGGATTCCTACTTCTCTTATATCAGAATCAGACAAGATCATTATAACTTCTTGTATTTTGTAATAATAATTTATGGACTAAAATCCATCAAGAAACTAATATATTAATGTTCATCATTCTTTTGGAGTGTATTAATTCATATTCTATTAGTTTTTCCAGCGGCTTCACTCGCGTTTGAAGTTAGTCTTCAGTTTCAGTTATTATCATTTTGTATTAATTATATTCATCGCTTAAGATTTATTTTTTAAAAGTAAATATCAGCCGCTATTAAGTTATAAATTCTATATAAAACGTGCTTTCTGTGGATGATGAAGTAAGAACTAAAGCCCAATTTATTATAGAATAAATAGAAAAGTAAGATAAAACATTTGTATCGAGTTCGGAGGTTATTTTTGTTAAAAAAAGAATATAACTATGTTATTGTAGTGCCCCGTATAAGAGAACATTATGTATAAACTATTAAGAAATTATTTGTAAAAAATCATGCCTTAAGGGGTTTTAAGTTTCTGAAATGCTACCGATGAGCAGTATAATCAGTCAGTCATATTAATCAGTTATATTCAGCTATATTAATAAAATAATAAATAGCAGTATTAAAATGAATGTACCCACGAACCCAACAAAATTACAATATTTTAATTAAATACCTGCTATCACAATGAACTCAACAATTTCAAAGATATTAATTCGAAGCAATTATTACAATTTGATATAATTAATTTATGGGAATATCTGAATCTGCCTATTTGAAATATCTCATGTAACCTGTAGCGGACGGTGCACGCTCCATACAAACTGAATATCATTGAACCGTGAATTCAGTTAAATATTAAAACCTGTTTATCGATGTTCTTTGTCAGAATTGCATTTTTTATAAGATGTGATCACGTGGTTAAGATTCTTGAACTTATTTTTATAGATTTAGCGTTATGGCAACTATATATATACCTTGATGTTAAATAGTGATGTAGCCCAAAATGGTTACACGTGCCGGAAGCTACCAGAACACACCTTTTTTTTATCGTTATAGGTTTGGCGTAGTGGCCACTATCTCACCTGATGTTAAGTGACGATGTGGCCCAAGATGGCAACACGCTAAACCTAGTGGAAGACTGGCTCTCAAGTGCAGCTGCCGGAACAAAGCTATTGGTGCTTGGCGGCAGATTTTCAACTTGAGGGTGGTAGCTAGCCAGGCAGGCATTACAAAATACCCTACCACCATGGTATGGTTTCATTACGATATTATCCTTCACCGGAAGCTCACGCTCTATGTAGAGATTCGAACTCACGTCTATCGACCCTGTGTCCATATATACTACCAACTGAGCTATCATTTACTGTGCGGGTTAATTCATATATATACGCAATCGTTTGTGGCGTGTATTTTATTTAGTTAAGTACCGTCCCGGTTTATTCACCTGAGGAATTCGTTTTATAGTTCTTTGTTTCAGAACTTAATTACTTAACATCATTTATCTTACTATGTGAAGAATAAAGGGTATAACTCACCATGTGAACATAATTGTTGGGATTTCGCCAATAGAATATAAATGTAATCTTAATAGGTACTTATGGTATAAAACTAATATTCTTTACTAAGTACACGTTACAATAAAATTGTATTCGATTTAGCTTGTTTTTCAATATTTAAAAATTATTCGGATTTATATTAAAAATCTACAATTGATCAAAAAACATATATATGTTATTGTAAAAATGCAAACTACGGTAAATCCTAAAATTTTCCAGGAAAACTCTATGATTTACGAACTCTGAATGGTAAAAGTCCGAAATATGTTATCGTCGTTCATTTTAACTTTTACCACCATCCACTCGGTAAATCTTAGGTTTTACCCCAGATACTCGGTAGATGTCAAATACACATATATAATACCTATACCGAATAGCATTCGTCTGGCTTGGTTAGGTCAGGTTTGACTTCCGATAGAAACAGCGCCATATACTAATCATATTGAAGTAAAACTACTTTAGGCACGAGCCAATATTTACCAACTGTTATCGATAAAACCTAGCGTGTACCAGAATCTAATGGTACATGACAAAATGTTATTTCTTATCCTTTATTTAGACTTTGGAAATACTGCGATAGGCTGAGTGTGTCTGTGACGTTATGACGTTGGAGCTTAACGTATAAATCAAAGAAAACACTTTGTTTCGGCGCCATGATTTTCAGCTTTTGTAACTTAGCGATCGGATATTCCCTGCCGGACCTATGAATTATAAATTATGTAATGATTATTCATCACAACACTGAATCTGATACAGAACGCTATAGTGGTAAAAGTGACCCATTTAGAGGAAGCTGGATATCTGTTATTTGGATATATGTTGAATAATATAAAGCTAATTCGTACCAATATTTTAGACATTACATAGTCACTTCTTTATATATATTATAATAATAATTTATTACATTTATTTCAAGAAATCAAGTGTATAATTTAATCATGAGATAATATTACGCTTCGATTTAAAATAAAGGCGTATTGTTATAATAAATTACGTTACTCGTAAACTCGTCAACGGATTGATCCGATATTGTCTACTTAATTAAATGTCATATTATTCCGTCGGCCGTGCCCATGCCGTGCCACTCTTCAGTTCTGTCACGCCCGTTTAATACTCAAGGCATGAACAGTGAGGCAATTAGACGCCTATAATTACTATGTTAATTACAGACAGTGTTCTTGTTTCTCATCTCGCTATTCCCGACCGTTTCGTTGTAATATAAACGTAAATTTGTTCGCTTCTCAGTAAGTTCTAATTAACATGAGCCGGAATGATTACAGGGGAAAGCATTTGCTTTAAAATAATTGTTGCTTTATTTACAATTATCTTGTGGGCATTATTTTTAGAGTTATTGTTGCGGTTTCTTGATAATCTATCTTATACTAGTTTTGTCTCATGGTTTCACTCGTGGTAAATTTATTTGAACAACTCCCTACCGTACAACCGCGAGCACAAATGCACCCAAAATCGAAATTTTAAAAATGAATAAATTTAGTCTTTAAGGCACTTATGAATTTCAAACACTATTACCGGTTCAGAAATCATCCCAGTCATCGAGAAGAACCGGCAAGAAACTCGATCGGTATTATCTTTTTTTAACTTATCGCTGTTATCACTTCCCGTACTTACAACTTGCCAGATTGCTTGTCGTTCAAGGTTACTGCTCCGCTCCTTACGGTCGTAGCGTGAAGAATCATCTCGACGAAATTGTTGATATTGAGATTATGTCAAAATGAAACAAAATCAATACATTGGACAGTTCGTATAAGTAAAAATTAAAACTATTTCACGTTTATTTTTTAAACAGATTTTGTTGTAATTATACTAAAATACACACAGTACATTTGTGTATGTTGTGTGTAGGACCTCAAAGAGCAGTGTAATTTCAATAATGATGCAGCTGATTTTATATATAAAAATAATAATCAGTTTAGGAAACGAATGATTACAACCTGTACAAAGAAAGTACTCGTACAACTAGTATATTCAGTTTTCAAATATTTTCCATTAAATATTGAAGTTATAATCTTCGTGGTAGTTCGAAAGATTAGCACAACAATAACAATAAAAAAAAAAAAAAACAAGCAATCCATGGAGCTTTATAATATTAGTATAGATTATACCAGTTTGTTGTTAATGAACACTGTCGTATGTCATAGTAAAAACTTGTGTGCTCGCCTTTCACCTTAAATTTCTATTTAGAAACTTTGAAGTCTGCGGTGAGGACTAATTTTAAGCCGGGTATGTTGGTAGTGTTTGAAAAAAGTTATTTAGTTTATATTTAAGAAACGTATTACAGGTTTTCTACTAAGGCATATAATTTTATAAGTAAAATACTTTGCGTAATAATTAATTACTTTATTGCAAATAAAATGTCGAACGTCCATGTAGCGCCAACTCCCGTGAAGATCAGAGACTATACGCTTGAAATTGTTGAAGATTATGTTTACCTGGGACACACTATCCAGTTAGGTAGATCCAATTTCGAGAAAGAGGTCAATCGTCGAACCCTACTCGTCTGGGCTGCGTTTAAGAAGCTACGTAACATATTCTCGTCCAAGATACCGCAGTGTCTCAAGACGAAAGTCTTTGACCAGTGTGTGTTGCCAGTGATTACATATGGTGCTGAGACGTGGTCGCTAACTATGGGCCTCATAAGAAAGCTCAAAGTCACTCAAAGGGCAATGGAGAGGGCTATGCTCGGAGTTTCTCTGCGTGATCGAATCAGAAATGAGGAGATCCGCAGGAGAACCAAAATCACCGACATAGCCCGAAGAATAGCTATACTTAAGTGGCAGTGGGCTGGCCACGTAGCTCGTAGAACAGATGGCCGATGGGGTCAAAGAGTTCTCGAGTGGCGGCCACGTACCGGAAGACGCAGCGTGGGCAGACCCGCCACAAGGTGGACCGACGACCTGGTAAAGGTTGCGGGAAGCCGCTGGATGCGGGCAGCACAGGACCGGTCGTTGTGGCGATCTTTGGGAGAGGCCTATGTCCAGCAGTGGACGTCTTTCGGCTGAAATGATGATGATGATGAATAATAATAATTTATAATAATTCATTGTAATTATTTTATAAAATTTTAAGCACTGAAATATGATCATTTCATAATTATAATAAATGTAAAGTATATTGGCCACTAGCTATTGATTTTAATAAATGAACATAGAGCTGAATAAATAAAGACCGAGTTTTGAGACTCTTTTTATAATTATGTTACTATCCAATACTAAAATATCTATATCAATGTACTGTCAGTAATGATATTTCTTAAGATACAAGTTACGAAGAAATATTAAATAATGCGTCTCAGGCTGTGCGAGTGTAGGTAAGTAGGCTGGAAGCTACTTACGGTGAAAAAAACTCTTCTATGTGTTTTCTGACAAAAATTTGGAGGGTAACTCATTATATGCATTTTGTAAGAGACACAATTGACACAAATAAGAGATTCTTTTGTAAAAGTGTTTTGCCTTAAATCTTGTACACATGATAAACTATATCATGCCGTCGTGGTTTATAAGAAGACATTTTTTTAGAAAAGAGAAAACCAACTTCAATTATTTTGAGGAGTTCCCTGGTGTATCTTCGAAGTAGAAGGTCCAATGTCAATGAAATTAAAATAGGGAGAATACCCTTGAGGTATTTCCTTTCCAACGAAAAATAATCATCTAAATCGGTTCATAAATAATGAAGTTACGCCTGAACTGCAATTACTCTATGGTCTGACAACCATTAAAAAAAACAACCGAAATGAGATTCTCCCCCTTTTTTTTAAGTCGGTTAATAAAAAGTAACCACAAGGATAAGTAAAAGTTCGTTTATAATTAAAGTTCATAAGTTAATGTGGTCTTAGAACAGGAATATTTTGTATGGAACGGATATTTCGTATCCCGAGTTACCATGAAATGTAATAAAAATGAAAGGTTTTCGAATACTTAGTCAAGTATCCCGTTCTGCCTATTTTAGATACAATTGTCATATTACTTGTGTATTACTTATGAATTATTGTAGTACATATTTATAATAACATGCTTGATATGTGATTTAGCAAAGTGGGAGTGAAATAGATGATTAACGCAGGTACGTGAAGGTAGTGTCATATATATTTCATTAGCTGTGCCTGTGGCTTCGCTTGCGTGCACTACAGAATGTCGTCGAATCGTACTGCCCCTGCTCCCACTCACGGCGGTCGCTTGCCGGTTATTTTAAAGACGAAAATGCTTTTTGTGGGTCATTCTAAGAAGATAGACATATGCTATCGCTGACTTCTCGTAGGTCTATTCTGCAATTATGTAGAACATTTATTAGATAGGTATATCTCTTATGGTTTACTCAGCGTAAACCATTTAAGCGTCCCAGAAGCGTCTTTTTTCCGAATTGTTTCTCTATTATCGGCACTGTTTATATTGTATGTTACTTTATCAAACAAAATATATTCTATAGCACGGCTAGTTAACATAGCTATAAATAAATAAAAACCTAAATTTGAGAACTGGTTTTCGTAACATAATAAATAAAATATAAGGTAAATCTGATACCCGGCGCGTGAAAAGAACATAAACGGAAAGACAGAGACACGTTGAGTTTTATACTATGTATAAATATAGAAGATACAGATAAAAGTGGTAAAGAATCCTAATAATAACTAAAACAAATAGCTTTTGTGACCAGGTTTATTAGTAATTGGCTCCATACAAAAATAGAATAACAACAATACATAGATAATCTTAAACAGTTTTATAAGAAAATGACATAGTTGCAAAGTATTACCATTAAAAGAAACTCCGTCATGATATAACAGTAAGTACATATACGTAGGTACATATAAGTACGGGTAAGTTAATGTCATAAATCTCCCTATATTTCTGTACTTATAGGCTTACAAATCTTCCATACGTCATATCTTATCTCGGAATAGATTAGGCGGCAAAGTTGAAAGTAAGGAAAATATCAAGTATGTTTTCTTTCACTCTGTTGTATTTTCGTCAAGAGTTTAGTACTAGCGATATCAAGTAAAATAATAGTATCGCATTTTATATACTTTATAAATAATAATCTGAAAGATATAGAATATCTTGACATCTTGAAAAAAAAAGATGCTAATGATGATAATGTGAATTTATTTTACCATTTTTTATGGTGTAGAATTAATATTAATTTGATTAAAATAATGATTATTGGTAAACCGTTAAATCATTTTTACACGAGTTAGAAAAAGTCAGTAAATCTTCTTGTTTTGACGCTGCAATAAGCACTTGCCAGTGTCAATGCGCTTGGCTTCGTAGTATTTCTTATATTCAAAGTTGGCTCAACAAGATAGTGGCTCTCTGCTACAACTATCTAGGAAGTTTTTGTGACATCTCAAAATGCATGCTTCCAGTTAATATTTACACTCCACTTCACGAATGCACAATAACCATATTATATTACGCAAAACGCCACCAATATTACATAATATAGGGTCAAAGAATGAATTAAAAATAAAAACCACAACATGTCATATAACACGTTCTCACATGTACTCACGTACACACTCACTCACAATATAAGCGTAGAAGCGAGGGCATTTAGTATCTTTGTTAAAATTAATCATTATTTTTAAACTATTTCTAACATTACCTTAGAGAATAGTAACCAATTTGTGAAATCCTTTTTTGGCTTTATTTGTAGACTAAGTTAATTTGTAAGAGTAATATATATAAGCTGTAGGATTTCCTTATAAATAAATAAACGGCAGCTCAAGATCTCGCCAAAAACTCCAGTCAGTAAAATAAATTCACATTATAATCATTGATGGCTAGGTTTGAAGCTAGCTTCATCATGTATTCATATATCCAAATCGCCACATGATGCGCACGCAGCTCTCAATGTTACCCTCTACTAAACGCCCCAAAAGGTTTAACTGCAAAAATTTATTTCTAGGTAAACTTGGAATGTAAAACATCATTTAAATATAAAACATCTAAATCGTTAGAGCCATTTTAGAGACACATATAATATATATATATATATATACTATATACTATATAATAAAGGGTTAAGGTCAGAGAGTATTAAACACAGCGGCACTTTCCGTTATTCCTCTATTTATAATATGTATCACTATTTAACTATTTTTATCATACTTTGTTCCTCGCTTTAATTTTTTTTTTTTTTTCGAACTGACTATGCTGTTGGCCCGGGGGCCTTAACAGTTTCACCGGACTTGTTGGCGAGCGCTTAAGGCACTCAGCCGAGAAGTTTTGGGCAACATGCGCAAGGGTGCCAAAGTGGCCGAACCTCGGCTTGAGCTGTTGCCGTATTTGCAACATACGCGACCTAGCTAAATTCCTTCGCGAATTCGAGCTAACTAACTATACATGTATGCATGTCTCTTGCCTCCTGGGAGGGAGGAAGAGACACGCGTACATGTATTTAGTGATCTGAAAAATTTTCTGAGGCTAACTAACCACAAACAAAAGAAAAAAAAGGTCCCTTACAAGACCTATGTACCTGAGTGTGGTGCATGTGTGTTCATACAGTGTAGTGAATGTATGTCGGTAGCTAGTGATTGCAGTGTCACAGTATCGCGCGAGCAGCTGGCTTGAGGGCTCCCTAGCGGGGAACGGACCTAGGCTCAAGTCGCTGCAGGAGAAGGCGGTCGAGATATGTGTGCGGGAGCGAAGTTTACCGCCCGCCCCCTGCGGAGCGAGCGGTGATTACGCGGGCGTGGGCGCAAACACGCTTGGTTATTAGATACGGGCGGGAAAATCGCGGAAGATTTTATCATCGAGGTCAGATAAAATGTCGCGCGGGCGTCTATATTTGTTAGACATTCGGATGTCTGGATTCGGGTTCTGAGATGCGGCTGCCACTACTAGCTGGTTCGAATGGTTCGACGCTTTTTCAAAATAATTATCTGATAGGGACTTTATAAATGATTTGATCGAAGGTATTTCCATATCTTTATGGAGATCTACGTTCCGAGCAAACCAAGGGGCACCGACTGCCCTTCTGAAAAAGCGGCTCTGAACTATTTGTAACTTATTGAGGGTGAATTTACTTATGTGAGCAAAGACTGGGGAACTATAAGTTAGGATTGGTCTGATACAAGTCTTGTAGAGCGTGAGCTTATGTCTGAGGGACATTTTGCTCTTCGAGCACACGAGAGGGTGCAGGCGGCTTGAGACCATACCGGCTTTCCTTCGCACTCTATCGATATGTGCCTTGAAATTTAGGTGTTTATCCAGTGTGACACCTTTGTTCCTCGCTCAACCGAGACTGTGTTTATATCATACGCATCACTCTTCGCTCCATCATCGCTATTACAAGGTGGGGGCTATGATTGGCCGACGCTTATGATTGGTCGACGTGCTAACTCGCAAAATTAGTCAATTGAACATCTTATAATAAAAATCTAATTTCCCAAAAATATATTATAATAATGTAAAAGTAACTTCATTAAAATACTAGTGATATGTTTATTTATTTGAAATCTACCTAGTAATTCTAATATATTATTATAGCCTGTGTAAAGTTAACAGTATTCGATATAGACAGATAATATAGATGTTTAATGCGAGTCTAGGGCCTGTGACTACCATCTGTGTAACTAGACCGAATAGTCAAGCAATTAAAAAGTATAAGGCTTTCTAGACTCACTTTAAATAGGTATATAAATATAATATACTGGTAAATAAAATCACTGACACGCATACAAATATAATTCATTCCAAATGCATACGTTCATTCTGGTGGATGCTTCGCCAGTCTAGCGTGTAAATCAGTGACATTTCACCTATCACATCGTGATATATTCCACACGGAATATAATTTAGGTTATTTTGTATATACTTTTTCATGTATTTATAATTATTTAAATCGAGTAGGTTAAATAAATGCGATCGTAAGGAGTTCGAAATATTTAATTGCTTATAAACAAAAAAAATAATTAAGGTATCATTAATCACTATCTAATAGGTAATTCTATTATGAAACAAAAAACATTTGTTTTCATTTGGACACAAGCCAGACATCCTACCGAATAGCATACATATCACACATAATTAAGACAATTTAAAATTCATATGTGATATGATTATAAATGTGTAAAAATTGGTACCTATAATGTATGTTCCAAATCACGACTTTAGTTTATACTTTGCTGAAGATAAGGAACAAGAAAAAATATTAAAAGATGTCTAATACATAATATACGGATATATAAAAAAACGATCCAGGAATATAATTTCTTATTTTAATATTACGAATAAACTATAATATTTATTTTGTATATAACATATTATGTTTTGTATGTATTATACATTTTACTAGCAGTGACCGCGGCTCCGCTCGCGTGAACTACAGAATGCTGTCAGTATTGTGGCGACCGTCGCCCGCCGGTTATTTTAAAGATAAAATTGCTTAATATTTTATTTATGCGGAACCCTAATTATTTTTCTAAAATAATAGTAGACTACGTTACTCCTTATAAAATCAGCCATCCAGTCAAAATCCCGTCACAATCAGTCCAACCGTTTACGAGATTAGCCGGAACAAACAGACAGATAGACAAAAATTAAAAAGAAATTGTTTTTTTTTTGGTTATAATTATCGCATATACATTCGTATGCATTTAATAAAAATAATGTAGTGAATGCATGATGTTTGTGATATTCTTTTATATATTTCATATCTAGATAATAGATATGTTATAGGCATATGTATCAATCACATTGTTTATTTTATAGTATATTATTATTTGTGTTAAGCTTTATGTATTATTTCATTGTTGACACCTATGCTACCCTTGATTTTGTTTCTGAATTATATCCAGCCAAAGGATACCTGACAGAAATGTCCTTTGTATGATTCACATAATTTGAAATGTTCAACTTATTTGTTTAATGGTCTAAAATAAGATTTAAATATACATCCAGAAAACATTCGATATAGAGGAGCTACTGGATGTAAATATAAATAAAAAAAAGGTGTGTGTGCGATTCACACACGATAGAAGTGAAACTTAATTTTAAAAGATATTTTATATTTTATTTAAGCCGTGTTTAATATACATACACACCGACATTTGCTCTCTCGCTCTGGCTCACACAAAGAGGAGAGACCGATAAAGTGTGTTAAACGTTTAACGTTTAACGCTTGGAACTCGCATAAAAAGTTTCACTTCAAAAATAAAACTTTTGTAGTGATAAACTGATATCTTGTATGAACTCTCGGAATAATTTTATTTATATATCGCATGCTGTGTGTTTATGATTAATTTAGAGGAAACCGTAGAAGCAGGACTGTGCACGGTATAAATCAAGAGACAGTATTGTGTACAGTGCGGTGCCTTAATCTCACCTGCAGTGTTGCTAGAACACCAAGTTAATACCTACACCATGATATATTATATCATTTGTAAGCCTCCTTATAAGATGCCGTATTAATTTAATATGATTTATATACTTTAGAGCCGTCATTGTCTATAAATTGTTGTAGCGGACTTTATTAAGTTTTACATATTGTCAACATTTACCCGGTTTGGTTTTTTGGGTAAATATATTTTATCTGTTTTAGTTGGATTAATTTTTCCTTCAATATCCAACTTTCAAACGTTTTTGATATTCTTATTTTTTTGTGAATTGACTATACTGTTAGCCTTAGAGGCCCTGGAGCCTTTGCGGCTTTTAAATCTTCACCGGGCTTGGATTATTGGTATTCTTAGTATAAAGCCCATTTATACTCAAATTATGTATGTATTAACAATATCGACTGCTTATTTATATTTTACTTGCAGTCCATGTATTACTATGTTTTAGCCACTTTAACTATGTGGAGATATTTGATACGATATTGTTTTATTAGTAAAACATATATTGTTTGCTAATCTAATATTATTAATGGTTTTGTAAAACAACTATCGATTATTGCTTAATACGGAATGTATGTCAGCCTGTCGAGCGACGACAACGAAAAAAGGTTGTTCCGCAGGCTACTTAGTTTGGTAACTTGCTTTCGCTGCAGAAATTTATTGCAATCGCACAAAAACGATTGAATAAATCGATAGCAACACTAGTACGTAGTAATAAAAGTAGATTAAATAGTAAATTTCATTATTATATTAATTATGTTTGCAACGTTGTATGTGGGTAAATATTCTAATAATGTACGTCCAGTTGTTCTTTTCTTTTTAATATAAGAACTATATACAAAACAATGAAAAAATACACTTTTATTAACAGATAGACTATAAAAGTTATGTCACGTTTTAAATTTGTAAGTAAAATTTATAGACGGGTACGAAAGATTCAGGCTATTTATTGCCATTGCAAAAAATGCTATGATGCATATGCTGGAGTTAGCCCTCGTTGAAAGTTATTTAAAATGAATTTATTTATTAATATCATCTAGTAATCATCATCATCATCATTTCAGCCGAAAGAAATCCACTGCTGGACATAGGCCTCCCCCAAAGATCGCCACAACGACCGGTTCTGTGCTGCCCGCATCCAGCGGCTTCCCGCAACCTTTACCAGGTCGTCGGACCACCTTGTTGCGGGTCTACCCACGCTGCGTCTTCCGGTACGCGGCCGCTACTCGAGAACTCTTTGACCCCATCGGCCATCCGTTCTACGAGCTACGTGGCCCGCCCACTGCTATTTAAGTGTAGCTATTCTTCGGGCTATGTCGGTGACTTTGGTTCTCCTGTGGATCTCCTCATTTCTGATTCGATCACGCAGAGAAACTCTGAGCATAGCCCTCTCCATTGACCTTTGTGTGACTTTGAGCTTTCTTATAAGGCCCATAGTTAGCGACCACGTCTCAGCTCCATATATAATCACTGACAACACACACTGGTCAAAGACTTTCGTTTTGAGACACTGCGATATCTTGGACGAGAATAGATAGAGAATAGGATAGAAAATTCTCATCTAGTAATATTATTATTAATTTTTGTTAGGTAGGTATATTCATTAAACATTCATTTGTGATATTTTGGTATATCAAATATTATTCACAATTTACTTTTAACCGTTATTTGAAAATGAATCTATGTTTACAGGGGGGGAATAGAAGCGGATGGATTGCTGTGGTAATTTTAGTGAAGCACTTTAAATTAAACATACGTTATTGAATTGTTACAGTTGAACGTTACATACTGCATATATGTATATAAAAATATTAATGTTTAATTTAATTAGTAAAAATGTAAGCTGATAATGTAATATATGGTTAGGTATATTGTTATTTGAATTGCGACAAAATGTAAAAACATTTGAGAACGTACTCTTGTGAAAACACGACAATACATGACATTAATATATATTATTGTCAACATCGTTAGTGTTATCACATATAATATGAATGTGTGTATATGTACGGTAATCCTTGTGCTTGCTGTTTGTAATCTCGCCTCGGATTAAAACCGGCTGTAGTGTCTCACGATATTTATACTTTTAATTTCACGCTAAGCTGAGCGTCATAAGAGTTACACTAAATTTCTGTTAATATTTTTGGTACACGGCCAAAATTTTGATTGCACAGTTTGCGCATGTTCGAGATAATTATACAAAAATCGATTTGTTTACGAGTATCCCGATATGTATATATGTATTTTGTTAAATTAGAAATTACTGCTTCCTACATCATTAAGTACGTACTTCAAACATAACGTGACGATACATTTGAGCAGGCTGGCATAACAGTGACGAGCGATGGATTGTAGATCACTTGGTGGTCGCCAGTGTTATTGCTTACCGTAAGTTATGTGCCGATTAAAACAAAACAAAAACATTACTGACTGTAGGTATTAAAAAAATCCTAACAATAATATACGTAACGGTACAGTAAAATATTAAATTAAAACCTTTTAATAATAGTTTTGTGTTGAAAAGTCAAACATTAATTTAAAAATAAGTATATATTTATTTACAAGTACGTGTATATAATAAAAAAGGAATACAATTATTTTTGATATACTTTTCATAGGTATGGAGGAGGCTAACTTGTCCAAGCCGGTTTCGAATAACTGCAAATTGAACTGACTCTAGTAGGAATCGAATCAAACTCTCTCCTTTGAATTTAGTAAACACCCAGTCAACTAAGCCATGAAGGAAAGATGTTGTTATCCAACTAATTAACATCGGTTACTGCCGGGAACCTTAATTCATTTCAGTATAATATCTTTACCCGCTCGTCAATATTAAAGTTTTGAAAATTAACAATGTTTGTTTATGAAAGCACGCCAATTCATTACTTTATTTGTTTAATAAAGCTCGAACAGGCACCGTCTGTGTACATTGGAGTATAAATTACCTTTAATTTAGGTGAACGATCCAGAAAATATGATGATGTAAAGTTTTCGCCAGCCTTAATGAAACAACCAGTCGAGATCATTGAAGTATAATGCAGTTACGTACTAGAATAGCTACTTCAATCAAAAGTCGTTACACAACAAGGTGAGTGGGCGACGCGAAAGTTTATATTTGTGTAATAATAATTCGATATTTATTTTCATAACTTTATAAACCAAAACTAAAAAAAAATGTTTATAAAGGGGACTCTCGAACTACCAGTCACTTGTACTGCACATAAAACAGTGTGTAATGTCTGATCGTCACACAGCTACTTAGGACAATTCGACGTCGATCATAACCTTGAAAATCAGGACTTACATTAATCGTGTATATTTTATCTCATTCTCTCGCAAGCTAAATGTGTGTATTTATCTTTTTTAGGGTCGGTCGGTGGTCACGGTCGGACCTTTCTTTCAGTTTAACTCCCACCGCCAAACGCATAGTAAGGAACTTCGTTCCAATAATCATATAAATTTAATATATTTATCAACAGTGAAGATATATAGCATAGATAAGGTTGTAATTTAGTTAAATCACTGATCAAAAACCGGGTAATAAGCTTTAATTGGACATTTTCTCTAATTATCCTATTTGTTGATAAGCCTCTTCTTTTTCTGTGCCCTTCATATGTTTTATTACATTAGGTATATATAAAACAAGTTATGACTATAATAGTAAACTAAGACGAGAAAAGATGAGTACAAGTACGTAATCCTGCTTTATATACATATACTGATTAAAAGTAAGATATTTCATGGACCATGAGTTGTGTTACGAATAGTGAAATCACGAGTGTCGTCTCAAGAACTTAAGTATTAACTCAATGGTAGGTATGTTGGTGTACCAGGGCGATTGCGTGTATAACACCTATTGATATTAAAGTTACTTTAAAATATTTATTGGATGGCGACAATGATTTGTGAGCTTTCAGTGAAGTAAAACATCGTAATGAAACATGGTGGTAGAACATTTTTTGTTGCCTGCCTTGATAGCTACTCTTCTCAAGTTGAAAATCTGTCGCCAAGCACCTATATGTGTGTTCCGGGAGTTGTACTTGAGAGCTAGTTTCCTTACTAGGTTTGGCGTGTCGTCATTTAACATCAGGTGACATAGTGGCTAAAACGCTAACCTATAAACGATATAAAACGTCCTATAGATTAGAATGAAATTTCTGTTATAAAGTCGTGACTATTTGAAGTTTAGAAAGTTGTCTAATAATTGTGTCCTTTTTTATTTATTTATAGCGCTTCTAGTATAAACATATATTTTATTCGATGTCGTTGATAATTTACATGAGGTTATAAAGGACCTTTTTGATATGTTGCATGATTAAAAGTGATACGCACTCCTCAATTTTAACGAGTATAAATTAGAAATTATATTATTATTTTTTCAGAATATTATATTGGCTACTTAATAAATATACATTGCTAGCTATAGCAATCTACTTTACGAATTAATTACAATATAAAATGTAAGAAGAATAAAATACATTAAGTGCTTTTGGCAAGACATAAATTTGATGTGGTCAAGGTACAGATCGTGAAGCACTCTGCTGGCGTTAGAAGATTGATTTTATAGGATAAAAAGAAGTTGAAACAGCCAAATTTTTATCATAAAAAATATAAACCATATTTTATGATTAACATTAAAGAAAAAACGAAAACAATTAAAAGAAACAGAAATTTTCTGCTTTTAGAGTTTTTCGTTTAAAAGATAATTACAATCACTGACTATGTATAATTGTTCCGTTTAATTTTTTAAGCTTTCGAAGTATTCAACAACGTCATCAATGTGCAATAATACGTCATTCACTGCTTCGATTCTGCTTTCCCACCTTGTGTCTGATAAAGGCTTCATAGTAAGCTTTAATTAGCCTTTGATTAAATCTCAGCATTCAAAGTACCAATATTTTTTCTGAATAAAACCAAGAAATGTTTTTGCTATCACAGAAGAATTAGCTGCACAAATAGCAGATTCCAGTTATGACAACGGCAAGGTGTAAAAAATGCCCTAGGTAAATGGGTTACTAGTATTAAGTAGACGTAAAATTAGCTCCTACTATTATTTTATGAGAGTTCATATCAGTGTGAACAAGACGCCATTCTTTGTGACATATTGGGTTTACGCCACGCCGCCCGATATAGCCGCCAGAAGTATGCTACGAGTCATTTTTGATATTCATAATGTTAGAAATATTATTAATATATAAGTAATGCATAACCAATCGAGGCGCGAGGCCTCTCGGACCGCGAGGTCGTAGGTGGTGGCCCACGGCGCCCACGCCGCCTCTGCTTATGTCACTCAGGGAGAACGTAACTTTCTATCTATAAAACATTTTAAGAATCCAGATCAGTAGTTTCAGAGATGACCTCATACTGTATAGATCCAAACTACCCCTTTATAATACAAGTATAACATATGTACTTAATAACGTAGACCATATTTGATTACTGTAAATAATTTCAAATAGCGATACTAAAACCTGTGAGTTTTATAACCAATTTGCTCCAAACAATTATGTCTGTTGGTCTCTCTCTACTTTCTACGTTAACTTGTTTTTGGTAATAAAATTTGTGAAGCATAAAGAAGAATCGAGATTCACTGCAGACATCATACAAAAGTGTATATCTAAGTTTTTTATTTAAAGTTATATTTTCAGAGAACGCGCAACGTCTCGTTCTGCAAAACATAATGATTCGTATTTATCACTGTCCTACCGTACCTTTGGGTATCGCAAGTAATAAAAATTCCGGTACGCGCGTTACAAGCGTGCTTTCGAGAGAGTAATCCGTGAAGAAATACTGCCTCTACCTACAGCTTCCACATTTGTAACTAGGAAATCTCCATTTCTCTTTGAATACCAGTCGTTTCAAAAGCCACTGAGTCCCCAGTGTGTCGTATGGAGGCGACACTCATAAAAATTCGCAGTACCGAAGTTTCTGTAACGTGTCATTGACTGTCGTTATTCTGAAAGTGAGCGCTTCGGATTTTGATGCGTTATTTAGCTATGAGCTTACACAGTTAAGAAAGTTCAAATTTATGTGAAACTTTTTATAAAAAATCCAGCGAGTACAACCTCCTATCTAACCTATTTGCATTTTCATTTCAAATATTATTTATTTATGTATTGAACATTTAAATAAATATTAAAATATTAACTTTAAAGTGTGTACCATTTTATTATTTGTATTTGAAATACTTTGAGATATCATAAAAAAATTGATGAATAAATACGAAAAGTTTGAAGATACAAAGACGAAGAATTGTATGTAAACACAATGACATGAGATGTAATAAAAATGCATATAATTTCTCTAACATCAATATACTGTAAAATTAAGTCATAAAAATTATACATTTATACTAATATATTTATTAAATATTATTTACAGTAATAAGCAGAAAGAAGTGTAAAAATTGATACAATATTAAATTAGAATAAAAATTAAAAATTCGTAATTGACCTGTACTCTTGGACAAAAAAAAACAAAGTCCAAACATATTGGGTGCTAATTAAACTAGTGCAAAATATTCAGACATAAATTTATATGTGTGGATATTTATTGTACATTGTGCATGTAAAAATAGTGCGCATACCTGTAATAGGAGCAGGTAATAATTAATTAAACGATATAGTTACTTGTAAAATAATAATCGCAAATAAGTGAAAAAAATAGTAATTAGGTATGTAATAAACTTTCTACATCGTACTAAATTAGAAATGATTGCTCATCTCGTTAGCCATAATATATCAATACCAATGCAATTAACAATCTTTGTATATTACAAGAACTTGGTAGTAAATCACAGTTGATGTCGCCAACCCTCCTTGGCTCCCTCATTAATAAACAAAAGTGGGGACAAGACAACCGAGAATGACGACCCACCGCGTTTCAACCTGTGTTACTCCGTAATAACTTGTGGAGTAAACTCATAACACCCTCATTTATAAACATGTTTGATTAAAACTTTAATTTCACATAATTAATTACGAAGGTTGCTTACGGTATCATCTCAGATTTATGATTTAGTTGTGCCCAACAGCGATTCATTTATAGTGAAATATTGGGGTGTAAAGATATATTATATATTAGACACATAAACCTACCGTACTTGGAGAATGTGAACACAATGCTATACATTAAACTAGGATTAAGCCGGCTACACACGCTATGGTCTACTAGAAAGGTCTGACGACTGTGCAGGTATCTCGTGGTAGACCTGAGCGTGTAGTGAAATAGACCTATGCATTTTTGGGTGATGCCGTACGGTGCCTGCACTGACATACCTGCACAGGTAAACCTCTCCGGTAGATTGTAGCGTGCATGATTGACATTAGGTTTGGATAGGATTGTATTGGAATAGGACTAGGATGGGAGGTAGGTCATTTATAAAAGATGAGACCATTCACATAGAGAAGTATTCAGTAGGTTTGTCGCATTATGTATTTCTGTGATATTTACGATTTCGGATAATGGCTGCTCATGAAGAATATCGTCTGTCAGTGGCTTTAATCGTTTTTGGATTGTAAGGGGTAAACATATTAAGTACCAACACTGGTATTGTACAGCCATACCATCACCTTTTTTGTTGCGTAATAAATGGGAAATTAAAGTAAAATCAGCTCTGCTGCCCAAGGGAGTACGTAGGTATACAAGTACGATACAATGAAGGGCACTAATAGTAATTGAAGGGCTTAGTTGCAGAAGTCCCTAAGTCGATTAAGACACTTTTTGATTTGTTAGCATTAACGTTTAAAGAATGTGAACGTCGAAAGAATTATTTATTAGCATTCAATCCATACATCCATACATACAATCCATTATACAGATATGATTTATTGAAGAACAAGAAGACATTCTGATTGTAATTTCAAACAAGCATTTGTTTTTTACTTACGATATCAAAAAAGAATTTAATTTTACATTATTGAGATTTCTTGGTTATGGCGATTATTTTGGAAAGATTTGTCATATTTTTGGAGTATCGATCGTGAATAAACGAATGCCTCCATTCCGACTTACGTGTGCCCACGAATACGTATGTGTTTTGAATAATAATTATTGAATTTGCAACTTCCTGATATGAATTTAATTTCGTGGTACGTCTTTCATTTTCCGTTTCATATGTAGGTATTTATCGGTCCTTGAATATGAATTTTCACACATTTTGACTTGTATTTTACTTTAAAATATTCCTTCCTTCTCAAGTTTTATTCTTTTACTGTTGGTTAGGATAATATGTTAACACAACGTTTACACAACCTAAGTATTTTTTATTTTTTTTGAGCAATATTAATATAAATGAGTAATAAAATAAAATAAATGAGCAATATTAATATAATAATGTAATTGATTATTCGAGTTTCATCACTGAAGTATGTATGTAATATATATAAACTATGTATATAATCGTTGCTTAGGTGCATATTTTTATATGTTAAATAATAATATTTTTTTATGCTACTAAGGTGACAAACAAGCATACGGTCTGCCTGATTGTAAGCGGCTATCGTAGCTTATGGACGCTTATATCATTAGATATCAACTAGCGCATTGCCGACCTTGAACCCCCCTACCCCAAAGAAGCTCTGGAAAAGAGCTCTATTCACCATAGGAACACAACAGAAGGTTATTTGTCTGCAATCTTCCATAGGGTTGAGGTATCCCACCAGTCGGGTTGCCACAAGTAGAAAGAAATATCCAAAGAAATTAATCTGTGCCCTAATAGCCTAATAGTTCAAAGAGAGCTTTGAACCCCCTATTCCCCAAGAGTGATAATAATACAATAATATGTACATATATACCTCTACCTATACATCGTCCATCGGTATAAATCCAGTTGGATAAGAGTAAGATTAATAGTGTTAATAAAATGAATAATAAAAACAGCGGTCAGTTCTATAAAATTAAAATTTATTAGTAACAATCTAACAAATAGAAGACCAGCATAGATATAAAGAAAATTTTGTATGAAAAAGCAATATATATTTATGGTGTACTGAATACTCGTGTGAATCATATAAATTGTAATACTTGGTATTATATTTAAAACGGATTTTTACAGACCTATAAAATAAATAAATAAAGATACGTGTTATGTGTCTATTATAGGTACTATTATTATTATATCGAATTTGGCTATGAAACTATTTTTAGATTTATACAATTTTTAATATTTGAAAGTAATTCTTGACCAAGGATTAATTATTCGTTTTAGAAAAAATAATGTAATTGAACAACTCTTGGTAAAGCACGGCAGTCTAAATATTTTAAAGCAATATTCAATGAATTCTCTACTACAGTTAACCAACCGTAGGTACAACATTTTTATGCCAATTAGGGATGCTGCTCTCTGTATGATTGGTGGAATTCATATGCGAGATCTAAACTGAATGTGAGTTATAAAGTTTTTTATATTTTATCTATGTTTTACGTGGTTTAAATTTTTTGTTTACATATTTGTTTTTAGATAGTATGTATATAGTTAATTTCTAAATAATTAACTTACTAAATGCAAATAAAATCAAATGTATGAGATTTGCCTTGTCCAATGTTCGGCGTGTTGATAGTCATATCTAAATAGACAGAAATTTAGTAGGCTTAGTTGATAATACTGTCTTCTAGGCTATTACGTTTGATTCAAAAGTACAGTGGGGTTCGCACATTTATACGTTTACGGGAAAAATAAGCGTTGCTGCATTCCCAGTACGTTATATTCGCCAGTTAACAGACATTACAACTGCTAGGTTAGCTTACTTCGCTTATTTCCATAGCATAATATTTATTTATTAATTAATTTTAAAAATTTATTTGTTAATATTTATTTAGGTATTTTGCTGTGTACAAAATGTTAGCTATAGCATATTATTATGTTTTTCTTCTAAAAAACACCCACATTAAGCATTTTTGTCTTTAAAATAACCAGCAAGCGACCACTTTAAGTGAGAGCGGGGGCAGCACGATTCGCGCATGAGCTCAACCGATGGCATTTCGTAGACCCCGCTAGCGGGGCTGCGGCTAAAGCTAGTATTAGTATAAATTTTATACGCATTTGTAATTAAAATGCTAGTATGCTCATTTGTAAATTAAAAATAATGAATAAATAAGATATGCAGTACAGTGTACATATAATCATTAATCACAAATTAATTACGTCTATTACTAAGTATATACATATATAGGACAGACTAGTCGCGGGCACTAGCGCAATATGCCTATTGCAGCATTAACGCTGTGCGGTTTGGATTTCGTCCACGTGCGAGACTCAACACAAAAGTGGTTAGGCCCTGGCTGTGTTCAAATTGTTTTTCTGCCACAAACTGACACGAGCCAGTTAAGTCTGGCTACGAAACAAAAACTGTGTTTATTTTAAAGTTAGATTAGAGCATAAACAAAAATGAGTCTAGTATTAAGTCTAGTAAAATAATTCCATAGGTTGTGTTATATATCAGAACTCGTGGCAAAAGTAACGTTAAATCTCAATAACTATCGAAATGTATCCAAGGTAATGTTTGTGTTTACAGAATTTTATTAAATGCTACCGAACATATTATAACTAATAGCTTTTTTTTCGATCTGACCACATTGTTAGCCGAAAGGGCTCTGAAGCCTCATACGGCATTTATAGCTTCACCGGACTTGGAACCTAATAGCTAAGGAGTTAAAAAGTTAATGAAGCTTAAAGAAATTAATTGTATATTCCTCTTTTTGTTTCTTGTCCTTGATGAAGTTCTAAGGTCAAAAACCATTATAAAAAGATAAGTCAATCAAAAATATTGTTGATTTATCAATTAACTAAGTATTAAGCGATATCTACGTCTTCTTATATAATAGAATCGTGTTTTAACAACACAATTATGCCAATGCCACGTACACTGAATATTTTTCTAATCTTCAGAGTTCAAGCAATGCTTTAACATGATGGTAATTCTCTTGTTTAAACTGTCCAGATCGGTTCTGAACTTAAAATCCATGCTTTATTGATTCACTTCACTTGTTTACAATGACCAAACATATTTAGGCAAAATGCATTCAATATTGCATTAATAGTATAGGATCAAATAATGTAAGTTTATGAATAAAAATAAAAAATCACAATATGTCAGATCAAGATACCGCGAAATCTCCAGGTATTGCTACTTTCTAGAGCTAATCCTCGTGTATCCGAAACATAAATCCTTTATTCATACCCACACAGTCAATATTGGGGAACTTTACAGAGTGTATAACAAGCAAAAAGAATAGAGTATTGCTAAAGTAGCCTTATAATTTATAGTGATGTTCATAGTTATTTGCATTTTTTTTTACTTTTTTTTTGGTAGCATGGCAAGGTGACAGCACAATGCAATCCGACAATATTGGTGAGGAGGAGTCTACAATCCATCGCTAGTCGTGTCGTTGTCATACCGGTTAGCTCAAATTTCTCTTCACGTTATGTTTGTAGGACTCCATGCTGTAGGAAGGAGGGATACAGTTAACAGCTTCACAGTATGGCAACGATAATTAGCAGCAGAGATCACGAGAATAAAATAATAAGCTACATAAAACCTACAGGATTACATTACTTAGACAGACCTCATGGCGCAGTAGTAGCAAGCCCTTCTATGGAGCCGAGAGGTAACGTGTTGGATCCTCTACCACGACTGATTTTGTGTGGTGTTTGAGTGGTAAATATCTATCTTGTATTTGGAATTAAATGGCTATGTGTGAAATTGTGTACCATATAAAATACTATATATAAAATGTACTGTATGTTACTAATATTATTGTTCGTAAACAAAGTATTAACTTTTTTCATTTTGTCAAACCAGTTATATAATAGAGTGATAGTTGTATAATGATCGTTGTTATATTTAGAGTAAATTATTATAATAAAAAATGTGAAACAATTTACTCTGTGGGAGTTAGTGACGTAACGAAATTGAGTTTTCTCCAAAAATATGAATACATATTTTATATCTCATCGGTCGTGCGTCGATGTTAAAATATTCAGATATTCTGACAGAACACTTGAGCTGCTTGTTCCAAACCGATATTTCAAAATTGAAATAAAGCGACGGGAAATTTTTTGCGACAATTATTGATACGAAAATAAATATTGATGTAATTCGAAGTAAAAATCAAACAATAAGTACATTAAATTTGTCTTCAAAAGGACTAAGCATTTTGATAAAAAATACAATTGTCTCAAATAATTTTGTTAAGATGATATGACTGTTGAACGTGGTGGAGAAATATCATGTCAACAACATTTTTACAAACAGTTGTTATTAATAACTATCAGTGTCTATACTTATTGGTTAATCTATATAATGTTGTTAGTTTATGTATATATATCACATTATAGGTTTTAGCGTTTGGCCACAATCTCACCTGATGTTAGTTACGATGTGGCCCAAGACAACACGCTGAATCTAGTTGGAAGACTGGCTCTCAAGTGCAGCTGCCGGAACACACCTATACGTGCGAAAGATTTTCAACTTGAGGATGGTAGCTAGACAGACGGACATTAGAAAAAGTCATACCACCATGCTATGGTTTCATTATAATGTTTTCCTTCATCGAAAGCTCAATCTTATTGCAGGGATTTGAACCCATGTTGGTCGACGTGATGTGCGTACACGCTACCACTGAACCATCATTGCTCATCTACATTTTCCATATTACATTTTCCCCCACTTAATTATATTAAGTGGTAGGCATAGTCCAAACTAATAATAGCTGTGATCGCCGAGCGATGATCTGTTAAAGATCTTAACGTTGTCGTGTCGAGAGAGCTACAACAGCGACAGAAATAACTGTAAGTAGTTTTTGTTGTTACGAGTCGGACACTTAACCCTCAGCACCATTATTTCTTACGTTTTCTGTTGAGCAGAGTGCACGTGAAGGTGATAAGCGCATAGATGTCTGATAATGTCTTGCTGGATGTTAGGATACCACAATTAGGCGTGTCGGGTTTCGAGATTAGTCGGTGTTATATCCGTTATTCAAGCGGGTTGGTCTTAAGCCGCGTAGAGCACTTTTTGGTAGGGGAAAATTTTATGGGTTCGCGTCACCGACATTCTAATGTTAATTGTATATCTATATCGTATATACCTGACAGAGTGCTGTACGCGTTAGACGCTTTTTGGATGGGTGAAATCTTGTGATTTCGCGTCACCGACATGCGTAATAGCAGTATATCTGTAGGTATACAGGTGACGTATTGTGCAACATTAGTGCTGTGTATATCTTTACAAGTAAAACCAAATGGATTTTGTAAAAAGGTTAATGCGTATATACTGTACATTGTTCAAATAGTGCTTGAGTTTGATTATTATCTTAATTGTTTAGTGAATACTAAATAAATACACTAGTATTTTTAAGTTGAAAAATAAATAACAAAATTTTAATTATCTTAAATATTCGCATTTACATTGTCGTTTGAAAATAATTCTAAGTTATAAGTTTTCACTTCTATCAGCAGTTCCTATGACTGCCAATTTTTTTTCGTTTTGTTGCGTTTGAAGATCAACTATATCCAGCTATCAAGAAGCTTGTAAGTTGGCATTAAAGCGGCTAATGATGGATTACCGATTTCTCAGTGATCGCCTTTATTTTTTGATAGTAGGTACTGAAGAGAGAAAAGAGGAAGCTTCTTCATTTTTCTGTACAGTTACAAAAAATATAAATATTCCTTATAACTCCATGTTTTTTTTCTTCATACAATTAATACCTGCCTTTGGTAAGGATGAGAGTACATAAGTTAAGATTATTTATTAAACTGTAATCATAAAATTAATTCCCAAAAATGGATATTTCATGTATCAAATGAAGTCATTTATTAATTAAAAACTTCAACGTAACTTTAGCATAGCAAAGCTAAAACAACCATGAAGTGCGTATCTCTAGTCTACGAGTACCAGAGTAACCAAAGTATACACGTATAAATGCGGTTATACATATTCAAATACTCATAGTTGTGGTCTCTCAAACTCCAGTTGAAACTTAGTGTGAATTGTTAAATTCCATTTCTGAAAAGCTACCCTGTGTCGCTGGGTCCATACTTCCAAAGTAGAATTTAATTATGGATATCTCTAGGCCAAGAACAAAGTGTGCTGTAGAACTGCTTATTTGTATGGACTATGTTTGCGTAATCTTAATTTTATTGTTTATTACTACATTATACACCACTATGCACATATATTGATTAGAACAAAGGAATATACGTACATACTAGTTAAAACGATTAATATTCATAAAAGCCCGGTATATTTTTAAAATGTCAAGGACTTAATTATTAGTATACGTTTATCTAAACAAAAATAAATGGAAACCATTGAATCACTATTAACTGTTTAAAGTTATTTCTTAGCTCCATAATCTTTATATGATTCTACATTAAAAAGAAAAGAATAATTTCTAAGTACTTTAACGACAGCCCGGGGGCAGTCTAGCCGTTTTTTCCCACGGGTATTAATGGCGATTTGAAACGGAGTTGGGTGGTTTGAATAATTTCTCAAGTAATTTATGTTTGCCTAATGGAATAGTCAAGTGACTGCGATCAAGCTGTTTACATTTCATACACAGAATTTTGGGTGACATCCAAATTCAAGTATACAATTTTCTCAATTTTCAAATGATCAAGGAATTCTATATTTAAAGGATTTCAGATGGAATTTAGTTGCTTAGTACTTTATTACGGCAATTTGTGTTGTATACTACAAAGATATAAAAAT
The DNA here is from genome assembly GCA_947532125.1 of Saturnia pavonia. Taxonomy (NCBI): domain Eukaryota; kingdom Metazoa; phylum Arthropoda; class Insecta; order Lepidoptera; family Saturniidae; genus Saturnia; species Saturnia pavonia. The sequence continues at coordinate 10,102,556 of OX383902.1, read as the reverse complement.
ATATACAGAAAAAATCACAAAATGCGTGGGCTTATATTTCAATTTATTTCACTTGAAAAATCACTTTTATGCTAGAAAAAACTTAGCTCTTTCAGGAATCACAAGTTAGTTATTGAAGTATCCAGACATTTTCAATTTAATATTTGTGCCACTAGAAGCCTTAAGAAGTTTTTCCTTTTCAGAATTTTCCGCTTAAAATATTTTTCATGTCTGACCTTTATGTCTTCTTAGAACATTTGTTCTGCTTTAGACATGAAATGAAATAAGCTTGAAACCCTGAATTCACTAAAATGTTGTTGTTAGAATGTTAATATTCTAAAAGTTTTAATGTATTTCAATGGATTCACGATCAATGTAGAATCTCCAGGTTTGATTTAGGTCTATAAATATAATCGCAATAATATTTATAGAATATGTTGTACCCATGGCTGTAACCGTGTTAAATTTATTCGGCAAACTCTATAACGCGCTCCGCGCCGCCATTACACCCGGTCTCGCCTACGGCTTTCTAGATTGCTTGACTTTAATGTTTACTATTCCTCTCCTTAGTCTTAGCGTAAGTTATGTAACCTTCCTCAAAAATTGGCTCTAACATGCAAAAATATTTTATCAAATCTGTAATTCCAGAGATTAGCGCTTTCAAACAAAGAAACAATTTCTTCAGCTGTACACATATTGCACAGCTACAGGTACATATAATAAAACTGAAATGTCTGTTTGTATTGTCAAAATAACTGATTTTTAGTAAATGCATATGAAAGTAGTCAAGTTTATAGGAGCGGATGTATTTATAAAAAATACTAATACAAATCTTTTAATTCTAATAACAAATTTTTAAGTATAATGATTAAAATTAATTAATAACTAATTATGATTATAATAGTGTACGGACAGATCGGGATGCCCAGTACAACTGACTGCCGTTCTTCACCTCTGTCCAATGCTCTGCTTAATGTTCCCACGAGTTGCACGACTACCAGGAATCAACGCGCTTACACCGCGTTTTCGTGGGAGCGAGTATTATATAGTTAGTCCTGGTGACCGCATAACTCCTCCCTCATCAAGTGCGAAATTATCGGGATCCGTTGAGATGTTTATCTGGTTCCGATGATTTCGCGTGAACTTATAACGATAATAATATATGATTAAACTAGTACAGCTTATAGCTAAAAATACATACAAAATGACTGTCATTAAGCTAACACTTTCCGTGTCGATAACGGATTTCAGTAAATTCACTTCACTATAGAGACCTTCACTGAACACATCACTTTCTTTTAATTTCAGAATGCGCGAGTAATATTTCATTTCCTCCAAATTGATATTTTTGATATTAACCGATGACAGTGTGATATTTTCAATTTTCAATTCTGGTAATGCTGTTATTGGTACAATTTTGTATCGGAGATTTTTAGCATACGTGCGTTGATACGTCAGTTTCAGCTCGTTAATGAAAAGTAGGCAATTTTCCATAGTGGTAACTATATAGGTAACCTGAACTTGTTCCTTGATATTGTCGTGGTTACACCGTTCGGATAGTAATGTTGGTTTTCTTGCGAACACGATCCAGCTTTCCAAACTAATCCTTTGGACCTTGACATCTTCCACTTCAACAGCATACGGCACACAGCATACTTCTGTGATTTTATAATTTCTTCTATTCTTTTTAACCTTTTGTCTAAAATTAACATATTTTCATTAACAGTTTCGGTATTATTTGTGAAGTTATCCAACATTTTAGTGACTACAGTTATCTTTTTACTTAATGCAATTTCTTTAGAAGCAATCATAGAGATTTCTTTATCATAACGAATCGCGTCTTGGTAATCTAAATTTCCCGAAATAGTTTTAATCAAAGATCCAAGAGGATTGATAAGGCCTCTTTTAATTCTACGTGAAGGAACCAGTTGTCGAAGTTTGGAGATTGTTATATTATTGACATATTCTACCTGAGTTTTTATGCCTAAAAATTCGTGGATAAATGGTTTGTGTGATTCTACTATATTCATAAATTCCTTAAATTTTTGAGTATTAACATTTAAATCATTTTCAATAATATCTAAGTCGAATCTTTTTACTATAAGCCATTTATCTTCCTGTTTATAAGCTTGCCCTTCTTTAACCGGTAGAATCCCGGGGAATCTTTCAAGTTTTTGAAGTTGAAGGCCCAGGCTGAGGGGAAGAAGGGTCATTATGACCACGCACCACCTGTGGAGGACGTTTAATTTTTTTTAATGCAACCCCTGTTTCTCTTTTACCTATTTCAACTGGAACTACATTTCTTTCTGCTTTCCCTTTTACTTTCGCCTTTTTATACCTAGCTTTATCCTTGCTTTTTCTTGTGTTAACATTTTTGATAAATACTATGTCACCGTCATTTATTTCTACATTCTCACCCAATCGTTTATCTCTAATATTTTCCTTTTTCCTAAGTATTTTATCAGATATAAGCTTATAAAGACATTTAGTACGCTTAGCATGATCATTCATTAGTTGTTGCATGTAACTCTTCTCAAATTCACCATCAAACACATTGTTAGAATGTGTGTGACCAAATACAATCTCGAACGGAGTTAACTCAGTAGTTGAGTGTATAGTATTATTGTAAGCCATTATGGCGTAAGTCATAACCGATGCGGCATCTGTACATTTTTGGTCGTATTTAGCCAAGCGATATATTTCTATTAACGTTGAATGAGAACGTTCTACTATACCATTTTTTTTTTTTTTTTCGAACTGACTACACTGTTAGCCTGAGGGGCCCTGGCGCCTTTACGGCTTTTACAGCTTTACCGGGCTTGAGACTATACCAGTTGAGTTTGGGTTATGGGAGGTACAAATGTGTAGTTCAATTTTATACATTAATGTTAGTTCCCGCATGAGTTTGTTGTTGAATTCAGTACCTGGATCGCTGCTTATCTTTTTTGGTATTCCATACATGCTAAAATATTTAATTAATGCGCGAACTACTTCCGCGGTAGATTTATTATTTATTTCTATTGCTTGAGCTAATTTGCTGAAAGCATCGACAATAGTTAAATACTGTCGACTTTCAATGCTAAAGATGTCTATAAAAATTTCTTGGAAGGGGGCTTCCTGCGTTTGCGTTAGTTGTAAGATGGGTTTCAAAGGTTTTCTATCATACTTCATCTTCTTGCATACCTCACAGCTATTTATAACAGATGCCACTAATTCTTGCATATTATCCCAAAAGTAACTTCTCTTGATCCTTACCATTGTTTCTTTTATTCCTCGGTGACACGTTTTTCCTTCGTGGTGTTTCAGGATAACTGTTTTTTGCTCATTCTCATCCTCTACATACACGACTCTCTCGGTACATTCATAAAACTCAACCATTCCTTCTTTGAATAATTTAATAATTACGTCATTGAATTCCTTCCTATGTTTCTTATCTTCAAAATATATGAAGTATTTAATTTTTGGTTTAATGTGCTCTTTCAAAAATTTTATAATTAATTCCTCATTGTTTACAGGTAGGAATACTTCGAGAACTTTTTGTTTATCACGTGACATGTCACGCACCTGTACACTATTTCTAAACCACGTAAAAATGAAAATTTGGTTAGGCTTGGTGTCAATTGCTTCGTTAAGAATAGGGATACCTTTATTTTCTAGTTCTACGGCTGAATGTATTGTTTCTGAGTTACTGGATAATGAGGGTATAGGATAAGAATGTTCTAATTCAGATATATCACTTAGCCTTATTGTATCCGAGCTATCCGACAGTGATATGATGTCTTCACTACGATTTCTCACTGCGAGTTTTGCTGCCCTATCCTCAATTTCCCTTAGATGTTCTTTTATTTTCTGCTGTTCATTTTCATCTATATTTACTTTCATAGATGCGTCGTCAGAGCGCTCATAGCATTCACTTTTATTCTAGACAAGGCATCAGCATTCGTATTTTGCTTCCCGTTTTTGTAAATTATCGTGAAGTCATATTCCTGTAAACGTAACCGCCAACGTGTTAGTTTACTATTTGGTTCTTTTAAGGAATATAACCAAGCTAATGGTCGATGGTCCGTGAAAATAGTAAATGTTTTACCATAAAGGTAGGGTCTAAAATGTTTAACTGCCCATACTATAGCCAAGAGCTCCCGCTCTATAGTGCTATACCGCGTTTCAGTATCGCTTAGGGTTCTGCTCGCGTAAGCAATGGGCATGTCACTACCGATTGTACCTTGGGATAACACGGCTCCTAAAGCTATAGAAGATGCATCAGTTGTCAGAACGTACGGTTTTGATGGGTCAGGGTATTGAAGGAGGGGTGCGTTTGTCAGCAATTCTTTACAACGTTCGAAGGCATTAATGTAATTTTGATCTAATACAATTTTGTGTCGTTTTTTTAAACAAGAAGTCAGAGGTTGTGTTACTTTAGCAAAATCCTTAATAAAACGCCTATAATAACATTTAAAAGCAAAAAGCTTTTTATTTCCGTTACTGTTTGAGGTAATGGGTAGTCTAATACTGCCTTAATCTTAGCGTCATTAGGTTTCAACCCTTGATCTGTTCTTGTGTGCCCTAAATATAAAACTTCTTTACGTAGGAATTCTGACTTGTCTAATTGTACCTTTAAATTTGTCGTTCTAAGTCGGTCGAAAACGGCTCGTAAATCGTTAATATGCTCTGTTAAACTGGAGCTATACACTATTATGTCATCCATGTAAACCAGGCAATGATGGCCTTGAAGTCCTCTAAGTATGTTATCCATAGTCCTTTGGAATGTCGCTGGGGCAGTTTTTAAACCGAATGGCATTCTCAAAAACTCGTAATGTCCATTTGCACTAAATGCGGTCTTCTGTCGGTCCTTTTCCTCAATTTCAATCTGATGGAATCCATTGGCTAGGTCGAGTGTGCTAAAGTATTTACTTTTACCTAACTTGTCAAATAAGTCGGTTATATTGGGCAATGGGTATTTGTCATCTATTGTTATTTCATTTAGCCGTCTATAGTCTATGACCATACGGAATTTTACTTCGCCTGAAGCGTCCATTTTTTTGGTACTAGATGAACAGGTGCGTTCCAAGGCGAGTAAGATTCCCTAATTACATTATTTTTTAACAATTTTTTAACTTGGTCCTTTATCTCCTCTGCTTGTGCAGGAGGTTGCCTGTAGGGTTTGACATATATTGGATCTTCATTTTTAGTTCTAATAGAATGTTTAACCTGATTTGTAAAAGTTAAGGGTAACTGATCACTATAAAATATGGCTTTGTATTCTTTACACAATAAACTAATACTTTTCTTTTCCTCTTCGTTCATATGGTCCAGTCTTAGTCTTGTTAAATTTTCATCCAGTAGTATGTCAATTTCAACGTCCCTCATTTCTACGTCGGTACAGTGTACTCCTACTGAGTTTTCGAGATATTTAGTTACCTTGAAAGGTTTTGTAATGGTTAAGGTTTTTGGTTCGTTTAAAGTATTTTGGATTATGGTACTAGCATATCCGTTATTGCATTTTACAATGGCTGACGGCATCCTAACTCCTTCACAAAATTTAGTGAAGTTTAAAATTGCTTCCCAGAGAATTGGTCCGTGGGTAACTTTACGAGTTGTTCGGTCCGTGGATCTAATTCAATAATATAGTCACCTTCATTTACAATTGGGAGTGTTGTTGTTTTTGTTACGAGTTTAGAATTTTTTAGATCTATAACTGCTTCTAACTTTATCAATAAGTCGTTACCTATCAATCCATCATACTTATTATCTACATCGTACACATAGAATTTATGACACTTATTACTGTTAAAAGACGGCATTAGTGGGATATAGACCACTTCATTATGCCTACTCGATGCGTGTGTACTAATAACGGTAAATGTTTCGCATAGGGCATATGGCTCAAAGAACTGATGGGCCTTAAGCGGGCTTATGAAGGATCTGGTGCTACCAGTGTCAATCATGAGCCTTGCGTCAATTTCGGGTATGTACACGTATGGTAATTTAAGCTTTACATCGCAATTTAAATGTACTATTTCCGGTTTTTTATGGGAGTGTGAATGTGAAAATTTTGAACTTCCTCAGTCACGCTATCATAATTCACTATCTTACCTTCCTGTTCACTCTCGACTATTTCATTCAATGAATAACCTCCATGATTTCCTTCATCTTGTTGCCAACATTCCTGATCCTCCCATTCATACCCATTCTCATAATTATCATAACAATCTGTCTCACCTAGTTCTAACTCATTGAGACGGAAACCTTGAGGCCGTGCTTGGCCCTGAGGCTTGGGCTGCGGTGCAGTGCGCATAGAAACATCAGTGTCGCCAAATGTATTCGTTGGTTGATGCCTATAGCCAAACTGTCCTTGATTAAATTGAGGGCGGTATCCTAATTGCTGCTGAGAGTTTTGATTAGATTGAGATGGTTGCATGAACCTCTGTTGTGTGCCAAACTGCTGCGTTCCTAGTTGTGGCCTATAACCGAATTGCTGCGGTCCTAGCTGTGGCCTATAACCGAACTGCTGTTGAGGGCCATACGTCTTTTGGTTAAATTGTGGTAACCTCACCTGATTGTTTGGGATACCAAATTTAAATTGGGGCGGATTTTGAGGTTGTACTGTGGGTCTAAACCCTCCGAACTGCAAGGGCGCGCGAGCTATGCCCGGCATGCTAACCATAGTGGACATGCTGGGTTGAGTATTGCTTGTGGTGTTGAATTTAAATGGCACCAGTGGTCCCGCCTGTTGTCTATGATTTTTATTTTTTGAATTATATTGTTCGAAGAAGTTTACTTCTTCCAACACATTTTGTAAAGCTGCTTCTAACGTTGCCGGGGTTTTTAATCGTATCACTCGTATAATATTTTCGGGTAGATTATATAAAAACACGTTAAGGGCCATATTATTATAGATAATAGTTTTAGCCTTTTTAATCTCAGTATCGCGCAACTGGTTTACCTTGGATATTAAAACGGCCCTAGTTGATTGAATTCTGTTACAAAATTCGGTATAGCACTCTCCGTGTTTTAATTTTGAGCTTTCTAACTCAATAGCCAAACATTCCTCGTTTCGAGGATCACCAAAATGTTGGATTAACAGTTCTTTAAATTCTGTCCAAGTTTCTATGTCTTCCCTTTCGCTCAATAATGCTGACGCGTCGTCTGTTAATCTACTTGAAATTGTATGCATAACATAAACATCTTGTTCGCGATTTCCCTTATAGTGCTCGATTATATATTTGCATTTTCTTAAGAATAAATTCAACTGTCTTTTATCGCCGCCAAACATTGGGATTAGCTTCAGCATCTCGTTGGGTATTAATGTAATAGTGGTCGTCATTTTTTTAATTAAAATATTTAATTCTTAATGATAATAAAATAATAATATGGTATTTTACCGAGAATAGAGAAATTTCACTTTAAAATATAGACAAAAACACAGTAAACTTAATCTAACACTGACCTACCAATTTAGAGGTAAACCATATAACTACTATAAGGAAAAGGTTCGATTCCACTATAGCAAATAAAATTATACACAGGAAAGGATGGCGAAAAAATTCACTCACCGGCCAATCTGCATACTCTGCTCTCCTTGTGATTCTTGAAATCCTTGACAATATTTATTTGGTTCGAGGATCGCGCAACGCCACGCAATTGATCACAATCACGCACTTTTCTAATTACGATTATTCGTGTAGCACGGCGTACGACAGCGCGATCCTACCGGCTGCGCCAGTCAAGTTTATAGGAGCGGATGTATTTATAAAAAATACTAATACAAATCTTTTAATTCTAATAACTAATTTTTAAGTATAATGATTAAAATTAATTAATAACTAATTATGATTATAATAGTGTACGGACAGATCGGGATGCCCAGTACAACTGACTGCCGTTCTTCACCTCTGTCCAATGCTCTGCTTAATGTTCCCACGAGTTCCACGATTACCAGGAATCAACGCGCTTACACCGCGTTTTCGTGGGAGCGAGTTGTTATAGTTAGTCCTGGTGACCGCATAACTAAGTATTATATACTACGATACCTATAATAAAAAATCCACTTTTAATATTTTTGTCTATGTGTCTGTTTGTTCCGGGTAATCTCCGAAACGGTTGAGCAGATGACAGATAGCTGATGTTATAGGGCACAACTTAGGCTACTTACTTAAATAAAATAATTAGGGTTCCGCACAAAGAATACAAAACCTTTTTTAGTAGTACACGCGAGTGGAGCCGCGAGTACAGTTAGTAATATTATATAGTAAAGATATAATTAAAAATAAATATCTGTATATTTTCTCCGTTAAAGTTAAGTAAAAAATAGTTATATTTTCAGAATTCTAAATTTGGCACAAAAACTAACATTTGTAGTTTATATTACATTTCTTGTTATTGATATATTTTATTGTATTGAGAATTATATTTGGTATGTAATATTATATTTAAAATGTAGCTGTGCCCACGGCTTCGCTCGCGTGGTCGATAGGAGAACGCGTTGCGCTTATAAAAATCGTAATTTCTTAAAACCTTGTTAACTGTTTATTGAAGGAAGAATTTTTATTTCTTTTATTCTTAAGGGTTATATGTATGCTCTTGGCCTCGATCTCACCTGATAGTAAGTAAAGATGAGACCGACGATGGATCGTCTTTACCTATCAAATGCCTGTTCACTCTTCGCTTGAAGATTCCATATTAAGTTTATTAAATATTTACATTCTTACCCGTGCCGTGTGCCGTTTATATTCTTAGCCGTGTGTGTGCCGGCCTAGAATTGTACCACCCCAACTCTTCCCGTGGGTGTCGTAAGAGGCGACTAAGGGACATATCAGGGGACGGGCAGCAGCGCCCCCGCAGAACAACCCCACCATCAAACTGCGATCCCCAACCCGCCTGCCCAGCGTGGGGATTATGGGCATTTCCCCCTCATGAAGATTACAGCCAATAGAAAATGGCCCCCAGTTCCCGGCCGCCTCGCTATCCCTGGCCATGGTAGCGGCCATGGTAACGGCGGGGCAGGGGGTGCTAAGAATCCCCGGGCTACATTAGGCTACCACATGCTTCATAAACTGACCCTGGCTACGTTTAACGGACGCACTCTGAGGCTTGACCATCATCTAGCGCAGTTGGAAGTGGAGTTAGAGAACATTAAATGGCATGTTCTCGGGTTATGTGAAGTCCGTAGAGAGGGCGAGGACACCGTAACCCTTGACTCGGGCCATCTTCTCTACTTTCGCGAGGGTGATAGAACATCCCAGGGTGGCGTAGGTTTTCTCGTCAATAAGGCCCTCTCTAACAACGTTCAGGAAATCTCGAGCGTGTCGACCAGGGTAGCGTACCTGATCCTTCGGCTATCCAAGCGGTATAGCATGAAGGTAATTCAGGTTTACGCACCGGCCTCGGCACATTCGGATGATGAAGTGGAGGATATGTATGAGGACATATCCAAAGCCTTGCACAACACCACTAAGGCTCACTTCAACGTTGTTATGGGGGACTTTAACGGCAAGGTGGGAACCCAGACTGGCAATGAATCCCGAATAGGCCCACATGGTTATGGAGTTAGGAACCACAGGGGGCAAATGCTTGTCAACTTCCTCGAGAAAGAGGGGCTGTTCTTAATGAACTTCTTCTTTAAGAAACAGCCTCAAAGGAAGTGGACATGGCAAAGCCCCGACGCTGTGACTAAAAATGAGATCGACTTCATCATGACGGATAGCAAGCACATATTCAGAGATGTCTCAGTGATCAACAGGTTCAATACCGGATCTGATCACCGACTGCTCAGAGGCTCTCTGAATATCAACCTGAAGCTAGAAAGAAACCGTCTGATGATGTCCACGCTCCGGCCTAACTCAATCCAAATCATGGCGGGCACCGAGAAGTTCCAGCAACTTCTTGGGGATAGATTTGTTGCCTTGGAACCCACTGATGACGCTGACGAGACCCTACACAATCTGGTCGAAACGCTGAGGGACGAGGGCATCAAGTTTTGCAAAAAACAGCGTACTGGCAGGAAGTCCAAACTCTCGGATGAGACTCTGGGGCTGATGACAAGAAGACGGGAAACCACCCAAGCGACTTCGTCAGACAGGTCAAACCTGAACAAGAAAATTGCGAAGATGGTACGGCGCGACCTTCGGAGCTCCAATACACGCCTCATTGAAGAGGCGATAGAGCGAAACCGAGGGTCCAAAGTATTCACTCAGCAGCTTGCCAGGAGCCATCTGTCGAAACTTAAAACGCACGACGGGAGGACCGTATTGTCGAAGCCGGAGATCTTCGCCGAGATAGAGGATTTCTATGGCCGTCTGTACACTGTACATGCCCCCTATTCCCGACCAGACGACCATGATTCCAGAGCCACCCTGTCACGCCACTATACCGACGAACTGCCTGATATCAGTCAAGACGAGATAGTGTTAGCTCTGAGGCAGGTTAAAAATGGAAAAGCCCCCGGTGAGGACGGAATTACTTCGGAACTTCTGAAGGCTGGAGGAGCTCCTGTTATACAGGAACTACAGAAACTCTTCAGTGCCGTCCTTCACAGTGGGAGAACTCCTAAGGCGTGGAGCAGAAGTATGGTGGTGCTCTTTTTTAAGAAGGGTGATAAAGCCCTCCTTAAAAACTACAGACCCATCACTCTCCTGAGCCACGTCTATAAGCTGTTTTCACGAGTGATCACGAATCGTCTCGCCAGGAGACTCGACGAGTTCCAGCCACCAGAACAGGCCGGGTTCCGCGGAGGATGTAGCACCATAGACCACATTCACACAGTGAGGCAGATTATACAGAAGTCCGAAGAGTATAATCAGCCCCTGTGTCTTGCTTTTGTGGACTATGAGAAGGCCTTTGACTCTGTCGAAACTTGGGCTGTTCTGGAATCCTTACAGCGTTGCCAAGTAGACTATCGTTATATCGAGGTGCTGAGATGTCTCTACGAAGCCGCCTCTATGAGTGTCCAAGTACAGGGCCAGCAGTCTAAACCTATCCAATTGCGCAGAGGAGTGAGGCAAGGGGATGTCATATCCCCGAAACTGTTCACGAGCGCATTGGAAGATATGTTTAAAACGCTGGACTGGAAAGGTAAGGGCATAAACATAAACGGCGACTACATCTCGCACCTGCGATTCGCTGATGACATAGTCTTAATGGCGGAGTCGCTAGAGGAGCTAACCAGGATGCTGGACGGCCTAGCTTCAGCCTCGCGACGTATCGGTCTTGGCATGAATTTGGATAAAACCAAAGTCATGATCAATGGCCACATTGATCCAGGACCGGTCGTCGTGGATGGTCATCTTCTTGAAATTGTTTCTGAGTACACTTACCTCGGGCAGATTGTGCAGTTAGGTAAAAACAATTTTGAGAAAGAGGCCAAGAGAAGGATCCAGCTGGGTTGGGCAGCGTTTGGGAAACTACGTAGAGTCTTCTCGTCATCCATACCGCAATGTTTGAAAACGAAAGTTTTCAATCAGTGCGTCCTACCCGTAATGACCTACGGAGCTGAGACGTGGACACTCACGGTAGGGTTGGTCCACCAGTTCAAAGTCGCTCAGCGTGCTATGGAAAGAGCTATGCTCGGAGTTTCTCTGAAGGATAGGATTCGTAACGAATACATCCGACAGAGAACCAAAGTTATCGACATAGCTCAAAGAATTAGCAAGCTGAAGTGGCAGTGGGCCGGCCATATCTCGCGAAGAACCGACAACCGCTGGGGTAAACGGGTTCTTGAGTGGAGACCGCGACTCGGCAAATGTAGTGTAGGACGCCCTCCAGCCAGATGGGATGACGATCTGCGAAAGACTGCAGGCAGATGCTGGATGCGGACAGCTGAAGACAGGGCGCTTTGGCGCTCATTAGGGGAGGCCTATGTCCAGCAGTGGACTAATATAGGTTGATGATGATGATATTCTTACGATCTGAAAAGAATTGACATTCTCGAAATTTCAAGAATCGTCCGGAATGTACTTGAAATATCGTGTATTTATCATAGTATAGTCGTGTGTCATGTAGTCAAAGGTTCGACGACGCACACATAGAAAGCCTTATCGCTACAACTGTCAACAAACAATGGGCTATAAATCAAAAGTTCCCCTCGTTTTAAAAGCGATGACATAAGTTGTTTACATGTTAAGAGTTCAGGGACCTTCTAGAGATTTCGGGATCATATTATATGCATGTACAAGCGAGCCGTGTCGCGAGTCACGGCAGTTCTAATTTCGAAAGCGAAGTGAAAACAATAAGCGAAGTAAAAGAAGAACTAGAAGAAGAACATACAGGCTGATTCTGCAAGTACATTCGGTCAGCGATTTGTGAGTTTGTTTTGTTTTATTTTAATTTGTATTTGTTTGAGTACGAATAAATTGTTTTCGTGAAACACTATGGCATATTACTACCCACGGGCGTTACAATATGTAAAAGATATCGTGATATATTTTTTTAGATCCGCCATATATCTAAAAAGTCATAATAAAATAAAAAAACTATCCAGTCGTTTTTCCGTGACGCGCGCATAACAGTAAGCCTCAATCATTTTATTTATATAGATAGATGGATTATACGTAAGAAATAGTACACAAAAAAAAGAGAAGATAATGTAAAATTGTAGTTTCACAAGCGAGATTGATTTCTTTTATTCCACGAATCTCACAATACGGATAATCAGTATAACTAGATCGTTCAGCTTCCCAAAAGCTTTAGGTAATGTAAAATTGGATTTCGCGGTCCATTAACTTTCAATTTGCGTGATTGCAATTTTGGAGGTTTACTTCTTTCAGAGACGTCTGGATCGGGGACAGCAAATAACATGAAGGCTTTGGGATGAGAATTGAAATGAATATATTAGCGTGGTTGATCTCTTATTATTATTATTATAAAACATGTTTTAATAATAGTACATGGAACAGTAATGATTTTATAAACATATAATTTATTGATCATAAATTATGTGGAACGGTTTGTATTTATTAATGATAAATATATAGACGAGAAGTTGACCCAGTTTGTCTTCATCTATAAAATATTGTTATCAATCTTTTAGTTCCGATTTGTTCTCTATAAGATACACGTTGTCCGATATACAATAATTAATGGTTAACCATTAAGGTTACGAACATGAGCTTAATTCAATTGTATGGTCATATCGCATAAATATGTATATTATTAGCTGTGCTCGCGTGGACTGCAGAAATATTGTTAATGAAGATATCGTGGTATTTTTTTAGATAAGAACCATTTATTGAAGGAGACATTTTTATTATCAAAATCTGTCCAGCAGCTTTTGCGTGATGTGCGCACAGCGGCAAACTGTAATCATTTTATTAATATGGAAGATGGTGTTTTTTCTTGGCAACACTATATCTCCGTTTATACTAACATTCTCTATTAAATTTTAAAGCTTATGCTCCAAGGAGCAAGCTATAAACTTTATAATTAACGTTTTCGTTAATAATTAGCAAGGTAAATTTAAGTTTAAGAAGCCCTCGACACAAATGACTTATTCATTGAGACCATTCCAATCAGCCCAAGTACGCCTCAGTGGTAGCGTGTACGACTACGCGTCGATTGACGTGAGTTCGAATCCTTGCAATGAGTCTGAGTTTTCGGTGAAGGAAAACATCGTGAGGAAACCAGAGCATGGTGGTAGGGCATTTTCCAATGCCCGCCTGGCTAGCTACCACCCTCAAGTTGAAAATCTGCCGCCTAGCACCAATATGTGTGTTCCGGCAGCTGCACTTGACAGCCAGTCTTCCATTAGGTTTAGCGTGTTATCATCTTGGGCCACATCGTCACTTAGCATCAGGTGAGATTGTGGCCACTACGCCAAACCTATAATGATTAAGAAAGATTTTCTTGAATCATAGCTAAGAGCACTCTCGATCAAGTACCTTTCAAACAAAAACAACTACCTAGTTCAATATAGGTTCAGCAGTTGGGAGCTACGATGCTACAACAGACACGCAGAGACACAGATACACAAAACACACAGACACACCCGTTAAACTTATAAGCTTACTAGCGGTGCCCTCCGGTTCCGCACGCGGTTTGTTACACAGTAATTTTATCATTCCGAACTTTTATTTTATGAATATTATTGACAATTGAGAAATGACATGTACTTCTCGTGTACTATATTCTTCAAAATCGGATGTAAATTAATAAAAATATTTTAATAACTATTTCTAAATGTATTATCGAATGAAACGAAATCGCACGAAATTTCATAAAAATTGGTTGATAATTAATTCTTTTTTTTTTATATATTTTCTAAAAGTATAATTGACAATTCTTTTTACCCATAAATAATGAAATTTAATCATACCCATAAAAGTATTATTTAAATTTCTTATAGCCCATCAATTGACCAGTGACAGCTTCTCGTGTACGAAATTTCATAAGAATCGGTCTAGCTCTTTTTTGAGTTAAATCCGGACATAAAAACTACACAGAATTAGAAAGACGGACTTTACTAACAACGTTTACCATATCAAAGGTTAACATAAAAACAGTTACCAAATAGATAAAATAATAACAATTTATACAGTTAAAAAAAATAGTAAAAAATCAAGGTTTCTTAGACTAACTATAGAATTATACAACAAAAATTTAATCCCTTAATTTAATTTAGTTGGAGAATTTAAAAAAAGCTGTATTTTTAAATATAAGAGTATATGTAGTTAATGAAATCTATAAACAAAAGTAATTTTTTTCACCATACCAAGTTTCAACTCTTATTTTACACTCTTAAACAATGATTTTTTATAAATTGAAGAGTATGTGTGCTACATTTCAGGGCAATAGACATATTATATGTACATAATTATTAGAAAATAGTTATACATAAATTAATCTTACCATACAAACTATCAACCCCTATTTATACAACCTTTACTGATGAATTTTGATAGATGCTGATACATGTTTTTCATTATTTTTATTAAAAGGGCTAAGTACAAAATTTCATGTCAAAATATTTTTTTTTTTACCTCACACAAACTTTCAAGCCCCTTTTTCACCCTTAGAGGTTGGATTTCCTAAAATCCATTCTTAATTAACGTTTACATCGTGAAAGGAGTAACTGTGCTAAATTTAAAATCAATCGGACCTATAGTTTAGGAGATCTCGTGATGAGTGGTATGACCTTTATAGGTATATATCTTTTTTGTTTCGGGGTTAAAAATGATTTTTTTTATTACAAATGGCATCGGTTCGTGCTAATGATAATATATTCAAGGCGCCATCTATAAACAATCTATTTAACTAATATGACAGCTGTTTGTTTGGTTGTTTACATTTTATAAATGTCCAAAATTTTCGCACGAGTCAAGTAGTGATGTAATTACATGAAAATGTCAGTACTTTAATGTGTACCAACCAACATGACCACTTAACGATCTATATAATACTACTTATTAAATTAGCAATTCTTGTATATACACATGTATATGTAAATAGTTTATCGGAAACGACTTTAACGATTTTGATGAAATCTTGAATTATCCCAATATTTAATTTTTTAATTTTATCAAAACAGGCGATTTTTCTTTTTGCAAGACACCAAACCAATCGCGGGTCATCCAGAAGGTATTTTGTTTTAAATTATAAATCTCCACTACAGTGCTATCATTTATAAAAAGTAACTATTGTTGATCATTTGTCGTACCTAATCTATTTTATATCTGTTTATAGGCGTGCGTCTGTGTCGATGTACTTATGTTCCAGGCCATTTGTTGGAGGGACGTTTAAACGGCGAAAAAACGTGACAAGAAAACTGAAGCGTCACATTAAGCTTTCTTTATTGTACGTTGACTCTCAGTGTGTATAGTGAAACAATGGTTTTCGACAGTTCAACCTATCTACTGGCTTGTTTTATATAAGACATATAAAATGTTTCAAGCCGGCATGACAGTGGCAACCGCCGATGGTTTTAGATTTCTTGGTGGTCGCCGATGTATTTGGCTTGTACTGTGTAATTACCATCAGGAACAGCACAGTCAATGTGCCGAGCTATTATAAAAACAAAAATAACACAATATCTATCTTAATAAATCTGTAGTTCTGTTTATACATTTTTGTCTGTTATAACGGACACTAATCACGAATATGAAATTAAAAATGTTGTAATGTATCTGTTTGTATGTCCGGATTGAACTGAAAAGCAGCTTGACCGAATTTCATGAGATTTTGTACTCGGGAAGCTTATGTCATTTGATAATTGATAGGCCGTATGAATTATCAATAAAATTAGGTACGAGACGAAACTAATTACTACGTAATAAACGTGTGTGGAACCGCGGAGTACCGCTTGCAATTTATATATTAGTCTTTCGAGCCAGACCAAGAAGTCTTGTTTTCGAGCTATAAGTAGATACTGCTGAAAATTGTGTTGCAATTCCAAGATTTCGTAAAAACCCACTTATCCAGAAATTAATAACAAATATCTGCTACCACCACATGTTTTAAAGCGATTAAAAATAACTGGGCAATGTTTCGGGTTAATTGTAGCCGAGATTCAGTTGTTCCCTTTATAAACACGAAAAATAATAATGCGAATGTTGTAATGTAGCAAGACAGGCGGGTGCAGTTATCGATCTAAATCGCTGAAATTGAAAGATTCCAACCCTAGGAGTTTCCACAAATCGTCTAGTAACGGACAACGTTGGAATTTACAACGAAAGCACGGATAAGTTCGTAAATTTATATTCTTGCTTTGTGCATCTGAGATAAAAAACAACAAACAAGATGTAGAAGATGTAGGGTATACGAAACCGGTAGTTTTATTGTTGTTAAAAGTCACATTAACTATCAGAATATTTTTTGTATTACTGTAATCGAGAGTAAATTATACGTACGTCTATTTTGAAATGAAATAAATATGAAAGGCATTTTATGCACATACGTGATAGCATTATATTTTAATCACAATCAGAATTGTTGGAGTGTACGGGGGGTCAAATAACATCTTAAGACTTGAAACACCCAAGCCAACCTCATCTGCACATGGTGCACCCTGCTGAGTTATGAATGAGGAAATAACGATAGCGGATTGGTAAGGCTGTACAGCCCTCGATTGGAGAATAATGCATATTGTAATAAGCATAGTGATTCGCTTAAACGCGTTGCGTTTCGGGATTAACCGATGCATATCCAATTTCTATTTACACGGCTCGGCATAACAACGGGGACTACTGATGGATTAATTATCTTTTGTTGGTCCCCACTATTTTTGGACTGTACTGCGGTTACCACCGACTTCCATCACATTACCGTGCTTCTGTAAAACAAAAGAAAAGAGAACATACTGGAGTTCTGAGTAAGTTTCCTATGAGGCTGGCATTGTGAATTTCATTGTGCTCTTTATTTTTCTTATATTTGTTTATTATTTGTGTAAATTATACTTTTTTTTATTGTTATGGGTTTTGCGTAGTGGCCACAATATCACCTGACGTTAAGTAATAATGTGGCCCAAGATACACGCTAAGCCCAGTGGAAGATTGGCTCTCAAGTGCAGCTGCCGGAATACACCTATTGGTGCTTGGCGACAGATTTTCATCTTGAGGGCGGTAGCTAGCCAGATAATGATAGAGATAGAGATAGAAAATGCCCTACTACTAATGCTATGGTTTCCTCACGATGTTTTCCTTCACCGAAAGCTCAGGCTCATTGCAGGGATTCGAACTCACGTCAATCGACGCGAAGTCGTACACGCTACCACTGAGCCATCATTGCTTCACCGAAAGCTCAGGCTCATTGCAGGGATTCGAACTCACGTCAATCGACGCGAAGTCGTACACGCTACCCAGTGGTAGTGATGGCTCAGTAGCCAACATTGCTTCAAATACTTTACGCGTCTATTTTTTATTCTTACGTATTATTAAAACAAATAAAAATTTCAATATTTTATCACTCAAACACAAAGAGTGTTATTAAACGAAACGGTCTATTTGGTTTCAATTTCGGGGACGGCATTCACAAAACGTTTTGTTTTTAGATTGTCACTTTGTATTTGTACCTTGTAATAGGGAAGGAACGTGATCTGAATATCTAATTTACTATTAGCTGCGCTATGTGAAACGTAGACTCACTGAATTAGAACAACCATTATAGTCTGCCAAATTTTCTTGTTATTTTTAACTAATCAAAAGCGAAAATTACTAAAGCATTCCGAAATTGCGGAGAGCTGTTAGTTGATATAAAAATATAATTTATATTATAAGAGCATTATTTCCATAGTCTTATAGAATATAAAGATAGGACGCAATGATGTATTTTGGTGGTGAAACGATATGCATTATAGTAAATTGTAAAAAGGTGCATGTCAAATCCGACTTACGACTGGAGTTTAATCTTTAAGAAATATTGTCTTGGAATATATACAATACGCAAAGTTAAATTATTAATATGTTATTAAGTCCGTATACAAATAACTTGACTATATGGATATTGCATATATACACAAGTTTAATAAGATGCGCGAATATGTTACGACTTATGACTATGACATTACTTACGAATATGACTTCAGTTTTTGTTAACATTCGATTTTGTTTTCCATCTACTTTACGTACCTCGGGCTATATATGAAATTGATTCTTAAGGAGTAAACTCCTAAAACATTTATTTATACCCATAATTTCATATGAAAGTAGTACATATACCTATAACAAAGGTAAGTAATTTATATACAGGGTAAAATATTTTTATATTATATTGTATGTGTAGCATTTGACCGAACAATGGACACTGTCTGTTAGAGTATTATTACATCAGGGTCTGAACCGATAGCTAAGTGCACATTCGTGTATCGGTTGCCAAATCCTCAGGGGACGAACGATGTACGAACCCGTGATTCAGTGCATACAGCACGGTTTTAATTTTATTTTGTACCCGGCTCTACTCCAATTTATAGTCTATATTGGTCTTTTATTTTCCAACAACGTGATTTTGATAGAACATTTTGGAACGGTTTCCCATATTGGAGTACATATAATATATAAGCGTACAGTGTACAATATTTAAATAAAATTGAATTTAGTCTAAACTTCACCTCATATAAAGTTAACTTCGAGATTATTAAAAACTAGCTGTGCCCGCGGCTCCGCTCGCGTGAACTACAGAATGCCGTCAGCCGTAAGCTCCCCAAATGCGTCTTTTTACCGAATGGATTCACCTTATCGTAACTGCTTATCTCATATGTAGCTTTATCTTACAAGATATATCCTATAACCTGGCCAGATAACATAGCTATGAATTAAAATAAAAAACATATAAATCGGATAAGTGGTTTTCGCGTCAAAATAACATAAACGAACAGACAGATAAAGAGACGTTGTGTTTTATAATATGTATAGAAGAAGAAGATATCGAAGAAGATGTATTTGATATTTCTAACAATAAAATATAACAACATTATTGTTTAGACTAAAATAAATCAAGAGTAATTACTTTTGTAATTAAAGCCTGAAGTTTGACTTTCCTAACTTTAGAAGATAGAGTTATGTAAGGATCTGTCAATAACATGAGTAATATTAAAATTATTCAATCTCTCTATCTAAAACTAAGCGAATAACTATAAAATGTAATTAACTAGATTGTGGGGATTTAAGGTGTTTTATTATATTCCAAAACACGTCTTACATACATATATGTAAAATAGATAAATAAAATTACATACATAATAGTTAAGAAAAATTACACAATAAAAATGATAAAACTTTTTAGTCTTATAAAAACATCTCGTTATCAAGCTCAACCTATTTAACTTGTCAAAACGAATCATACGTGCCTAAACTCAAGGGGTTTGCTAGTAGCCACTGAAGTGTTCCACTATCCACCTCCTGGCTCCATCATCAGATCAGCTCCAAGACACCAAATGATAGTGTTGTCATCCGAACTACATATACATACAAAATTTCATTTCTATACGACAATGAGAAGTGGGTTAAAATTGACTTGTAAGTTAGTTACAAGTGAAGCTAATATAAGCGTGTTAATTATATATGTACGGCAATTAAGTAAGTTGAAAATAATGTTTAGTATGAATAAAACTTTTATCTTGTTTAGAAAATAATAATTGATAATGAAAATGGAGTAAAACGAATGAAATGTTTCTTTCACAAAGACTTTTAATTAAGTTACAAAACTTTCATTATATGGAAGGTACGTACGGTTTCTCAGTTAAAAAATATGAAGAAAATATTATATTATTATATAAGGGTGAATTTTTCATATGGGATTTTATGACCAAATCCGAAATTATGAGAAACAGAGAAAAATGGTGTAGAAAGTGCCGAGCTCAATTTATGAGAAAACAAAAATTGCATATCTACTCTTTGAAGTGAAAACTTCTTTAGCACAGTAGTGGTTTGCAACTCGATGAACAACCAAATACATCTATAGAATTTAGCCTACGAGAGATTGAGATAGAATACATATTTTACATTATGCACGGTAAATGATTTTCCTGATTTTCATGATTGTAATCATCGTCCGATTGACCTAGCGGTGTGAGACGACCAGACTTCATACGCAGTACGCACGAGTGGTCAATAGTTCGAATCTCGCTGATTTAGGATATTTAAAAACAATTTTTAAAGAACATTTTTTTAAGGTATTTCACTTTTGACACGTGTGAAGTGCTGTACACATAACTACTTTTTATCAGTTTATTTAGCTGGAAATTTATCTCAAAATATGATTTTTTAAAAGTCACTCAAGTATTTTTTATTTCGAAGAAAAAAATTACCATTTTTTATTTTCAAAATTTTCAAAATACGTGAGCAACCTCAACATTTTTTTAAACGAGTTATTCTAGAAATTCAATAGATGTTTTACATCACCTTAAGATATGTACTTTTATGTCATGAAAGGCCTTCCAAAATCTAAAAAGATTATTTATACAACGTCCGTTGATATTAAATTGTTGAGATGCAGCATTTACATCCGGCTATACTCGTAGGTATACAGGGAAAACCGAAATAGTAATATACAGTTGTAAACGAAGGCATTCGATCAAGTTTTACGTACGTATAGTTGTCGAATTTGAACACATACGGTTCCATTGTATGCAAAGTTTCCACTTTTCGAACGGCAAACCAATTCTATCGGACATTTTATTGCTTCTGACGGAACTCTCTTTAGAACATGGATAGAAGTTAGCCTGTACACACTTTTACAAAAGTTTATGAAATAACACCAAGTTTTAAGCTATGTTATATTTATAGATGTTTAAAATAATCTTTTGTTTTGTAATTGAATAACAAGAAAACATAATATGTAATTATAATCTTCATATAAGTTATATTTTTAATGGGCTATACAACGCAAAAGGAGTTTTTCAGATTTGACTGATAGTTCCAGAGATTAGCGCGTTGAAACAAATAAGATCTTGAGATTTATACGAGATTAGTGTGGATGAGATACAAATACTTTGGTAACGCACGGAAAGCAAAGCCAAGGTTCATAGTTCGTTCGAAATGACGCGAATCAAATGAGCTGTAATTAGCGATGTTACTGTGAATAAATACTAGATTAAGTAGGTATCAATAATTTTATATGTAACTATTAACATATTTACGGTCCTTATACTTGCTTAAGAACAGCAGAAGTTCATAAAAGAAAGAACAGAAGAAATGCATATTAAATTGCTTAGTTATTGCTAAGCAAATGCTAAGCTTGCGACTATAAATTTGAATTCTGGACTTAAGGCTTAAGGTTTTACATCATTCGGAGTGCCCCAAGTAGAGAGGAATTACTCTGTGGACTACCTCTCTGTATCTATTGATGTCACGGTATTTGAAATCGCCAATATATGGTGGTCAAGCCCGAAACTTCCGAAAGAAAGAGACATTTCGACTAGTGCAAAAAAAATAGCTACCAACAAAATCGACAATGATTTTACTAAAGAGCATTTGTACCACAAAACTATGATAGTTAATAGAAGAACAAAGGTCCTTCAACTTATATTTTACAAAATGTAGTTAACTTTTAACAAGCCAGGTGAAGCTGTAAAAGCCGTCTAAGGCTTCGGGGGGTTACTCTTGAAACTGGCTCGAAGTTGATTTTGTTTGTGATTCGATTTCACTTTTGATTCGAACTCGATTGTACTAGCATTCTCTTGAACCAAACCGAACTGTAAACCATGATCGAGTTACGATCGAATTATATCAACGTCGTTATCTGTATCCTGTTACAGAACACAAACTAGTCACTGTAAAGTATTATAAATCTTTGCTTGGGTTCTTTTCATTCTAACATTTTTTACATGAAAGTTCTAGATCAAAAATCGATCGTAGTTAGTTCCAATTCGAGCCACAGCACGATTAGGCGCTAGTGTTTGACTTCAAGACTGGCACCAAATGGCACCAAATCGAATTTTATTCGAATCAATTTAGAACTCGAACGCATCAAGAGTGAGGCGGCAGGGCCCTTATGGCTAACAGTATAAATAGATCGAAAATAAATTTGATATAAAACAAGAATTGAATATACATTTTCAATTTAATAGGCACTTGAATACATAATATTAAGTTATATCATCTATACATACTTAATATAATAAAGCTGAAGAGTTTTTTGTTTGTTTGTTTAAACGAGCTAATCTCTGGTACTACCAGTGGGATTCGCAAAAATTTACTTTTGTGTATGATAGCCACATCTATGAGTAATAGCATATGCTATATAACTTCACGCTATGACTCTAAGGAATGGAGCAGTAACTATGAACCTATGCTATCAGGCAAGTACAGGAAATTGTATAAGGGTAGGGCTACACGGACGCGTTGGCTTCGGCGCGGTGGGGAATTTGACGAATAATTTTAACACGTATCTGTTTAGCACGCGTTTCTACTAAATAACTGATACTGTCCCCACCTCTTGGTTTCTTAAATACTGATTATTGTTTTTTTTCTTCATGTATCTAAAATTAAATTAAAAGTTGTGGTGTCAGTGTATTTGTTTGGTCTTCATTAATGACAAAATTACAACTGATATCATTAATCAATTATTTAACAAAATTGTAACCGTAATTGTGTCGTGTTTATTGTATTTCTCTGTTGTACATTAATAAATTAACACTAGATATTTTATTATTGTTATAAAGAGAAAACATAAATAGTACATAGGTATACGAGTATGCGATTGCAATTAATATAATAATACAATTTTGATTGAAAAAAATATAGATTAAAATATACATTTGTGTATGTAATAATTTCATGTTTAATATATTTTATATATAATATATATATGTTGATAACGATGCAGGAGCCTATGGCTGTCAAACTGCCAATATCAATCAACTTTCAATTTTTCACATGTCCACACTCTAGGTTTGCTGCAGAAAAAATTGTTTTACTATTTTTTAAGCCTTTTTTACATTTTATGATAAAACACAAAAAAAATGTTTTATAATCTCCCTAATATTATCATACATATTATAAAACTCGACGTCTCTCTTTCTGTCTGTTCGTTTATGTTCTCTTCAGGCGAAAACTACTTATCCAATTTACATGTTTTATTTTATTTTAATTCATAGCTATGTAATGTGGACAGGTTATAGAATATATTATGTAAGATAAAGTAACAAACGAAATAAGCAATGACGATAATGATGCATCGAAATAGAGAAAAAGACGCATTTCGGGAATTTAAATGGCTTACGCTGAGTAAACTATAAGAGATATATCAAATTAATGTTCTACATAATTATAGACTTTAAAAAGACTTACAAAAAAGTCAAAATAGAATACATCCATCTTCTAAGGATTACCCACAATAACCATTTTTGTCACTAGCACGATTCGCGCATGGGCTCGACAGACAGCATTCTGTAATCCATACGATTGGAGCCGCGGGCACAGCTAGTTTGTAATATATTACATAAATAATGTAACTTTGCCATAATCTATGAACATGTTTGCAGGTGAAATTACTTTAATAAAATATTAGAAGGCCTTTAAATTTTGGCCACTAAAAAATATGGTGCTAGCCTATTTGTAGGTAATACATCTGAGTAAAGGTATGTATATTATTAGTGAATACTGTCTAGTTTCGTACATTTTTATATCTAAAATTCGAGAAAACATATTAAAACCAAGAAAAACGAATCGGGTACAATGTCTAGAAAGTTCAGAATAATAAACTGTTGAAATAAAACGTCAATGAAAATTCAAACTGTTGGACGTTGAAATACAGTTTCACGCAACTGAGAAGCGTCCATTAAACGTTTGGAAAAGTGCTATAGACTTTTATGATGCTCTCTGCACGTCACTCGGACGATTTAAGCCGTACATTTAGCAACTTTGTTATGTTAGTGGTAA
Source organism: Saturnia pavonia (assembly GCA_947532125.1). Taxonomy (NCBI): domain Eukaryota; kingdom Metazoa; phylum Arthropoda; class Insecta; order Lepidoptera; family Saturniidae; genus Saturnia; species Saturnia pavonia. The sequence goes on along the minus strand of OX383902.1, from coordinate 10,078,275 downwards.
TGAGAAGCGTGATTTTTTAAACTACATTGAAACCCACTTATACGTCAGCAGATCATACGTCTATCGCACGTTTGCAGATTATTGTTAGATTTATTATAATTTAGTTTCGTCAACAATCTTTTTATAATTAAGTACCAAACCTAGCTAAGCATTCTGTGGCTAAATTTTTTTTTTCCTTTCGCTATCAAACTTTACAGAATTACCCGCTCTGCTAATATGACTAATGTCTGAAAATTTTATCAAAATAGCTCCAACAGTTTTGGAGTCCATATGGACCATACATACAAACGTTCATTAAGGCATTCTATAGAATGTCTGAAGTTAGCAGGCAATGTATGAAATTATTCATATTTCATACATAAAACTGCTAAACGAGAAACCGGTAATGTATAAAATACATCTCCGATTCGTTTCGAATATTACGTGACTTTTCGGCGGGACTTCAAATTGTCATGTGATTGAGACAAATACATATATCTATAGAATTTACCCTGCAAAAGAATGAGGTAGAATATACATGGTTAATGCAAGTTCTGATTTTCACGACTATATTCTTCGTTGAATTGGCCTAGCGGTGTGACGACTAGACTTATAAGAACTGTTATTCTATTTCATTATTATCTATGCACTTTTGCTTTTTTACAGGGACTTCATTGATTCCATTGCTGAAAAAATTGTGGGAGCCAGAATCAATAAAATCATTGAAGGTCTTTTGGACAGCCTCATCGGAATTGAATTTTTTCCTTTGCAAGAAATTGTCTAAATTCCGCAAAAAATGGTATTGTGTTGAAGCAAGGTCAAGGAGTGTTCGGGGTGTTCCTATCGCAGTTCCTCTAATTTAGCGACCGTCTGTCATCAAGTATGGGGTCTAGCGTCATCGTGAAGGAACAGTGGGCTAGAAAGATTGACCAGTGTCGATTGTTTATCGGCTAGCTTTTACATCATGGAGTGCAAATGTTGACAATACAGACCTGCCGTTATCGTCTGGCCAGATCTTAAGAAGCTGTAGAGAATGAGACACCAGCACTGGTCCACCAAAAACTTACCAGTTCCTTTTTCTGAGTCAACTTTCGCTTGGGACAGGATTTGGCAGGTTCTCCTGGGTTCAACCACTGTGATGAGTATTTCCCATTATCGTAAAGGATTCGTCACAAGTAACAACAAGATTCAAAATTGTCTCGTTATTGTGACGGTTGTATAATGTAAGGCAGTACTCAATTTTGTGTTTGTTGGTGTGCTTCAGTTAATTCATGCGGGACCTATTTCTCAACCTTTTTCACTTTTCCGATTTGTTTCAATTGAATTAAAATTGTGTTATCACTCACATCGAAGCCTTTTGCTAACTCTGACGGGGTTTACGATGGATCCGCTTCCACGATCACCTTTAATTCTTCATTATCAGGCTAGGATCTCCGGCAGTCCACGGGGTTTATTTTGTAGGTCAAAACTTCCACAACGTAAACGTTGGAACGAAAAACGTACCGAGCTTTCTTTTACAGTAGTTTTCCCATACACATCATTAATCCTTAGAGCTGTACTGCAGCGCTGACACCACTGTGGCACTCATATTTGTAAATAACGTGTTGTGTTAAGTTTTCCATTTTGTGAAATGGTCGATGTCAAAGAAATGGTGCAAAAACAAATGATTAACTAAATTCGAAATACATGTACACAAGCCTAAATTTCAAATAAATTTGAATTTGGAATTCCTAACCAAACGCCAGATATTTGAGATCAAGGTGGCCAGTTCAATAAAACGCCAATTTAATTTGTAAGGACCTAATAGACAAATAATATAATTGTGAATCCTCAGTTCTGCAAATTTAAATTCAAAGAGTGTTTATAATTAATATTTATATTTAAATTAACACTCGTCTACTCAATTGGGTAAACCCGAAGCAGTCGGGTACTTTATCTATTTATCTAGCATAGTCGAAAACGGATCGCGTGCCAGAAGCCCAGCCAACAAGTCCGCGTTGTAAACATGATAGAGGATCATGTATTTGTAGCGGCCACGGTTTTAATATTGTCTAGTTAAAATAAAACCGGAAAACATTTACACAACATTTTAAAACTGCCATATGATTGTATCAAGTGAATGCTGTCTTTCTTGTTCATTTTGTATCGACGTGCGCTTGTCGTCACATCACAACCATCCGCAGTCCACACCGAGCTAGCAACACAAACTGAGGCGTCTTTGAGCACGTCCCCAAAACCGACACCGCGTTGCTCAGAGTCGCGGCATGCTTGGTTGAGGCAACGAGTACCCGAGGCAGCCCGAGACATTTTCATACCGGCCGAGGCAAATTGGTTCGCGAACTGCGCTCGGGCTGAGCGCAGTCGGTCTGGACCCGGCTATAGATGAACATTTTATTTTTAATTAGCTTTTTCCGCAACTTCTTTCCATTGTCTTCGAACTAAAAGGACTCACACATCACATATTGTAAACTGATTTTAGTAATAGATCAAGAAAATTTGCTGGGCTGCGCACAACAAGTCAAAGTTTCATTGTAATTGAACTTGATATAGGACAAACAAATAAAGATGCATTATCTTCTATATATATTATAAAACTCAACATCTCTCTGTTTGTCCGTTTATGTTCTTTTCACGCGAAAAACACACCCGATTTACATAGTTTTTTCCTTTAATTCATAAATATATTACCTGACCAGGTTATAGGATATATTTTGTCACATAAAGTAACGAAATAAGCAGTGACGATAATAGTGAACACACTTTTGGCGCGCTTAAATGACATACTGAGTAAACTATAATATATATATCAAATTAATGTACTATATTATTATATACCTTAAAAAGACGTACAAAAAAGTCAGGAACAGCATATGCCTATCTTCTAAGGATCAGAAACAAAAAGGATTTTTTTCTTTAAAATAAGCTTCGGGTGACCACCGCGCCATGAATGGGAGTGAGGTCAGCACAATCCAAGCGAGCGGAGCCGCGGGCACAGCTAGTAGATTATTAAGATTGCTTAATGAGAATATAAAAACTAAAAAACAGGAAATAAAATCTAAATAAACTTAAGTTCCAGAAATATATGTAACTAGATTAAAAATACAAAGAACCAAAGGTTTCTGTACGACAAATGTTCTTTAAATATTAATGACATATTTGCGAAATTAAAGGCTCATACGTTTTCTATTTCTTTATATTAATAAACATTAGTGTTTACATCTGCTACTAAAATATTTATTTTCGTTGTAATACTGCTTATATTTTTCGTGTGTATGTTAGTTAAATATTTAAGCATTGAATATTCTAAAGTACAAAGTCGCAACGCTTTTCTTTGGAGTACACGCCAGAAATAATAAATTGTGTTGCAAGACGGTATATCACTTGGCGACAGGTGTGCGGAGGCAATCCTCTCTCCAAGCTTTTCGACCCCAAAGAACCCCTTTTAAGTAACATGACTTTTAACTTTGTGACCCATCTTTGCTTTAAAGTGCTCAGACTTATCCAATATTGAGTTCATACCAGGAGAATAGGTACTAAGGTACTACTAGTACGTTGCTCAAATTTCACTTTACTGTAGTAAATTTTCCGTGAAATTTAAAAAAAAAATTTTTTTATTAAAGTGAAACTTTTATTCTATCGCCGCATTTTTTTTCGTTTATCTATCGCATGTCGCATTACATTACATTGTCGCAAATAAAAATTGAATTTTATGCCGTGCCGTTCATTGAGACTATTATTCTGATGAATGCAAACATGATATCTCTGCTGAAAGTTGGTGAAGAGTTAGGTATCTTACAGATTCCAGATGATGTTGCAGAATCAAGTCAAAGTGCTGTGCTCTTCTAAAATCTTTGAAATAACAGAGTACCAAATTTCGACTCGATTAGACCTGTGGAAGATGTTAACATTCATTTATCAAATAGAAAAGAGCTTTGCTATTTGGCAGAAATAGGTGAATATAAAAATGAATGTAAAAGAAAATATAAATATATTGTCAAATGCGTGTTGGGCCACGCGCAGTGTTGGGTTCTGTGGTTGCCCGTCACAATATGCAGACTTAGAATAGGGCTTTAAATAATTTTCAATCGACTTTGTACGAAATCACTTCAAATACATTTTAGAAGTTGGTCGACTATGTTTCGTTAACTTGTAAAGCCTACTTAGCTGTGATAGTTTTCTTTTCAACTTCGTTTTATATATTACTGCCCTGATTTTTTTCACATTTCCAAAACCAATCATTTAGCTGGCATGGGGGTGGTAGTTGACTCTAACAAAAATTAGCACTTTAATGCTTAATATTTCGCAAAGGAATCCCTGAATCATAAGATTGTTTTAACACACCCGCTATATTTTACCGAATCACCTATCCAACGAACACCTCACCATGGGATAGACGAGAAAAAAATGAAAAAAAAAATGCACGTATTATATATTTATGTTGGCGTAATTTATATGTATACGCCTATTTACCTACGCCAATTTATAGCTTTCTAGTACTAAGAATCTCTGAGCTAAGCCGAGGATAGACAGATGGACATGGGAAAACTATAAGGTTCCCTGTTGACATCGGAACCCTAAAAAAATCACAAGTCAAAAAATTACTACATTTTTTTTTATATTGATAATTATCTACGTTCTAATAATTTTTTTGCCAGAAACTGCACAATTACTCGCTTCTGTTACCATGAAAAAAGTGCTGACAAAAACAATCAGATTATTTATTATAATAATTTTGATTTATTTAATATACGAGCTGACTCGCATCCCAAGGCTGCACTATGAAGTAACCCATAATATGTATAACCTTGTATTATGGTTATCATAAAACATAAACTACTAAAATTTTCTATTCATCTTGAACATGTCTCAGATGGTATATTTACGCAGTTTAAGCTTTATACTAAAAACTTTCGTAGAGTTACTCTAGTAGTTTAATATGCGAATAACGTTACTATGCAAAATTGCTTATAAATGAACAATCTTGGTTGGCAGAGAGTGGTGACCTCGAGGCGTTTCATTTTATTTCGTGAACATATTTTCGCCGGCCATTTTCCATTGCCGATCAACCCTTTTGACAATTTATCGGGACATCACATTTTCATACAGGCGAGCACGAACTGTGCCTCATACATATTCAAATAGCGGGGGCTGTACAAAGCAGAAACATGCTGCCGGCCCCGACGTGTTAGAATTACAAAAAAGCATATACAGAATATGCCAACTGATAAACAATCTATATCTAAATCTTTCATGTTCTATATATTTTATTTCATAACTAGCTATGCCCCTCGGTTTCACCCGTGTTAAATTAGTTTGACCAATTCTCGGCCGCGCGCTAACGCACCCGTGTTGCCTATGGTAGTTTTTATTTCTTATACCTGCCTATAGTTTGCCAGATTGCTCGACGGTCATGGTTAATGCTTCGCTCTTTAGGATCGTAGCTTAAAATTACCTTAACCTACGTCAATAAATCTATACTTATATAAAAGAGTTTTTTGTTTGTTTGTTAAAATACGCTTATCTCTGAAACTACCAGTCGGATATGCAAAATTCTTTCTTTATATGATAGCCAGATTGGCGAGAAATAGTATAGGGTAACAGGGTAACATTAGGCTACATCTTTCAGCTAACCTTAAATATTGATTTTTGTTAAGTAAGTCGGAATAAATAACGCGCCCTAACTGCGTTATTTGCGTGCGCTGGCGTAATGGTTAGTGATACATAAATACAATGTTCTACAAAAATATTGCTCCTTAGTACATCTATACATAAGCCACAATAAGGTAAGGTTTTATTGAAAATTGACTTTTGATCATTTTTATTATAGTATAATAAGCAAGCATATTAATCCTTACGTACGAAAAAGTTGCTTCGTTCGTTCTTTTCACAAAATGGAAAACTTAGAAAATTGCGTTATTTACGAATATGAGTTCCATCGTGGCATCAGCGAAAGAATCGAAGGATTAATGATGTATATGGAGAAGCTACTGCAAAATAAAGCACGGTACGTTTTTGGTTCCAACATTTTCATTCTGGAAATTCTGACCTACGAAACAAACCCCGTGGATGGCCGGAAAACCTAGTTGATAATGAAGAATTGAAGATGTTGTTACTTGTGACGAGAAATGGATCCTTTACGACAATCGGAAATGCTCATCACAGTGATTGAACCCAGAAAAACCGGCTAAATCCTGTCCCAAGCGAAAGTTGACTCAGAAAAAGGAACTGGTAAGTGTTTGGTGGACCAATGTTGGTGTCATTCTCTACAGCTCCCTAAGATCTGGCCCGACGATAACGGCAGATCTGTATTGTAATAAATTGCAAACCATGATGGAAAAGCTAGCCGTTGAACAACCGACACTTGTTAATCACTCTAGCCCAGTGCTGTTCACGATAACGCTTAGACCCCATACTTCACGACAGACGGTCGCTAATTTAGAGAAACTGAGGTTGGAATGTCTCCGACACCTACCATATTCTCTGAACCTTGCTCCAACAGATTACCACTTTTTTCGGAATGTGGACGATTTCTTGCACGGAAAAAAAATCATTTCCGTTTAGGCTATCCAAACCGCCTTCAAAGATTATATTGAATCTCGCTCCCACAATTTTAACCAATTGAATCAATGAACTACCTATGAAATGGCCAAAGTGCATAGGTAATAATGGTACATACTTCGATTGATTAAATGTATAATTTCATAATATCTTTTTCGTTTTATTTTTTCCATATAAAACGCTAATTTCATACGATCCTAAGGACCTATTATTATAAATCATCCACCACGGGGTACAACAAGTAGTTTAACAAAAGGGAAAAAAAATAATTGAAATCTGACTTTTAGTTACAGATAATAGGGCGTTTAAACAAACAAAAAAAAAACATCTATTGAGCTTAATAATATTAGTATTTATATTTAATGTTTTTTCGAGGATAACATTATACGACAATCTCACCGAATGTTGTCGTTCAATAAAGCTCAATTGTTTTGATTTAATATAGATTTAAGTTTCTGCATGTAGTTTATAATGTGAGTGCCTTTGCAATTTCTACCATAGGTATAATGTTGTGCTTAAATTATCTCAGAAGAGTATTTGACTATCTTAATATAATCAAGATCATTTAAAATGAAAGCTCAGAATTATGTAAACAGTCTTGATAAAAATTAAATAATGAATATGTCACCGGATAAGTGATTATAAACCGTTAGTTTATAAATAATCAATATAGTGAGATTGTAAACTGTCCATAGATAGTTAAAACACCAAGCGTTGTTTATAAGCAAAAAAAAAAAAAAAAACATGTCGCAATACATCTAGACTAAATACTAGGTGGTTAACTTTAATTATAGTCATAACATCTTGAGTCACGTCAGCGTCTTCTGCTTATGCACTGATTAACAAGTCGTAATAAGAGAGGGTACAGCCTGTATAACTAACTTAATAACAAAAACATGTCGTAATTCGTCTAGTTTAGGTAACAGGTGGTTATCACCAATTGTAGTTATAACATACAAACAAATATGTAACGTCAGCGTCTTCTACGTATGTATATACCATATGTATGTATCGTATATATGTACCATATGTGTGTATGTATCGTATGAACCGATTAACACGTCGTAATAAGGGAGGGTACAGACTGCATAAGTAGATTGTAAACGAACACAAATAATATTGGATTTTTGAGTTTCTTATATTATTAATAAGCAAAATCAAGCAAAGCTAATTTATTTATGACACTCACCGGCCGCGTTATTATCACAGTTTCAATTTAAACTATCCTAACCAGTGCACAAACTAGACATGGTTAGTCTATAAACCTACGAAAATAAAAGCGTTAGATTGTAAATTTTAGTGTCAGTTAGCAATCTATCCACAGTTTACAATCTCATTATATTGATTACTATATCATATACTAACTGTTTGTATAATTATCCGGTGACAAATACACATAATAGATAAATATAAAGCATAATATACATTAATTATTGTGTGAAATGTGCGCTATTGTTTGTTTCAGTTGTTACATAAAATATTTTGTGAAAACTGAAATATAACGAAAATGAAATCTCGAGGTTAGTTATATAGAAACAAGAATATTTTTCGGGTACATTACAGCGGTCGCCTTTATCAGCATTGTTCCCTTTTTAGAAATCTCAAATGTTGAAGGATAATAAGATTTTCGTGGCGAATTGGACGCTGTTTGAGGTATTTTACGTTTAATGAGATTGCAAAGAACAAAAGAGTCCCAGAGTGGCGGAAATTTAATTTTGCTTCACGTCCACTTATATAAGACATTGAAGAGGAATCAATCATTATTTTCTTGAAAATACCTTTTGAAAGGTAAATAATTATCATCTATATTGCAAATGAAAATGGAATTTCTTACCCGTTTATTTTATTCAGAAGACTTAGAAATAATGAAAGGATTCTTCAAAAGAGAAGTAAACAGGGTTTTAAAGGATTGACAACGCGCATGTGATTTTTTTGGATTTGCAAGCTTTCATCAGGCAGCTGGCATACACGTCTACCCCCGTCGTGGTAGAAAAATGTAAAAAATAGTAATTTCACGATCCGAAAACGCGCTCTCTTTAACTCAACTGTACTGCGATCCGTACACCTTAATTTAGTGTGGTTTCGACATTTATACAGTGTACGGAGCGGGCGCTTATAATACGATAATTCGGATAATTCGAATCAAAGCGACAACCTGGATGTAAATATCAATTCAGTAGTTAAGTATGTAAGTAAAAGTGTTTGTTGTTGAATTGTATAAATAGGTCATAATATGACAATAGAAAAAATATCATTTAAAGGCCACGCCACCTTGGTCTATTTAAGTTTTAAACCATACTCTATAAGCGATCTAGCGTTGCATGTATTAATGGTTTGGTTAGACAATTTAATATTTTAGCGCTGCAGTGAACTTTAGTTCTAACTCTTACCAGTAATTGTAATGAAATGAAACTTCTTGTCTATCGGTAGAATACATGTCAATGGTAATTGCTGATTTCACTCGTGTGGATTAACTCTAGTTGCTCTATAAGTGTGAAAATATCTATTAAATGTTCCATCTTTAACAGATTTTACAGAATGTATATGTTGCCAGGAAACTTTTGCTCGCCTTGTTCAATATTATCGTATATGCTTATGGATGATTATTATATCGAAGACAAGAAATATATACTAAAACATACATAATAGACACACTATCTACTGAGAGAGAGCGCAACTTGGTCTTTGTAAAATAATATACTTACAAATCACAGACATTTTATTATCCATTAGTACCGCAAAAAAAAATTATAGTAAAGTATATGTCAACAGGAAAAATTTGGTAGAAATTTGTTTCTTTAAGAAATCCCCAATTATTAGATAAAGGGGACGTTACCTCAAATGACTTTCCTATTGTCCAGAAAATCACGTACGCTAAAATTGCTACCAGCCGCTCTGCTGTTATTATCCGTTCTAAACACACACCCAAACTGTTATTACCGTGTATAATAAAATTTTATCTGCCTAATGTTTCCCGGGAAACCATTGAGCCCGTGGTGTACAGTTCCTTTTATTAAAAAAAATACAAATAAAAACGTACAAAAAACATATCAAGATACGTTTAAGGTTCGATCCTATTTTATGAATTTTGTGTGATGAGCATAAATTGTTAGTTGTGTGTCTGATAGTTGAATATCTATATAATAGTTTATTACATAATACAAGCTATGCTTAGTTTGGAATTTAATGGTCGTGTGTGAAATTGTGTCTCCATATTTATTTATATTTGACGATCGAAAGCGTAAAACATAAGTTTTAAGAGACATACTTATAAGTACAATAAAGCCCTTTGGCCTGGGCGCGGTCCCGCTAAGCCTCCGGTCGCCTCTCACGCATCCACCCGCATTACATCTAATTGTGATTTAATGGCCCTCCGCGGAGAATCTGCTTGACCTTAAAAATAAAATATTTCACCATTTTCTCTTAAAACTAAAATGCTTTTTAAGAAGTCACGGATGAATGTAGGCGTCTTTAATAATGACTGCTTCGTAAAAATGTTCTTAAATAGCTTCGTTGTCCAAAATTGTTTCTTTTTTTTGACGTTCAATAATTTTTTCGACATTTTCCTTTGTTAATAAATGAGTCGTGATTTCTTTTTACGTAAAGAAAAAGAAATACTTGAGATTATTTTGCAAGTAACGTTAAATCTTGATTTAGAGATAAAGGTATTTTTATAGATCCAGTGTCAAAAGGAAAGAATTTATAAGTTTGTGGTTTTATTTAAATTATCTTCATTTTTCTGGCAGTACTCATAAATTATATGTACCTAGTGTTTGTTAGATTTGAAGATTATGGTTATAGGAGTATATGTGAAATTAATATTTTATAATTAATGAATTTTCGATAATTGGCTCATTGAGAATGTCCATGAAAGTTAGAAAAATAAATAATGTAGTGTATCAAATAATTAATTACCACAAAATCCACGATAATTTACCGAGCCAACTGAAATAAATGTGATTTCCCTAATGACAACGCCGACGGGTGATGAGTACGTGGAACTTGGTTCTGTAGAAGTTCTTAATAAGCAAAAAGTTGTTTATAATAATCACAACATTAAACTGAAAAATGTTAATTAAATATTATACATATTTCTTAGACAACCGGACCAAAATAAAATTATTTATTCATTATGAGAATATTATTAATTAAACATTACGTTATGTATTTTATCACCAGTTTCTAGAAATAATTATAACGGATCCGTAACCGAGTTTTTTTGTGTAACTCCGTGGCCACATTAATGGGACTCAAATTTCTTCTAATAAATACCTAAATTACGTTTAAAATATTTAGCAATTAACAATTTTTCAGTGATAAAGCAATACCATGAGCAGCGCACACAAAATAGCATTAAAATTAAAAATAACAATTACAACAATTATTTTGGGATCAGGGATAAAATAAATTAAGGTCATAAATGAGAGAGTGCATAAGTACTTTATAAAAAACCCCAGATGACCTGTTACTGGTTACTTAGGAAGAAATATAGTTCATCGTAGACGAAATCGTAATCATCACTGCTAGGCTTGAGTTGCCACCGGTCGTGGCAGATAATTGACGTGAAGAAGTGAAGGTTTTTTTTTTCGAACTGACTATACTGTTAGCCTTAGGGGCCCTGGAGCCTTTACGACTTTTACAGCTTTACCGGGCTTGATAAGAAGTGAAGGCTTAACAGTCGTCCTCGGACGCCGCCCGCACCTGACAATATAGTTTTTAATCCGATAAGAAGCTTGAGATGATAATATATTGTAGGCTTTTACTGGTGCTGATCTGGGTTACTACGAATTGACGATCAATAACCAAATCCGATGTGTTACAATATCTTGAACTACATCGTAATATTAATCATCAGATTAAAGTTCGTTAAAAAAAAACTAAACACAACAATAAATAAATCTCATACCTGGCTTTTATCACCTTTGATCATTTTCACAATTTATTTTTCATAATCCCATTGGAGACGATATATTTCAATAACGTATTCACGCATTCTGAGTATTATATAGAAGGGGAATATTGTTCTTCACGACTAAATCGAAATTGACGGCACCAATGGAACACATATTGAATATTATATATCCCACAAAGGATAGTGAAGCTTATTTAAAAGAAATCATATGTACTGATGTGTCATGTTATTTATGACAATTCAGAATTATTTATGATAATTTGTTGCAAGGATTTCGATATGCATCCTATTAACATATTTATTCGTAATATAATTTATTTTACAGTTTATGTTATTGTTTCAAGTTATATTGATTATTTTCGTATTGTGTATATATAAGTTTAGTGTGACAATCAGATATACATCTATATCATCCCAGCCAAAAGACTTCCACGGCTGGACATAGGCTTCCCCCAATCTTCGCCACAATGAGCGGTCCTGCGCTGTTTGCATCCAGCGAATTCCCGCAACTTTTACTAGGTCGTCGGTCCACCTTGTAGCGGGTCTGTCCACGCTGCTTATTTCGGTGGCCGCCACTCGATAACTCTTCGGCCCCATCGGCCATGCGTCCTACGATCTATTTGCCCCACCCACTACTACTTAAGTCTAGCAATTCTTAGAGCTATGTTAACTACGTAAGATCTTCTGGTCGTCGTCCGCAGTGTCTCAAGACGAACGTCTATGACCAGTGATGACCTATGGCACTAAAACGTGGTCGCTAACTATGAACCTTATAAATTAGCTCAAGGTCATTTGAAGGGTAATAGAAATGGCTCGGAGATTCTTTGCGTGATAAAATCAGAAATTAGGGATCCGCATAAGGAGCAAAGTAACTGACATAGCTCTAAGAATCTGACAAAATCATAGTTATAAGAATATAAAATGACAAATCATATAATAATCATTATGTAGATGCCTGATTATTGCTCAGTGTCTTGAAAAGAAAAAAACCTATCTAGGTAAACTTGAATAGTGGGCACGTGGATAATTATGGAAAGTATTAAATTGCTAAAACTTGTGCCACCTAGGAATATTGTAGTTAATTATTATATGACGCGCAGTACCCTAGGTGTAGTTTAGATGACGTGTCATCTAATAAAACACAGTCCACTATACACTTGCTCTCCAACAGTATGAGTTAAAATCACCAAATCGCCCAGATATATTGATAATTTCAAAAATTCATAGCACTGCATTTGATCACTACTTTTAGAACATTTCTAAAGCGCTCAGATATCATCCAAACATTTTCCTTCAACGTCACTCGTTATTGTTATATATAAAATTAGTAATCATACGTAAATTCGAATAAAATTGTTGGTGCACGCCGACGACTGAACCCGGGGGGGGTATCATGCCGACATTTCCCTTAACCATTCGCATATACCATGACTTCAAATGAATTGTTAAACATTAAATAAAAATAATATTAGATATTTATTATTATATAAAAATCTTGACATTTATTTTTCTGAGTCATAGATTAATGATTGGATCCCGTGACGTTTCAACTAGATATCTTTGGCGTACTATAAAATAGCGGCCATCAAAGCTACGCCAGATTGGCGTACTCGAGTCAGTATCATATCGACAATATGATCAAGTTGATAAGCTTAATTTCAAATAGTTACTACACATTAAGATATTTTAAGTTGCCATATACTAAGAGCTATTGCTGTAGGTAGCACGATATCTAATCGAAGCGCAGCTGAGCCCAAACATTAATCTATGTTAGTATTGTCTTATTTGTAAAACTTATACTTATGTCTTTCTCTTTATATGAAATAATTCAAAAGATATTAGTTGTTAAAGTAACCATAAATTTAAGCGAACATAGAAAATACCTACCTGCTTCATAAACGTAAATAACGTAATAGCAATAACAAATTTGTCATAGAAGCACAAAAGGTTTTCAGCTTACATTATTTTGAATACCTTGAATGATGAAAATTATAGTTCGTTGTAAAGAAATTGTTTTTTCCACATATGTGATATTCTTTTTATGACGAAATAATATTATGTATTCGTTACGGTATTAATATTTTTTGTGGGTTCATGTTTTATTTCACTCAATGTAGCATTATTTATTAAAGGTTTCATTATTTCTATCATTGTATAACCTGATGTTTTTTTTAATATTTTGCTGTAACATGTTTTTTTATGTTGTATAGGTTAAGCGATTAATTAAAATTTCAACTGATGTTAAGTGATTATGTGGCCTGAAATTGTAACACGCTAAGAATTAGCAAATACCCTATAATCATGATATGGTTCATCACGATGGTTGCCAGCTCAGGTTCCTTTAAAATTCGAACCTAAGCCTTTCGACGTGGAGTCTTACGTGTGTTTTCATAGCTGCATTTGAGAGCCAGTCCCTCCTACTAGGCTTAGCGTGACTTATTGTGACCAAGCTATAAAAAATAAAAATAAATATTGTCCTTAATTTTTTTTAAATATATTTATCCATTACCTACATATTACAAATATTGTCCCTAAGTTGAGTTTATGAAATGAAAGTAATTTTATAGATGATCGTACATACTGCTTACTACATTATCATTATTTATTTGTCTCAACATTATTATTGACATTCCACGCACTCGCAAAGTATGTTTCTTTTTCGAGGGAAGAATCCAATTACGATAACGTTATGTTGCTCATGAAAGTGTCGCGTTTATGGTAAAATATTAATGTATTTCAATTTGGGGACGCTGCTATAGACCTCCATAAATATCACCAGCGTTGGGACCTACCATGACGCGTAAATACTGCCACTAAAATTGAATGTTATTATCCGTGAACTAACGCCCCACAGTAAAAATGGGACGAATCTAATGTCAGATAAAACTTGCACTACATTAAGAATTTTCGTTATATGTATTGTTCAGATGAATGAAACGTGATACAATAAGTACACGGCGGTCTATACTGTGCTTTATAGTTTGAACAAGACGTCTATCACCAAATCGTTTGAGTGAAAAACGTCAATGTTTCTAGTAAATTAAAAATCTCACTAATATTATAAATGTCACAGTTTGCATGTTTGGCTGAACGGATTTAGATGAAATTTAGCATACAGATAGTTCATAACCTGGATTAACAAATAGGGTTATAGTTATAAAAAATATCTTGGTAAAGACCCAATTCTGAAGTCCACGCAGAAGAAATCGAAGCTAGTATAATATTTTTATACGATATAATCAATTCTACTTTTGGATTCATTATACGAAGCACTTTGCTCTTCTGAATATTTGTGCAAGCTTTGTTAATTAATCACTGTTTCACGGTACGCATTGATCGACAGTTTCAATTGTTTTATATTGAGCTAATAAATTTGAAGAATTCTAGTCTCTTCGTTATAAAACTATATTATGTACACAATATAAAAAGTATGTAAAGTAAATGATTAAACGCAATAATATAATTTTAATTAACCTACAAATTATAATGATTATTAATAAATAGAAGGCAGGAAATCTACGGAAAACAACAGCAGGCAACAGAATAGAATGGAAGAAAATGGAGAAGGCCTTTGTCAAAGCTGGGCAAACAGACGAAGTTGTCGATTTTATTAATCCCTTACCTAATCTTTAAATAAATAATTAGAACTTCACTGTTCAATAAAGTCTTATAATTAATATTATTATTACATGTTAAGAGAGATAGGTCACAGAGAAACTTCTATGAAGATTTCTTTATATTTGGGGCAGTCTGTCTGGTGGAATCCCTCCACCCTACAGAAGATCACAGCGAAATAACCTTGAGTTGTGTTCCTGTGGTGAGTAGGGTTTCCAGAGCTCCTTGGGAACGAGGGTTCAAGGTTGACAACGCTTTAGTGATATCTATGGTATTACAAGCGTCCATAGGCTACAGTAGCCACTTACCACCAGGCGAGCCGTATACTTACTTGCCTACATCGTTGTATTAAAAAAATAATTGCAAATAGGCTTCGGTAACTTTTGACAATCTAAAACAGCGGGGATCACCGGAAGATCGACAAACAATCTCCAGTAGTCACCGTCAAGTTGGACTGCCTCGTTAATGTTTCGCTTGAAGATCCTGATGTCATAGGAAGTACAGCAAACACTGGCAGAATGATGATTTACGGTACGGCAAAGGTATGATGCATTACGAATTTATTTGTTCAGTGCCAATGTAGAGCCTACCGTAATATTATGGCTCCAGAACTCTTTGCGTATATTTCTGTTCTGGACGGAAAAAGAGGGCACTAGGTTCAACAGCTATTCAGAACATTTGCCATGATACAGATGGCTTGAATTTATACTTGCATCGAAGACTTCGTTCCACTGCGGGGCCATATTTTGTTGGCTAACTTTGATTTTAATTTCAGTGAATTGCTGTCTCTTTATCTACAATAAATGAAAAATTAGATCTTGTGATTGACTCTTAATTTAATTAGCTTATTGTTTAAAAACTATACTCCGTGTTTGTAACATATTATAGGTATTAGCTATTAGACCTCTAACTTTTAAAACTACGTAACTCTTGCACACTTATTAGGGTTGATTAAAGAAAAACATCTTATTTACTTTAAAAATGAATTCAAACACTAATTCATACCTATTTGAATTCAGAATTTCACACACAACAGATTGTACCCTTTTTACTTACACTCTCAGAGGCAAACTTTAAAAAAGTCGCTTTCATATATCTCTACGTCAGAAATGGAACTTATCAACTTACTTTCCAAGTTTTGTAAAGCATGAGCTGTTATTTCACACGTCCGTTGATGGAGTTTACTTCTCATGTATATATGAATATGTAAGATTTTTATGAAAACTTAGTGCATTAACATTCTTAGAATGAAACTTTTAAATAAAACTTAAATTTATTAAGAAATTTACAATAAATTTTATCTACTTACAAAATATTACCAGCAGCTTTGTTGGCAAAATTAATAATATTAAAATTTATCTTATTTCAGAGCATAATAGACTTCTAACTCAAATTTCATTAGAATCTTTCCACCCGTTTTAACGTGAATGGTAGATGAACATTCAAATAAATATAATTTTGCTTTTTCAATGTATATTAGATGAGATGAAATTATATTATCCTAAAAAATAGTTTACTATGTTACTTTTATGGAAATTAATTTTAGGTGTAGACAAAAATAAAAAGAAAGAACCATTCATCTATACATTCAGTCTAAAAACGTTCTCTATGGACATAGGCCTACCTCACAGATCGCTTTATTTTCGATCTGACTATTATACTATTAGTCATAAGGGCCCTGAAGCCTCAGATGGCTTTTACAGCTTCACCCGGGCTTGGGAGTGTGCGCTTAAGTCACTGAGCCATGAAAGCAAGGCAACAAGCTCCAAGGGTGCCAAAGTGGGCGAGCATCAGCTTGGATTGTTGTCGTAGTTGCAAATAAGTCGCGAACTGGCTAATTCTCTATCCGTAATTCGATCGAAACTAACTGTACATACATCCATGTTTCTCTTCTCTGGGACGAAACATTTAACTAACTAGCCAAAAAAAGAAAAAGGTCCCTTACAGAACCTACGTACTCACAGATCGCCACAACGATCGGTCCTACGCTTCTCGCATCCAACGGGTTCTCGCCACCTTCAACAGGTCGTTGGTCCACCTCGTATTCTACTCACGATGCGTTTTCCAGTAAGTGGTCACTAATCAAGAACTTTTCGCTCTGAAACAAAAGACAAATCTATATATATATATACAATTAGAGATAAATCTATAGATATATAATTAATTGTTCTGACTGACTTACTGGTTCATCAACGCACAGCCCAAACTACTGAGGCTAGAGCCGTGAAAAATTGTATGCGGGTTCCATTTACACAGTAAGTGAGCACTAACGAAGAATTTTTGGAAATTCAATCCCTAAGGTGATGAAATAGGGGATGAAAGTTTGTATGAAAATCTGACAGTTTTGAAGATATATCTATGAAAATTGGTATTTAGCAATTCAATTAGAAAGAAAAAAAAACAGTTTCATAGCATTCGCAAATAAAATACCTAAGGGTGTAAAAGATAGGGTGAACGTTTGTATAACACAAGTAACGACACCTATTGACCAGAGGATCTTGGAGTCTTATTTTATGTGATACATCAGAGTCTGACCAGTCTGGAAGTGATTGAGAATTGGCCTTGAGCACTAGCTTTGCTCAATACGCTTCCGGAATGGCTGTCGTAAAATTTGAAGCTATTTACGATTACTAATTGGATCATGTTTTGTTAAGCCGACACTAGGTCGAGCTTGAGGGTAAATGGCAGACGCATTCCCATGATAAATTTGAGAATAAAACTTGTATTATTGAGCATTGACGATGCACAACATCTATTTCAGAGCTATTTCAGAGAGAGATGTTATGACTGAATAAATGCGCCCACCTACCTCCTGTGACTTAAACTTAGTAGATGGCGTTGCAGAGCAACAAGGTCATCAGTTTAAAGCGCTGTGATTGGTGGAAAACAAGCGTAAGTATACAACGCCCTCTAGTACAAACGAATGCTTTCATAATAAATTAAATTCACCATTCATAATTTTGTTTATGTTCTTATAAGGAAAAAACGGGATACTGGTCGAGTTATTGATTACTGAGAGAGGCAGAACAACGTCTACCGGGCCAGCTAGTGAGGTATATTAGAGATGAAATGCATTTGGCACTAATAACAAAGCATTACTTATATTAGTTTTCCAAGGCGTCGAGGAAACACTATATACGTCTTGGAAGAAGTTAAGGACAAATTTATAGGTACCAAACAATCGCAATACGAGTCACCCCATCCACAAAACAAGTTGCTTGTAGACGCCGAGTTTGGTCATTTAAATGTTCGATTTGACAAACTGCAAGCTGAAATTGCCTAAGGTTTCGTTAATATTGTATGGATAAGTCAATAAATTATATACACCTCTGTTCTTCTATAATTATGCTTACATGCTTAATGTGAAATATATAAGAAATATTCTTTTTTTTCAGTACAGTTGTATTACTATTTAAAAACTATTAATAAGACATTGAATTCAATAAGAGATTCAATAAATAAACGCTCTAATTTTTATGAAATAAAAAGTTTTCGGATGATAAACTTGATATTTTTTCCATCCTCAAATTATTTTTTACAATTAATAACTTAGGTTTAAACATTAAGTTGAAAAGTGTTTGCCAGGATCCCGGCCCGGCCCTGGCCAAGTGTAGCATGAATTACTTCATAAAAAAGTATATTATAGATGTTTGACCATGTTCCGACCGACGCCCGGCTTGGTGTAACATGAATCATCCTTTAGAGAGGGGTCTTTAAGGTATTTTCTATGGAATTTGCACGAAATTACTTCTCCAAATACATTTTATATGTTAATTGACTATTACTCGTTAACTTGCAAAGTATACTTACCTCTGATAGTTTTTCTTATAATTTCATTATAATATCCAAAAACAAACATTTAGCTGGGAGGGGGACAATTGACTCAAAAAAAAATTCTGAACGTATTTTCGCAAACGGATCCTTGACTCGAAAAATGGTTTTCACAGACCCACAATATTTTTGAACGACCTATCCAACGACACCCCACACGATGTGATAGACGAGAAAAAAAACATCCTCACTTTACGTGCTAAGCAGGTACCCCAAAACATTTTTTTTTTTCAAGATTTTATATTGTTACTTTGTCGGTTTAAATTATTTATGTATACCCATACCAAATTACAGCTTTCTAGTACTATGAATCTCTGAACTAAGCTACGGACAGGCAGACGGACTTAACGAGACTGTAAGGGTTCCTTTTTACTTCGGAACCTTAGAAACGTAAACTTAAATCTAAATTACTGCTTAGGAATTACTCAAAGTCCAAAACTTTATAATATAAAATATTAGGGGTGTATCCATACTTAACACATGAACGCTTTTCTCGCGTATCGTGAAACAACAGCACTCCGTGTCGTTTAAATTGAATTGAATAATGATTTATGTCGACAATATTATATCTTTTCTTTGTATACTTGAGTTTTCTGTATTAAAATAATAAATAAAATGTTTAAATACAAAATCGATAGTATCGTTTTATGTATTAATTTACGATGTCTGTGTTTTATTGGTTTCCGTGTGATACATTAAAGTATTATTAAGGTTACATGTTAATTATATCTCATATTTTAATAATGACTAATTTTTTTGAAGTGAATGTTTTCTTTAGTACCCTTGTGATTTTAAACTTGATGAAACGACAAAGCGACAGTAAATAGATACAACAATAAACATGCGGGTGGGCCAAAAAAACTTTTAATTAAACTTTAGTGCAGTCACTTTGGCGTGTTAGTTTAAAAATAAAAAATATGCGTGCAACAGTTACACGTGTCAAAAGTGAAACCTTCAGAAAAAATAAATAGAAATATGTTCTTCAAAAATTCTTCTTAAATATCCTAAATCAGTGGGATTCGAAGTATCGACCACTCGTGCCTACTGCGTATGAAGTCTGGTCGTCTCACACCACTACGCCAATCTGACGACGATCATAATACTGAAAATTTGGACTTGCATTAACCAAATGTATTCTATCTCATTCTATCGTAGGCTAAATCTTATAATATATATGGTTGTCTCTTTTTATTGTCACTTTTTCGTTTCATCGAGTTTCAAATCACAACGGTGCTAAAGAAGTTTTCACTTCAGAAACGTATAATTTTCAAATATTAAGCTTGTAAGCAATCCATATTGATATATCAGCTTATTAATTGACCCATTCTCCAAAATCCCCAAGACAAATTCTCTTAAGCGAGGTCGCTAATGCAAAACGACCCGTGGAACCATCATGCTCACCTTCAATATTGTCCCGAATTGTTAGGAGAGAGAGGCTGATAGTTGCGATGCCTGGCAGAAAAGGACTGCCGATGGCGTTGTGGTTCACGATCATGCATGGTTTGAGCAACTCTCTCATAGGCGCGAGCTTCGCTATCAATACGATTTAACCTATGCCCTGAACGCTCCAAGAACTCAGTTTGTCTGTGCTGGGTGCGGACGTTACTGTAGCTCTCACATAGGCTTGATTAATCACGTGCAAGTGCCGCATTCAATCAACGGATGCTATTTAAATAATATTTTTAGATTCTGCAAGGCGATGATGAATTGACCCATGTACCATTGTGTATTATGAAATAATAGCTGTGACATCGGTTTCTCACGCCGATAATTTAAAAGAAATCGCTGATTGATGGTTTATATTACTACAATATAGACAATGTATTGATCGAGCAGCGTCATAGCTCATACGGCTCGTTCGCGCCACTACACCTACAGTCATAGACTCGAGCAGAGTATATAATTATTTTAATTTTACTTGATCTCCCAAACTATGCGTTTAAATAACATGCTATATAATGGGCAAAGTTTATCCTAATAAAATTGTCTTGTATTGTTTTGTATTGAATTGTCATAAAAGAATTAATCTGCCATTTCTAATAATAATGCTCATAAATCACTTTTCAATTTTCAATAAATTTTTGTCACAAAATACCTTATTGTGGCTTATATATAAGAGATAGGCATATGGTATCGCGGACTTTTTTATGATGTACTTACTAAGGAGCAATATTCTTGTAGAGTATTGTTATTATGTATTACTAACAATTACGCCAGCGAACGCCGATAAAGCACTTCTGGTGCGCTGTTTCTTCAGACTTACTTAACAAAAATCAGTTAAAAATCAATATTTCAGGCTAGCTGAGAGTTGTCACCCAATGCTAAATAGCCGGTACTATTCCCCAAGAACCTGTTTTTTGAATACGACTGGTAGTTCCAGAGATTAGTGTGTTTAAACAAACAATCAAACACAAACTTTATTATATTGGTATACATTAGTTTTCCTTTACATATCTCATTTGACAATTTTTTAATAATGACAATAAATATCATCCAATTATTTTGAAATACCGCGTGTTTTAATTTTATAGGATTCTTATTAAAAATTGTATTATTTCTAAAATTTACTCCACATAGTTCAAGTATAGGTATCACCTAACAAGTGTAAGGCGTATTAAGAAAAAGTTTCTTAAACTTGGAGACATAACAACATTCTTAACGAAAAAATAAGGGAACAATGAACAAGATTAATAACAGCAATGAATTAGCTAAGGGAAATTGCCGTTCCTTGTTTACTAAATTCTTCAAGGGGATAGTAGGCAACGAAATAGAATTCCGTCGTATGTATGCGGCCAACTTATGAAGATGAAGTGAGGGAATTACGTATGTAAGTATTAATATTTTCCCGCTGTTGGCTTTCGTCGGAAAGAGATATTACTATGCATTCCTGTTTGAGCTGCTGGCTTTTGTCACGTTCTTCATAAATGGTAAGTTTCACGGATATTGCGTTTCTTTTGATTCTACAATACGAAGGTCATGTTCAGTAGATATTTAGGTACCTATATTTAATTACCTTTTTAGATTACACTAAGAACTTGTAATTACATTAAATATTTTTTTTAATTTAGGTGCCACAACTTGTATTTACGATGGAATAATGTAAATACAAGTAAAAAATTATTAAAAAAAAAAAACACTGTAGTCTTAGTCTTAGGAGCTTATTTTGTTTGAGTCTGTTTTCTACCTATTTCTTATACTTATCATTTTTAATATTTTGTTATTTACTTACTCGTAACATGATTATAAAGAACAATTCAGAATAAAAAGTCTATATAAATAAAAATACTTAAAAATTATATAAAAGCTATGACCTAATTCGCATTCAGATTTTTAGGATAATAACACATGAAAACTTGGTAGCAGTTGGAAATAGTAACCAATTGATCTCAATTTTATGCTTAATAAATAAAGAAAAGAAAAACAAGCCAACAAATCTTAACTCCTTGTCGTTATTTCTTAATATTAACATTATAAAACATAATCGTATAACTATTAGTAAAAACTATTTAAATCGGATAAGTGTTTGTTTCGTAAAAACAGCATAAACTGACAGACAGACAGAGATACGTTGAGTTTTATAATATGCATAGATTCTATTTTATTTAGTTATCAAAGTATTCAAAGTTTTGGAAATAAAATTATTACAATACCTACGAAGTTTTTAATTAACGAGCTAAGAAATAAATTAATTTAGGTACCTAGTAATTAAGGTGCTTATTTGAAGGAATATCAGCTAATTAAATTGGTAATAGCCAATCGACGTAATCTTTCGCTTGACGGCTTTATCCGCAGTGTCGCTTAGGGAACTCAATTACAGCTATGTACCTGTGAAAATGTGGTAAATTTGTACTTATCTATTTAATATTTATATATCCACGTCAGTGTATGAAATAGTTTAGGGGTTGGTCTATATTTGTCGTAACTGAAACAACAATTGAGCGATAAAAGTAGATAATATTTTTTCCTTAGATCTTCATCATCATTTCAGCCGAAAGACGTTCACTTCTGGACATAGGCTTCCCCCAAAGATCGCCATAACGACTGGTCCTGTGCTGCCCGCATCCAGCAGCTTCCACAACTTTTACCAGGTCGTCGGTCCACCTTGTGGCGGGTTTGGTCACGCTGCGTAGCCATAAATACATATTTAAAATTCATCATTAGTTAATTTTCAAACGGGGGTATTGGTATCCGAAGTATGATAAAAAGGATTATATAATAGTTTCAATTAGGAGAAAGGAACAGTTTGACTTAGAACTTTAGTCTGAAAATAATTTAACCAAAAGTTGCAACTTGACGACAGGCCTCATGACGCAGTAGCAGTAACCCTTGCTTTGCTTTGATGAACATGTCTATCATTTTTGTATGTATGTATATCAAACACGTATATGTATGTATATGCCTAAGTAAGGGGTTTAGGTGGTCTGAACGGCCTTCCTCCAGTCTAAGTATTTTTTGTCGAACATCTGCCTATGGTAGCCGTGCTTAAAAATAGTACACGGAAAACACAATACACGTTTGTGATACGGGTGTTATGTTGTTGTAGTTTCCAATTAATTGATTGAATTGGAACTTACTGTTTTGCCTTCTTAAGGCGTGAAGTCACGGGCGACACCTAGTTAACCTTTGCTGGATACCCCCATATGAAATTTACAGAGCTACGCCTGTGATATCAGCTATCTGATTACCATAATACAACCTATGATTATTCTGAAACCTATAATATTAATCACATTACAGTACGAGGTTGCTCTATCATACGGTACGATATACACGTTCCAGACACAAAGAGCATAGGCGTTAATACATAATATGGATCAAATATCTATATCTATACATATAACAAAATTGAAGTGTATGTTTGTAATATTAAAATAACAGATTTTTACTAAATGCATATGAAAGTATACACGATGTTTTTTTATTTTTTGTCTGATTGTCTGTTCCTTCCGGTTAATCTCCGAAACGGTTGAACCAATTTTAACGGGAATTTCACTGGCAGATAGCTGATGTTATAGGACATAACTTAGGCTACTTTGATTTTAGAAAAAATATTGGGGATTCGCACAATAAATAAAAAAGGTGTGTGTGCGATTCACACACGATAGAAGTGAAACTTCATTTTAGAAGACATTGTCTATTTTATTTAAACAGTGTGCAATAGACATACACACCGACATTTACTCTCTCGCTCTGGCTCACACAAAGAGGAGAGACCGATAATGTGAGTTAAATGTTAAACGTTTAACATTTAACGTTTAACGCGTGAAAGTCGCATAAGAAGTTTCACTTCAATAAAAAAACCTTTTTGAGTAGTCCACGCGCCCGTGTAAGCTATCGATGTTCTTATTTCCCGTACTCGCCTACAGCTTTCCGGATTGCATGACCTTCATGGTTACTACTCCGCTCCTTAGAGTCCTAGCGTGAAGTCATGTAACCTATAACCCTCCGTAATAAATAGGCTATAAAATCAAAAAGATTTTTTCCAATCGGACTGGTAGTTCCAGAGCTTCGTTTAAACAAACATACAAACAATCTTTGAGCTTTATAATATCATTTTTAGTAGGTATAGAGCAGTATATTTGCTGAATAATGAACGGAAATTGGTACGTAAAAACACGTAAACGTCATAGAAAATTCTAACCTAAAGAATTAGGCATTCCGATGGTAAATATAGAGAAAATGTGCCGCATTAAAACTTAACTACTCCGCTACGAGTGTTACTGTGTTCAAATTGCTTATTTTGACCAACTGTATTAATTATGCATGAGGGTGGGCACGCGAAGCGCCTCTGTCCTCGCAAAGCTCAAATCTAGTATGTAAAAAGATTATTATGAAGCTTAGATTGTTATGAAGTTTGCTGAAAATAATGTTATGAAGAGATTTAAGCTTCTCTGAATAATGGACGCAAAGGTAAGCAAACTTTGTAATTATCTACAGATTGGTTTTCAAGTTTTAATATTACCTGAGCGTTTTCGAGTTATTAAAACTAAAACGAAGAAGCTTATTAATCAATGGAAGCATGTTTAATTTTATAATAAAGGAATATATTATATTAGTACAAATAAATAATAATATAAAAAACAGTTTTGGTTAAAAATTATATTAACATTACCTATTTATTAGATTATAATTATGGTTTGGTTAAATTGTATTAATTCTCCTCGACATTATTGTTTTTAAGTAATAAATTTATTAACAAAAAGGAACGTCTATCTCTATAGCTATGTTTAGATATATTTTTTTAGATGTTTTCTATTGTAACATAGTTAAATTGGTGTTTTATAAATGTCGTATAAAGTGAATAGACGTCATTCGTTTTTGTTTTATTCGTATAGTTAATAAGAGATTCCCCAAAATTTATTAGATTTGTGACAACCAAAACTTGCGATAATTATTCAATAAAGGGGTATCATTTGTCAGCGCTGTCCAAATGTCAGCAAGTCGACACAGTGATGACTAATGTGACAATGTTCCGACAATTTACCACAAGTCCTCTTATTGGCTACGTTTTTACCTGGTGTCGCCTGACCATTATTCACACTATTGTGTTACAGATGCTTTGTCTCTGTCAGTTCTATTAAATTTTGATATTAGTCAGGTTCGCGTGGCAAAACTTTATTTGTAAGCCGTTCATCAAGTTTATCGATCGAGTTAGCGACCAACTTCGAGATTAACGTGCCGCATCATTGATTAAATAATAACTTTCGAAACAAGCCGTGGCAACATATTAGGATGATAATCAGAGTTGGAACTTACATCATTTAAGGACGGTTAATTTCTAACAGATGCCGTAAACATTATTGGAGAAGTTAATATTAATATACTAATGTGAGACGTCATTGTGAAAATAGAGAATCGATTTGTCATTCCAGCAAAAGGCTTTATCTGTTTCATTAAGATTACTTGATCAAATTGATAACTATTCTATGTGTGCCTTGCGTCAATCTCACTTGATCGCAAGTTAAGATGAGGCCGACGATGGAACGCACTTACCTATCAATTTACTGTTCACTCTTCGCTTGAAAGACTCCTAAGACCCTATAATAAAGAGCTAAGAGTAAAGAAAAATTAATAGAAGGTTTTTATACTGTTAATTTGTTTCTTTTTTTTACCAGAATTGGTTTATATGGTAGAACGTTATCTGTTTTTAATATAAATATTCTAAATATATATTCATCACATATTTTTGTTACATCAAGTTTTGTCGACTTGCTTGGAAAATTTTCCCTAATGATAAAAAGTACTTAGAATGGTCACACAAAACAGAAACTAGTCAAAATTAACTATAAGATCCAAATAAAATAAAAATAAACTATTTTTCTCAATTAGTTGCCAGTAACTTGCGATCTATGTAAATTATAAAAATTCGGAATACCGAGTTCATAATAATAATGGATGTAGAAATAACATTAAAATCTTTATCAACATTATTGAAGAGAAATGGATAGTACCATTGCGTGATGTTTTTAGATTGCAAAACGCCACTCAGCAACGAATAAGTTTTTGTTTCATCTTTTTATAGCGAACTACAAACTATTAGTAGACTTTTTGTCTCTTTTTAATTTTCTTTATGACCTCGCAATTCCCATCATAATGGTATCATACCTTTCATTAAGACTCATTTGAGCTTCCTGAATGGTGGTTTTGCCTCATAATGGGTGGAAACATTAGATGGTGTACCCTTTGTGTAGTAAGCATTTATGGCATCTGCCACCTCATTTCACGAGTCATTCGTGTTCGTTGCTTAATTTCTATGCAACTTTATTAATAAACCCCCTATTCACCTAGTCTTCATAGTAAAAATTACCTTCTTTGCTTCATTTAGCGATATTAGCAATTCGCGATATTAGCTTTAGCGATATTAGTAATAATACGGTGACTTGTTTCGTAAAACAAAATATTATATTTAAATAACTATGTTTAATAATCTTATACAGATGTTAGAGTTCATAGGTAACATAACTATGTAGAATTGAAGAATACGAGGTACAGAAGTTTTTATAAAATTGTAGACTTTAATATGTCAAAATATTTTGTTGCTTTATCGATATGTTCAATAAAATTACTGTAAGGCGACTAATTAATTTTGTTAAACGTATATCGTGAACGGGCTGAAAATAATATATATTATACTAACTAAAATACTAACATACGTCCGTAATTTAAGAATAATTTTAATTTACAATTTTTATACAAATTTTCAATTTTCTGTCGCTTAGCACCTACACAGGTGTGTTTCGGCAGCTGCACTTGAGAGCCAATTTCCTAAATATCATTATAGGTGTTTAGTGTTGTGGCCACAATCTCACCTGATCTTGCGTGATGATGTGGCCTAAGATGGTAACACGCTAAGCCTAGTGGGAGGTCTGATTCTCAAGTGTATCTGCCGGAACACACCTATTAGTGGTTGGCGACAGATTTTCAACTTGAAGGTCCATACCAGTGGCGGATCTCACACGGTGAAGTTGTGCGCTGTGTTATTGTATTTTGTGTCGGAATAATTATTTTTGCTTAGTTAAAACCGGTTTCGTTATCAGTTACATCTTGAAGCGACTTTGTGCAGCCACGGACAAAGCTGTTTATTGTTAACAATAATGAAGCTTATTTGCTGTGGTCACAATTTCAAATGAAGAGGATAACATATTAATGAACAGTGAAGGAATATCAAACCAAAGTTTAGATGATTTAATCGATTCGGAAGACTATTCAAATGCTGATAATACCCATGCGAACAAAAGAAAAAGAATCATGAGTAATGAAAATGAAAATTGGACTGTAGTCACCAGAAAAGTAAAAAACGTAAGTCATGAAGAACATTTTTTTGAAATTACCATTAGTCACAAAGAAAAGTTACCAAAACAATTTGCGTTAGCAAAGATGTTCAAAATTAACGACATTATAAATATATATAGAGTTAAATATATAAACGCATATAAAATATCTGTACTATTTGAAAAGGAGATTGATTCAAATAAGCTATTTAATTGCAAATCGTTGTTAGCTCTTGGCTGGAGATTTCAAAAACCTTCTGAGGTAAACCTATCATTTGGTATAATTAGGAACATTGATTTAGAGTTGTCAGAAGAACAAATAAAAGAAGATATCACGAGTACAATTGAAATTTTACATTTAAATCGCCTCAAGCGAAGAGAATCTGAAGAGTCTGGGTGGGTAGAAAGTGAAACAATTAAATTATGTTTTCAAGGCTCATCTCTTCCTCCTTTTATTTATATCCACGGCATGCGAGTAAAGGTGGATCCATACATATTTCCCGTGACTCAATGTATTCGTTGTTGGAAATTTGGACACATGGTCAAAGTCTGCCCCGCTAAGAAAATTATCTGCCCAAAATGTGGAGACAATCATCCATCTTGTGATAGTCATAAGTTTAAGTGCGCGAACTGCTCAGGTAACCATTCGTCTATATTTAAAAAATGCCCAGTCTATTTGAGAGAAAAGAAAATACGTATAATTATGGCAGAGTTTAACTGCACTTTTAAAAAAGCTTCTACAATGTACGTACCGCCTGAATCATATACTCGAGATACGGACTTTCCGCCTAAGGTTCAAAGTCGTGTAGCTAATGATCAATCAGAAACTACAAGCTCAGAGACGATTGTTCCCGAGTCTAACGATATAACCAAAACTAATTATGCTAATGTAACCAAAAAAAAAAATACACGAAGAACCTAGGATCCTTTTAAATCCAGAAAAATCAACTAAGGGAAACAAAAAGAAAGATAGACCCCAGATAGAAGATTATGAATTTTGGAACGAGAGTTCTGAGATGGAGCAGAACTCTGAAGTTGAAGTGGAGAGTAAAAGAGAGAAGAAGAGAAGCAGCTCAGAACATTCATTCAGTACTTTGTTGCTAAAATTGAAGATTATTATCTTAGACAGACAGAATTCTGTAATGGAAAAAGTTAAAGAAGTTATGTCAGTTAGTATTGAATGGGTAACGAAATGGATTATCGATAATATATGTGAAGGGTCTTTATTTAAATATTTTTATAATGGATAAAGTCATTACCATTAATTTATTGCAGTGGAACGCCCAGAGCATTAAGACAAAATCAGATTCTTTTTTACAAGTACTTACTCAAGAAAAAATTCATATCGCTGCTGTTAGCGAAACTTGGTTAAGCCCCCATAGTACGTTTAAGCTATATATCTATAATATATTTCGGGCCGACAGACATGATTCATATGGAGGTGTGGCTATTATAACACATAAATCTATCCAGGCTCGACTATTCAATATTCAAAACATAAACCCTGGAATAGACATTGTTGGTGTCAAAATATCTAACTGCGTTTATTTAGAACTTATTATCTCAATATATTGCCCGCCTTTGGTACAAACTACGCAAAGAGACTGGGACAATATTTTTTCTTTAGCTTCAAGAAAGTCGTTGGTTTTAGGTGATCTAAATGGACACCACCCAAATTGGTCCAATAAGACAAATCTCAGAGGTAACATTATATTTGATTCCACTATGGATAACAATTTGGTTTCTTTAAATGATGGAAATTCTACTCGAGTAAAACTGGTTAATGGTTCTCTACAAGAATCATCTCCAGATATATCACTCGTATCTACTGATATAGCATGTAAATTTCTATGGACGGTAACAAATGAAACCCTAGGCAGCGATCATTTAATTATTAAATTATCAACTTCTATTGATGGTTTACCAAATATTACAAATAGGAGAAATTTTAAAAAGGCTGATTGGATTTCCTTTAGACAATATATTGAAACACGATGCTCTTATTTGAATATTCCCAATGATATACAAGAACTATACAACTTATTTATAAATGCTATTAATAGCGCAGCTGACATTTACATACCTTTTCACAAAAGTAACCATAACCCAAGTAGCAAATTTACACCTAAACCTTATTGGAATCAATCTTTATCTAAAGCGGTGGCACAGCGAAGGTTAGCTTTATCCGTATTTCGGAAAAATCCTACACCAAGAAACTTTGACCTTTTAAAAGAAAAAATCAGGACTAGTCAAAAATTAATAAGAAATGCTAAAAATAAAGCATGGTACCAATTTTGTTCTTCTGTAGATCAAATGTCATCAACTACTGAGATGTGGCGACAAATGAAATGGCTAAAGGGTGGTAAAACATCACGATTTCCAATTGATCCCTTAATTATCAAAAATCTTTTACATGACTTAACCCCTGATTACGTAAACCCTAAAGAACCTCTTTTTGACTCACATAACGCCATATTAGAATCAAAAATCTCTAGACAGGAACTTCAAAAGTCTATTAAATCTAAAAACTCTGCTCCGGGTACTGACAACATTTCGTATTCCATGATTAAAAACCTACCTGATAATGCAAAAAATATTATTTTAAGCATATATAATAATATTTTACAAAAAGGATATGTACCAAATCAGTGGCGACATATTCATATTGTTCCTATCCCTAAACCAGGACGTATGCACTCGAATTCTTCTTCAATACGTCCGATAGCTCTTATATCCTGCTTATGTAAAATATTTCACACTATCCTTGGTAAACGGATTGAATGGTTTTTAGAAGCAAACAACTTTTTCGATGAAAATGTGACGGGTTTTAGGAAAGGTCGATCATGCCTTAATAATCTTAGTACAATAGTAACGCAAATTCAAAACGGCTTTTCTAACGCTTTTATAACTCTTGGCTGCTTTATTGACATTGACAATGCATACAATAACATAGATATTCAGGTGCTGTTAAGTAACTTAAATAATATAAACTTGGGTTCTAGGATTTGCAAATATTTGTGGTCTTTTCTTAAAGAGAGAATCCTTAGAATACAATCAGATGGCCATAATGTTATGAGAAGTACAGGTCGAGGTCTTGCCCAAGGAGACCCTTTATCTCCTTTGCTTTTTAATATAGCTACAGAGAACATATGCAAACGGGTTTCAAATTTTCATATTTCTCAATATGCTGATGACTTTGTGTTTTTGTGACTTTGTATAAGTCTGCAAAAATATTTCCGAAGCAACCATTCATTTACAAATGGCTCTTAATGAAACTCAGACTATGTTAAGTGACCTTGGTTTAGAAATTTCTCCAGCAAAAAGTAATATTTGTCTTTTTAAAAAGGGTGTAAATAGAAACAACATAGATATAAAAATAAATGGTATTTCAATTGAGATAACTGACGCAGTAAAGTATTTAGGGATTTGGTTGGATCGATCTCTGAAATGGAATAA
This sequence comes from Saturnia pavonia, assembly GCA_947532125.1. Classification (NCBI taxonomy): domain Eukaryota; kingdom Metazoa; phylum Arthropoda; class Insecta; order Lepidoptera; family Saturniidae; genus Saturnia; species Saturnia pavonia. The sequence goes on along the minus strand of OX383902.1, from coordinate 10,047,153 downwards.
GCATATCAAAGGACTCTCAGAATGTACCTCAAAATTTCTTAATGTTTTTAAAGCTTTAGCCGGTTCTAATTGGGGCATTCACCCAAAACATTTAAGAAGACTATACATCAACATCATTCGGAGCCGAATTGATTTTGGAAGTTTTCTTTATGATAATAGTGCCCAAACAAATAAATCTATTTAAACTTGATAAAATTCAAAATCAGGCTATGAGAATTATTGGGGGTTTTGTTAAAAGTACTCCTATCCACGTAATGGAAAGTGAACTTAACATATACCCATTACATATTAGGAGAAAATATTTAGCTGGAAATTTTTTATTTAAATCGAAAGCCTTTGCGAAAAACAGCCTTATTAAGCTATTAGATGAATTATCCACTTCATTTCAAACCCGTTTTTGGCGTAATAAAAGGAAACCGTTATTGGCTTCTACATATTTAAGTTATAAAAATATATCAATACACTCTAGTACAAATCTAGAAATGTTCTCTTTACATACGTGGGTTGACAGCATAGACCTAACAAATACAATTAGATTAAATATAGATGGTATCAGGAATCCAAAGCGTCAATATAACTTCATCAAAATAAAAACTATTTGTATCCAATATATCAATAGCCAATTTCAAAAATTTACAAAAATATACACTGATGGATCCAAAGTTGGAAATTTTATAGGAGCCGCATTTTTTGTGTCAAATTTCGAAACTTTTATGAAATTCAAAATAAATGTAAATGTTTCTATTATGCATGCGGAATTGGTAGCTATTTCGGAAGCTCTAGCGTTCGTTCAGTCAATTGATGCTAAAGAAATTGTTATTTTATCGGACTCAAAAAGTGCTCTCCAACATGTGGCTAGATGTACTTCGACTTTTCGAGGAACACCGATAGCCTACACTATTTTAAAACAATTACTTGATTTGAAGGCAAATAATAAAGTAATTGTTATGCAATGGATACCATCTCATATAAACATAGCCGGTAATGAAAGAGCTGATCTCTTAGCTAGAGAAGGTTCTTCCGATGGAATTCCAATCAAATTATTACCAACGCATTTTGATATATGTTGCATGTTAAGAAATGACTGCTATATTCACTGGAAAGAATACTTTGATGAACGCTCCAGATCCAAAGGAATATGGTACAAAATGATTCAACCACATCCTCTAAAGTCACCTTGGATAGATAACATCACAGTTAACCGTCAAGAAGCCATAACTGGAATGAGATTACGCTCAGGACACATCCCATCAAGAAAGTTCGCTTTTATGATGCGTAAAGCGCCATCTCCAATGTGTCCGATTTGTGGACACATCGACGATGTGCACCACATTCTGGTGGAGTGTGTTCGAAGTGAATCTACTAGGTCTAAACTTAATGCTTCTGGGTCGTTCCACATTGGTATATATAATTCCATGTTGGCTGACCCTTTGTCTCCTTTTGCAAGGGAGCTCTTTAAAATTAAGTTAAGTAATTGTTAGTAGTTCATAAGTTGTGTTAAGCTTATATTACATAGGCGACATAGTCGCTAATGCGACTAAGCCTAAAAATAAAGAGAAAAAAAAAAAACTTGAAGGTCAAGCTAAGCAGGCGGCATTAGAAAAATCCCTACAGCCATGCTATGGTTTCATCACGATGTTTTCTTCCACCGAAAACTCAGGCTGGGTTTCAAACTCACGCCCATCGACGCGATATCCGTACACGCTACCACTGAGCTATCATTGCTTACCATGTTATCATCTTGGGCCACATCGTCATTTAATATCAGGTGAGATTGTGGCCATAACGCTAAAACCTATAAAAGATTAAAAAAACTTTATTGTTAAAAGTACGAGTATAATGAAATAAAAAAAAGCAAATAACTGTAAACAAATGTATGATATTACTAACTGTGACCGCGGATCCGCTCGCGTGAACTACAGTATTATTGTTTATGAATATATCCTGATATTTTTTTTTTGTTTTGATAAGGGCCATATATCTAAGGTGAAAACAAACAAAAAATGATCAAAATATAACCAGTAGTTTTTGCATGATGCGCGCACAAAGGTAAACCTCAATAGTTTCAATTATATAGAGTAGCTGTGCCCGCGGCTGCGCTCGCGTTGACTACAGAATGCCGTCGATCAGGAACATGCGCGAATCGTGCTCGTTTTTCTGAATTATTTTTATTTGCGCGGAACCTTGTCCATTTATAAAATAAAAGTAGCCTCAGATACTCCTTATAATATCTGCCAGTGAAATTCCCATTATAATTAGTTCAACCGTTTCGGAGATTACCCGGAACAAACAGACTGTCAGAGAAAAAATTGTTTTTTATTATAAGTAACGTATACCTATATTGTCATATGCATTTAGTTAAAAGCTGTTATTTTGACATTACAAATAGAGACTTCAGTTTTTAGAGAATAAAAATATATTTATTGAAGTTACATTTGAAGGATATACGTTAGAAATTATTTTTTCAATATTTGTGTATTCAACTGGAATTATACGTGGATTCAAAGACTTAATAGGCTCTGAGTCAAAACAAAATACGCGATATAAGGAGACGGCATGTAGATAAAAGAAATCATTGGTGCATTCAATCGGAAGAGTCATAATAAATATAGTCATAAATAACGTCGAGTATATGATAATATCAACATAATTAATATTGGTGGTATTCGAAATTAAAATTACCATCATTATTATTGACAGCTCTTATTCTGTCACTACAAGACATATACCTTCGTTGATCATTGATTGATGTTATGTAACAATCTTGTCTAGGTCTATTGGAAAAAAATATAATATCATCTAAACAACTCGTTAGCGGTCTTGCAATGTATCGAATTCATGGTAACTATTCTATCAAGGACTTACTTCACCTCTGTTAAATATTTGAACATCAAATACACGCTTTCAAACAACCTTGGTTCCGTTTTTGGGATACTAAAATAATGGTATGTTAGTTTCACTAAGATATGTACATAGTTACCAATTTCTCAAAGTTACCCAAGTTGGCAATGAGAATACAAAGGGCCCGTATACAGGCCCCCGATTCATGAAATAAAGTTGTTTGAAGCATCTGGCGTCTCGTGGACAGTTGTAATGGTAATACAATTCAACGATTATAGCGCGACCCAATGTTATGGCACCATCCAGCTATTTGGCATAATGAAAAGCTTAATAGCCTTTCCCGTAAAATTAGTTCAATATGTTACTTTTATGTTTGTAGAAGTGTAATAACGACGATGAGAATTTGCATTAGAAAACAATTAATATAATAATTTGCAGAATGGATTAAAAACAAATACATCGAATTTGCATTTCTGTCTGTTCTAAAGATCTTGTTCTTATTTTAAATTTTGTTGTTGGAAACAAATTATATTATTAGCTATACAGAATTTTTAGTGGGATTTTCAGTTGCTATGTTGTGCTTTTATTTTAATTCACTATCATAGATTCTTTGACCCTATATTTTGTAAAACTGGTGGCATTTTGCGTGACATAGTTTGGTTATTGTGCATACGTGAAGTGAATTATAAATAAAAACTGGAAACATGTATTATCAGATGTCGCAAATATTCCCTAGATAGCTCTAACAAGGGAGTCACCATCTTGTTGGACCCACTTTGTATATTAGAAAATACTACGCGAAGGCTTAAACACATTGGCACTGGCAAGTGCTTTTTGCGGCGCCAAATCAAGGAGAAGAAGATGATAGAAGAAGATGAAGGAGAAGAAGATGTTTAATATTACTGACAACTTAAAAGACTACGTTTATAATTCAGAGACGATAATCGATTATTAAGACAACGGACCAAAATATACAAAATGAATAATAACAAATGTACAGAAATACATGTATATAAGTATACGTCCCATGCACATCACATCAATATAGATCGTGACTTTTTAAGAAACTTCTTCCTTAAAGAAATCCTTATAGCAATTATTACAAAAAAGTTAAAGAACAACATATTAAATTTTAGTTTTATTGCTTTTCTTGAAATTTGTGTTTTATCATTTACGTTCTTTGTAATCCGAAGTGACGATATTGTATGATGATTTTCTGTTGCGTAGGGTCCTTTTTTCATAATAGTTATTTATTACATCGCTAATCAGTATACACACACACACACACACACACACATAAAATAGTCTTATTTAAAACAATAAACGATTTTGAATTTATTGGAAGTAGTACACAAAGAAGTAGGTATATTTTTTTTATTTTCATAACATATCTCCAAACCGTTAAAATGTTTAAAACATGCAATGCATCAGAAATATTTTATAGAAGCAGTATTTTATAGCTTTAATATAACAAAGATGATTAATTTGAGTGCTACCAAATTTATAAATAATAATTTACGTGACTGGGTGGGTTTTCATAATTAATAGCAATTTCTCTGTAGAGAGAAGATAATTTTATTCATACTATTATTTATAAAGGATAATTAAAAACTGTTTCATAATAACATAATTATTAAAATCGGTAATATTTTAGTTTTTATATCTATGTTTTTCGAGTTAAGCTTCGGCACCTATTGTGTAATATACCTTGCGCGGTATCGGGGGGTAAACGCCGTCGAACGTTCGCTCGAACAAATTGAAAAGCAATGAACCGCGGAATTCAATTTTATATTGAAAGCCATTCATCTTTGCCGCTTCTTCGAGACCATCTGAAAGCGTTACATCTCGACTTTACCACTCTGCTTCACGTTTAAAAAGAAACGCGTCTTTTCTACCTGTCGTACAAATGTACTGAATTACGTAACTTATATGTATGTCTGTAATAATGTAACTTTTTACTGTAAACAAAATACAATAGTTACTGTACATAATATACTAGCTGTGCGCACACGTGCCACCCGCGTACAATAAAAAAATTCAATATAGACAATATTTTTATCGAACGGCCATGCGTCACACTCACGCGGCTCGTTCGCGCCACTGCTGCTTAGTCATAGACCCGACCGAGTGTTGAATTATTTTAATTTTCTATTATCTCCCAAACTAGGGCAAAGTCTATCTACATAAAATTGTCTTGATAATGAAGTAACTTTCGTTTGTAAGGATGAATAATAGGTTTACCTATGAAATTGCCGTTCTGCAGTACTGGCCATTTCAAATCAAAATATTTTTTGTTTGGCTAAGAATTCTAATTTCAAATTAATTTTATTTTAAAAACATGGATTTCTTTTTCCAAAAGTAGTCATTTGTTTATTGATTAGTGTTACATTTTCATCGCATTTCAATCTTTTTTGTCATCATGGATACGTTAAAAATTCGAGTAATTATGGAATATGAGTACCGTCGTGGCAGTAACGCGGCACAAGCGGCACGCAACATCAACGACGTTTACGGAGCTAACACTACAAACCAACGCACCACCTGTTATTGGTTTGCTCGCTTCCGTTCTGGGAATTTCGATCTGAAAAATGAACCTCGCGGTCGTCCGAAGACTTTGGTCGACAATGACGAATTAAAGGCGATTGTGGAAGCTGATGATACACAATCTACGGCTGAATTAGCAGCAGCTTTCGACGTTAGCGTCAAGGAATTTTGAAACACATTGTTACCTGCGATGAAAAATGGATTCTGTTTGATAACCGCAAGCACTCAGCAAGTTGGTTGGATCCTGGTTCAGCACCCAAACAATGCCCTAAACGAAAACTTACCCCTAGAAAAGTGATGGTCACTGTTTGGTGGTCTAGCGCCGGTGTGATTCATCACAGCTGCTTAACAAACGGGATGAGCATTACTGCACTGTGAAGAACTGAACACAATGATGGAGAAGCTGGCACATCTCCAACCAGCATTGGTCAATCGCTCGTCTCCGCTGCTCCTGCACGACAACGCGCGACCTCATACTGCACAACAGACGGTCTCCAAGTTGCAAGAACTGGGGTTGGAAGTTCTCCGTCAACCGCCCTACTCACCAGACCTTTCGCCTACAGACTACTACTTTTTCCAGAATTTGATAACTCCTTGGCGGGAAAAAAATTCAATACCCGAGAGGCAGTACAAAATGCCTTTGAAGAATTTGTTGCCTCCCGTCCAGCTGATTTCTTTAAGAAGGGCATCAATAAACTGCCACTGCGCTGGCAAAGATGCATTTATTGCATGGGTGATTACTTAGATTAATTAAACACATAAAAAATACATGAAAAAACATCGTTTAAATTTTTTCATACAAAACGGCAATTTCTTAGGTAAAGACCTAATATATTATGCCTAATAATATGCCTAATATTGCTCATAAATCAGTTTTCAATGTTCAATACAACTTTGCCAAATAATACTTTATTATAGCGTATGAATAAGAGATAGGCATATGGTATCCCGGACTTTTTTTAGATGTACTAAGGAGCAATATTTTTGTACAACATTTTATTCATGTATCACTAACCATTACGCCAGCGCATGTGGATAAAGCAGTTCGGCAATAATGTTGCTCTCGACTTAACAAAAATGAATATTTAAAGCTAGCCGAGAGGGGTAGCCTCATACTAGATAACCTATACTATTCCTCGTGAATCTGGCTATCATATACAAAAACAATTTTTCGAATTCAACTTGTAGTTCCAGAGACTAGCGTGTTTAAACAAAGAAACAAAAAACTCTTCCGCTTTATTATATTTATTTATTTATAAGGAAATCCTACAGCTTAAACGTTATACTCTTACAAATGAACTTAATCTACAAATTAAGCCAAAACAGGATTTCACATATCGATTATTATTCTCTAAGGTACTGTTAGAAATAGTTTAAAAATAACAATTAATGTTAACAAAGATACTAAATGCCCTCGCTTATTATACACGACATAATATACAATAATATGATTATTTTATGGATTAAAAAAAACTTAAAAGCACATAATTATTTAATTGCATGTAATGATGTATTAATTTTATTACGTCCATTTTAATATAAACAAATTTGAATAGTATGATTCTGTAAGATAATTGTTTTAGTTGAGTAGATTTCATTATGGTAATTATTTTTAACGATTTGCTACAAATTATTATGCAACTGTTTTGTACAATTTTATGAACAATTGTTTATTTACATGATGTTACTTCTTCTTCATACCCTTATCTCACTTAAGTAGTTTTAGTTTTTTGAAGCAATGATAGCTCAGAGGAAGCTTGTACGACTTCGCGTCGATTGACGTGAGTTCGAATCCCTGTAATGAGCCTGAGCTTTCCAGAAACCATAGCCTGAAACCATAGCATGGTGGTAGGGCATTTTCTAATGCCCGCCTGGCTAGCTACCACCCTCAAGTTGAAAACCTGCCGCCAAGCACCAATACGTGTGTTCCGGCAGCTGCACTTGAGAGCCAGTTTTCCACTAGATTTAGTGTGTAATCATCTTAGGCCACATCGTCACTTAAATTCAGGTGAGATTATGGCCACTACGCCAAACATATAACAATAAAAAAGTAGGTGATTCTAGTGCAACACACTCAACACAAAAGTATGTAAATATTTTATTATAAATTACTCCTCAACAAAGTGAACTATTAAATATATGTGGGATACGGAACTTAGTTGACGACGAAAGAGTTAGAATGTATTATTGTTTCTTTTTAATTTTGTTGTATTGTTTACTTTCGAATATAGACGAATTTTGAGAGATGTACGACCTAGGCAGACAACTTTGGATATCGGAACAAATAAATTATTTACAAGGTATTTCGTATTTAATTCGTTAAACACGGCCTCCCACACATTATTATAGTTATTATTTAAATCAAAATTAAAATCATATCATTATTTATAAAAACATCCTTATAATAAAATTATTATGTTGATAATGAATATATCTACTTATATGAAAGCATTGTGGTATAAGTAAAAAGAGATCTGTCCCACTGTCTTACCTCACTCCTAGTCACGTGAAGTGAAGCTGCTGCCAAAGTTTTAGATGAATGCCACTAAGTTTAGTAAAGTTTTAGAGAGTTACGTTCTACGGCATAGGGCGTTACATAGTAAGCCAAAGAACTACGTACAGTTTTATATAGTAATATTCGTTTTTTTATTGTACATGTCTCATTTTATTTTGATTGTGTGATTTAAAGCAATGATGGCTTAGTGGTAGCGTGTACGGATCGCTTCGATTGACGTGAGTTCGAATCCCTGCAATGGGCCTGAGTTTTCGGTGAAGGAAAACATCGTAATGAAACCATAGCATGGTGGTAGGGCTATTTCTAATACCTGCCTGGGTAGCTACCACCCTCAAGTTGAAAATCTGTCGCCAAGCACCAATAGGTGTGTTCCGGCAGCTGCACTTGAGAGCCAGTCTTCCACTAGGTTTAGCGAGGTATTATCTTGGGCCACATCGTCACTTAACATCAGGTGAAATTGTGAACACTACAACAAAGCCTATAACGATAAAAAAAAAGATTAATTGATTATGTTAAATCTATTTGAGTGTTATTAAAGTAAATAATTTTTTATCGATCTTATCCCATCTAGTGATAATACTTTTTTTATTATGTCTAAGAAAAATGAGTACTTATCCCTTGATGGCAAGTAAAAGTAGTATATCCAGGAATAGTCGCTATCACCGAACAGTAATAAGGTAAATACCACGGTAATAGCTACTAAGCTCTGGTATACCCACTGGCTTACCTGTTAACGCTACGCACAAAAGCGAGGTCTTAAAAGCGATAGCGAATTTTTAATCATCTACTTCTTCTATACATACGTATTATAAAACTCAACGTCTCTGTGTTTTTTTCGAACTGACTATACTGTTAGCCATAATGGCTCAGGAGCCTCGAACGGCTTTTACAGCTTCACCGGGCTTGTCTGTCCGTTTATGTTCTTTTCACGCAAAAATCACTCATCCGATTCACATGTTTTTTTATTTTATATATATTATAGCTATATTATCTGGCCAGTTTATAGAATAGAAAGTAATATACGAAATAAGCAGTATCGATAATGGTGAATCAATTCGGAAAAAAGACGCATTTAGGTCACTTAAATGGCTTACGCTGAGTATACCATAGGAGATATACCAAATTAATGTTGTACATAATTGTAGACCATAAAAAGACCTACAAAAAGTCAACGATTGCATATCTTCTAAATGATCACCCACAATAAGTACTTTTGTCTTCCGTCTTTTGAGTGAGGGCAGTACGATTCACCCGTGCGCTCGACCGACGGCATTCTGTCGTCCAGCTAGTATTAAATAAAATAACGAGTTTTAATAATTAGTTTCATTATTCTAGAACACGAAAAAGAGACGTATGTTCTACATCTAAATATTAAATTATTTTACTTAATAAGTATGCTAATCAAAAAGTCCGCGAATATCGTAATCGGAGAACTTACAATGTGTAGAAGATTTATGGACACATTTCTCTCTACGAGTTTGGATAATGAATCTCTGTAAACTATATAACAAGCGGTATTCAACACTTTGAAAGGAATATGTTTAGATAATAATAATAAAGCTTAAGGAAAGTCTTTCACTAAACTAAAAGCTCTTTAATTGTATTTTGTCAATAAAGATTAACTAATAACATAAAGATATATCGGTCTGAAATTGGATTAACCGGTTTTAAACTCCTAAATGAACTTTATTTTATTCGCTAAATTACTACAGCGTCTAACGAGATAAAGAAAACATACAAAAAAGTGTTATCAAAGGAAAAATAAGACCCAGATTTTCCACAATGTTATTACAGGTAAGGCGTTACATATAGCAGAATTTCTCATGGCGGTTGAGATCGCTGCCAAATTTCACCTGCGGAATTTCACAAATATTTTCAAATTCTTTTGGTAATGCTATTAAAATTACTTTATTTCAAAAGTTATAATTATTACACAATTACCACATTTTACTATGGAAATTTTATTATTAGCACTAACTTGTTTTATGAGGAATGCGTGTGTGTTTGTTAGTCATTATATTTGCTCTCAATAATAAGGGTTAATTACTTTTTTTTTATTTGGCACTGTATGGAAGGAGATTTAAGAAAAATTAAATTATAGCCTACTTTTATGTTGTTACGTTCATAAAAGGAAATAATGTTATACATATTTAATACGAAATAAAGTTAAATAGTTCTATAGGCATTCATGAAAAACTTTCTTTGTAAAATCGCTTTTTTTTTTCTAATACTGAGTTGATAATTATGGTACTTTATGTGGCATTTTTAAAAAGAAAAAATCCTATCTTTGGATATTACCGAAATTGATTGAAGAGATGGTGTGTAAAGACAATGACGCTGTAAATAAGATTGTACTTCAAATAGGTCAATATTTTGAATAGCTAGTAAAGATATGAATACTTCAAATGTAAACAACGAGTTAGAAGTTAGTCGAAACAAAACAGTACAGAATGACCTGCAAAATGAATGAATGGCTTTCAATATGAGATTGAATATGTAGTTTATTGGTTTTCAATTTGTTTGAACGAATATTCGATGGCGCTTACCTCCGGTATTCAACTATGCACACGTAATATTTTCCATTATATAAATGTAATGTACGAAGATAAAAATGAATTTTTTTATAAAAAATATTTCCCTATCAATAATATTTATTTTATTTATACATAACACACTGTGACCGCGGCTCCGTTCGCATGTACTACAGAATACAGTCGGTATTTTGATGACCGTAGCCTGTCGGTTATTTTAAAGAAATAATGCTTATTATTTTATTTGTGCGGAAGCCCTAATACTTTTTCTAAAATAAAAGTAGCCAAGTTACTCCTTATAAAATCAGCTATGTGTCAGTGAAAGTCCCGTCAAAATCGGTCCAAATATTTCCGAGATTAGCCGGAACAAACAGACAGACAAAATTTAAAACATATTTTTATTATGCATTTAGTAAAAAGCTATTATGTTTACATTACAAAGAGACACCTTAATTTTATTTATTTGTATAGATAATTATTACTCTGGCATATTGCCACCAAAAACTTCTGCGTGTCATTCACCTATTTACTTGTTTTATCATCATTCATTGCAAACACTCGATAACAATACATTTTGTAAAAAGTAATAATAATATATTGTATAATTATAAAATGTAAAGTAGGCCCTTCACATATAAATTTTTACATAAACAGTGATTGCTCGAACTTCGACTAACTAACTCGTGTTTTATTACCTTTAACTTACAATTATTTTCTCATTTGCGTCTACTTTCGTTCCGTTTAATTTATATTCCAAGCGTACATTGCACAGGTTTTGCTGGTGAGATTATTTATAATACAAAACGAGTAAAGTTTCCATTGTTGATGGTCATAAACTAACACGGGACAATTGTTAGTTGCTACCCGTGTACAGCAACCTATATTATACGCATGTAACTACTCGTACAATATATGTACGCATTGTATGGCAACGTATTTGTTAAGTTAGAATACGGGAACGCTTTGTTTAATTATTTGAAACTAGCTATGTTGCACGGTTTTTTTTTTGTCGTTATATTTTTGACGTAGTTGCCACAGTCTCCCCTGATGTTAAGTGACGATGTGGCCCAAGATGATAACACGCTAAACCTAGTGGAAGACTGATTCTCAAGTGCAGTTGCCAGAACTCAGCTATAGGTGCTTGGCGACAGATTTTCAACTTGAGGGCGGTAGCTAGCCAGGCGGGCATTAGAAAAATCCCTACCACTATGCTATGGTTTCCTCACGATGTTTTCCTTCACCGAAAGCTCAGGCTCATTGCAGGGATTCGAATTCATGTCAATCGATGCGAAGTGGTACACGCTACTGAGCCATCATTGCTTCATTGGTTTCACTCGTATTAAATTTATTAGACCAACTGTCCACCACGCTGCCACCAACGCACCCGTGTAGTTTATTATTCTTCTCACTTCCTATATTGTTTGAGGTAAATGGTTACTGCTCTGCTTCTAACAATCATAGCATGAAGTTATATTGTTTATATCCTTCCTCAATAAATTGGCTATAAAATGCTTTTTTTTTTATTTGACTGTTAGTTCACAGATTAGCTTGTACACAAACAATCTTTTGAGTTTCAATCTTATATATAAATATATTGTGTGCGTCTGTTTGTGATCGTGCACTTGTGACGACTTGACCAATTGAGCTCAGATTTACATAACATACATTTCTTTTATCGAGGCGATGGTTAGGATAGTTGGTGCTGTAGTCATTATTAACTTGGTACCTTACTTATAAACGTTGATGAAATATAAGCGATGCTTAACTTAGAGTGCTAAAATGTAAAATACTTTAATCGGTGTTTACATTTTAACAGATTATTATAAGTAAGGCAGTAATGCTATATTTATGAACTATAATGTGTTATATTCATAATATAAATTGGCTTAGTGCCATAAAAGAAAATCACAAAATCTGAACCGGAAAGTTAGCGCTGTGGTCGAATCATTAACTAGGGGAAAGGACAAAACAATGTCTGCCGAACCAGCTAGTGTTAGTATAGATAACTGAGTTATTCCAGAAATATTGTCGATAGAAGTGAGGTATATTTATCGAAACAGTTTAAAGGAACATGTATTTACATGGAACAGTTTGGAACTGTTATTTGTAAACTAAAAAAGGTTTTACTAAATATTACGTACCTGTTCCACATACTTTTGTGATACAAAAGTAAACTATTTCAGTCTAGAACAATCATGCTCTTCTCTATTCGAGATTAAGGATCTTTACTCTGTTAAAGAGACATACAAACAAATATGACTAGAAAAAAGCTCTTTGCTCTTTTTATTTATAGTATATTAGAAAGAGCATCATATAACAGGCTGTTATTTTGGAACAGGTTTTTGGGAGTGTTATTTCTCTGGAATAGGAACAAGTGGAACAGTTTCTCAATTTATCTGCTCACCGCTAATTGTCACCTGTGCTTTTGTCCAACGTACTCTATACAAATTTAATTAATGAAATATAAAACGTATACTTGCAAATAAATGAATAAACAAACGGGGTAACATCGTAATGTTGTTACCTAAAAATCTGTAGTGTGAAATTACGTGAGATAAAATTGGTTGCGGATACAAGCCTCGCTCGCCCTCGCCCGAGACAGGCTTTCCATGTGAAACTTTAATGTAACGCCTCGGTTGTGCTACTCCTTGCAAAATCCTAAGCCGAGCCTTGATTTTGCTTTTATGTCACTTTTAAACTGGATTAGATATTCATATTATAAATTAAGTATAAAGTTGGTTCTTAAGAATTTATATGTTCAGGCATCTTAATAAGATAGAACGAGATTACTCTAAGCTTGTTTCAAGTATTACAAAATTACGCACATTTGTGAGAAATGTATATGTATATGCAATTTTATTACCTCTGTATATTATTATTTATTCAAAAGTACTTTTATGGCAACTTCATATCTCTCTTAATTCTTCATCAAAATTAATTAATCAATCATCATTTTAAAGATAAGCATATTCCCTGCCACTGACAAATATATATGACATGACATGACATGACAGCGGCGATCTCCGATGCATTTCGATCTCTCGGTTGTCGCCGTTGTATAGGATTGTACTGTGCTTACCCTCAGGGACAGTACAGTCAAAGTGCCGAGCTATTATAAAAAATAATATGACAAAGAACAAATAATATAAAATTAATGTTTTGGTTAAAAAATATATTCAACTTACATTGTAGAAGGCGCCATCTATTAACACTCTGTTTAACTATTATGAAAGTTGTTAAATTATTTACATGCTATAATAATAATATGCGAAATATTCGAACGGGTCAACTAGTGTTATTATAGTAGATGTTTCGTAAAGTCTTATTATAAAATTAGTAAAGTCGAAACTTTTTTCACATTTTTGAAGTGAAACTTCTTATGCGACTTCCAAGCGTTAAACGTTAAACGCACATTATCAGTCTCTCCTTTTTGTGTGAGCCAGAGCGAGAGAGCAATATATTATCGGTCTCTCCTCTTTGTGTGAGCCAGAGCGAGAGAGTAAATGTCGGTGTGCATGTATATTGCACACTGTTTAAATAAAATAGAAAATGTCTTTTAAAATGAAGTTTCACTTCTATCGTGTGTGAATCGCACACACACCTTTTTTTTATTATACGCAATAGTTGCCCCTTACATGACACGGTAACTTAAGCAACTATAAAACAATTATCATTTAAAGCATATCTACAAGTAAATTACGAAAACTGGAACTGAAAACCACAGGGGTACCTATTCGACTTGGGTTTATTCAGGTGAATACGACCGTCGACCACAATGATATCGCATACGTACTCTGTACGACCCACCGTTTCATCCCGTGCGACGTAAAATATGGCTGTAATCGAAATAATATCGAACAAGTTGATTTATGGTGTTTGAGATAAATCGTATCGTGAGTAGTACAGTAGGCATAATAGTTTCTTTCATGTTTGCAATTGGGTTTTTAAGGGTGATATTATCAATATTATAAGCAATAAAACCTGGTAGTAAGTCGGTTTCTGTGTTGAAATCTAATCAAGTTTTACGCCTGCTTTTTGTATCGAAATCATTGTAAACAATCTTTACTACCATTAGTTAAAAAAGGTAAAATTTGTGAGTAGTATAACCTCAGAAACCACTGATCCGATTCTTAACATTTTTGCACTAATATGAAGCTTCATTATCTCTGAGTGAAGGCCATTTGTATTCTTATTAATAGCTGTCTCCCATGGATGGCATTAATTGTAATATTACGCACATTTTCTGTGACATTGAGAGCCAAAGGGTTAAATTTATGTTGTAATTAACACAAAGTCAGAGGCGATTGCTAATGTCTATTAAAATACAAAAACCAAATCGTATAGAAATATATATATCTATATAGAAATAAAAATGAAATGTTATTCGTTGGTAAGCGCATCATTTGAGAACTGCTGGACCGATTTGGTTAAAAAAAATTTAATGTTAGTAATAGCATAAATTAGGTTTTTAGTGAAATAAAATTTTGAGAATTGAGAAAAATTTAGTTTGTTTTTATCTTGGGAGTTTTTAATGAACTTAAAACCATAACTCATTTTCCGAACGACGGGTAGGTATACACTATTTTTTTTTTATAATTACAACATAAATCATAGTATTAGTATAATTACAAAACAACATATGCTTATCCAAAATTATAATACTATACGAGTAATTTTCCTAAACAATTGTAGAAACCTAGTTTTTTTTTTGTATAATAATAATTTGTATATAAATATTTTTTAAATAATCTTTATGTATAAACCCTAAACAAATTTTTTTATATTACTTATTACAATACCCGATTTAAGCTTTGGCTAAACGTTTTGGCATTCATTTCAAATACATTTTTATAGAATTCCCATTGAAAATTTGAACAGTTTACGTATTTCTTATTTTGTTTTGTTCCTTATGGTCCTGGAAATGTTTTTCAGGTAATAAAATTGAGATAGATGTCACATTCGTTGAGTTATTTACTATTGGAAAGGACAGAACAACATTTGCCGGGCCAGCAAACAACAATATATGATTTCATAAAAAAAAAAAACTATAAGTATTTATTTTGCTATATATAAATGCAAAGGTCACATGAATTATAGAGTCACCTTTCTTGAATTAAATCTATAAAACTGTAAATTCTAAAATATTCAAAATAATAAACCTACTGTAGGTAATTAACTAATAACATCACAGGGCAAATCTATGAAAGGAATAATGGGCTCGATACCCTCTGGCTATACGACAATTGATTAATAAAAAACAAAATTAAATAAAGCATTTTTCCTTCACGCTCCATGATATAATGAAAAACTGCCCGCAATAGTCCTGTCGCGGCGTCCCTACGCAATTAGTGCTGCAATCAAGATCGCTTACGATAATACTGTAAATGAACTCAATCCCGGGGGTCGTTGTTGTTATCGTTTTTCAGTACATGAGTTTCAGTTGTATACAATATAGGTACATAGTTTCAGTTGTATACAATATAGGTACATAGTTTCAGTTGTATACAATATAGGTACATAGTTTCAGTTGTATACAATATTGTTAGGTACATAGTTTTGTGCTGTGTCATATTTATATAGACAACTAGCTGTGCCCGCGGTTCCGCTCGCTTGGACTAAAGAATGCCGTCGTTATTGTGGTGACTTTCGCGTCACCCACCGGTTATTTTAAAGATAAAAATGTTTATTATTATATTTTTTCGGAACCCTAATAATTTTTCTAAAATAAAGTTACTCCTTATAAAATCACCTATCTGCCAGTGAAAGTTCTGTCAAAAGCGGTCCACCCGTGTCAGAGATTAGCCGGAACAAACAGAAAGACAGACAAAAAATTTAAAAATAGTTTTTTGTTATAAGTATCTTATAGATTTTCATAGTACAAGGCTGTTATTTTGATATTACAAACAGACACTTCAATTGTATTAATTTGCACACATAGATTACAGAAACACTAGCGGTGACCCGCGGTTCCGCACGCCTTTATTACGTAGTAGTAATTTTATTTTTACTCATATTAGACAGTTCTTAGAGCCTCATAATTGAAGAATCACATATATAGGTACTTACCGTTTACAAAATCCCATCAAAATCGGTTAAGCATTTTTTCAGTTAAATTCGGACATACAAACAGGTACGTAATTAGTGAGTATCCTTTATAATAGACGTCTATCTATATATACACAGGCGGAACTAAAGATTTATCAACATAGATAGATACCTACCTGAATAAAAAAATATTTGATGTAATTTTTTATTGAGTTATGAAACAAGAAGTGGCAACACGTTAATTTTATAAAGCTCGGTAACAGATTTTGATTGATGGGATAGCTTGTCTGACGAATACTAGAAAATAACCTACAGCAGGCAGGCAAACAACATAAACGAACAGACAAACACAGACGTTAAGTTTTATAAATGTATAGATATAGATTTACTTAGTATAAAATAATGCGATTGTACAATCGCAATCCTTCGTGGCTGAGTGCCTTAAGCGCTCGCCCCCAAGTCCGGTGAAGCTGTAAAAGCTGTTCGAGGCTCCTGGGCCCTTATGGCTAACAGTATAGTCAGATCGAAAAAAAAAAAACAATCGCAATCCACATGAATGGTGAAAAACTGTTCGCGGACTGTCCCTACATAATTACACTCGCAATTAAGATCGCATAAGATAATGCCGCAAATTAATTATTATTCAAAGCTTATCGTATTTTAATTATGGTTGTTTATATTTACTTGTTACTTATAGAGTTTTATACATTCGTAAAATTAATTCAATTGTCAATGAAAGTATATACGGTAGTTATAACCAAAAAACAAATTTCCATTATTTTTACTGTTTGTTCCAACTAATCTCTGAAACGGTTGGACCGATTTTGAAGGGACTTTCACTGGCCGATAGCTGATGTTATAAGGAGTAACTTAGCGACCGCCGTGGTTGGAAGTGGGGTCACCTCAATACAGACGGCATTCTGTAGTCCACACGTGCGGAGACGCGGCCATAGCTCGTAATTTATTTTGGGTAGTAGAACAATTGTATTTTTTTTTCGAACTGACTATAACTGTTAGGCTTAGGGGCCTGGCGCCTTTACGGCTTTTACAGCTTGTTTTAGATCGCGACCACCATAGACTATGTTCCGCCATAGTGGCACATTAAGACAAGTCGCGTTTCGAGATCAGCTGATGCATATTCAGTGGTCAAGCGGTACAAATGTAATGTATAAATGTACAATGTACAAATGTACATTTTGTACAAAAAAAAAACGGGTCACACTGCTGAGAGGCTTATAGGTCGGCATGACATCGGTGACCGTCGAGGAATTACTATATAGAAAAATAATAACAAGTGCCGTTATTCAGATTGCTTTTGTAGACAGGTACCTTAGTTCATTCTAATTCCCAGAGTATTAAAAATAATCGCCTTTCTGTTTTAATTCTCTTTGATTATATATTACTCGTGCTATTTAAAATAAACTACTTACATTATACTTATTTTCTTCCTCTAAGACAAACATAAAAAAGAAAATTTTCTCTTTATGTATTATATCGCTAACGTTTCACTTAATACATATTTCGATATCGTAGCCATCTACAGATACAAGAAATTAAGGTATAAAATACGTTAACCCAGACAAGCCTGAAACTAAAATTTTCTGAAAATTTTGAAAAAAGTTACATTATTTAGTTTATTAGATCTTATGCAACATAAAAAAAAATATGAAAAAAAATTAAGTGTAAGGCTTTCAGGGAAACAGCCGTCCTATATGTAGGACAGTAGGATAATAAGAGGAAATAAAAGACCATTTATGACAAAACAGAATGTAATCAAAAAGTGTAGTTTATTAGATAACTATTGATTATATTACCCATTGTTATATGTAATTTACTAGATTAACACTATTTATGAATGATATGTTTCAAAACACTTGACACACACTCCAACATCACATTTCTTGCAACGTGTCAAACATTTTTTGTGACATTGACGACAGTGTGTTTGCTTCGATTGAGGAATAACCAGATGATTCATTTGGTCTTTACGACTATCAGCATGTTCATGATGGGAGGGTCGGCTAGGCCCTCTTTTGGCATTTTTTCTGTTTGATTCAATCAAAGCAATTGCTACCCTTCTGCGAAAGCCAAGATGATCCAGTTTTCCATGATTTATTTTATATAACTGCCATGCATTATGTTCGGCAAGATCAATCATGTGTGTGAGCAACGGCATGTACCATTTCTTACCTCGTATACCAATTCGGTAATGTGAAATATTTTCATCAGACCGATCCACTCCTCCCATATATTTGTTATAGATGGACACCATATGTGGTTCTTCTATGACAATGTTTCTCTTTTCACTTTGTGAGAAGCGTTTGGCAGATTGTTTAGGATTTATTCCTACAGCATTAGAAGCAATACTGAATATATTATTGTCATGCCATTTAGCAATAATGAACGTGTTGTCATGTGTCGTTCTGTAATCGACAGCACCACGTTCCTTTTTTTTCAGTAACTTCGATGTAATCAGAGGACAACTAGATGTCCTGTTTTCTCGAACTGTCCCAGTGCAACGAAGGCCTTTCTTTGTATCTCTTCCAGCAAGGGCGTCCCAGTAAAAAAATTATCAAAAACTACGTGGTAAGGAAGGTCGAAGCCACGTGAAATCAGCACATCGCAAAAAGTGAGAACAACGCTTGCACCCAGCCCCAATTCTTTATATATTGGATTGCACATAGTTGTAGCACCTTGGTATGGTTCCATCCATAAAACATACCCTAACCGTGTAGCACCAACCCAAGCTTTGAACCCGTACCTAATAGGTTTACCTTTTATGTGCTGTTTGCAGCCATGTCTACCATAGTAGGGGATCATGGCCTCATCTACACTGTAATGCTCTTCAAGAGGAGAAAACTCTAAGAACTTTTTATTTAGAAGTGTAACTAGGGGGCGTACTTTTGTGTATTTGTCTTGCAAATCCAGATTATCATTGACATGAAGGTGGCGAAAAATAAAGTCAAATCTATCCCTAGTCATAGCCGAGCTGATCAATTCATTCTTTGTATCAGGGGAGTTTTCCCAATACATTCTTCTACGGGGGAGCCATGAATAACCACTAACCAACAATATGCCGATGAAACATTTCATATCTTCAGTGGTTATGTCTCCAGGCAAATTCTTTTTGACAGCATATTTATTGCTCTCTGACACCAACAACGAAATAACATCTTCATCTAAGAAGTTTTCAAACTACTCAATTGGGCGCTTATCTTGGCAAGCGCCTTGAACATCTGGCCAATTCACGGGATTTTTTGCCAAGTCCCGTTTTCTCCATGCGTAGGTACGCCTACGTTTAGTTCGACCTGTAGAATCAGAAGGTTCTTCTTCTGTATCACTCACCATAATCTGCCCTTGAATCATTACTTTAGCCGGTTGAAGCAGAATGTTTCGTGGCAAATTATTCATAGTTACATTATCTTCTTCACCCGAATCTTCGTCAGTGAGACAGTCAGGATCAACAGGAGGAGGCAGAATACATATCAGTCGTTCTCTATAATCTTCTTCATTATTAGAAACATTTTCTAAAGCATCTAAAATTTCATGCGCAGCTAACGGTCTGTAAAGAAAAAGTTGTATTATTGTACTAAAATCATGTATATTATCCTACTGTCCTATATATAGTACGCTAGTATTTGTAACAAGTTATACGTAATTTATTTATATTATTTTGCTAGAATATTTATTTAGTACAAAAGTTAAGGTTATCAACTAGATATTAACACAGAAAAAAACAACTCACGAGTAAAATATAACTTTTTATACATACCTGTCATTTGCCATGTCTGCAACGCACTTTTATTACACACTTATAAGGTAAAATATAAGGTAAAAACTGTTAAAATAACTGTCTTTTTATTTTTTCTAATAAAGCTGACACGTTTCTTACTGCAAATCATAAGACTAAATAATCTTAGATAAAGAGGGTATTCTGTTTTTTTTTTATTTCTACTGTCCTAAATATAGGACAGTAGGCTTATCTGGGTGTTACCATATCGAAATTAATTCGCTGATTTTTGTTACCGTATGAAAATTTTGTGATATTTAGTTTTTACCGCTGTGGGACTTTTTGTATAAATTTGAAGTTTGTTTCATCATTATATATAAAATTTTGTAATGTCATATATTAAACTTGTATTTTTCATTATGACTTTTAGGTTACGTAAAGACACAGTATGTACAGTACATTAAAAATATAACAAACATTAAATGTTATTTTTATAACGAGTTTTAAATGAGATCGCAGTCGTTTCCAGAAACAAACAAAGGTATATTATAATTATTTTGTAATATATTTATAGCAGTAATACGTAACCAACCAACACCAAAGTGCAACATTAAATTTAAAATGGAACAGTACACCTGACTGAATTCCCCTAACACTTTTATGAAGCCCTTGCTTTATAGCCACTTAAACCCGTACACGGACATTTTCTGAATGTTCTTTGATATTAGGAATAACGATCCGATTTTATTCCATAGCTCCAAGATTATTGGGTGAATATAAGCTTGGCTGAGAGCTTGTTTATTTTCTTTCTGAGTGTGTATTTCGTTCAGAAAGGCTTCAAGCTTATCGCCAACGGGCAGCCGCTAGCCGGCCTCATATGAGGCGGCCACCTCACGCCCCTATACGGATATAAATCATGGAAAACACACATTTCCTTTCCGCAAAATGCTTAAGGCAAAATCTATTTGCTTTGACCGAAACACTGCTGATAAGTAATGCGTAGTCTACGACTGTAATTATTCGTTTTCTTTAAATGGAAAATAAAATGTATTTACTTATACGCATATTTAACTCTTAAAGAAAAACATATTACCATATTTAAATATTACTCTTCTAGATTAATTATAGTTTAAGCAACTAGAAGCTGTGGTTTGTTTACCATTTTAATATTTATGTCACCAGAAATCGCTAGTTTATACAAAATCTAGTGAGATTGTGAACTGTCAGTAGATTGAGATATCCTACCTTTAATTAAGAGAGGTAGGGCACAGAGAAATTTCTAAGGAGATTTCTACTTTGGGCAGCTCGACTGGTGGAATAACTTCACCCTACAGAAGATCGCAGTCAAATAACCTTGTCACAACACAAGTGGAGCGGTGAGTAGGGTTTCCAGAGCTCCTTGGGAAGAGGGGTTCAATGTTGATAACGCGCTAATGATACCTATGGTGCTAATGATGCTATTATAAACATCCATAGGCCGCTTACCATCAGGCAGGCAGAACGCTTGTTTTCCACCTTTGTAGTATAAAAAAAATTGTGAATGATCACTAAAATATGCAATCTAACAGTTATATTTTCGTTGATTTGTAAACTAACTGGATTGGTGAGGTTTGGTTAAAACTGAACTGAATTGAATTAGAAACAAATTAGCTGATGAAAACTTACTATTTTTAATACACAGTTTACAATCTCACTAGATAGTTTACAAACAAACAATTTTTCGCACAATTATGGGGTTACATATATATGAGTACAACGGCAACTGCGGACTGATGCACATTCGTTGCGCGACATACGATTCTGCAAACACCATCAAAAATCTACGGTTTAGTTCAGGTAAAAAATGTATTTCATTTATTTTTATCATAATGCTGTGCTATTAAATCATAATAAATTTAATATATGTCGTAATAAAGATGAGCAAGTGATTTTTAAATGAATTCTAAGTTTTTACTTTTGCACGGAACAATTATCTATTATAACTAAATTTTGGGTCAAATTATACCATTTTAGTATTTATATCTTCTTGACAACCTTTCCTCGTATCCACCCCTAAGTATAGATCTAACTCAGAACTCTTAAGAGCTTTATAGAAAATATTTTCACGAAAAATCGATGAAATCATAAACTTTTATAACGTTCGCTAAAAGAAAATATAAACAGAATGTATCAGATATTCTATTGAATATGTTATTTTCTCAACAAAGTTATCGCTCTTGATATTCATAACAAGTTTCGAGAATTTAACTAAACCCTGAGTAAAACTTCAGCATAAGTATGCTTGTATCATCCCCGTCTTAAAGAATTTCATTATATTATCTAATATCTTCTATATTAATAAATCTAATGTTCTATTAATGCGTTTTTTTTTTCTTAAATTTTTTTGATATTTGTTAATCTTTAGATCACTTATTTGAATATTGATATTTAAATATGTTTTTGTCTATATATATTTTTGTATTTAACTCAGAAACAGCTTGGCCGATTTTATGTAATTTTGTACATGGGAACTACCTGTCGTTCCTAAATTTATAGGGTATAAAAAATACTTGTATAAATATAATTAGAATAAACGCGTGCGGAGCCGTGGGCTCAGATAGTATATTTTAAATGTGAAAATACGTTTTTTAATTATTTTTTTCCGTCAATCATACTCAAACAACTCCATGCATTTTAATAAAGTTTGTCATCATATAAACAAATTATCATATATCATCATATAACAAATATGACAGAATACACTTTATAATGATATAAAAAATACTACAGTGCAGCAAGCGGGCAATACTAATAAGCGGGCTAGTATTATTAGAAATATTCAAACGTGTTTATTTGAATGTTTGTCCTTCACCCCTTTGAACGAATTCTAATGAAATTTGTCATAGAAGTCGATTATATCGTGGAATGCTTTTGACGTGAATACGGCTTTAAATTTGCTTACATCGTGGGAGGCAATAGAAAAAACGGATGATAACAAAATCAGAGGATACAGTTTAGCATTGCAGCTACATATCTGTAATCTACATTATGAAGTTAATTACACCACTCGATAATTGAAAGAACTAAGAATTCGTTACGTAAAATGAGGATTATGACGTATCGCCCACGGAGTAGGAGCGAGCGCTGCCATTTTTAGGTCGATTCACAGCGTCACATAATTTCCACTTTGTATGAATTATGTCTTGGAGAAGCTAGGACGCTACTTTTAGATTCAATCGACCGCTCTCATCAAGATTTATCGATTGTGTATACAAAATGTTAGTGTGGAATAGTTATTGTGAATGTTTTATATATTGTGTTAAAGTTAAAAAATAAGAAAACTTTATACAATGTCAGCCTTTACTCGTCATAAAGCCTTAGAAAACCTATGATATCTATAAAACATCATATGACAGGGTGAAACGGTGACGGTGTACGTAAAAAAATGTCCGAGCGGATACATAGGATACATATTCAAGTAAAATACATGGCTATGTCATCCCAGATACAGCTGTTCACAGATTTTTAACTACTCGTATTTATATAATAAAATAACTTCTCATTACTTTATTTTTTTAATGGCATTTTAGAAATGTATGTCTATTAATTCTATAATTGAACAAGTTACTTGCGTATGATTCCTATGCAAGTTTACATAATCTTTAAATATAAAAAATATAGATAATACACATTAGAGGTTCCTTTTTTGGACAGATTTAAAATATGAAGCACTTAAGGATCTTTTGCACATTATTACTTTAATTAGAAAAATATTGCATAACGTTATAATTGTATTATTTTAAAATACCTTGTTCAACACATTTGCTCACAAAATGCATTTACAAAGCCTATAATCATTGTTCGAAAGTTAAAAATTACGCACCATTCAACGGAGCGTGCGGTAAAACTTTTACTGCACTTTTATACGCTCCATAGCGCTTTAAAAATATATAAAAATTCCACCAAGGAGTTTCACATTACGAGCATAAGTAAGCTGAGTGATCGAACCATGGAAGCACTTTTTATCAACATATTTGCCTCACTTTAATACTAAAGAGAATGAGACGAAAGATGTAATTTTCTAATTTTCCCCACTCGAACGTGATGCTATTTGCGAATTCACGCCATTTTCATATTAGAAACGTCAAAAATTGTTGCGACTTTCCGAGTGATATTTATTAATAAAATAATAATATGAGTTCCATCGAGGGATCCGTTTTTAATATGGAATCCACTCCAACTGATATCTTGAATAAGGTGCAAATTGCAGGTAAAATTTCCAAGAGTAGTGACCTATCTGTATAATTTCTTATTTACTAATAAAAATAATCGAATGAAAAAGTTTGCTACATTAACTATTGAACTGTTTTCTCGCAAAAACGTTTATGACACGCGTGCGGAATTGGTTTTTACAAACTCGTGACTATGGTAAGCCCTCGACATTCGTCTACTCGTTTGTAAAAACCAACTTACCGCACTAGTATCATAAATAACTATTACCTATACTTATTTACAAATGAACTACGTACTATTGCTGTTATTGCCTGAAACAAATAACAGCTGCTGTTATTTTCACTGCAACTGTGTATTGTATGTATTTTTTATATTATATCTGATTGTGTAAATGTTGTATATTAATATTTTAGTTTAATTATATATTATTTGTATACAGTGTTTGTGTATCTGATTTGCTATGCGCAAATTTATTGTAATTAGGTATAGATATGTCCCAAATGTTTGCCTAGAAGAGATTGCTCTAAGCGATAAGGCTACCTAACTGTACACGAATAATGTAAAATTGTTTTTTAAGCATGCATATCTTTCTGAGATGTGAAATAAAGTATAATATTATTATTACATTCAACCTGTATAGGCCTGTTTTTATCTGCTGTTTAAAATCGGCTTCCTCCGAGTAACTGTAAATAGTTATCTACATAAATATTTTCTATTAAGATAATAGAGAATTTACGTAATATACGACTATAGTAAAGGATAGGAGCACTCCCTAACAAATTGAAAATCAATGAACCGCGGAATTCAATTTGATATTGAAAGCCATCTCTCACGTAGTTGCGCGAGACGCCGTCAGAAAGCACTTCTAAATATCTCACCCTTTGACTCCGTTTCACACATAATGGCTGGCGAGATCCTCTTATATATATTTATAAGAATATTTTTCGACCAAGGTGTATAAAATATGTAACAGATACGTTATAGACTACAAGATATTCCGAAAAATACCGAAATAAAAATAAGTCTAGGCAACTAAATCATTTAAGAAAGGATTCTAGATTCTTTCGCAAAACGAATTCCAATAACGAGAAAAGTAGTTGCAATCTTTATCGAAAAATAAATTGAAAAAGGACGCAAATAGGTACTCAAGTAATTGCAACGCTAATATTCCGGCCCTTTATCTATCTATACTCTATAAATATAATAAAATTTAAGTGTCTGTTAGTACAAAAAACAGTATATAATTTGTATTATAAAGAAAGTAAAAACTGGTAATATAACTTTAAAAAATTAAACTTTTTTTTTCAATGTCGTGTGAAGTCATAATTAATTCATTTTTTATTGCCTACTTAATTTTAAAGTTTGTTTTATAAAAAAAAACAAAGTCGCTTATAATCGGGGACGCATAAATCACGCTCATATCGCAACAGTATAATATTAAAGTCATCAACAAAAAAACTTGAACGTCGAAGCGACTTGTTATTATTGTGAAGGCTGTTAAGTTAGTACTGGTGCTGATAAGCCGGTATAAAAGTCTATGTAACTGTATAATTAAACGTAATACTTAGTCTATATGTGTGTTTTACAGTGACTTATCACGCAAGGGATTTAAGTGAAGCAAATGTTTTGTGGTTGAAATTGTGTTTTGTATTTTCCTACTTACTTAACAATTACCTCCGATTTAGTACTACCTACTTCAATGATCCAATTATTTAGATATACAATTATATATATATATATATATATATATATATATTAGTTATTTCATACTATGATTCTAATTTGGTCCAACAACTCGGAATATATGTGTAAATTACATTTAATAAAAGTTGTCAACATAAATCGATTATTTAAATTAAAACGAATGTATTTACAATAAACATTACTTTTGCAGTATGGGGACGTTCAGGTATTATGTAAGCAGGCTTAGGGGATGGGAGCTTACTTTTACTGACAAAGGTAGCGGGGAAAATATTTTAAATCTTAAGTAAGATGAAAATGTATGATTATTTCATACATTTGTTGTTTTAAAATGTAAATGAAAATGTTTTAAAACTATATTTATGATTTAAAATAATAATTTTTACTATTTTTATTATGGTAAACCGAATTTATTTTAATATATCTTACTAGAAATAAATGCATGTTCCGAAAATTAATTTAAATGCACCTACATAAAATAAAAAAATCTTTATTATTCAAATTTTAATATATAATAACACATTCTTACCTGGTATCACTTAGCGGGCTTATTTTTTTTATACAACGGGGATGGAGTTCTAAAATAATTTAATTTTGTCAACCTTATACTTGAACGCCCCCTATAACATTCATCTTTATTTTAATTATTGACTCTCCCAATCTGCACGTACACATCTGCTCTCTTTTACTATGTTAGGTAAATGTGATAAAGTGCGTTCATGTGTTTTTCTGAAAGATCTAACGCTATTGGCCCCTAACGATCTTTATACCACAGAATGAGTGGGGGCGAGCTTTCATAGCGCTCAGTCAGCGTAAAGTATTTTCACAAATCAATGTGACATCGACGTTATTATGTCGTGTTATTGAAAAATGCTCGACATACTCTAAACGATTTTCTTCCTATAAATCTTTGTATTTGATTTACGGTTATTATTTGTTCACTACCGAAATAAACATAAAGTTATATGATATAAAAGTTATCTAAAAATATATTTTGCACGTACGTAAGAAGTTTTTTAGCTTCTTTGGCGTAATAAAACAAAAAGAACTCAAAAATTTTATCCCGCGTGCCGTATAATGCTGAAATTAACTATTAAATTATAATAAACTGAATTCTTTTCTCTGACTTTTGGTTTAAAACAATTTTACGGTGTATAAATAAACATTATTTTAATCAAATTATTTTTACACATAAAATAAAGTCTGTATAATGTATTCACATTATTATCACTTATGGCTAACTTCTTCCAACAAATGATGAACTGAACTCCTAAAGGTACTGAAAGAAGTTTAACTTAAAAAACCAAGACATATAAATAACTTTTTTGCTGTCATTGAGAATATAAGAATTAAAACATTTACATTAAAACCATTCAAAGAGAGGTAGGGCATAGAGAAATTTCTTTGGAGATTTCTCTCTACTTGGGGCAGCCCGACTGGTGAAATACCTCCACCCTACAGAAGATCGCAGCCAAATGACCTAGCGCTGTGTTCCTGCGGTGAGTAGGGTTTCCAGAGCTCCTATGGTATTGCAGGCGTTCATAGGCTACGGTAGCCGCTTCCCATCAGGCGGGCAGTATGCCTGTTTGCCACCTTTGTAGTATAAAAAACGACTTTTTCTCTTTGATGTAATATGAATAATTTATATTAAGATACAGATAACAGTGTTGATTTATTTATTGCTATTATGATTACGAAAATTTTATGCTTTAATTTTTGCTCCTTTTATTATTCAAGACACACGTTACGACTAATTCAATAAATACTAAATGTAAATTCATGAAGAAATATAAAGTATTAACAATTATTGTACAAATAGGTACATAAGTGTAAAATTGTTACCATTGTAAGTTATTATATATTACATTCTCAAATATTCCTCACAGCGATATTGGTATTTCAAATATTTGTATAGGATGGGGTTGTCTTACCGTTCCTTCCGTTCAAATGTTCTTTCACCCAGAAATGTTTCGAAACAGTTTAACTCGCTGTGTAAGGGATTTGTTAGAAAGGATGTCTGTATTTTAATATGTCTTTAATAAGTATCAATATAGGTAATAAAAGGACCTCTTTCTGGATGCTCAGCTACGATTATACGCTACGAATTTATATCTCTGCTGATTATTAGGTTTGGTTAATATTTAACGCTGTTACGCAGTATATAGATTTATTGGTCGAAAGTTATTCCTATATGTCTAATATGACATAATGTCGCCTTAAGTAAATAGAAAATTTAAAAGAAAAGTTTATTACCTCATTTTTTAGCTATAGAAGTGAAAATAAAAAACATCATCGAATAATTACATTATTTGAAGAGTCCTAAAGTTTCCTTTACAAAATAATTTATAATTAAATTATTATTTAATTATGTTGAAGTTTATAAATTAATTGACAGCAAATTGATAGTAGATAATTATATTTTATTAACACTCTTAAAATAGTAGAGATGTTTCATAAATCAAGTTTTATTAAAGATACATTTTTAATGAAAGCGAGGTAGCATATTCCGCCTATAATTCTAATATTAAAACTAATATCAAACAGGACCTCAATCGTACCCCACGATTAGTCAATTAAAGGTTGCTATTTCTGAGGTCTGAGTTGGAACACCTCGTGCGGGTTGCCATCTATATCTATTATTATATTCGGTTCGGAAAACGGCAGGGCGTGTATTAATACTTTGCAGCAGAATAAATATAGCGGTAGTACCACCACAGTCAAACCTTGGATAGATTCTGCCACTCATGTTACATAATAGTTTATTGAAAGCATATATCTTTACTTTTATTCTAAAAAAAAATTATCTTAAAATTACGATTTTGTAGGACAATGCATTTAAAGTTAGACCTTGTTTCTCGTACGACTTAAATTTATCTTAAACAATCAATACAACTGTTTCGGTGAATTCCAAAAGTAGGGGTATGTAGCGTAAGCAACATGCTATTAGGTCGTCGTAGAAAATATCATCTTTTAGAACAAGAAAACGCTTAAATAAGCATATAAAAAGTTCTTAGTTATTCTGGTACAATATGTAATTAAATACGATAAATATAGAGGGAGTAAGTAATTCTAAATGTTACAGTTTTATATTACATTCATCTTACAAGAAGGTGAAATATTTAGAGATTGATCGCAGTGTTAACCTAAGAAGAATACTATCAACTAAATTATTTCCACTTGTTTCTATACTAATAATATAATATTATATTATCATTCCATCATACCTTTAAGTGTATAATATTAAAGCTAGAAAAAATCCCGGGTGTCTACTGACAAGGTTATCTATTTTCGCTCTCCCATAATAATGAGGTTGAGCTTTTTGCTTAAATCATAAGACGCATGTTCACATTTGCAATTCAAAGTATTCGATACTTCAAACACAAAGATCCTTCCATTTACCTATAGCTGAGTCAAACTTTTTTTGTTATAAAAGGCTAAATAAAACGTAATATTTCAGATAAGATTTTAATTATTAATATATTCTATACATGATTAGAAATCACTGCTACAACTTATTTCTATAGAATATATTTTATAAACAAAATATGCTTTTCGAGCGATGTACTTAATAATATGCGAATCCAATAACGGTAACTTTCATAATATTATTGATGTTTTCGTTCATTTGTATATAGTGCCTGGGTATGGGAAGATGTGGTATTTCTCTTTATTATACCGAAATCTATTTGGAAAATTGGTACGCCAACTAATAATGAATAAAGCTTATAATAAAGTAGCGGGGCACACGTTTATTACGCAGTAATTATTATCGTCACTTAATTTTATTTTTATTGACATTTCATATGACCTACCAAATGAAGAATGGCATAAATATATTTCTTGTTTACAAAATTTTATTAAAATTTGTTGAGCATTAATAAAACCTTTTTTTACGGTTTATAAACCGTACAATCCTAAAAGTCAACTACTGCATGACATAAGCATTCAGTGTACAAAATTTCATAAAAAAAATCGGTCAAGCAGTATGAGTTATATCCAAACAACAAGCAGACAGACAGACACACAGACATTTTCTTTTTATGTCATATTCATAATCGGTGTCCTTTATAATCGATATATATATCAGAAAATTTGGAAAAAATAATAATGTAGATTGTTGAAGAAAAACTTATAAATAACATTCAATCTTGTTTTTATAGTAAGTCAGTAAAATAAGATATTACTTTTCGGAGATAAGCATGAAGCAATCGATTCCTGTTAAAATAATAGCGTCATCAGAAATTATTAATTTGGTTATCGTCGAAAATACACCGCCATTTTCTCGGGAAGGGATAAAGTAAATTGAATTATGTGATCGGGGATTGATCCGTACTATGAGAAAGGGACTGAGTATTTATTTCTAGAATCCATGTCTATTGTAATAAAGATCAAAATCGTTAAACCAGCTATTTATAAAAGATAACTCAGTGGAAATAATATTAACTGTATGTTTTTATAAAGATTTTAAAATGTAATGATTAATACGTTTATATATGTATATGTATATGGAAGACTAGTTAGCCTGGCGTTGTTCTGTCCCGCTCAAAAATAAATAACTTGACCACAGTGCTACCTATCCCGATTTCTACCTGCTAAAGTTTCATGAACATAGAAAAAACGATGAAAAGCATTCGTTGACTGCCTTTGGCTAATAGATTACTTGTATTATACTAACCTACACCCATCTTTTGCATCCTTAGGAATTTAATTTAAAAAACTATGAAACTTTTTACTTTTTAACTGAATAGCTAAATACCCAATTTCAAAGATCTATCTTCAAAAATGAAGGATTTTCATAGAAAGTAATCCCCTTTACTTTCTAATAATCCTTCCTTATTGTTCACTTTCAGTTTCTTTAGTGTATAGTTATAGTAGTTATAGTATATAGAATATGTAGTTTATAGTAGTAAAGCTCGACCGACGTAAGCGCGACCCTCCTAATGGTCTGCGGGACGCAGAAGGGAAACAAGACCGACCAATAAGCTAGTCTGTTGCAATAGACGTTTGATGTATGGGCCTACACGGTTTTATTTTTGTGTCTGTTACACATGAGATTATTTTACCAATATAGAATTACGGACGTTACGTTTTAAAAAATATACAGTCAATCGAAAGTACTGTTTTAAAACTTTATTATTCAATTATATGGTCACTATATACTACTAATTTCATAGTAGTCAATATAGTAGATTTTTGATTAGCATTTTAATGAAGATAACAATATTATGTGTATTAAATCTAATATTTATCATAACATTTCTGTTTCAGTTGCAATAGCATGCATAAACTACTGATCTTAAGATATAATGTATCATCTCAATACCCGTGTATATCCATGCACACTGACCGCTCCGCGTCCCGAAAAACGCTTACAGTCATTTTTAAGTGATATATACAGTGATTATATTTTATCAGAATGGAAAATATCCATTTACCTAGTCAATACTAATATTATAAATCTTCTTCTTCTTGGTTTGAACGCGTTAATCTCTGGAAGTACTAGTTTTTTTGCCATTTTATTGCCTATTTGTTGAGGAAAGTTATAAATTACTTCCCGCTACGACCCTAAGAAGTGGAGCAGTAATTATGACCGTCCAGCAATCTGTCAAGCTGTAGGCAAGTACGGGTAGTCAGAAAAACGATACCCGGCATTGGTGGCGTCACGGTGGAGAGTTTGACGAATAAATTTAACACGGATGAAACCGTAGGGCATAGCTAGTAATGTTTATATGTATAGAAATAAAGAGAATTATTATTGCTATTTAGGCAAGTGTGAAATACACATCGGATTCATTTCGTATATCGTTAAAAAATACCGACGATGCTCGGTTAGGTTAGGTAGGACTTGCGAACAAGTACTAGCGAGCCGGCCGTGGCAGCGGTCGGTGATTGCCACAGTCTCAATAGAATGAGTAGGAAATGTTGTAAATAAAGTGCATACCCCAGTACATACAAGTCTGGTCAATTCGACGACGAATATAGTCGTGAAAATCAGGACTTGCATTAACCATGTAAAATTTATTTCATTATCTTG